>CM068304.1:10932631-11663453 GCA_034768395.1 Linum lewisii
TCATGATCTACCCTCTTGATGGATTGGACGACCCCAGTCCATTCATCAAAGGACTCTTTCAGCGACTGGTTCGGCTTTTACCTCAGGCTCACCAGCGCTTGCAACGGGACCGTCCTTGTTTTCTTGCACTCATACTTCTGTGAGAAGATCCTCGCAAAGCCCTCCCACGATGTTATGATGCCTTCCGGTAGATTCATGTACCACTCCCTGGCTCGCCCTCCCAGTGTCGCCGGAAAAGCTCTGCAATATGCGGCGTTGCCAGCCTGCTGCATTTGCATGGCGATCTGGAAGGCTTGCAAGTGCTCGTCCGGGTCGCCAGTACCTACATACCTATCTAGGTTGGGCGGATCCAACCCCTTAGGTAGTGGCTCGGCGAGTATCGCCCTGGACAGAGGTTGACGAACCGCCATCTGTGCTGGGGAGATTTGAGTAGCAGGGAGAAATTGCTGTAACACTTCCAAATGGGAGTCCTGTGGCGATTGCCTGTCCTGAGTGTTGGCCCTGAGAGCTTGAGCCTGCTGGGCGATCACCGTTTTCAACATCTGCGTGAGCTCAGCATTCTGCTGCTCAAGGGACCGAAATCGCTGCTCCAACAGCTCATAGGCATCGCCGGCCGGAATAGTACTCTGGGACTCCGAGTCGCCGGCCGGAATAGTTTCTAGTGAGGTTTGGGTCTGCTCGAGAACCTGGGTTGACATGCTTGACAGGTGTTATTCCATCTCCTCTTTCGCCATCCTCGCCCATCAGAGTGGGAATCGCTGATGAAGCCATTTGCCTTGAAGGGTCGCCTGATCGCCCCCTATCTGGCGCGCCAATTGTTCCAGCCTTGTCGCCTGGCCCAATACTGGAAGCCCAAGCCTGTTGGTCTTTCGGGGGTGGTTACCTCGTAAGTGATAAAGGGGGTAGTTAGTTCAAGGAAATGGGGAGGCGATCAGTTTAAGGAATGGGAGAGGGAGGCGAGTAACGTACCGCGGAGCGTTTGTCCGCTGGGTAAAAGTGTTGTCCTCTGGTTAATAGGGTGTACGGGGGTATTTATAGTACCCCTGCCTTGGTCGCCAAGGCTGAATCTTAGCCACTCGTTTGTAGCTCCCGTAGGATGTTGACACGTGTCCGCTCTGTCTTGGAAACCTAAGTGTCGCCGAGTAACCCTAGGAGGCCGCCGAGCTAGGCCGTCGCTTTGGGCCTCACTCCACCTCCTGGGCCTGCCTGTTCGGCCCATCTGCTTTACCGCCTGAGTCCGGACCCCCTGCCCTAGCCGCTGTGTTTGGGCCGCCATGTGGGCCGCCTCGTGGGCCGTCATGTGGGCCTTTGGACTTGATTGGGCTAGTCCCATCACATACACTTTGTTTATATCTGATTATCTGATTCTTTTTCCTATCTATTAAATTGTAACAGTATTACCGCCACAAGAGAAAAACTATACCTTCAGACTCATCCTCATCAAAATGAACGGTGTCTAGAGAACAAAGGCGAGATGGAATGGATTTAGAACAAGAACCTACACCACCATTAGCTTCACCGGTTTTTGGCCTTGGAAGCACTGAGGCCCAAATGAAGGTACAAGATAAGAGTTGTACCTTCAGACTCATCCTTGTCGAAACGATCGAGGAAGACATCGAAAAGAGAATCGTAAGTAATTTTTCGTAGCTAAATTTTAGTCAATTTTTATAGTTTTGTTAATTAACTATAAAATTGATTGATTGATTTTGATATTAGGTTGTGTCCCAGGAAGAAATAGAGGACTTGGGTCTTTTCATGAACTTCAATTGTCAAGATGGCACGACCGTAAATAACAAATGAATCAATGTTTGGCAGGATGATTGATGCTATCCTTCAATGGACGGCTACGGTGGAGCCTGAAGTTTATAATCGGACCACCACCACTTCACCTGAACCCAACACAGTCATTGATGATGATGTTGATCGAGCTAGGGTTTGAGCTGCTAAACAAAAAGAGCCGATTGTGCTGACTAATTATGGAAATCAACTACTCATCTCTTCCACTTTCCACAATTCATCTTTTCCACTTCCCACCGCTCACCGCTGCTTTCCAACTCACTCCTTGGTGGGGCCATTACATCAGCGGGAGCTTCACTACCGCCTCTCCACCACTCATTGCCACCATTAGCGGAAGATCTTCTTCTACCCTAATTGAGACGACAACTAGGATGATCCCCGAGGGAGGTAGCAGATCCACAAATGCCTTTAACCTTATAAATCACCATCCTCGTTCTCCACGACACCATCGACTTCATAAAACTCCCCAACTCCGAGGTTGAAGCCGTTAGCAAATTCATCAAAGAAATCAACTGCCTTACTCGCCGAGATCCGCTCCCACAAAGAACCTACAGACAATGGAACTTCCTCTGATTTTATCTCTTCTAACATTACATACACCTTAGCCCTAAAATCACTGATTGACTAGAATAGGTTGAAGAAGAAATGATTTTTTTTTGTAATTTTATTAATTTTAGTGACTTTTTTGCAGTTATAAAATTAGGGTGATTTTTATTCATTATTGATTGTTGATAGTTTTCCGTTCCCGTGACTTATTTGTATTGACTAACGTGTAGTTATAAAAACTTAGGTTATTGTTTACTTATTATATAAAATTACAATTTCAGTCACTACTTTTCATTGTGTTAATAGTTTGGGCTTTTTCGTCAGGAAGAAATTGTTGATATAACCTTGTAACTATATAAATTGGTTGTGGAATAATGTGTTTACTAATCGTATGACTAGTTAACTAGTTTTGATAACTAGTTATAAACTAAATAACTTCATTAACTAGTTATAGTATCATGATGTTAACTAACTAATAACAATAACTTGTCAAGTAAATTTTTTTTTGCCGAGAAAAAACTCTTTGAGAGGGGAGAACCATAGATAGCGAGCCAACCTAGGGGCACGAAAAAAATTAAAGGAACAGAAAGGAGAGGGGATGGCAGGCTATGAAAAGCAAACCAACAAAACATAGATAGAGAACATTCAAATATTGATCATAGAAGAAAAAAAAGGTGAGATTTATAAGATGATATGATGTTAGTAGAAAATTAAGTTCAAATATTTCTACATTACGTACGAAATAATTTTGTATTCTCATAATTAAATTATATTTTAGCAATGTTGATTTTGCAATCAAATTTCTTATTTCTTAAAAAATTATTGAAAATACAAAACACACAATACCAGCACATTTTTTTAATATGAAGTTCTGTATTTGTATACCAAAAAAAAAAAAAGTAAAACAATTAAAGTACATTTCAATAGGTATCTCCCACACTTCAAATTATAAAATAACATTTATTGATTTTTTTTCTTTGCAGCACAAAATTTATTGAAAGTTCAGCACCTAAAAATATCATAAATTTAGCGTGGTCTTTATTTTAAAAATATTGAATTTATTATTCTTGAATGTGTTCATTCAATAGAATGCTTCATTTTAAATTGTTTCATAAAAATTATGGATTTCCTAATTTCATTAGAAAAAACTCATATTCGAGAATACATCATTCTGAAATGCGTCTTTAAGAATGTGAATAAATTATATGTATTCATTAACAGCGTTAAAAATTGTCGAAAAAATTAACTGTGTTAATTAAAATTTCAAATTCAATCACTTTTACATAGGTGTGTACAAATTTGTGAAAAATATAATTATGTAAAATAAGATATTCACTATACATTTTTTGCATTACTATCCAATCATACCAAGACCTGCAACCCCATTTAGTTAACTATGTTTCCTTAGTTTATTTTCTCTTCTCTATTTTTTTAAAATGTTTAATGACTATTGCTTTCCAATTGTCTTTCTTCTTTCGTTTCTTAGATTTTGATTTCTTCATATTTTAGGAACAACTACTAAAAACTCAAATTCTAAACAGTAGTTTTTCTAGCCTTATTCCGCTGCCAACTCTTTAGAACTAATTCATCTTAAATTTTTTCTTTAAATTGATCGTCTATATTATATGTGTGACATTTTAGGACCTAGGTATAGTTTGACGAGTTGTGGTCTAAATCACTAATAACGTAATGTGAAATGTTCTTATGTTGAAAAAAAAAATTATTACTTAAATATTTTATAATGTATTTTGGTTGAATGAATGAATGTAACAAAATGTGTAAAGAGAAAGCGCAAATTATTTTCATTCCATAGCAACAAGCATATATCCCAATCTCTAGAGCATGTTGAGTTGGGTTTTCAGGGATGAAACAGTAAATTTGGAAAGGGTGCCGTTACAGTGGCATGTTAGACACAACTAGCAATTACGAGGAAAAGACAAAATAAACAAAACATTGTTGATGGGCTCGGCCCGCCTACATCCTAAGGGCCCAGACGGTGGCCCACACGCGGCAGCCGACGCTGATGAATTTGGACCTAGGCGACAGCCCGGGCGGATCAAACAAACAAGCCCAAGAAGTAGAAGGAGGCCCAAAGCGACGGCCCAGCCCGGCGGCTCTTAGGGTTCCAAGACAAAGCAAACACGTGTCAACATCCTATGGAGTCTACAAACGAGTGGCCGGGATTCAACCTTGGCGACCAAGACAGGGGTACTATAAATACTCCCCGTACACCCCATAAACCGGAGGACAACACTTTTACGCAGCGGACAAACGCTCCGCGGTACGTAACTCGCCTCCCTTCCCATTCCTTAACTGATCGCCTCACTCTCCTTTGAACTAACTACCCCCATTATCGCTTACGAGGTACAACTTCCCTGAAGACCAACAGACTTGGGCTTCCACTATTGGGCCAGGCGACAAGGCTGGATCAATTGGCGCGCCAGATAGGGGCGATCAGGCGACTTCTCACACAGACTTAGGGCGAATGGCTTCATCTGCAGTTCCCACACTGGCTAACGAGAGTGGCGAAGGAGGCGATGGAATAACACCTGTCAAGCACATCAACCCAAATTCCCGAGCGAATCCAGATCTCACAAGAAACATGGAGCGCGAATTCGAGGACAACTCTGAGTCTCGAAGTACTATCCCTGCCGGTGATGCCTATGAGCTACTGGAGCAGCGATTCCGGTCCCTCGAGCAACAGAACGCTGAGCTTACCCAGATGCTGAAAAACAGTTATCGCTCAGCAAGCTCAACCTCTCGGGGCCAACGCTCAGGTCAGGCCGTCGCCGCAGGACTCTCATCTTGAGGTATTACAGCAATTCCTCCCGGCTACTCAAATCTCCCCCGCACAGTTAGCAGTACGCCAGCCTTTGTCCAGGGCGATCCTGGGCGAGCCACTGCCCAAAGGTCTAGTACCACCTAACCTGGACAGGTACGTGGGCATGAGCGACCCGGATGAGCATCTACAAGCCTTCCAGATCGCCATGCAAATGCAGCAGGCAGGCGACGCCGCATATTGCAGGGCCTTCCCAGCGACACTTGGGGGACGAGCTAGGGAGTGGTACATGAATCTACCAGAGGGCATCATAACCTCATGGGAAGGTTTCGCCAGGATCTTCTCGCAGAAGTATGAGTGCAAGAAAACAAGGACGATCCCGCTGCAAGCACTGGTGAGCTTAAGGCAAAAGCCGAACCAATCGCTGAAGGAGTTCTTCGATGAGTGGACCGGGGTCGTCCAATCCATCAGAAGGGTAGATCATGAGATCGCTGAGGCAAGTTTATTCCAGTCGACCCATAATGGCAGATCGCGAGAGTCGCTGCTACAGGTGGCTCCAAAGTCGCTGTCTGACTTGGAAACTAGAGTACACAAAATTATTTTAATTGAGGAGCAGTTAGCAGAGCCTTTACAAGGAGCGGCAAAGGGGGAAGAAAAACACGTTGCAGGGAACAAGCAGGTCAAATGGCAGCACTCCGAGACACGGCCATACGGGAGAGGTCGCCCTGAAGAAAAAAGGGGATATCAAGAGGAAAGAGCAGACTACACACCTCTCTCGGAGTCGCGAAGGAAAATCCTGCTGTATATGCAGCATAAATGACACACCATAAATTGACCCGGCCCGATGTATGCTCCGCGGATCAGCGAAACCGCCAAAGTTTTGTGACTTCCACGACTCCCATGGGCATACCACTGAAGATTGCAGGGAACTGAAGAATGAAATTGAGAGGTGGATAAGCGAAGGGCGACTAAGAGATTTTATCATAAATACCAAGCAAAAAATAAACCGCAAGAAGAAGATCGCCGTGACAAAGGAGAATCACAAGACAAGAAGGGTGATGTCTTCACCCGGCTAAAGGAACCACTGGGCGGTGAAGATAGCAAAAAGAAGCCCCATCCTGAGGTGAATCATGTCTATCAAACCATCTTTGGCGGGGAGAGCTGCCCAACAAAGAAATTCAAGAAGGAAGAAGCACAAGAGGTAATGATGATAGATCGAGTCAGTCGCCCTGTGTTGGGTTTCTCAGAAGAAGACATGGCTCGTGTAGGAGGTCTGAGCTTGGAGGCGATGGTAATTCAGGTGATAACGCGCAATAGCCGAGTGGAGCGGGTAATGGTCGACGAGGGAAGCTCAACAGATATCATTTTCTGGGAGCTGTACAAGAAAATGAACCTGCCGACCAGTTTACTCAGGCAGACGAAGATGACCATTTCAGGATTTTCGGGACACACGGTCCCCATCAAGGGAATCGCCACAATGGAGATAATTATCGGAGACGACAACTTGCAGGTGACGCGATCCATCGACTTCCACGAAATGGATTGCCAGTCTACGTATAACATGATTTTAGGACGCCCGGCGCTCGTCGCTTTCCAAGCGATCTCATCCCCAGTACATCAAGTGCTGAAATTTGCTGCTAAGGAGGGAATAGGCTTCGCTTGGGGACACCCAGAAGTCACCAGAAGATGCTACAAAGCGGCAACTAAAATCACCTGCCTCACCATAAGCTCGGAGGTGGAGAATGAAGAAGAAAGAGTGGTACCAGAGGGGTCAAACATCCCGATACCGCTCGACAAAGGCAAGACAGTCAGAGAGCCCTCTCACCTAGGCAATGGGGAGAAGTAAGAGTCGGTGCAGCCGCTTCGTTTGTTTGCATGGTCACCTAGTGACCTGCCGAGAACCGCTCCGGACATCATCAATCACTCCCTGACGGACTACTGCTATCGGATAATGCTATCGGGACTCAAGATTGCTGAAGCCGCCTATCAAAGAGCGATCGGCATGGGTTTTCCCAAGAAAATTAGACAGAACTTGAAAATATCCGTGGATGATTTCGTGGTTGGAAGCTAATCCCGCACAGATCGCAGCGGTCACAGCCACAACACCATGAAGGAAGTACAAGTTTTGTATGGAAGATTACAAGCGGTCAGCTGATTCATCCCCAGGATCACCGATCATTGCACACCATTTTTTCTCTTCTAAACTTAAAATCTCGCATCGAAGAATCAAGGTAGTTTTTTTATTTACCCCGTACGTACTTGCATCTCTAAAGATAAATGAAGCCTCTATGTCTCTATTTCTCTCAGGTAGAACTCTAATCACCACCTGAAACAAGGCGGCTGGCGGAAAGCAAAGCCATCATGTAAGACCTAAGGGCATTGAAATCGCTATGTAAGACCTACGAGCATTAAAAAATCGCTGTGTAAGACCTACGGGTAGCAAAGCCATCATGTAAGACCTAAGGGCATTGAAATCGCTATGTAAGACCTACGGGCATTAAAAAATCTGTGTAAGACCTACGGGCAGCAAAGCCATCATGTAAGACCTACGGGTATTAAAAAATCGTTGTGTAAGACCTACGGGCAGCAAAGCCATCATGTAAGACCTAAGGGCATTGAAATCGCTATGTAAGACCTACGGGCATTAAAAAATCACTGTGTAAGACCTACGGGCAGCAAAGCCATCATGTAAGACCTACGGGCATTAAAAAATCGCTGTGTAAGACCTACGGGCAGCAAAGCCATCATGCAAGACCTAAGGGCATTGAAATCGCTATGTAAGACTACGGGCATTAAAAAATCACTGTGTAAAACCTACGGGCAGCAAAGCCATCATGTAAGACCTAAGGGCATTGAAATCACTATGTAAGACCTACGGGCATTAAAAAATCGCTGTGTAAGACCTACGGGCAGCAAAGCCATCATGTAAGACCTAAGGGCATTGAAATCGCTATGTAAGACCTACGAGCATTAAAAATTGCCGTGTAATACCTACGGGCAGCAAAGCCATCATGTAAGACCTAAGGGCATTGAAATCACTGCAAGAGACCTATGAGCATTAAGCAGCCGCCGTGAAAGGCCCACGAGCATCGAAACTATTAATGAAATATCTATGAACATCGCAGATCGCTTCGCAAGTCATGGAGGTACCAAAACCGTAAAACGAAGGCCAAATGCATAAGCAGAAGTTTAAGTGGCAGGGATAGAGGAAACAGAGATTATATCCAGGTACAGAGAGACGACAGACATATGGTGGGTTGTCCAACAGCTGCGATAAAACAAAAATAACGAAAATCAGGGGCGGGTTCTTGGGCCCTTGTTGCCAGAGTCTTTGCCGCCGGATTTGGAAGGATTGGAGGAGGAGTCGAGTACTTTTTTGCTGGAGGAGGGAAAGATTCGGGGGGTGGCGGGTGGACCTCCGAGCCATCAGAATTTAGGTCAGGTAAACCGCGGCTTCGGCGGGTAGCCACCACGTACTCAGCATCCGCTGCCACCACCTCACGCTCCAGGCAATCAGCGTCTCGGAAGGCAGCTTCTTCCTCAGAGTCGACTGGGTTAGGGACCCCAAGACTGTGTCGATTAAGACCTCGGAGGACGGCCCGAACCATCTCCAGCCCCGACCAACTTTTGCCGAGAAAGAGGTGATAAAACTCATTAAGACAGCTGCGCATTACCACACGCATGCTCTCGCCAAGAGACTGAGTGTGATAGGCCACAACCTCGTCATGTTGAGCTTTGGCCTCCAGGAGGTCACGATCTGCCCCGACTGTGCCGCCAGGGAATCAAGGAGCAGCTCTTTAGCGCTATCCCTTTCAGCGGTTATCTCCTCCACTTTAGCAGCCTTATCGCGAGCCTCCCCCAACTCGGCCTCAAGAGCGGTAATACGCTCGTTCGCGGCCTGCATGTCCTCATGGATACCCTCCATTTGGGCAACCCGCTCAATCGCCTCAGCCAGATTCTCCTTCAAGGTTTCAGCGGTAGTGGTTGCCGCATCCGCTCGGCGCTATAAAAAAACAAAACAAAACAACAACAACTGCGATTATTTTTAACAGTGAGGGCAAGGCGGCAAAGACAGGCAAGGATGAAAAGGCAAAGGCATACCTTCTCCTCGTTATGGTAACGAGTGAGATCCCTGCGCAAGGACCGGAGGTTCTCCACCTCTTCTTTCAGCTTCAAATTCTCCTCTTGCATGTGCTTGCATGCAAAGGACAGATCACCAAGTTTGGCAATAGCCTGAGCTACAGAGAAAATGCATGAGAAAATGCATGAAAGGAAGGAAAGAGCACACAAGTTGTAATAATGTGACGGAAAGGAAATCAGGAAGGAGGGAGCAATTAAAGGTACCTGAAGGAGTCGACAGGAGGTCACCCCGTGAAGATCAGGGATCTCTGAGCCTTCCCCAGGAGCGGTCACCCCCTCATAGATACCACGGGAAAACTCTTCCGTGATATCGCTTGCCATACGGGGCGATATGTGAGACGCCACCGGATGGACAACAGCAAAATAGGGCAGGCGAAAGCGCCTCTCACCCTCCCGACCGGCAGGAGCCTGGCGATCAAATACAGCGCTGGCCCGCTTCGTCCATGCCGCTCAACGAGTCAATGGTGGGGCAGCAAGGCAGGGCTCAATAGGGCGAGGGTCAAGCTCCGTGGCAGGTTCGGAATCAGGGTAAGCTCGGTCCAGAGGAGAAGGAATAGGCTCCGATGGAAGATAAGAATCGTCGTACGTAAAAGGATTTTCAGCTAGTTTCTCATCCTCCTGAGCAGGTTGAACAACGGGCTCCCTTGAAGGCGGATCATCATTGGCCTTGGGCGATTGGCGTCGTGAACGGCGGAGTGGAGGCTCGTTGTCCTCGTCTTCAATTTCCACTACAGGTGGAAGAGGAGGCAGCGGGCGGCTGGAAGACTCGCCTATCTTCTTTTTGGGCTTGGAGGCCCCAACTTTCTTCTTCCTTTTTGAGGCGAGGCTCACTTCCGCTTCGGCTGCCTTCCTTTTCCTTTTCGGTTTCTCAACAGAGGGTTGGGCGACTGGCGGTGGGAGTATGAGAAGGCTCAGGGCGAGTTTCGCCAGCAAGTCCTCGTGCGGTAGTAGTGAGGAGGCACCCAGAGAGACTTACATATCCTGAAAAGAGGCAAGCAAAGAGTTAACAAAAAGTGTATAATAAAATAAAAAAAGGGGGAGGGAGAAAGAGAAAGGAAAGAAGAAGTGGTCGGCGATAAAAGAGTTCACGTATTCCTTGATACGTTACTCCGGCGATTCAGCCATATGAGCAAGACAACATAAACTAAAGAATGGGGAGGCAACCAGCGCTGAAATACCTCCTCGAATTCCCGCCTGGGCGGTTCTTAAGCCAGAGGTGGTGGATAGATGATGACAGTCAAGGAGGACTTGGCGACACATGAGTATTTCCTCAGGGGAAGGGTCAAGCTTGGTGTTAAAACGGCTCACATCGCCTGAGGACCATGTGGGCGGAAGTAGAGAGGCCTGGTGGCGATCCGAGTCGCTAGGGTGGAAGTAGAAAAAAGAATGATACCAGGTGGGGCGAGGCTTTGGAGATGAATAAGTTCCCTTTGGGGAGAGGTCAGACCGGCGAACAAAACTTATGCCATTTGACGTATTTTTAGCATAATGGATCAACTGAAATAACCGAAGGGTAGGGGCGATTTTCTTGGCCACACAACTGCATTCAAAAGCAGAGGCCGAGGCCCAACATCCGACGTTAAAGGCACCAAGGGAGGCGCCAAAGCATTGGAGCAGGTCGACTATGAATGAAGATGGTGGGAGGCGAAGTCCGTTAGTGAAGGCCTCGGTCCAAATACCGTGCCACCCAGTCGGACAATTGCCAATGGTGGAAAGTCGGGAGGCTACGGCGAATCTCCAAGAGGATGGCAGCATGGCGAGCGGTAGAACACGGGCGACCCTCTCGGCTGTCCCTGAAAGGAAAATAGCCTGGGCCAACGACCGTGCGCTCATCACAGGCAGCTCCCTGCCACATCGACCGCCAGTTTCCAATGGTGAAAGACCCGGTGACCTTGCTCATCTCAGGAATCAATTTCAACGCCATGACGGGCTTGTTCAAACCCTACTTGGTGGGGTCCCCAAAAGGGAAGGGCGGGGGAATCGTCAGGATTTTCCTCCACCACTCGGAAACTTGAGCGGTGGAGGTCTCAGCTAAATGTGGGGGATTCAAGAGCACTCGCTCGGGGGATGAATGGGTAGTCGAAGAGGAAGAAGAGGGATCGGTGCCCATTGAATAAGAATGACTTTGGTTCTGACTATCGTCACTAGAGCTCATGTTTTTAAACAAGGAAGACAAGGAACTGGGGAATGGACTACAATGAGAGAGAGGAGGAGAGAAGGAGTCACGTACCAGGCGGGCGGCGGGGAGCTTCATACATCTGAAAAGGAGTAAGAAAAAGAGAAGTTTGGCTTTCTGGTCGTCGGAAAAAGGAAGGAAGCGGTCGCGATGAAGAGGCAGTAAAACGGAGACGGGAAGCAGCAGAGAGAGCGTAAAAGTAAAAAGGGGGGAGGGGAAGAAGACGGTGAATGAAGGGTTTATAAAAGGCTGGGGTTTAAGGGAGGAACACAACCGTCGCGCTAGATGATTGGCGGAGCGCGTGGTTGAGAAGATGCATCAGCAGGTATGGGGGAATGAACCGTCGTGACGGCTGATTGGAGGCACGCGCGGCTGAAGAGACGTTTGGAAGACTAGGGTAATGATGACTCCTAGGCAATTACCAAAATACCCCGATTTCCCCAGCTTCTCCAGCAAGCTAGAGAGTAAAAGACCGTGATACCCCGGGAGATAGAGGGACGCACGAGCAATGAAAAGTAGGCACGGGCAGCAGCGGCGATAAAGGCTCGAGGTGACACAGAGCATGAAAACAAAGGTGACTTGATTAAAATAGAAAAAAAGCATAAATGGTCAGAAGACGGACTAAGAAGCCGAGGCGACGAAAAAGAGCAGAGGCAACAAAGCGGCATGACACAGGCGGTCAGAAGTCCTCACCCAAGCAAAGCTTGGCAAAAGACTTGGGGGCAACTGATGGACCTTCCTGCTTCGATCACAAGACAAGCGATCCGAACTATGAGTAAGCCCTCACCCAAGTAAAGCTCGGCTAAGAGCTTGGGGGTAATTGATGGGCCCGGCCCGCCAGCATCCTGAGGGCCCAGACGGTGGCCCACACGCGGCAGCCGACGCTGATGGATTTGGACCTAGGCGACAGTCTGGGCGGATCAAACAAACAAGCCCAAGAAGTAGAAGGAGGCCCAAAGCGATGGCTCAGCCCGGCGGCTCTTAGGGTTTCAAGACAAAGCGAACACGTGTCAACATCCTATGGAGTCTACAAACGACTGGACGAGATTCAACCTTGGCGACCAAGACAGGGGTACTATAAATACTCCCCGTACACCCCATAAACCGGAGGACAACACTTTTATCCAGCGGACAAACGCTCCGCGGTACGTAACTGCCTCCCTTCCCATTCCTTAACTGATCGCCTTACTCTCCCTTGAACTAACTACCCCCATTATTGCTTACGAGGTACAACTTCCCTGAAGACCAACAGACTTGGGCTTCCACTATTCGGCCAGGGACAAGGCTGGAACAATTGTCGTCCGCTTCTTCATTTGAAAAATGATTCATCTCATCCTTTGGTTCAACTCCCAGCATCAGCAGAAGAAAATGATATTTTGGTAACATCCGAATCCGAAACCCATCTTTATTATAATCCTTTTCCGTCAAACGACCACTTTATTACAATCTAGAAAAAAAAACAAAAAGGTATGCCACTCCTCATGGCTTGTTCTTCTACCGCTCACTTGGTGTCACTTTGTATTTTCTTAAGTGCATGGCGGTCCAAGTTTTGGAGATTGCTTCCCTGTCATTTTTTTCCAGTTTGAACATGCTCGGTCCGATTACATCCCTCACGTCCTTCCTAGTTGGCTCCCACCTTTCCCTTGTAGGCCACTAGTCGGAATATTTTTTAGACGACCAAGTCTCCTTCAGCTATGCGATTCAGGCAAAGATGTGCATTCACCATTCTCGCCAATTGCTCCTTCTCAGCGATCAGCCGAATTTGTGCCCTTTCCCTTTTTTCTTCCAGCATGTTGCGGTTATGCTCGAGGGATTCCTCCTCCTCTTCTTGACTTCGTCATTGTACTATGGGCCCTGGGAAGATGATTTCTATTGGTAATATCGCCTCTATGTCGTATACTAGCGCATACGACGTCTCCCCCATTGACGGTTTGTATGAGGTCATGTGCACCCATATGACATATGGCAGTTCTTCTACCCATGCACTTTGTTTTGGCGTCGTCGACCCTCCTTTTTAATCCGTTAAGGATTAGTTTGTTTGCCGCTTCCGCTTGTCCGTTGGCTTGCGGGTAGGCTACTGATGCCAGCCTCATGATGATTTTGTAGCTTTGGCAGAAGCTGAGAAAGGACTCACAATCGAACTGTGTCCCATGATCGCACACAAACCCCTTTGGTAGGCTGAATCTGGATATTATGTTATTTTTATCACAAATTTCTAAATCTGTTGGGTGGTTATGGTCGCCAACAGTTCGACTTCAATCCACTTGGTGAAATAGTTGACCGCTATTACTAAGTACTTCTATTTTCATATTGCTTCGGGTAAGAATCCTAGCAAGTCCATTCCCTAGTACGCGAATGGCCATGGTGACACCATTGGCTACATAGCAGTGGCTAGGAGGCGGTGCTGATTGGCGAACACTTTGCACTTGTGACAGTTTTTAACCACTTTTACGACGTCTCTTCGTATGGTAGGCTAGCAGTATCCTTGATGCAGTACGTTCTTGTCCACAATTTTTGTTCCTATATGAGTGCTATAGGCACCATGGTGAAATCTGTCTCAGTACAAATTCGTTGTCGCTTTCTCCTAAGCATCGCAAATATGGTCCGATGAACGACTTTCGAAACAGAGTTCCTTCGACTAAGGTGCATCTAGATGCTTGGCGTATAACCTTTGCAGCATCGTTGGGGGTCATCTAGACTATGTCGTGTTCCAGAAATGCTATTATTGGTGCACGCCAGTCGTCTGCACCGTCTGCTTGTCTTTCTCTAATGTTCATACATATTCCTTCGGTGGGCTTTGCTTCTACTGTGACCATTTGAGGTTCTTTAAACGCCATGGCCGTGGCGAATTTTGACAGGGCGTCTACATCAGCGTTTTCTACCCTGACTATTTGGTGGAGTTCTATTTTCTCGAATTTCGCCATTTCCTCCTTTGCTTCCTTATGTTAGGAGATAAGAGAATCTTCTATTGTCTCGTAAGTACCGTTTAGCCGACTGACCACAACTTCCGAGTCTAAGTATCCTTTTAACGTGCATACGCTAGTTTCTTGTGTAGATCATAATCCAATCAATTTTCAATTTTCAATTTTCTCTCTCTTATATGAAATAGTCGTATTTATTCATTATCTAACTACATTACTATTACAAATTACGTGGATGATAAGAACTGCGTATGGAGTTGGGCTTGTGGATCAACAATCGAAACCCTACATGCTTGATTCATTGTAAATTTCACCTTCTTTTAGAAAACTCATGTCAATTTCTTGAATGAAAATTTTGTTTATGGATGATTACTCTTGTTATTATATGATTACCATTATATTGAATTTCGTTTAACCTCTATGCATAAACACATCACATTTCTCTTTTGATATATCAAAATGCGTTTTGGTTGATTCTTAGATATGAATTCGATTGTTTTATTTGTTGTTGCGAAGACTTCTATGGAGGAGAGAACCATAAAAAACTAACTTAGTCGTGAAGATATTGCCCTTTTAATATGGTTGATTATGATATGTCTGGATTTTTTCCAAATGTAGGGTGGTATGAAAATTAAATTCCCAACATAGGGTGATCAAGTGGTTAATTCCAAAATTAGGGTGATTTTGCTGACTAGGAAATAATATAACATCATCATCGCCATTCACAATGGCGATATGCAACTTTCTTTTTTATTTTCAAATCCCTTTTTGTTATTATAATGATTATGTTATGAACCAATGATTTAATAATTTATTTCATTATTTAAAGCTAACTAAAATATTAATGAGTTTTTAATGGAATATTATGAGCTAATAATATTCTATTAAAAATTTGCAATGTTTATACTGTAATATAAAATTATTATTTCCAAAATCGTACCGACACGTTATAAATCGATGAGTCTAAACATATGCAATTCAATCGTTTAAATCATTATAAATTGTAGTTGAACCACTAATTAACATTCATTATATCGATATTGTACTATACCCTTTTAATGAGTGGTTCATGATTCAACCAGTTTCACCGGTCATATCGGTACGATTTTGAAAACATTACGTAAAATGATTAATCTTATATAGGTGATTAGTGAAATAAAATTATTTCAAAATCATTTTAAGGTGGATAATAGGTACGTGATATCAAAACCCCTCATTTTAAGGTGGATAGTTGATACGTGAAATACAGACTCGTGGGTATCCAGGCCCTCATTTAAGGTAGAAGTTGATACGTGATATCCGAACCGAATATGACCGATGACGATGAGACTGGTTGAATCTTGAACCACTCGTTAAAACGGTATAGTACAATATCGATATAATGAATGTTTAATACCGGTTCAACTACAATTTATAACGATTTAAAGATTGAATTGCATATCGTTTAGACTCATCGATTTAACGTGTCGGTACGATTTTGGAAATAATAATTTTATATTACAATATAAAAATTGCAAATTTTTAATGGAATATTATTAGCTCATAATATTCCATTAAAAACTCATAATATTTTAGTTAGCGTTAAATAATGAAATAAATTATTAAATCATTGGTTCATAACATAATCATTATAATAACAAAAAGGGATTTGAAAATAAAAAAGAAAGTTGCAGATCGCCATTGTGAATGGCGATGATGATGTTATATTATTTCCTAGTCAGCAAAATCACCCATAGTTTTGGAATTAACCACTTGATCACCCTATTTTGGGAATTGAATTTACATATTACCCTACATTTGGAAAAAATCCGATATGTCTACGATGTTACTTTCTGTTTTAATTAAGTAGTGAAATGTTCGTTTGTTTATACGTTATATTAAGATATGTGATATCAATCAAACTAAATTACAATATTCGTTCTTACATGATTTTTTTTGTGTTGTTGTTTGTGAGGTTGGTGGCTAAACACTTCAATTACAGGCAAAAAGTTAGATGGGTGATTAACCAATTTGAAAATAACTATATAATTTTACAATTCATATTCAATTTAACACTAAGTTGCTTATTTTTTTATATATTAAATTAAAATATTTAATTAAGGAAGAAAATTAAAATCTTAAGATATGTTCTTATATGGTCTTGTTTGTATTGTTATGTGTGGGTAGGAGGCTATTGGTTTTTATCAGTGTTGTTAGAACCGGACCGGGCCGACCGGTAAAACCGGGAACCGGGCACAAAGTGGTCCGGTCTGGGTATGAATATAAGGCGGACGAATCAGGTGGTCTTTTTGGGTCGAACCGGTAAAACCGGAAAACCCGGTCGACCCGGATCAACCGATTTTCCCCGGTTTAGTTAAGGGATGACACCGATTGAAAAAAAAATCAGAAAAGAAAGAAAGAAAATCGGGAGATTAGAACGAAGATAGAACAGCAACAGCCCCTTCTTCTCAATCGCAGATCTGAACACCTTCCAGCGGAGCGTCGTCCTTCTCCTCAACACCGTCCGACTAGTGTTGTTAATACCAGACTGGGCATTAACACTGACCTCCTTTAGTCCTCCTCCTTTGCTTCATCTGTATCATGCCGTCTTGCCAGAACTCCATTGGTCCGCCGCTTCTTCTTCATCTTCCACCGGCCGGCAAGTTATGGGCCATGGAGAAGGGAGGATATGGAGGATTGAGTTGGCTTTGTGGAATTGAAACCATGAAAGAAAATGGAAGGACGAAAGAAATGATGAAAGAAAGATGAAGAAGAGAAGAGATCTATGGATTGGTATGGCGCTGGAGATTGGAGAAAGAGAGATTCAGAGAAGAGAATTGAAAATAGAAAATATTGTCATGAGGCGGCGGCTAGGTTTGGTTATTTTGTTAGGGTTTTAATATTATATATATATATATATTATATATATTTATAATATATTATATATATATTACAATTTAGTACCTAAAATATATGTAATTACCAATAATAATTGTATTTTTAAATAAATAAGTATGACCGGTTTTATATACCGGTTCTTACGGTTTGATCTCGGTCGGACCTCAAACCCTTGAACCTCTCATTGGACCGGTTCGATGTCCGGTCCGGTCCTGACAACATTGGTTTTTATTTAGATTTATTAGTCATGGGTCAATTAAACACTAAAATATTTCTTTTTGTATGTTAGATTAAAATATTTAAGGAAGGGAATAAAGTATTAAGAATTTTTTTTATATGGTCTTATTTGTATTGTTATGTGATGGTAGGTGGTTAATGGATTTTATAAAGATGCATTGGTCAATTACAATCCAATCCAAATTTATTGGTAACGTTATTTATGGTAAGTAAATCTAAAGTATTCAATATCTAATAATGTCTTGTGATGCAATTTTATTTATGAAAGTCTACCATTATTAATCTTTCATTTAAAAAATTCCAACTACGATATAATAATTGTGGAAATCTATTTATTCATTTCACTAATTTCTTTTCTTTCTTTCCATAAAAACTAAATTACTTACCTTAAAATAATTTGTAAACAATGTTGCCCCTGCTCTTATTTTAATAATTAAATAAATTTTCTTTTCATATTACATTTTGTAAACTAAGAAATTTAAATTCAAATAATTTTAATTATATGTCAATTGCTAAATCATTTTCATTTTGGTCATTACCGATAAGTCACACTATTCCATAAGAAATTTCTTCAATCAAACAAAAATAATAATTTAGTATATCCATACACTTCCTCTAGCGACTATGAAATTTCATTGTGGTAAATAATGTTGCTTCCCAGCAGGATAGGAGAGGAGAATCTAGTACTATCTATCAACCAACAATGTCACTATGTGTAAGGATTTCATGTCATTGCGAATAGACGTGGTAGAAAATATGCTTAATTTTCTTCACTTCAAACAGTTGACTCAATTCTATGGTGTAGCAAAGCAGTTTAGGTTAAAGTGTTCATGAAGCTATTAAATTGTATTCAGTTATGCTATCGTTAATTGTTGTTAAGTAATACATGTACGTGTCTATATTTACTCAAATTATATATCAATTTTTCCACGAACTGTTTTAATAACGACAAAAGGTTGGATTTTGACTCGTCCTTAAGGGCTAGCAAATAGGGATCAATACAGAAGGAGTATTGACACTATTCTTCAAAATTCTACAGAGAAATGAAAAAATGTATGAATATTTACTTTACAAATTGATATTGAATTAATTATATCATATACTAATTTAAATGTGCTCATTTGCCTATATTATATGTCAACATATTGATGTACAAATTTTACTAGTTGGTCCCTAGGGAAAACGCACAAACATCATCGCAAAAAAGACTATGGATCCCCTTTGAACACATGCTCGACGGTTGGATGATCGATCGTCGAGTACTTTCCGTTGGAGCACCCATTCGTTGCGACATTGTAACGAAATTTGACAAATTTTTTGTCCACTCTTTTTCTCATACTCTTTGTCTAGATCCGATTATCTGATTCTTTTTCCTATCTATTAAATTGTAACAGTATTACCACCACAAGAGAAAAATTATACCTTCAGACTCATCCTCATCAAAATGAACGGTGTCTATAGAACATAGGCGAGATGGAACGGATTTAGAACAAGAACCTACACCACCTTCAGCTTCACCGGTTTTTGGCCTTGGAAGCACTGAGGCCCAAATGAAGGTACAAGAGAAGAGTTGTACCTCCAGACTCATCCTCATCGAAACGATCAAGGAAGACATCGAAAAGAGAACTGTAAGTAATTTTTCATAGCTAAATTTTAGTCAATTTTTATAGTTTTGTTAATTAACTATAAAATTGATTTATTGATTTTGTTATTAGGTTGTGTCCCAAGAAGAAATAGAGGACTTGTGCCTTTTCATGAACTTCATCGCTCAAGATGGCACGACCGTAAATAACAAATGAATCAATGTTTGGCAGGATGATTGATGTTCTCCTTCAATGGATGGCTACGGTGGAGCCTGAAGTTTATAATCGGACCACCACCACTTCACATGAACCCAACACAGTCGTTGATGATGATGTTGATCGAGCCAGGGTTTGAGCTGCTAAACAAAAAGAGTCGATTGTGCTGACTAATTATGGAAATCAACCTCTCATCTCTTCCACTTTCCATAGTTCATCTTTTCCACTTTCCATCGCTCATCGATGCTCTCCAACTCACTCCTTGGTGGAGCCATTACTGCAGCAGGAGCTTCACCGCTGCCTCTCCACCACTCACCGCCACCACTAGCGGAGGATCTTCTTCTACCCTGATTCAGACGACAACTAGGATGATCCACGGGGGAAGGTAGTAGATCCACAAATGCCTTTAACATTATAAACCATCATCCTCGTTCTCCATGACACCATCGACTTCAGAAAACTCTCCAGCTCCGAGGCTTAACCGTTAACCAAAATTCATCGACGAAATCAACTGCCTTCCTGGCCGAGATCTGCTCCCACAAAGAACCTATAAACAATGGAACTTCCTCTGATTTTATCTCTTCTTACGTCACCTACACCCTCAACCCTGAAAGTCACTGATTGACTAGAATAAGTTGAAAAAGAATGGTTTTTTTTTGTAATTTTGCTAATTTTAGTGACTTTTTACAGTTATAAAAATTAGGGTGATTTTTATTCATTATTGATTGTTGATAGTTTTCCGTTCCCGTTACTTATATGTAGTGACTAACGTGTAGTTATAAAACTTAGGTTATTGTTTAGTAATTATATAAAATTACAATTTCAATCACTACTTTTCATTGTGTTAATAGTTTGGGGTTTTTGGCTAGGAAGAAATTGTTGATATAACCTTGGAACTATATAAATTGGTTGTGGAATACGTGTTTACTAGTTCGTATAACTAGTTAACTATGTTAGAAATTAATCACGTGTTTAATTGAGAATAGTTAATAGTTTAAAAGAGCCGAAAGGGTGTGTTTAGTTACAAGTATAGATTTTAAAAATAATGTTGAATTGTGTCTGTTCACATTAGAGTTTGTATATAAATATTTTATTGTAGATGTGAGGATTAGAGAATCCAATTTCATAATATATTATTATATTACAGTGTAGTCTATATATAAGTTCTCTCTTATACGGCAGTAGTGTTTTCCAACTTCTTCAATCGTATTCGTTTGATTTAGTTCCAATATTTGGTATTAGAGCCCTTGGCTCGATTTCAAGAAGATCTATGGGGGACGAAATCAAAGGAGGAAGTAACAATTCAATTGTAAGGGTCAGCGGTGTTCCGATTCATTATCCTCTTCTTACTGATACGAATTATGGAATATGGGCTGTGAAGATGAAGATTCTTAAGAAATCATTGGGAGTTTGGGCAGCCATCGAAGTCGACGATGATGAGGACCTTGACGAAAGTAAGGATCAAGGTGCAATGGCTGCAATCTCTCAATCTGTTCCTGACTCCGTTATGATGCAAATTTCAAATTGTGAGACGGCGCAAGAAGCATGGGAAGAAATACAAAAGTTAATAGTTGGAGAGGAACGTGTCAAGAAATCTTCGATACAAACCCTACGACGTCAGTTTGATCGGCTAATTATGGATGACTCCGAAGAAATTGGAGGTTTTTCGGCCAAACTCATGTCACTGGTGAATGAAATTCGATCTCTCGGAGGAGAATTGAAAGATGGTGTGGTGTTAGACCGCCTGTTTAGTGCTGTTCCTGATCGATTTACGCTGATAATATGTACAATCGAACAATGGGGTGATCTTGAGACGATGTCAGTCTCCGAAGCAGTAGGACGTCTCTGAGCTTTTGACCAAAGTCTGTGAGGGCGTAAGAATGGTCGAGACGAAGAAAGAGGTGAACAACTACTGATGGTTACGAGGTCGCAAATCGAGAAGATGATTAGCGAAGGAAGGATCAACGACGGTGGAAGGAATGAAAGAATTCACCGTAAGTTCGACAAAAGTAAGATTAAGTGTTTTAATTGTGATGGTATGGGGCACTTTGCGTCGGAGTATCGTAAGCCACGATGAGAAAAAGCAAATCTCGTCATAGAAAAAGACGTGTTCGATGAACCCACCTTGTTGTGAATGTACGAACTAAGGAGTTGCACCGAAGGGAGAGGTTTGCTTGAATGAAGGAAGAGTACTTCCAAAGGTACTGGGAGTCAGAGTCATTCTTGAAACAATCCAAGACTGGTGTCGTAAAAGTGTTCGTGATGCAAGATTGGTGTTCAGACAATCGACTGAAGCACGTGATTAGGGATAGTGTTAGAAATTAATCACGTGTTTAATTAAGAATAGTTAATAGTTTAAAAGAGCCAAAAGGGTGTGTTTAGTTACAAGTTTTGATTTTGAAAATAATGTTGAATAGTGTATGTTCACATTAGAGTTAGTTAGAGTTTGTATATAAATAAGTTATTGTAGACGTGAGGATTAGAGAATCCAATTTCATAATATATTATTATATTACAGTGTAGTCTATATATAAGTTCTCTCTTATACGGCAGTAATGTTTTCCAACTTCTTCAATCGTATTCGTTTGGTTCAGTTCCAACAAACTAGTCTTGATAACTAGTTATAAACTAAATAAATTCATTAACTAGTTAATAACAAAAACTTGTCTAGTAATATTTTTTTTGGTCGAGAAAAACTTTTTGAGAGGGGAGAACCATAGATAGCGATCCAACATATGGGGTACGAAAAAAAATTAAAGGGACAGAAAGGAGTGGGGATGGCAGGGTATGAAAAGCAAACCGACCAAACATGGATAGAGAACATTCAAATAATGATAATAGAAGAAAAAATGTGAGATTTATAAGATCATATGAGTTTAGTAGAAAATTAAGTGCAAATCTTTCTACATTATGTACAGACTAATTTTATGGTATCATAATTCAATTATATTTTAGCAATTTTGATTTTGCAATCAAATTTCTTATTTCTTAAAAAATTATTGAAAATACAAAACACAAAATTTGTTGATGACTAGTTCAGTATGTTTTATCTTGGTAATTTATTAACTAGTTATCAGCAGAATAATATGTTAACTAGTTAAAATATGAGATAAAACTATGCTAGATCTCAAAAGGTCGAGACCAGAACACTCTGAATACATTTTGTAATAATGAGAATAAGATTTTTAAAATGACTAACGGGTCGTTTGGATAGGTGATTTGGGAGGAGGGGATTTCAAATGTCTAGAGACTTAAAATAGCATGAGATTTTATGTCCCCTTGCTATTTGAAAAATAGAAGGTTTGGATGGGTGATTTGGAGAGATTGTTGGATAGAGAATTCATAAAATTAAAAATTAAAAACAAAAAATTAAATTCATGTTTCAAATGACCAGAATGTCCTTCATTAATCATCTACCAAAATTTGATGGCTTACATATGTGGGTTAATTGTAAATAGCTGCATTAGTTGAGGGCAAACTAGTAAAAGTGTATCAAATCTCTCTTAAACTTCCCAAAATCCCTGCTTTATTGTGGTGATTTTGAAATCTCTCCCAAATCACTTTGGGCTTACCTAAGAGATTTGAAATCTCTCTCAATCTTCACATATATTTGCAGCCCAAACAAGAGATTTTAATGAAATCTCTAGGGCAGGGATTTGGGCCCCAAATAACCCAAAATCCCTCCCTCAAATCACCTATCAAAACGACCCGTAAGCTCTCTATGAGAAGAGATTTGATAGTAGACAACTTCAATGACTTTTCTTACTTCCCAACACATGATACATGAGTCCTGCAAGAATAAAATGAATACTATTAAGTAAATGTGTAATGCTATATGATGTGTGCAATACAGTAAAAAACAAATATCTAGGATTTAAGATTAATTGCTATACTTAACAATATATCTATAAGAATAAAACCCTATTTTTTTTTAACTTTATCCCGCTCCCAACTCTTTAGAACTAATTCATCCTAAATTTGTTCTTTAAATTGATCGTCTATATTATATCCGTGACATTTTAGGACCTAGGTATAGTCTGACGAGTTGTTGTCTAAATCACTAATAATGTAATGAGAAATGTTTTTATGTTGAAAAAAATTATTACTTAAATATTTTAAAAATTATTTAGGTTGAATAAATGAATGTATTAAAATGTATAAAGAGTAAGCGCAAATTGTTTTCATTTCATAGCATCAAGCATATATCCCAATTTCTAGAGCATGGTGAGTTGGGTTTTCAGGGATGAAACAGTCAATTTGGAAATGGTGCTGTTACAATGGCATGTTCGACACAACTGACAATTACAAGGAAAAGACAAAACAAACAAAACGTTGTCGTCCGCTTCTTTATTTGAAAAACGATTCTTCTCATCCTTTGGTTCGACTCCCAGCATCAGCAGAAGAAATAGTGAGTTGGGTTTTCAGGGATGAAACAGTCAATTTGGAAATGGTGCTGTTACAATGGCATGTTCGACACAACTGACAATTACAAGGAAAAGACAAAACAAACAAAACGTTGTCGTCCGCTTCTTTATTTGAAAAACGATTCTTCTCATCCTTTGGTTCGACTCCCAGCATCAGCAGAAGAAAATGATATTTCTTCTGCAATTCCACAATTAACCTCCTCCCCCCCCCCCCCCCCCCACAAGCTGGTGGCCATAGGGATAGAACACCAAGCTTGGATAGAAGATTGTGAAAAGGAGCAGGAGACAATGCCTTCGTAAATATGTCATCAAGTTGATGTGAAGAAGGAACATGGATGACTTTAATCAACTTGGCTTGAACCTTTTCACGAACAAGATGACCGTCCAATTCAATATGCTTAGTGCGTTCATAAAACATTGGATTCTCAACAATGTATATGGCCGATTGATTATCACAATATAGAGGAATAAGAGCTGAGTGAGGCACCTAGAAATCTTAGAGCAACTGCAACAACCATTGAATTTTACAGGATGCATGAGCAAGGGCTCTATATTCAGCCTCACAAGAACTACTGCTAATGGTGGTATGCTTTTTGGATTTCCATTAGACAAGTGAGCAACCAAGTTACATACAATATCTAGTGATCGAACGACATGTATCAAGACATGATCCCCAATCGGCATCACTAAAAGCTTTCAATGTTAGGTCTGAATTAGCTAGAAAAAATAAACCAACACTTGGACATTTTTTATGTACCTAAGAATGCGAGTGATTGTCCTATAGTGAGCTTAAGTAGGATCAGTCATGAATTGGTTAACTTGTTGAGTTGCATAACCAATATTAGGCCTGGTTGGGGTGAGATAGATTAATTTACCAATCATCTTTCTATAGAGTATAACATCAGCCATAACAATGTCATCAACATAAGACAATCTTGCTTTATAATCCATAGGAGTTTGTATTAGTTTGGTATGAGGGAAGTCAGCTTCTGCTAGTAACTTGAGAGCATGCTTCCTTTGTGAAACATGCAGACCGACCTTACTTCTTTCCACTTCAAGCCCCAAAAAAAACTTTAGAATGCCAAGATCTTTGATGCTGAAGGTCATATCTAAGTGTTGTTTCAGTGATGTAATTTCTGTTAAGTCATTTCCTCCATAATAAGATCATCCACATAAATTAAAACTGATGTAAAATGATCACCTGATTTCTTTGTGAAAAGGGATGATCAACCGAGCTTTGCATATAGCCTTGCTCAATCAAACTATTTGTAAGTTTGGAAAACCATTGTCTGGAAGCCTATTTTAATCCATACAACAACTTCTGCAACTTACATACTAGATTAGATAAACCAGAATCCGTAGGACTCCCGATGGCAAGACCATATAGACATCTTCTTGTAGATCACCATGTAAAAATGCATTGTTGATGTCGAATTGGTGCTGATGACACTCGAATTGACATGATTATCAGCCTCATTTGAGCGACATTTCATTGCTTAAGACACGACTTTTAGGGTAGAATAGTGAATATTCACTCAATCGATCCATCTTATGCCTTTTGTGTTACCTTGGCCCATTTCGGGTCTATTTGATGGTTTTCTAGTATTTTCGTGTTAGCACAGGTGTTCATCATCAAATGTGGTAGCCAAGGACGTGTCTAAGGCACTGGAACCCCGAGGAATCACACCCAAATCAACCAGAAAAGTCATTCAACCCAAAAGAATTCTTGCCCCGTTTACACATATATTTTCGACGAAAATACCCTTGGGTTTTCGCCGAAAATGGAAGAAGAAATCCACTGTCCCGACCAAGAAGGAATTTTCATCGAAAAGTATTGGGATTTTCGGTCGAAAACCCTAAGCCAAATCAACCAGGAGAAACAGACGGATGAAGCCACATTTGAACAGATATTTTCGCCGAAAATATCCTTGGATTTTCGGCGAAAATCCCAGTGAAAAAGCAGTAATCGCCAGTTAGGTATAAATACTGAAACGCGCGGCTAAAGAAATATCAGAGATTTTACACACAATTTTTACAACAACACACGGGACAAAAATCCGAAGACTGAGAAAAAGAGAGAACGAGTGGATAGAGTTCAAGGAGCGAGGAACGGATCGTGACGCCATCCATCCATCTCGGAGAGCCGGTGCTAGGAGTTGAAAATCCAGCAGATTGAAGCTGCAAGTAGTCGTCGAAATTAGGTTTTACAGTTCTTCTCTGTCTTCCCTACCTGAGATGTATTCTTTGTTGGTCTTCGATTCTTCTGTATTGAATATGAGTAGCTAAACTCGTGTAGCTTAGATTAGATGAACCCTAAGTGACCCAGGGCTTTAAAGCGGTCACGGATCGGCGGTGATTAGATTCGAAATTCATTCGGTTTCTTCTTCATGTTTGACTTGTTCTTTGTTCTTTGTGTTTCTTGTCTGGTTTGGCCACCTAGATTAGATTCTTGTTAAGCTAAGGATAGAAGCGAACGCTCGCCTTACTTTAGAACATCAAGTTGAACAATTAACCTTATAATTGGAGTGTGCCTTTCGTAGGAACCGATTAGGGTTAATCCACTACAAGAGTAACTCACAAATCATTAGAATTTGCACCAGTTAAGTTAAGTCGTTGCGAGAGGCGACCGTACCCGGGCGACTAATTAATCGTGGTAGCTAGATCGGATAGAGCGAACGTTCGCCAGTCTTAAACCTAAGGGTCAGGAGTTATGGTGGTGTCTGAGAACTGAATGAACTATAATTGAAAATCGCTGATCTGTTGACTGTCTATGCCTTGGTGATCTAAGGGGGATTCGAAATCTGAGCTTGTCTGTCTTTTGTCTTAGTCATTCATTCAATTGTTATTCGCTTTAATTTCATTTCATCCTGTTTTTGCATTTCAGTATAGAAGTCGTGGAACTCACACCACGCACTAAGTGTTTTTAACCTTGAATTTAAATTGCCAACGCATTTGAGTAAGGAAGTAGAGGAGACCCGTGGAATACGATCTACCCTAGCTTTTGTTAGCTTTGTTAGTTTATTTGTTTGAACCCGAACAACGATCTTAGGTTCATCAAATTGGCGCCGTTGCCGGGGAACTCTTCTATTTCGTTGAAAGAAGAGTTGGCATTTTTATTCTTCTACCTTTCCATATTACATTTCCATCACACTTCCATTTTACACCGGTTGTGTTTGTTTTTGTCTCTTGCAGATCATAGCAGGTACAGAAACAGATCACTTCCGTTCCATCTTCCTTTACCGCAATGGCGTGCATCCATCTTTCGATCTTCCATCACCGTGATTTCTAATGACGATGATCCTGATTATGAGATTAAGATTCCTCTCCTAGAATTAATCTCTAGGGACATACAATTCGAAGGAAGACCAGATGATAACCCCTGCACACATATAGATGACTTTCTGGCTGTCTGTGACACTTTCAAGTCTGGGAACCTCAACAAGAACGCTTTATATCTCCGGGCTTTTCCGTTCTCTCTCCGAGGTGCAGCTAAGCATTGGCTTGGAAGCAAACCACCAGGCCATTACACTAACTGGGAGGCATTAGCTCAAGATTTTGTTGAGGAATACTTTCCCCCCGCTAGGACAACTGCTTATAAAGACCGCATCTCCAGGTTCACTCAGAGAGAAGATGCAAGCCTGTATGACACTTGGAATGAATTCCAATCTCTTCTCTTCAACTGCCCTCACCATGGGTATGAACAAAGACAGCTGGCTGAATTCTTCGATCGTGGTATGCGCGAAGAATCCGCAAATTGGGTCAACTCCCTAGCTGGCGGAGATTGCACCGCCCTTACTCCTCAAGATGCTCTCCTACATTTCGCTAGCTGTGCTTCAAAATCTAGGAACTGGGAGAGACAAAGAGAAGGAACCAGGAGCCAGAGTCAGACGAGTGTTGCAGAGCAGATCAAAACGGAGGTTCAGAAACATCTACAAGCAGTTGGTATCCCTCTCGAACCCCCATCAGCTACCATCTTTTCGGTTGACTGTGGATGGTGTGGATCTTGTGCTCATAACGGTGGAAGCTGCCTCAACTTCGGCACGACAGAAGTCTGGTCTACAGAAGAGATAAACTTCATTGATCAGGGCTTCGCTAACAATCAGAAAGGCTATGCCGGTTACAGAAACTACGTGCCACGGAACCAGAGTAACCGGTTAGTAGATCCTTATTATAGACCTCCGGGATTCATCGGAGGACAACACCAGTTTCAAGCAAAACCGTACTACAATAGAGACATAGATTATGAGAGGAAGTTTGATCAGATTATGAGCAGACTTGACGACCACGACATTCAATTAAAAGCTCAAGCTGCACTCAATCAAGGACAGAGAGCTCAGAGCCAGAGGATAGAGGATGCTATAAGCAATATGACTAAACTCTTTACTAGCAATCCTCTCCTTAATCCGGCAGCATTTCAAGCAGACTCCGGTGCAAAGAGCGAACACGCTCAAGCCATTACCATTAGGAGCGGCAAGCAAACAACTGATCCCAAGGCTCCAGAACCTAAAGTAATACCAGATACCAGTGCCGCCATGGATATGCCAGAAATTGAGGATATCACAGAAGAGGAAGAAGAAGCATCTGCTCCTCCTCCTCCTCCTCCCAGGACAGCTCCTGAGCCTGTCTTGGCGCCATATGTACCTCGGATCCCTTTCCCGAAGGCTGCAATGAGCAAAGCTAAGGATCATGACACTCAATATAAGAAGTGGTATAATGTTCTTAAGACTGCAGAGATCAAGATACCAGTGACAAAAGCTGTAGAGATTATACCACCGCTGGGGAAGTTCTTTGAAGACCTAGTGAAAAAAGTGAAGAACGGAGAGGCGTACTCTGTCACGCTTACTAATGAATGCGCTTCTATTCTCGGTGCGCCATCTCCCATAAGACAGCCGCCACCACCCCCAGCTAAGTGCTCTGATCCCGGTTCTTTTACATTATCGTGCATTATTAATGGCATTAAAATTGATCGTAGTCTGGCTGATTCTGGTGCTTCTATTAATGTTATGCCTGTTTATCTATATGAGAAGCTGAATCTAGGGCAGTTAAAACCGATTACTCTGCATCTAGTGTTAGCCGATAGGTCTGTTAAACTACCTAGGGGAATAATAGAAGAAGTAGTTGTCTGCTGTGGTCCGTTTACTATAATTGCAGATTTTGTTGTTCTAGATACTCGCAAGTCAGACGGAACACTTATCCTAGGTCGACCTTTCTTAGCAACTGCTAGTGCAAATATTAACTGCAAACAAGGCCTGTTAACTTTGAGTGTAGGGCAGGAAAGTATTGCATTCCGCATTAAAGATAGCATGAGATACTCTGTTGTTCAAGATGATAACTGTTATACTATTGATCCCTTAGAGTTGGCCTCGGCCAACTTCGTTACTAATGCCTTATCTAGTGATCCGCTAGAGTTGTGTTTGATTTCAGGGATTGACAATGCATTAGAAGATCCAGAACAACGCCTATGTCAGGATGAGTTAGACGAGTAGAAGGCGACATTCACACCCATCACGGCGCCTACACACATCGAGCCAGCATTGAGTCGGATTACTACCTCATACGAAAAGCCGCCAAAACTCACTTTGAAGGAGCTGCCTGACCACCTAGAATATGGATTTCTGGGAAAGGACTGCCAGTTACCAGTCATCATCAATTCGAATCTATCTCCCGAGCAGAAAGAGCGACTGATCAGGCTACTCAAGAAGCATGTCAGAGCTATCGCCTGGCAGTTAGCAGACATCAGAGGCATCTATGAAACCTTCTACAAACATCGGATAGTCGTTGATGAAGAATTCAAACCAGTCAGACAACCACAACGCCGACTTAACCCTCTGATGCATGAAGTTGTAAAGAAAGAAGTACTCAAGCTTCTAGATGCCGGTATCATTTATCCTATTGCCGACAGTCCTTGGGTCAGTCCGACTCAAGTCGTTCCGAAGAAAGGAGGGATCACCGTCATCCCTAATCTGACGGGTGAGCTCATCCCGACTCGCACGGTTACCGGATGGAGAGTCTGTATCGATTATCGACGGCTCAATGACGCCACAAAGAAGGATCACTTTCCACTGCCGTTCATTGATCAGATGCTTGAACGACTGGCTAGTCATGAATACTACTGTTTCTTAGACGGGATGTCCGGTTACTTCCAGATTCCCATCGAGCTTGATGATCAAGAGAAGACGACTTTCACCTACCCGTTTGGAACGTTTGCTTATCGTCGTATTCCTTTTGGTTTATGTAATGCTCCCGCTACCTTTCAGAGATGCATGCTTGCTATATTTGGAGATCTGGTAGAGAATGTGGTGGAGGTTTTCATGGACGACTTCTCCGTCTATGGAGATTCATTTTCAAAGTGCCTGGCTAATCTGGACAAGGTACTAGCTCGTTGTGAGGAAACCAACCTAGCTCTTAGTTGGGAGAAATGTCACTTTATGGTTACCGAAGGTATTGTTCTGGGCCATAGGTACTCTAAGACCGGTATAGAAGTTGATCGCGCCAAGCTTGAGACCATCGCTAGCTTACCACCGCCAACTTCAGTTAAGACAGTTCAAAGTTTCCTCGGCCATGCTGGATTCTACCAAAGATTCATCAGAGACTTCTCCAAGATCACTCTTCCAATGACGAAGCTTCTTGAAAAAGATGTTCCTTTCGTATTTGATAAAGCTTGTCTTGAAGCCTTTGAGACTTTGAAGACTCAACTCACCACCGCACCAATCCTTACAGCACCAGATTGGAATCTTCCATTCGAGATTATGTGCGATGCTAGTGACTTCGCCGTTGGCGCGATTCTTGGTCAGAGAAAGGAGAAGAGATTCCATCCTATCTACTTTGCTAGCAAGACACTCAATGATGCTTAGAGAAACTACACTACCACGGAGAAAGAACTTCTGGCCATCGTTTTCTCCTTTGACAAGTTCAGACAGTACCTGGTTCTTTCACATACCATTGTCTACACAGATCATGCTGCCCTGCGCCATCTATTAGCCAAGCAGGACTCAAAGCCCCGTCTCATCCGCTGGATCCTTCTCCTCCAAGAGTTTGACATAGAAATTAAAGATAAGAAAGGAGCAGAGAACTTAGCGACGGATCATCTCTCCCGACTGGAGGAATCACAAACAAGTAAGTCTACTACCGCTATCAATGATTCCTTCCCTGACGAGCTGTTGCGTGTTGAAACGTATGAACAGGTTAACAGCATAGCTATCGAGCCCTGGGCAATCCCTCACGCTCAAGATCTGAGTAATGCAACCGACTCGGAAGAACCATGGTATGCAACTTTGGCTAATTACCTCTCTAACGACATTGTACCTCCTGAGCTAGATTTCAATGCACGCAAGAAGCTCTTTAAAAGAAGCCAAGTCATACTTCTGGGATGAGCCATTCTTATACCGCATCAGTATTGACGGGATGATCCGGAGATGTGTCTCTTACATCAAAGCAGCTGACATTATGCGAAAATGCCACGAAGGACAGTTCGGAGGACACTTCGGAGGCAACCGCACTGCGAGAAAGGTACTCGAAACAGGTTTTTATTGGCCTTCAATCTTTAGTGATTGTGATGCTTTTGTTCGACGTTGTGATGCGTGCCAGCGATTAGGTAACATCTCTAACCGTAATGAGATGCCCCAAATTGTTTCTTTAACTGTTGAAATTTTTGATGTTTGGGGAATTGATTTTATGGGTCCGTTCACACCCTCCAACGGAAACAAGTACATTCTTGTAGCCGTTGATTATGTTTCTAAGTGGGCCGAAGCGGAAGCTCTACCCACTAATGATTCAAGAGTGGTGGGTCGGTTCCTTACCTGTCTTTTCACGCGTTTTGGTTCACCTCGCTTCATCATAAGTGATAGGGGTACCCACTTCCACGGACAATTCGACCGGGTGTGCAAACGCTTTGGCGTCACCCACCGTATGCCCACAGCTTATCATCCTCAAGCGAATGGTCAAGCGGAAGTGACGAACCGTGAGCTCAAGCGGATTCTTGATAGGATAGTTGGCCGGTCCCGCAAGGACTGGTCATCTAAGCTCAATGATGCCTTATGGGCTTATCGAACTGCCTACAAGACTCCCATCGGTACCTCACCGTATCAGCTGGTCTATGGCAAGGCATGTCATTTGCCAGTTGAGCTTGAGCACAAAGCATTCTGCGCTAACAAAGAGTTGAACATGAGCTATGCAGCAGCAGGTAATATGCGTCATGACCAGATCGCTGAGCTTGAGGAGCACCGACTCCACGCGTATGACACTACAGTAAAATGTCAATTTAACAGCAGAAGCTTAACAGCGGCCAGAATTTGGCCGTTGTTAAATTGAAAAACACGGGAAATTTAACAGCGGCCACTTAGCCGCTATTAAATTAGAGAGTTTAACAGCGGCTATAGGCCGTTGTTAAAATACTATGCCCTGATTGGCTGAAACAGATGGACGCGGATAGCTCCCAATGAAATCAGGACCGTTGATTTAATATCAACGGTCCTGATTTCTTCTTCCCAAAGAAACCCTAATCGGCCACTTCTTCTTCTTCTTCTTCCCCCTGATCCGCGACCTCCCGCCGCCGCCGCCGCCGGAATTTTTCGGCCGCCACTTCTTCTTCTTCTTCTTCTTCTTCTCTCCATAACTCTTCTTCTTCTTCTAGAACACCATTGGTTCTTCTCTTATTCTTCTTCTTTTTCTTCTTCCTTCTTCTTCTTCTTTTTCTTTCTTCTTCTTCTTCTCTTCTTCTTCTTCTTCTTCTTCTTCTTCTTCTTTTTCTTCTTCTAATCAAGGTGGAGCCGCTGCATCGAGGAAGAGGACAGCCGTGTCGAGGAGGAGGGGAGGAGGAGGAAGAAGAAGAGGAGGAGGAGGGGGAAGAGGAGGAGGAGGAGGATGAGGAGGAAGAGGAAGAAGAGGAGGAGGAGGAGGAGGACGATGACGACGATGATGAATGCCGGAGTTCCGGCTCAATCGCCGGAGCTCCGGCTATTACTTTAATCGACGACATCATTTAACAGCGGCTATAGGCCGCTGTTAAATAAATCAATTTAACCGCGGCCTATTTAACGGCGGCAGTCGCGCTGTTAAATACTTTTAGCATTGGTCATTTTAACAGCGGCTTCCGGCCGCTGTTAAACGTTGTTTCTGCCGCTGTTAAATGCATCATTTTTTGTAGTGTGAGAGCACAAAGTTATAGAAAGAGCGCACAAAGAAAATTCATGACTCTCAATTGAAGACGATCAAGCAGTTCTACCCCGGAGATGAAGTTCTCTTATATAACTCTCGATTGAAGCTCTTCCCGGGTAAACTGAAGTCCCGTTGGTCCGGCCCTTATACCGTGGTACGGAAGACATCGTTAGGCAGCGTCCTCATCAAATTGCATGATCAGAAGTCGTTTATGGTCACCGGGCATAGGCTTAAGAAGTATCTGCAAGGACTAGCTGTCTCCTCCATTGACGTGCACTACTTTGCTGTAGAATCATGACACAAATCCAGGTATCGTCTGGCTCACAGACGTTAAACAAGAACGCTTCGTGGGAGGCAACCCACGGCTGGAGTCAGTTGTTTTTCATTTTAAGTCGTTCTGTTTTAAAACCCTAAAAAAAAGAGCACTGCCGACTGTTTTGAAGTGTTATTTTCGGCAAAAATTCCCAATTATTTTCAACCTGTTTCTCCTGTTTCAACCTCTCGACCAAAAATTCCCTCACTTTTCACCGAACCGGATTTTGATTTTACTAGACATTTTCGCCGAAAATTTTCAATTATTTTTGCCGAAAATCTGGTGCTTTGAGCCAACTATTTATACCGGTCTCGAGAACTGATTTTCGCCCCCCCATCCAAAAATTTCACGCACCACCAAAGACACTTTCTCTCTGTTCACCAATCGTCGTCCAACCGCAACCGCCGCCTCTTGACCGCCGACCAGCCACCGCCGTCTTGACCAAAGCCAAGACAACCCTTCTCCCTTGCCTAGCCCTCAGTCCAAACCCTAGAATCGGAGCTCCACAGCTCCGGTTCCTCCCGACCTAGTTTTCAAGCTCTTTTCTTCGTTTTCCCGGATTTCCAATCGTTTTCTCGAGTCATGTCTTCACGGTTAGTTGTTCAGCCATTGATTGTGAATCTTTTGGCTTTTTGACTTTCGGTTTTCGACATGGTTGACCTTGGTTGACTTCTTGGTTCTCCCTCGATTTTCATGATTGCTATGTCGGTGTCAATTGGCTAGGTTCTGGCATTTCTTTGTGGCCCTTTTAGGGCTCGTGACTTGTTGTATGTGCGATCATGTTAATGAATCATTCCATTCCACATGTTTGCTTAATTGATTCCCGTTCTTTACTGATGTGTCTCGATTCGGTGCTTTCTCGATTTTATTTGCTTGCCCCCGCTTGTCAACCTAAGTGTGGGGTAAGATTCTTGTTTTCTGATGTTGGTCTTTCCTGAGTTGTGTTTTACAGGGCTCCCAAACGTTTTAAGACTACCAGTGTAGATAGAGTGCAGCGATCCTCAGCTCGCCAGAACAGGACACCGCCCTCCCGACCACCCGCACCAGTTCGCACACACATCGAGGGCAGTAGCCATCATCCCCGAGGTTGCACCAACCCCTGTGACTCCTATCTCGTCTATTCCTGCACCTGCCAATGGGACCCTACATCCTTTCATAGCAGCCCTGGAGCCGCACCAACTAGAGATCTTTCAGAAGGTCAAAGACATTCCTCCGGCTAAGGTGGCAGTTCTTTCTCTAGACAGTCTCAAGAGCCACAACCCGGCTTGGCACTCCACCATCGACACCGCCCTTCATAATGGACGAGATCTTCTGGGTTGTGATGCGTTCAACCAAATAACTACTAATGCTAAGAAAAAGCGTATAACAGATCGTATTCGACTCGAGGTCTCTTCTAATTGACTACTCCAAGAAGCTAGCAAATTATTCAGGTTTAAACACTTAGTGCGTGGTGTGAGTTCCACGACTTCTAATCTAATAAGCAGGAGAAATAAAAGACAGAAAGATTAACAGGTTGACTAACAGGAAGATAGACGAACTTAGATTTCGAATCCCCCTTAGATCACCAGAGCAACGGCAATCACAAGATCAACGGTTTTCAATTCTAATTCAATCAATTACTAAGACACCACCATAACTCCTGACCATTAGGTTTAAGACCGGCACACGTTCGCTCTATCCGTTCTAACTACCAAGATTAACTAGCCGCCCGGGTACGGTCGAATCTCGCAACGACTTAATTAATTGGTGTGATTACTAGTGATTAATGAGTTACTCTTGAAGCGGATTAACCCTAACCGGTTCCTACGAAAGGAACTCTCCAATTATAAGGTTAATTGTTCAATTCGATGTTCTAAAGTAAGGCGAGCGTTCGCTTCTATCCTTAGCTTAACCAGAATCTAATCTAGGTGATCAATCCAGACAAGAAACATGAACAATGAAGAACGAATCAAACATGCAAAGAGAAACTGATTGAACTTCGAATCTAATTACCGCCGATCCGTGACCGCTTTAAAGCCCTGGGTCACTTAGGGTTCATCTAATCTAAGCTCTACAAGTTCAGTTACTCATATCGGAAACAAGAGAATCAAAGGCAACAATGAAGATCATCATATAGAGGAAGAACAGATAAGAACTGAAAAACCTAATTCTGACGACTCCCGCGAAGCTTCAATCTCCTGGATCTTCAACTTTAAGCTCCGAGTTCTCCGAGGTGAAGGATGGCGTCACGATCTCTCCACGGATCTTCGAACTCTCTAAACTCTATCTATCGACCCTAGAGTCGGCTGACTCTCAAAAGTCTGATTTGTGAAAATATGAATGATGAATTGTTGTCTCCTCCTTTGGCTGCCGACTGCTTCTCTTTAAATAGGTACGCTTAGGGTTTCCAATACAGCGCCAGATTTGGAATATATTTTCGGCGAAAACATCAAGTAATTTTCGCCGAAAACTTTAGGCAGAATTCCCTGTTTGATTTCTTCTATGATTTTCGCTGAAAATATTGAGGAATTTTCGGCGAAAATTCCTTTGCAAATGAAGGGTCCTCCGGTTGATTCTCCTGTTCTCTCTTCTCGGTCCGAAAACTCAATGTTTTCGCCGAATACTTCCTTTAGTTGACAACAGCCGATTTGTGAACATATTTTCGCCGAAAATACTAGGGTATTTTCGGCGAAAATCCCTTTGTAAACCGGGCAGGGATTTGCTTGAACTTGATTGGTTCCTTTGATCAATTCCGTTTCACTCCTTGAGGTCTTGAACACGTTCGTGGCTACATAAATGATGGCCAAAACCTGTGCTTTCACAAAAACACTAGAAAACCATCAAATAGACCCAAAAAGGGCCAAAGTAACCAAATCGGTAGGAAATAGGGTAGTTGAGTGAATATTCGCTATTTTACCCCTAAAACCACGTTTCAAGCAAGGAAATGTCGCTTAAATGAGGCTGATAATCACGTCAAATCGAGTGTCATCAAATACCCCACACTTAAGCTTTTGCTTGTCCTCAAGCAAACTGAACTAGAAAACACTCAAATTCACAAATGACACGAGATTAAACCGAGATTCAATTCTAACAATTTGGTTTAGACAGTTCCACGTAGAAAGAGTGACCTACACATGCAAGAACATCAACCAAACAAGTTTTCGATCTCACTAATTTCTGCACACTTCAAGTAGTGGTTTTAACAAAGCACGTTTCTTGGGAAAACAATTAATCATAATTAACCGACTACGATAACACCAATTCTAATAAAAAAGACTCTAAGCTCTAGCCATGATGTGGACGCGGAGGTAGGAAAAGTGACGTGGCTATCGACTTGACTTAATCCGTTTCTAGATCTGTACGTTACATGTTCTAGCTAGGACCGATTTAAACAATGATTTATTTCAAGTTCAATTTCTTCCTTCAATTGATTTACTGCATACTAGTGCTCGATACCAAACACTTCACTTAGGTGTTGGACCTGCCTAGCTCACAGTATTTGTGCTTATGCTAGTGCTCAACCCGAACACTTCACTTAGGTGTTGGACCTGCCTAGCTCACAGTATTTGTGCTTATGCTAGTGCTCAACCCGAACACTTCACTTAGGTGTCGGGCTTGCCTAGCTTTTTTCAGCACTTTAAAGAACTTTACATTGATTTGCACAACTCGAATTTCACCACTCCAACACTTGATTTATCGATTTAACCACTTGATCCTAGCTAGTTATAACTTTTTACACAAGATTTCGAATTGGATTTCCGTCTAATCTCTAGCCACAATCACAAGTGAACAAATATGGAGTGAAAAACATGGAAGAAACTAGCATTTATCATCTTAGAACGGTGTTATCGAGCTTTGTTAGTAACAGACCAACCAGTTCAATTAATTCAAGTTTCAACTACTGAAGTGATTTATGATCTGTTCTGACCTAGACTCATTTAATATCAGTTCCAACACGTTGGTTACAGGTTCTAAGTGGAACAGTCTAGACGTCATTGTTCAAAATTGAAGTCAATTTAACATCAAGAGTCAAGAATTGAGCAATTCTATGATAGAGAATTTTCAAATTTGAACCACAGAATCAGAGATAGCAAGCAAGATCATGCATAATCCTAGACTCCTACCCCACACTTAAACGGTTCTGTGTCCTCACAGGACTAAACTAGAGTAGAGAGATACGAAGAACCTGTGACAAGATGGTCGGTGTAGGGGATGAACACGGAGCGTCCGGAGTAGAGCGGAGTAGCTACTCAAGATCCTACAAAACAAAAACAACAAAAAGATCAAAAGGATACCGGGACAAGTGTCTCGGATCCACACAGAATAAAAGTCGAACAAAGAAGGTTAAGGGGAATTTTGAAAATATTTTGACTCTTTTTTTTTTTTTCAAATTCACGGCACCGCATTCCTAGAGAAGTCTAGACAATCTAAGCTCAAGTAGTTCAGAAAAAATCACACCGAAACAGCAGGCACGCAAAAACGAGGTAGACCAGTATTAAACTCGTCAAAATTCAACAATCAATATGTCAAAAGATTCGAAATTGAAAACCAAACAACTAACCTTTTAGACACGACTCAAGAAAATGGACGGAAAGCGACGAAGTTGGCCAAAAACGTGAAAAACTTGTTTCGGGCATAACTGGAGCTACAGAGCTCCGATTTGGACGATCAAGTATGCGTTAGAACCGGACCGAAAAAAGGAATCTGGTTTTCATAACATAACAAATTTTCGCGAAAATTTCATAATATTTTTGCCAAAAATATCTTCAAAAACTGGCAAAAATAATGAGAAGTTCACTGTTTGCAGTTTTCGGATAGAAATTTATTATTTTTCGCCGAAAATACTTTTTTTTTTTGAAAACTCTTTTTCTTTTTCTTAAAAACCTAATAGAAAATAAATCAAAACGAAAGGAAATTAAACTGACACTTTGGCTCCCCCGAACCTGATTCGAACGACGAAAAAGACTGACTCAAAAATTCAAAAACGGACTCCAGCCGTGGGTTGCCTCCCACGAAGCGCTCTCTTTTAACGTCCTTGAGCCGGACGGTACCTGTTAGGGACCCCAACTTAGGAGTTCCTTGAAGTCAATCGTCTTCTTCAAGGTGTGCGGTTGAGTGCCATGTAGCACTCCAGAAGAGTGATGTGGCCGGTAGTGCTCCAGTAGATCGCGGTTCTGTTTGGATGACCAGTTCTTCTTGAATTCTCCAACCGGAGGAGGAAGGAGGTAGTACGGCGCGACATGTTCAATGAGCTCCATCTTCTCTACAGGTTGACTCGGTGGAAGTGTAGGTGAGGGTATCTCCTCAATCTCTATGTGCTCCTCTTCGGTTTCAACTTCAAGATGGATTGGCTTTATATCTTCATCAACCACCACCGCCAAGGATTCTTCTAGCTCATAATAGTCATGGATAGGATCATCATCTTCTTCTTCGAACAGCTCTTGAGCGTCTTTTGTCATTAACTGCTTTGGTTGCTCGAGCTTGATGTCCGTCGCGAGATGAGCTTGTAGCATTGAAGAGATATTATCCAAGGAAGATTGGGTTCTCGACAAGCATTGTTGATGTTCATGAAGCATCTCTTGGTTATCTCTAGCGCCTCTTCGATGCTCTTGTTGGTGTATCTCTTGGTGACCTTGTAGCATTGAAAAGATATTATCAAAGAGGGAGTCAAATCTCGCCGTCTGTAGTTGTTGTTGATGTAGCAATTCTTGATAATCTTCGGGATATGGTGCTTCATTGATGTACCGCTCTCGGTACCGGTCATCCCACCTGTTACCCTGCATAATCAAAACTAAGAAGCACTACCCAGGTAAATCATGGAAGTACGGAGGAAAATAAATGGTAAGGCGGAAAGGTAGAAGATTAAAATGCCAACTCTTCTTTCAAACAATTAGAAGAGTCCCCGGCAACGGCGCCAATTTGGTGAACGTGTCATTGTGATGCGTTCAACCAAATAACTACTAATGCTAAGAAAAAGCGTATAGCAGATCGTATTCGACTCGAGGTCTCTTCTAATTGACTACTCCAAGAAGCTAGCAAATTATTCAGGTTTAAACACTTAGTGCGTGGTGTGAGTTCCACGACTTCTAATCTAATAAGCAGGAGAAATAAAAGACAGAAAGATTAACAGGTTGACTAACAGGAAGATAGACGAACTTAGATTTCGAATCCCCCTTAGATCACTAGAGCAACGGCAATCACAAGATCAACGGTTTTCAATTCTAATTCAATCAATTACTAAGACACCACCATAACTCCTGACCCTTAGGTTTAAGACCGGCGCACGTTCGCTCTATCCGTTCTAACTACCAAGATTAACTAGCCGCCCGGGTACGGTCGCCTCTCGCAATGACTTAATTAATTGGTGTGATTACTAGTGATTAATGAGTTACTCTTGAAGCGGATTAACCCTAACCGGTTCCTACGAAAGGCACGCTCCAATTATAAGGTTAATTGTTCAATTCGATGTTCTAAAGTAAGGCGAGCGTTCGCTTCTATCCTTAGCTTAACCAGAATCTAATCTAGGTGATCAATCCAGACAAGAAACATGAACAATGAAGAACGAATCAAACATGCAAAGAGAAACTGATTGAACTTCGAATCTAATTACCGCCGATCCGTGACCGCTTTAAAGCCCTGGGTCACTTAGGGTTCATCTAATCTAAGCTCTACAAGTTCAGTTACTCATATCGGAAACAAGAGAATCAAAGGCAACAATGAAGATCATCATATAGAGGAAGAACAGATAAGAACTGAAAAACCTAATTCTGACGACTCCCGCGAAGCTTCAATCTCCTGGATCTTCAACTTTAAGCTCCGAGTTCTCCGAGGTGAAGGATGGCGTCACGATCTCTCCACGGATCTTCGAACTCTCTAAACTCTATCTATCGACCCTAGAGTCGGCTGACTCTCAAAAGTCTGATTTGTGAAAATATGAATAATGAATTGTTGTCTCCTCCTTTGGCTGCCGACTGCTTCTCTTTAAATAGGTACGCTTAGGGTTTCCAATACAGCGCCAGATTTGGAATATATTTTCGGCGAAAACATCAAGTAATTTTCGCCGAAAAGTTTAGGCAGAATTCCCTGTTTGATTTCTTCTATGATTTTCGCTGAAAATATTGAGGAATTTTCGGCGAAAATTCCTTTGCAAATGAAGGGTCCTCCGGTTGATTCTCCTGTTCTCTCTTCTCGGTCTGAAAACTCAATGTTTTCGCCGAATACTTCCTTTAGTTGACAACAGCCGATTTGTGAACATATTTTCGCCGAAAATACTAGGGTATTTTCGGCGAAAATCCCTTTGTAAACCGGGCAGGGATTTGCTTGAACTTGATTGGTTCCTTTGATCGATTCCGGTTCACTCCTTGAGGTCTTGAACACGTCCGTGGCTACATAAATGATGGCCAAAACCTGTGCTTTCACAATAACACTAGAAAACCATCAAATAGACCCAAAAAGGGCCAAAGTAACCAAATCGGTAGGAAATAGGGTAGTTGAGTGAATATTCGCTATTTTACCCCTAAAACCACGTTTCAAGCAAGGAAATGTCGCTTAAATGAGGCTGATAATCACGTCAAATCGAGTGTCATCAGCTGGCCTACGATCTTTGACCACTCTCGGTTCGCCATACCCTCTGGTCGCCCTTCAAGAGTTCTGGTGTTCCTTTGAGCGCCTCGCGCCAAAGCCTAGCGCCATCTCAAAATTTGTTTCCTTCCGCCTCGGGGGTGTCCGGCATGTGAAGATCATCCATGAGTTTGCCCTTCTGTTCGACCCCCTTTCCGATATCCAGGATGCGTGCCCTGGGTTCGCAGACACTTACTCCATCACGAGCGATCCTTACCCAGAAGTGTGGAAATGGGCCTCCTGCCAATCTGAGATCACTCCTATCGTCAACCCCACGGTCAGTGACATCTTTCACCCTATTCTTAAATTCTTACATTATGTTTGGGTGCAGTCTCTGCGTTATTGCAGCAAGACGAGCCGTCACCATGTTTCTTTGGAGGAGCTCGTCTTATTCCGTGCTTTAGAGGAGGATGCCAACTTCCACCCTGGCTGGTGGCTTGCACGATTCTTCCACAAGCGCACTACCACCAGGAAACTTCCTTCTGAGCTTCCGGGCGGACCTTTCATCTCCTGTCTGATCGACAACCTCCAGCTCGGTGACAAATGGGGCCCCGATATCCCTCGTGTTCCGATTGAGTACTGATGACACTCGATTTGACGTGATTATCAGCCTCATTTAAGCGACATTTCCTTGCTTGAAACGTGGTTTTAGGGGTAAAATAGCGAATATTCACTCAACTACCCTATTTCCTACCGATTTGGTTACTTTGGCCCTTTTTGGGTCTATTTGATGGTTTTCTAGTGTTTTTGTGAGAGCACAGGTTTCTGCCGTCAAATACGTAGCCACGGACGCATTCAAGACCTCAAGGAGTGAACCAGAATCGAACCAGAAATCATACCGAAGTCAGAACCGAAGATCCAACTGCCCAGCACAATGTTTTCGCCGAAAATACTATACAGTTTTCGGCGAAAATACCTTCAGAAACTCACAGGCTTATTTACACTGAAGTTTTCGGCAAAAACTACTTTGAGTTTTCGCCGAAAATCATAGAAGAAATCAAACAGGGGATTTTGCCTAAAGTTTTCGGCGAAAATTATCTGATATTTTCGCCGAAAATATCTTCCAAATCCGGCGCTGTACTGGAACCCTAAGCGTACCTATTTAAAGAGAAGCAGCCGGCAGCCAGAACGAATCATTCATCATTATTCATATTTTCACAAATAAGACTTTTGAGAGTCAGCCGACTCTAGGGTCGATAGATAGAGTTTAGAGAGTTCGAAGATCCGTGGAGAGATCGTGACGCCATCCTTCCACCTCGGAGAACTCGGAGCTTATAGTTGAAGATCCAGGAGATTGAAGCTTCGCGAGAGTCGTCAGAATTAGGTTTTTCAGTTCTTATATGTTCTTCCTCTGTATGATGATCTTCACTGCTGCCTTTGATTCTCTTGTTTCTGATATGAGTAACTGAACTTGTAGAGCTTAGATTAGATGAACCCTAAGTGACCCAGGGCTTTAAAGCGGTCACGGATCGGCGGTGATTAGATTCGAAATTCAATCAGTTCTTTTTCATGTTTGATTTGTTCTTCCTTGTTCATGTTTCTTGTCTGGATTGATCACCTAGATTAGATTCTTGTTAAGTTAAGGATAGAAGCGAACGCTCGCCTTACTTTAGAACATCGAATTGAACAATTAACCTTATAATTGGAGCGTGCCTTTCGTAGGAACCGGTTAGGGTTAATCCATTGCAAGAATAACTCATTAATCATTAGTAATTGCACTAGTTAATTAAGTCGTTACGAGAGGCGACCGTACCCGGGCGGCTAGTTAATCTTGGTAGTTAGAACGGATAGAGCGAACGTTCGCCGGTCTTAAACCTAAGGGTCAGGAGTTATGGTGGTGTATAGAAACCGATTGAATTAGAATTGAAAACCACTGATCTGTTGATTGCCAATGCTCTGGTGATCTAAGGGGATTCGAAATCTAAGTTCGTCTATCTTCTCGTTAGTCAATCTTTTACTTTTCTGTCTTTTATTTTCCTTTGTTCATTAGATTAGAAGTCGTGGAACTCACACCACGCGCAAAGTGTTTAAACCTGAGTAATTTGCCAGCTTCTTTGAGTAGTCGATTAGTAGAAACCCCGTGGAATACGATCTAGTCTATTTCGGTAGGTTAGTTATTTGATACCGCTAAAACTGCAGTATCAAATTGGCGCCGTTGCCGGGGACTCTTCTAATTGTTTGAAAGAAGAGTTGGCAAATTATTCTTCCACCTTTCCGCCTTACCATTTAATTTTCCTCCATATTTCCATGATTTACCTGGGTAGTGCTTTTGAGTTTTGATTATGCAGGATTACAGGTGGGATGACCAGTACCAAGAGTGGTATGTCGATGAAGCACCGTATATTGAGGATAACCAAGAGATGTATATACTAGCTCATCAGCATCGACAACAGACGACGAGAATAGAATCCTTCTTGGAGAATATCTCTACAAAGCTACAAGCTCACAAAGAGATAGACTCACATGTTCATCAAAATCGACAACAGACGACAAGAGTAGAATCCGCCTTGGATGATCTCATTTCGAAGCTGCAAGCTCGTAACGTAGTGGATGTCGAGCTCGAGCAACCAAATCCACTAATGGAAGAAGATGCTCAAGAGCTGTATGAAGATGAACATGACAATCTCACCGATGACTATTGCGAGCTAGAAGCATCTGATGAAGAATCCTTGGCGGTGGTGGTTGATGAAGACATAGAGCCAATCCATCTTGAAGTTGAAGCTGAAGAGGAGCATGAAGAAATTGAGGAGATACCCTCACCTACACTTCCGCCGAGTCAACCTGTAGAGAAGATGGAGCTCATTGATCATGCCGCGCCGTACTACCTCTTTCCTCCTCGAGTAGGAGAATTCAAGAAGAACTGGTCATCCAACCAGAACCACGATCTACTGGAGCACTACCGGTTACATCACCCTGCTGGAGTGCTACATGGCACTCAACCGCACACCTTGAAGAAGACAATTGACTTCAAGGAACTTCTAAGTTGGGGTCCCTAACAGGTACCGTCCGGCTCAAGGACGTTAAAAGAGAGCGCTTCGTGGGAGGCAACCCACGGCTGGAGTCCGTTTTTTTTAATTATTGAGTTAGTCTTTTTGTCGTTCGAGTCGGTTCGGGGGAGCCAAAAGTGTCAGTTTGTTTGTTTTCTTATTTTTCGTGTGTAGACTGCGTGTCGTAGTGTCAGTCACAAGTTGATTGAGGTCGTTCCGATTTTTGTGGATTTAACTGTGATTTTCTGAAATTTGCCGGATTTGCGAAAATATTTTCACCCGAGTAGTTCAAAATTTTCGGCGAATATTCAACCTCATTTTCGGCGAAATCGCCTTTTGGTTTTCACTGAACCTCCCTGTTTCATATTTTCGGTCCGAAATTTATAATGTTTTCGGCGAAATTGAACTTGAAAACCAGGCAGTGATTTTAACGCTTATTTTCGGCGAAAACATATGGTTACTTTCGGCGAAAACACACTTGAAAAACCGGCAGTGCATTTGAACTAAAATTTTCGGCGAAAACACCCTCTTATTTTCGCCGAAAGCTATTTTGAAAACCACCCAATCCTCGACTTAAAGAGAGTCAAAATATTTTCAAAATTCCCCTAACCGTCTTTGTTTGACTTTTATTATGTGTGGATCCTGGATACTTGTCCCGGTATCCTTTTGATCTTTCTGTTGTTTTTTGTTTTGTAGGAACTTGAGTAGCTACTCCGCTCCGCTCCGGGCTATCCGTGTTCATCCCCTACACCGACCATCTCGTCACAGGTTCTTCGTATCTCTCTACTCTAGTTTAGTCCTGTGAGGACACATAACCGTTTAAGTGTGGGGTAGGAGTCTAGGATTATGCATGATCTTGCTTGATTTTCTGTGATTCTATGGTTCAAATTTGAAAATTCTTTAGCATAGAATTGCTCAATTCTTGACTTTTGATGTTAAATTGACTTCAATTTTCAACAATGACGTCTAGACTATTCCACTTAGAACCTGTAACCAACGTGTCAGAACTGATATTAAATGAGTCTAGGTCAGAACAGATCATAAATCACTTCTGTAGTTGAAACTTGAATTAATTGGTTTGTTAATAACAAAGCTCGATAACACCATTCTTATATGATAAACGATAGTTTCTCCCATGTTTTTCACTCCATATTTGTTCACCTGTGATTGTGGCTTGAGATTAGACGGAAATCCAATTCGAAATCTTGTGTAAAAAGTTATAACTAGCTAGGATCAAGTGGCTGAATTGTTAAACCAAGTAATTGAGCTGTGCAAATCAATGTTAAGTTCTTTAAAGTGCTGAAAATAAAGCTAGACAAGTCCGACACCTAAGTGAAGTGTTCGGGTTGAGCACTAGCATAAGCGCAAATACTGTGAGCTAGGCAGGTCCAACACCTAAGTGAAGTGTTTGGTATCGAGCACTAGTATGCAGTAAATAAAAGGAAAAAAGTCAAAACTCGAAATAAATTGTGGTTTAAATCAGTCCTAGCTAGAACATGTAACGTACAGATCTAGAAACGGATGAAGTCGAGTCGATAGCCACATCATTTTTCCTACCTCCGCATCCACATCATGGCTAGAGCTTAAAGTCTTTTTGATTAGAATTGGTGTTATCGTAGTCGGTTAATCATAATTAATTGTTTTGCCAAGAAACGAGCTTCGTTTAAACTACAACTTGAAGTGTGCAGAAAACAGTGAGATCGAAAACTTGTTTGGTTGATGTTCTTGCATGTGTAGGTCACTCTTTCTACGTGGAACAGTCTAAACCAAATTGTGAGAATTGAATCTCGGTTTAATCTCGTGTCATTTGTGAATTTGAGTATGTTCTAGTTCAGTTTGCTTGAGGACAAGCAAAAGCTTAAGTGTGGGGTATTTTGATGACACTCGAATTGACGTGATTATCAGCCTCATTTGAGCGACATTTCATTGCTTAAGACACGACTTTTAGGGTAGAATAGTGAATATTCACTCAATCGATCCATCTTATGCCTTTTGTGTTACCTTGGCCCATTTCGGGTCTATTTGATGGTTTTCTAGTATTTTCGTGTTAGCACAGGTGTTCGCCATCAAATGTGGTAGCCAAGGACGTGTCTAAGGCACTGGAACCCCGAGGAATCACACCCGAATCAACCAGAAAAGTCATTCAACCCAAAAGAATTCCTGCCCCGTTTACACATATATTTTCGGCGAAAATACCCTTGGGTTTTCACCGAAAATGGAAGAAGAAATCCACTGTCCCGACCAAGAAGGAATTTTCGCCGAAAAGTATTGGGATTTTCGGTCGAAAACCCTAAGCCAAATCAACCAGGAGAAACAGACGGATGAAGCCACATTTGAACAGATATTTTCGCCGAAAATATCCTTGGATTTTCGGTGAAAATCCTAGTGAAAAAGCAGAAATCGCCGGTTAGGTATAAATACTAAAATGCGCGGCTAAAGAAATATCAGAGATTTTACACACAGTTTTTACAACAACACACGAGACGAAAAATCCCAAGACTGAGAAAAAGAGAGAACGAGTGGATAGAGTTCAAGGATCGAGGAACGGATCGTGACGCCATCCATCCATCTCGGAGAGCCGGTGCTAGGAGTTGAAAATCCAGCAGATTGAAGCTGCAAGGAGTCGTCGAAATTAGGTTTTACATTTCTTCTCTGTCTTCCCTACCTGAGATGTATTCTTTGTTGGTCTTCGATTCTTCTGTATTGAATATGAGTAGCTAAACTCGTGTAGCTTAGATTAGATGAACCCTAAGTGACCCAGGGCTTTAAAGCGGTCACGGATCGGCGGTGATTAGATTCGAAATTCATTTGGTTTCTTCTTCATGTTTGACTGGTTCTTTGTTCTTTGTGTTTCTTGTCTGGTTTGGCCACCTAGATTAGATTCTTGTTAAGCTAAGGATAGAAGCGAACGCTCGCCTTACTTTAGAACATCAAGTTGAACAATTAACCTTATAATTAGAGTGTGCCTTTCGTAGGAACCGATTAGGGTTAATCCACTGCAAGAGTAACTCACAAATCGTTAGAATTTGCACCAGTTAAGTTAAGTCGTTGCGAGAGGCGACCGTACCCGGGCGACTAATTAATCGTGGTAGCTAGATCGGATAGAGCGAACGTTCGCCAGTCTTAAACCTAAGGGTCAGGAGTTATGGTGGTGTCTGAGAACTGAATGAACTAGAATTGAAAATCGCTGATCTGTTGACTGTCTATGCCTTGGTGATCTAAGGGGGATTCGAAATCTGAGCTTGTCTGTCTTCTGTCTTAGTCATTCATTCAATTGTTATTCGCTTTAATTTCATTTCATCCTATTTTTGCATTTCAGTATAGAAGTCGTGGAACTCACACCACGCACTAAGTGTTTTTAACCTTGAATTTAAATTGCCAACGCATTTGAGTAAGGAAGTAGAGGAGACCCGTGGAATACGATCTACCCTAGCTTTTGTTAGCTTTGTTAGTTTATTTCTTTGAACCCGAACAACGATCTTAGGTTCATCAGGTGCATATGCCAATTTTTGGTAGCTGCAATAGCAAGGAAGAGTCGAACTATAGTCATTTTAATTACTGGGGAAAAAGTTCTTGAAAATCAACATCTTCTTGTTGAGTGTATCCTTTTGCCACAAGTCTTGCTTTGTACCTTTCTATAGAACCGTCTGCTTTGTACTTGATTCTATAGACCCACTTGCATCCTATCACATTCTTCCCAGGTGGCAAACTAACCACCTTCCAAGTATTATTCTTATCAAAAGCTTTCAATTCTTGATTCATAGCTTTCACCCATTTAGGATCTTGTGATGCTTTGGCATAAGTTACTAATTCTTGATGGGAAGAAATGCTAAGCACAAATTGTTTATGAACTTTAGATAGTTGATCATAAGACAATGTTTGAGTGATATGGTGTTTACCTACTGAAATTCCAGCAACAGAAACAACCGAGATTGATGATTGATTGCATTTCGACTTGAGCAGGAGATTACAGTGATAGTCCTGTAGATAGCTAGGTGTATTTCTTGGTCTTGTAGGCCTTGGTGGAAAGGGTGTATCATTAGGGTTTGAGAAGTGGCTAAGGGACTTGAATATGTGTCTGTGGTTTGGTCTGAATCTGAATCTGTGTGTGGCAGTCTTGTTGGATGTAGGAGGAGTTAGTCTATTGTGTGTGGTATAAATGAAGGTATTGGATCTAATTGATCATCACTGAACACAGTAACAGTACATTGGTAGATGCAGGGCTTGTTTCAGTTAATATTTCAGCAAAAGGAAATCTGACTCATGAAAGATCAGATCTCTTGACATGAAAACTTGATGTGTCTCCATGTAATACAATTTTTAACCTTTGATTCCTGTAGAATACCCTAAGAACACACACTTCTTAGCTCTAGGTGAAAATTTTATTCTGTGACTTGGCAATGTTGATGAAACACAAGCAACCAAAAACTCTAAAGTCATCATATTTGGGAGGTTTTGAATAGAGAGCTTCAAAAGGTGATTGATGTTTAAGAACAGGCTTTGGCATACGATTAATCAAATATACAACATGTTTGACACAATCTCCCCAAAAATCTAATGGTAAATTGGCTTGGAACTTCAAGGCTCTTGGTACAGAAAGGATGTGTTGGTGTTTTATATCCACTTTGGAGTATTGTTGAGGAGTTTCAACACAAAAATCTCATGAATCACTACAAGAAAATAAGTCATTTGTCACGGATTTTTAGTCACGATTTAGTAAACCGTGACAAATTAGTCACGGTTTTTACTAAACCGTGACTAATTTGTCACGGTTTCTATTGAACCGTGACTAATTTGTCACGGTTTCTTGAAAATCGTGACTAATTTTGTCACGGTTCAATGTGAAACCGTGACTAAATATTTGTCCACGTTGGCAATCCATTCCTTCTTCCCTCTTCCCTCCTTCTTCTTCCCTCTTCCATTGCTACTGACTTCACTTCTTCTTCTTACCTCTTCCCTTCTTCTTCTTATCTCTTCCATTTTTCTTCCCTCTTCATGCCTTCCTTTCCTCTTTCACCGCCGTTGGAGCCAAGGCCACGGCCACCGCCATCCCGCCGCCAAATCTCGCAATCCACCCTCTGCTCATATCTCATCGATTTCTAGTCCTATGCTCAGATCTATTTGGTTTCTATTCATCTGCTCAAAATCGTGGGAGGTGGAGCTTGTTAGCGTCGGACCGAAGAGAGAGATCAGAAGAGGAGGAGCAAGATTCATGGCGGCCGGCGACGGAGAAAGGAGTTGGGGCTCCGGCCGACATTGGACCGACGAAAGAGGAAAGAAAGGAGATCGATGGTGGTTGGGGCATCAGACGATTCCAGGGAACAAAGGCAGACATCTACCAACTCTTTCCAAGTACCCGGGAGCATCGGCGGCACCGGCGACAGCTCGCCGGCAACCACGAGCTGACCGGAGAAGAAGATGGACCCCCTGGTCATTTTGTAAAGTAATGTGACTGTTGGGTGATTAAAAGTACAACCAATATAAAGTTATGTGACCAAAGGGGGGTGATTAAAATTACAACCCACAAAAGTTAAGTGACCAAATGGGGAATGAGGACATGATGTTTAATTGGGACCTTTTGTTAACTTTTTAATTGTATGGATCAGTTTGCATAACCAAAGAAGTTGAGGGTTTGGTCCTCTAATTCGAAAAATGACAAATTGTGTCACTGGAAAGTTTGTGCTTACAATTTGGTAACTAACCTTTGTCACGGTTTTCGACTAAACCGTGACAAAGATTAGTAACGGTTTTGGGGCAAACCGTGACTAACCTTTGTCACGGTTTTGGGGCAAACCGTGACAAAGGTTAGTCACGGTTTGACCCAAAACCGTGACAAAGGTTAGTCACGGTTTGACCCAAAACCGTGACTAACATCTTTGTCACGGTTTCTTAAAAAACCGTGACAAAATCGAGTCAATATAGTCACGGTTTCACAAACCGTGACTAATTTTTTTAGTCACGGTTAAAACCGTGACTAATGGCCAAAAAAACTGTGACTAATCTAGTAGTTTCTTGTAGTGAATAATCCCTTGACTATGAAAGTACCGTGGCATGTTAAACTATTGGCCTTGATATGTTCTTATACGTTTTACTTGTGATGAGAATTGAGTTTAAACCAAACAACATAAAGCTTGTAGTTTAGTTCTTGCCTCTAATTTGGAAGTGAGAAGAATGATCCAAGTCATTCTACTAAAGTCATCAACCAAGGTAAAAAAATACTTATAACCATCATAAGTTGGTTGAGATATTGGACCCCAAATATCACTATGAAGAAACTCAAAAGGCAGTGAAGTTATTCACTGGCTAACAGGAAAAGGTAATCGCTTGTGTTTGGCAAAATGACATACATCACAAGACTTAGAACAATCTACTGAAATGCTGGAATGTAGTCTTTGAAGAAAGGGTATTTTATGATGGCAAACATGTCCTAAATGGAAATGCGAAATATCAAAAGACTTACTGGTATGAGTGGCAACAAGGCTGAGAGAAGTGGGAGAAAGGACCATCCATGTGATATAAACCATGCTGAAGCCTAGCTGAACCAATCATCCTCCCAGAAGATGAGTCCTGAATGCAACAAACATCAGAGATAAAAGTGAGACCAATGAGCTTGTTACTGGTTAACTTACTCATGAAGATCAAATTGAAAGAAAATTCAGGAACCAATAGCACTTGATCAAGTGTTAAACAATATGAGAAAATCACACTTCCAATATGTGAGGCAACAACTTGAGCTCCTGTTGGCAAGGTCAAATGCACATTCCTAACTAGCTGAAAATTAGTAAAAATTTCAGCTGAACAAATTATGTGGTTAGTGGCTCCTGTATCCAAGATCCAAGTGATCTTGGAAACATCACTTTTCGGAGCACAATATGTAAAAATAAACTTGCCTCTATTATAGAACGCAACAGGTAAATGTGACTCAGTAGAACTACCAGATGTGGACTTCAAATAAGTTATATAACCATCATATTGTTCTTTGTTGAGAGTAACAACAGAACCTTCTAATGAAGCTGATGTTGTAGCTACAGTTAGAGGACGTGCATATGACTGAGGTCTGGGAGGAAATGAATGAGGAGTCATGTTAGGAGGCCATCCATTTTTATAAGAACATTGCTCCTCAGTATGACCCTGCAGTTTGCAATAAGTACATAAGGGTTGAGGTCTTGGAGGATATGCACCCATGCGTCGTCCACAGCCACAGATAGCATTGCTATAAGCACCTGACTAGTCTCTTGATGACGACCCTGTAATGTCAAGATTATGCACTACAAGAGCCAATGGATCAGAACCCTTGGTGCGATCAAGGCGAGTGCCAAATGTTTGCCATTCATGTTGGTGCATCTTATAAAAAGCTTGATCCATGGTAGGTAAAGGATCAGTAATTAATATATGAGATATGGGTGTGCTGCAATTATCATATAGACCACGTAGAAACTGTATGATGAAATTAGTGTCACAATATCCTTTGACTACTGCAATTGCTTCACAATCCTTTCTACTGTTCTTAGTACATGAATGATGACACTCGAATTGACGTGATTATCAGCCTCATTTAAGCGACATTTCATTGCTTAAGACACGGTTTTTTAGGGTAGAATAGTGAATATACTCACGACCCATCTCATGCCTTTTGTGTTACCTTGGTCCATTTCGGGTCTATTTGATGGTTTTCTAGTATTTTCGTGTTATCACAGGTGTTCGCCATCAAATACGGTAGCCAAGGACGTGTCTAAGGCACTGGAACCCCGAGGAATCACACCCGAATTAACCAGAAAAGTCATTCAACTCAAAAGAATTCCTGCCCCGTTTACACACAGATTTTTGGCGAAAAATACCCTTGAGTTTTCGCCGAAAATGAAAGAAGGAATCCACTGTCCCGATCAAGAAGAAGTTTTCGGCGAAAATCTTGGGAGTTTTCGCCGAAAATCCTAAGCCATTTCAGCCAGAAGAAACAGACGAATTCAACAGATATTTTCGCCGAAAATTCCCTTGTATTTTCGGCGAAAATCCAAGCAAAAATCAGCAATCGCTCGGTTATGGTTTAAATACAAAAGCAACGGCCAAAATTAAGGGACACAATTTTTACAACACAATTTACACTGGATGAAAAATCCAAAGACTGGGAAATAGAGAGAACGAGTGGATAGAGTTCGAGGAGCCAGGAACGGATCGTGACACCATCCATCCATCTCGGAGAGCCGGTGCTAGGAGTTGAAGATTCAGCAGATTGAAGCTGCAAGGAGTCGTCGAAATTAGGTTTTGCAGTTCTTCTCTGTTTACCTATCTGAGATGTATTCTTTGGCTGTCTTCGATTCTTCTGTATTGAATATGAGTACTAAACTCGTAGAGGTTAGATTAGATGAACCCTAAGTGACCCAGGGCTTTAAAGCGGTCACGGATCGACGGTGATTAGATTCAAAATTCATTCAGTTTCTTCTTCATGTTTGATTTGTTCTTTGTTCTTTGTGTTTCTTGTCTGGTTTGGCCACCTAGATTAGATTCTTGTTAAGCTAAGGATAGAAGCGAACGCTCGCCTTACTTTAGAACATCAAGTTGAACAATTAACCTTATAATTGGAGTGTGCCTTTCGTAGGAACCGATTAGGGTTAATCCACTGCAAGAGTAACTCATAAATCGTTAGAATTTGCACCAGTTAGTTAAGCCGTTGCGAGAGACGACCGTACCCGGGCGGCTAATTAATCGTGGTAGCTAGATCGGATAGAGCGAACGTTCGCAGTCTTAAACCTAAGGGTCAGGAGTTACGGTGGTGTCTGAGAACTAAATGAACTAGAATCAGAAATCGTGATCTGTTGATTGCTGCTGCTCTGGTGATCTAAGAGGGATTCGAAATCTAAGCTTGTCTGTGTCCGCCTTAGTCTTTCAATCAACCTTTCTTCACCTTAATTTCATTTCAATTAATCTTTGCATTTTTAATATAGAAGTCGTGGAACTCACACCACGCACTAAGTGTTTAACCTTGAATTTAATTGCCAACATATTTGAGTAAGGAAGTAAAGGAGACCCGTGGAATACGATCTACCCTAGCTTCACAGCTTGGTAGTTATTTGATTGACCGCTATTCTGCAGCTCATCAATGAACAAGAAGGAATAGGTTGGTAATTCTTCAACTCTTCCCATATGGTAATGAGATGCGTATAAATTTCGAGAACCCTACTCAAATTAGCTAATTCTTCTTGTAATTCAGAGATACGAATCAAATCTCCTTGAGCAAAACGTAGCTTTAAGTTTTTGCATACCTCATATATTGTTTTCAAACCTTGAACACTGCGGGCTATAACGACATATACCGATTGCAAGATCCAGCTCTTCACCATTGTGTTGCATCCAGTCCAGAGCCATAATAGTTCATTTTTAACCACTAGCTCGAGGATTGTTCCATAGACAAATCCAGCTTGTTCTTGGACAGTAGTGCGTCGGCCATCGCAGAGCTCCAGTCATCGTAGGTTGTTGGTGTGAGTTTCTTTTGTACCAGTATCTGTGCTGGTTGCTCACTACCATGTAAGTAGTAGGGATATGAGAGTGGATAGGCAGAAGAAATAGTGGGTGTGGTGATGACAACACCTGAGTCATCCTTGGTGTCGTCAGCCATGGGAAAATGATTTTAGGAAGCAAGAAGAGGTAGAAGATGGGGAGAAGAAGGAAATGATATAACAGCTGCCATGGAAGGCTCTGATACCATAACAAAATGTATAAAGAGAAAGCGCAAATTGTTTTCATTCCATAACAGCAAGCATATATCCCAATCTCTAGAACACGTTGAGTTGGGTTTTCAGGGATAAAACAGTAAATTTGGAAAGGATGCCGTTACAATGGCATGTCAGACACAGCTGATAATTACAAGGAAAAGACAAAACAGACAAAACGTTGTTGTCCACTTCTTCATTTGAAAAATGATTCATCTCATCATTTGGTTCAACTCCCAGCATCAGCAGAAGAAAATGATATTTTCTTCTGCAATTCCTCTGTTATAAATAACCAAATAGTTAATAGGTGATTTGGACCATCCATTTCCAACCAACCAATATCAACAACCCATTTGGGAATCTAATTAAGTAAATAAAGAAGTTCTTGTATACATTTGTTCTTAGGGTCAAATACTTAAGTAGTTCCGAAACTTTGGGGCGGATTACAAACTAGTCCCGAAACTTCATATTATTGCAGGCTCGTCCCGTTAGTTTGGACTTCGTTGCGACATGGTATTATTTTCCATGTTAGCCAGTCCACCTCATTTAAAATATAATAAAATAATAGTCTCTATCTGAACTGAAAATTAAACCCTTTAATCAAACTAATCAACTTAACCTAAAATAAAAAATCTTGAATCACCAATCAATTTCATCGTAACCTAATCAGAAATTGAAATGAGAGACTTTCCGACTTCCATCTCCAGATTCCGACCCTCTCCAAAACACCCTATCAGTATATTCACAGTAGAGATCGACCCTAAAACCCATCCTTTTCATCTCAGAAACCGTTTCCCAAACGAGATCCAGCTTGTCAGGCAAATTCGATCTCGAAAGGATGAGAATTAGCCAAGTGTAGGTGAAGCAATTGTCCCAAAATTTGGGGAAAAGCTTGGGGCAGAATTGGAAGAACTTGAAGCAAGATAAGGGGAGTTCATCGATTTCATAATTTCCAGACTTCTTTTTAGGTGATGGTGATAGAGTCGAGGGAAGAGAAGTAATCCTGAAGTTGGAGTAACGAGTTGAGCTTTGGCCTCCGGGAAGAAAAGGATTGCTGGTCATCAGACTGGCGAAGGAGCTGATCAACTTTACAAACAAGGTGAAGCCGAGGGAGAGTATAGTCTCGGGAATCAAGTGGGTACAGAGGAGAGACCAAAACTTACATAAATGAATTAAATTACCGTTTCTTATGATGAAATTGATTGGTGATTCAAGATTTTTGATTTTAGGTTAAGTTGATCGGTTTGATTAAAGGGTTTAATTCGATTAAGACTGAGACTATTAATTTATTTATTATATTTTAAATGATATGGACTGGCTGACATGGAAAATAGTACCATATTACTGTTACCGAATTCCAAAACTAGTCCGCCCAAAATGTGAGGACTACTTAAATATTTGAGCATTTGTTATTACATTGGGATAAAGAAAGACATAGCAATACCAATACCGCCGTCCTCCAAATTCTTTGTCTGATTGTTGAAGAAACCAAAACCCTAAGGGAGACGAAAAAAAAAAGCTGCAGTCAGCGATTGGTAAGACGATATTTTAAAAGGGGCCCAAAAATTTGACCTTAGAAATATAGAATATTAAAGCATAATGATTTAAGCATTTAGATACCTAAACCCTAAATAATAATTGCAAAATTTTTAATTGAAATTGAAAGCGAAGGAGAAAAGTTGGGCCCCTTATGACTTTTGTAACGTACGAAACTTCAAAGCAAGCTACGGATATAATTTGATTAAATATAGACTAAAACAAATATTAAGAGAAAAAAAAATAACAGAATCTTATTATTAAGTCTCTAGCCCATTAAGAATAGGATAGGGCAAGTAGTAGCTGTGTCTTAAGGAGTAGTAGGTAGTGGTGTGCGGGCATTGCGCCTTCAACTTCTCTTCCTTCATTAATAAATCTTATAATTCATTGAAAAATATATGAGCCTGATGCTAGTTCGGTTCTTATTGAAAGTCTACAGACCATGAAATGGCTCAAATCCTGCTTACTTGGAGTGGTCTCTACTACACATTAGCTCTTAACAAGGAAATCCTTGAATTTGGTTATGGTGGGAGTTGAACCCAGAGTGCATGTACCCAAGTCAACATCTAGCCAAGTGTTTTACCAAGGTTATTTTTTTAAATGGTAACTTTTAATAGATTTTTAATAATTGATTAAAATATTTGTATGTTATAGACAGTGGCAGAGCTATGTATAAGGAAAGGGGTGCAGCTGCACCCCCTTGGATTTTGGGAAAAATGGAGTATACATATATATATTCTCCTGGTCAAATCAATGGCTTAAAAATTGTAGAAATGAAACTATGATTACTATATCATACAATAAATATAGGGTCAAATACTTAAAACGTCCTGAAACTATGGAACGTGTTACAAACTCGTCCTAAAACTTTAATCCGTTACAGAGTGATCCTATTACTATGAAATGTGTTACAAAGTAGTCTTAATGACATCATCGGTGTACTTTTCAAGCCATTTTGCCATGTCAACATTGACATGTCATCGAAAATATAATTTAAAATTCATTTTAAACTGATTCAAATTTAAAATTAAATCAATCTCTTTTTTTTGATAATTAAATCAATCTCACTCACTAAATTTAGTTTTGAACCAGATTTTATAAGTTAGATTAGTTTAGATTTAGATTTGAATTAGATTGTTGAATTTTAAATTATGTTTTTGATGACATGTCAACGGTGATGTGGCGAAATGGCTGAAAAAGTACATTGATGATGTCGTTAGGACTAGTCTGTAACACATGTCATGGTAATAAGACCACTCTGTAACAGATTAAAGTTTTAGGACGAGTTTGTAACACGCCCCATAGTTTCAGGACGTTTTGAATATTTGACCCAATAAATATATATATTCTCTAAGCCCACAAGCCTAAATATTAATTTGTTAATTTAAACTCACAAAACGCATCCCAGTGACTATTATACAAAAGAAATTTTAAAATTAAAACCGAAAAAGTCATCTTGCTTCCCTCCGACGACCGACACTTCACCTCTCGCTTGCAGTCCACCTCGGGCCGATATCTAATATTATTCTGTTAAACTATTAAGATATGTGTAGAAAAAAGTATTAGGTTATGAAATTAATTTTAGGGTTTTGAATTTGGAAAATATTTTGAAATCAGTTGAACAATGAGTAGTTGAACGACGCTTTGGTTACATATATTGAACAAGATTTATTTGCTAGTTAGGACAAGGAATGTCTTTTACAATGCTTTTAAATCATGAACTCTCGTCGTGATTCGTTGTAAACAATATGCATTGACTTTTACGGGGGAAAATGTAAGAATCTTAAGTATTATGTTGTTGACTTTTATTTATGTTTCGGGTTGACCTTTCTATTATTTATTAAATTTTTTCATTCTATGAATTACGAACCCCCTTGACCAATTTTCTGCCTTCGCCACTGGTTATAGATATAGGAAAATTGAAGATATCCTTTAGTATATTTAGAAGTTAAAATGGTGAATAGCATATTAATTTTTTATGTATGATCCATTGCATTTTTTAAATTATAAATTTCGCGTATTGGCAAGAGGTCGACACTCGACGGATAGGTCTATATGTAAGATTTATTTAGGTGATAATACGACATGATGATTGAAAAATAAAACATTATATGGAAAATGGCTTAAGATTATACTGTTTTCTATTTAGGACACATCATTGAGCAAGGAGGAGGTTCATTTGGCTTTTTATATTTGTGGATCAATCTCTGCCCATTTGCGAGATGTGATTATACATTGCCAAGTTACGGGATTTGCTATCCTTTTAAGGATCAACCGCTATATGCACATTTGTGTCATACTAAAATTTCCTCTTTGAGGATCCGTGCGTAGCTCTATTCATTTGTCATTTTTGCAGGATGTAATCTTCAAGGTCACATCTTTTTAAGAACATAATTGCACCCTCCACTCATCTCCTCCCCTTCTAAACCTCTTCTTCCTCCCCCTTATTTTTTTCGTTTTTGTATCTCTTAGTCTGGTTCACGATCTATAGCACACTCCCGCCCAGGAGTCCTAGCAAAAAAAAAAAAAAAAAGCGTAAAATTTGAAAGTTGAGTGGTTAATTAGTGAAGAAACGGAGTGAATGAGTTGGTTTGAAAATGAAATATGTAGGCAAAGGCAATTGTGCAATTAAGATTAGAGATGTTGCAATGTAAATAGTAAAAATTAAATTAGAAACAGCCATGTGAATGTGAGTTAGGGAATAAAATAATGAATAGGAAGAAGCTAGTTGCAGCTATGGTTGAATTATGATGTATATAATAATAGTAAGGAAGCGTTGAAGTTGAATTCTTCAAGGGGGGCTTCCTCCCGCAGCTGCTGCTGATGCAAGCTGCAGAATTCCTTTATATTTCAATAATAATTAAATAATAATAATAATAATAAAATTGGAAATTCAACGGCCTCTCCCATGCAAATAGGGATTGATGATGAAGAGTTGACATTCATTTTTCTTTCATCATTACCTTATAGTCTAGTTGCTCCCTAATTTCTTACAATTTCGTTTCGTTTCTGAATTTCTCAGAGTCGGTTAAATACTGCACCCTATATGTGTTGTGTTTGTACACAGGGAGAAACATCAACCGAGCAAGCTAGCTAGATAAGCATGAACAAAGATGCTGTGAAGAGAAGAAGTAATTCTTCTTCTTCTTCTTCCACTTGTTCCACGTCGTCTTCTTCTTCAGCTGATGATCATGATCGATCCGTCATCAAGGAAGAAGAAACTGAACATCTCAATCCACAGGTGATTTGATTTCCTGGGCATGAGCTTATTCATTTCATATATATAGTTAAGATTGTGAAGAACTGTTGCATCCAATAACTCGAGTTGTTGAGAGAGAGTTCTGAATGAATCTTATATTGTTGTGAAGATTAATTGATTGATTACAAGTTAAAAATGTTGACTGACTCAGTCTCTTATTGACTTTTATAATTACATGTTTGAATTCAGATCTACCTCTATTTCATGTTTCAACTAATAGACCTAACCTAGCTAGCTTGGATCAAAATACAAGTAACTTAAAATTAAAAAGCCTTTTTCTTCTGTATTTGGTTAAGTTTGTTAATTTGTACAAGTTTGATATTCCTTCAACAGGAAGCTGCTAGCAAGGAAAGATCCAGTCCTCCCATGGAGCCTCAGGATGATTCAATACCCTCCTCTTCAACCCATATGGATCAGGTTTAAATTAATATAGTTATATTGTTCATTTTAATTTATATCCCAGCTGCTGCATTTCCAAGACGATGAACACTTATTTATATAATTAATTAATTACAAAATATGAGCAAGAGGGGCACAAGGTCAACATTACACATGTCTCATTAATTTCCGAAATGTTTGCATCAGATTAATCTAATTTATAAATTGTTTGTTTTTATTAATTTAAATTTGCAGAGAGATCAACTGGAAAAAACAAGATCCGAAATGAAGGAGGTGTTGGAAGAGAACACGAGGCTGAAACAGTACTTGGAAAAAATAACCAAGGAGCACAAAGAACTTGAAGCCAAATTCCATGAGATAGTTCAACAAGACGAGGAACAAGAAGGAGAAGAAGAAGAGTCGACGAAATCTAAGGAAGCAGCAGCGTTATTAATGTTGGAAGAAGAAGGAGAGCAGCTGGTATCTCTCAGCCTTGGAAGATCATCTGAACTTATGATGATGAAAAAGATGAAGACCAACTTGGAACAAGTGAAAGGAGGGAGGCTTAATAGTACTAGTACTAGTCTCTCTCTTTCACTAGACTATTCCAACAAATCAATATCGAACGGCGAGACTAGTTGTCCGGATCATGATCCCCGAAAGGGGAGTCCTTTGAGCAGTTTTGAGGATCATCCTATGAAGAAAGATGCTGGGGACACCACCCACTACTACTGCTACTCCTCCTCATTGGCCGCCTCCTCCGAGTACTGATAACAATAGTAATAAGAGGAGTAGTAGTACTAGTGAAATAGAGGAGGAAGTTTCGCAGCAACAAAATCCTGCACCGAAGAAAGCTCGAGTCTCTGTTCGAGCTAGATGTGACACACCCACGGTCCGTATCTTCCAACATTCAATCAATCATAAATCATATATTACATTACAAGTTCTAAGGTTGTGATTTTTTTTGGTTGAAACAGATGAATGATGGGTGTCAATGGAGGAAATATGGACAAAAGATTGCGAAAGGAAATCCATGCCCTAGAGCTTACTACCGTTGCACCGTTGGACCAACTTGCCCAGTTCGGAAACAGGTACTCACCTACACAATGCTCCTCATTTCATGTCCCTAATAACTCGATTTGTTGCAAGAGGGTTCAGATTGGTCTTTATATTAGTTATTTAATATGCCCCTTCAAACAAAAGCCCATGAAAGAAATTGAAGTTTGCAAAGGTCCACCAAGCCTTATGCAATATCAATTGTTATCTTGGAGGCTACTGGGATTCGATGCTAAACCTGAAAGGCTTAGGGTTAGAAAACAGATAAATAATAATGATGATGATGTGTACGGACAGGTGCAAAGATGTGCGGAGGACATGTCGATCTTAATAACAACGTACGAAGGAAACCACAATCACCCACTTCCAATGTCAGCCACCGCCATGGCTTCCACCACCTCCGCCGCTGCTTCAATGCTCTTGACCGGCTCCTCTTCCACCACCGCAACCCCAACCACAACTGCCGCTAATCTCAATGGACTCAACTACTACATTAACAACTCAGAAACCAACAACAACACATCACCATTCTCCTCATCATCAAGGCCACCATTCTACTTCCACAATAATAGTACTAACATCAACAACTACAACTCACCATATTCCCCATCCCCAACTTGCCCGACAATCACCCTCGACCTCGCTTCGAACCTCTACTACTAGTACTACTACTACTTGTTCTTCCAACATTGGCAATAACCTACCATTAATGCCATCCAACCTCACAAGATTCTCTACATTCCCAAGATTCCCACCCACCAGCCTCAACTTCGCCACCTCTACTCACGAACCATCCACCTCCCCGGCCGCATTTTGGGCCGGTACGAACATTAATAACAACGGCATCCTCAACTATGGCATTGCCAACACTAGTATTAGTACTACTAGTACTAGTACTACTTCTCAGCTGCCATATTACAGCACTGGCCGCCACATGGCAGCGGGTCCAAGTTCCTCGGAGCGGCCGTTTATGTTACCCGGTAGTGATCATCATAACAGTAGGATGGTTGCGGCTGCCACCAAGGCTATCACTGCAGACCCAACTTTCCAATCCGCCCTCGCCGCTGCTCTTACTTCCATCATAGGTAATGCTAATGCAACTAATAATAATGCTTCCACGAAATCCAACAACGGAAACTTGTTCCCTGTGGCCAGCAGTAGTAGTAGCAGTGGCTATGGACAAGCGCCTGATGCCGTGGGGAAAGAGAGTTCGACACCAGGTGGTTCGATGCTGAGTAGTAGTACACATAAAGATAACAATATAGAAGGTGCAACGAGGAGGAATATTGACCAGCTCATGTTTCTGCCACCTTCAAGAAGTGCCTCAGATTCTCCTCCTCAGTCTGATCACAACAAAGACCGTTAATTCCTTTCCTAGCAATATTATTTTGTATGAATTTTGTGCAATCCTTAGTAACTTTGTTTGATTTAGTAATTGTATATAACGATTTTAAGAACTGTACATGCTGTGATTAAACTTGGGAATTGCACGTTACTTGTATCATTGTTTACTTTTCTATAATTGAGTATGAGAAAAGTAAGAATAGTGTATGAAGACAAATAGATAATGATAATAGATCGTAGATTTATTTGTTAGGGTTCATACAACTTATATAATAATATTCTAGTGCAAAGTTGTAAATTGTAATGGATGGAACCCTAGGAAGCACGTCTGCATGGGACAATGAAACTGCCTAGTCCAATACTGCCTCCGTAGCCAGGCCTCTGTGAATCTGCCTCTGTGAAGATCATGAATGCTGAGCTCACAACATAACCTGGCTACGGAGGCATATTCACAGAGGCACATAGAATATTTGCCTTTAAATATACTTTTAAAGAACAAATACTATATGTGCCTCTATAGATGCAAATATCTGCCTCCAATTATATTTTATTATTTATTTTAAGTTTAATAAATATTATTTTATATTTTTAGAGGCAGATAATTTATAACTGTCTCTATAAGTTATACGAAAATTCCTTTAGAGGCAGATAATTTATAACTGCCTCTATAAGTTATACGGAAAATTCCTTTAGAGGCAGATAATTTATAACTTCCTCTATAAGTTACATAGAAAATTTCTTTAGAGGCAGATAAATTATAACTGCCTCTATAAGTATACAAAAATTCCTTTAGAGGCAGATAATTTATAACTGCCTCTATATTGTTATACGAAAAATTCCTTTAATTTAGAGGTAGATAATTTAGAACCCGGCTTTATAGGTTGTACAATTAAAATATTTAGAGCTAGATAATTTACAATTGTCTCTATATGTTGTACGATTAAAATCTGCAGTGGTAGATAACTTGTAAACTATATGCTTTTCGTATATATAAAATATAATTTTTTTAAAAGGTGATATATATATATATTATATATATATATATACCCTACCTAGCATAAAAATTCACATTTCTATACTTTAAAACTCAAATAATGAGTCTTAAACCTATTGCAACAAACCCTGAGCGCTACTTCATAATCCTAACCCCTTAAACACTAAACCTTAACCCTCAAACACTATATTATAGACTCAAAACTCTAAATTGTATTCCAAACTCTAACATCTGAAGATAAGTCCAAATTAAAAGATCATAAACCCAAAAAATAAACTCGAAACTCCTAACATTATATCCTAGCCCCTCAATACTATATCAAATCCCTCAAACTCCGAAGTTCAAACACTAATATGACAATATTTTAGTGTGATAGGGTATCGATACCCCAGGGTACCGAAGTGTTACCCATATATATATGTATAATAAACATTGCATGATTTTATTTTCTAATAATGATTAAGGAGAAATTTACGTATGATGTATGTAAACAGTGAGATAGACCAGTAAGAGAAAATATCCTCGTAAGAATAAATTATTTTTAAAAGCATATATATGTGTCTCTAAAAAAATTATCAGCAACAAAAATAAGTGTCTCTAAAAGGCGGCTAAGATGGCAGAATAATAGTAGTTTAAAGTAGCAATTACAAACAATTACATCTGCCACTATTTCTTCCATTAGTGACAGATAACATGTGCCACCGTATTTGCCTCTAAAGACCTTTAGCGACAGGAGCGTTGGTGGCACTTAAGCTATCTGCCTCTACAAACTCTATAGAGGCAGAAAATGACTTTTAGAGGCAAATACGGTGTGCCGCCGTAGCCAGGTTTTGTTGTAGTGGCTTGTCAAGTAAATATCGTTATCGATCTTGTCCCAATGCTTTGGTAAAAAGATCCGCCAACTGCTCCTTATTGCTCACTTTTAGAGGAAGTACCTCTTGCGATGTACCCGCTCACGAACAAAGTGGAAGTCCATCTCTACACGTTTTGTGCATGCGTCGTGAAAGACCGGGTTGGAAGCTATATGAAGAGCAGACTGGTTATCAAAATAAATCTTTGTGGTCGTGTTACTTCGTACCTCATGCTTGGTAAGAAGATGCCTTAACCAAATGACTTCACTCACTATCGTGGCCATTTCCCGGTAATCGGCCTCAGATGATCAAGATGCAACACTTTATTTCTTCATTCTCCATGATATTGGTGCACTTTTGAGTCTAATGAAATACCCAATAGTAGATCGACGAGTGAGCGCACAACCCGCCCAGTCCACGACACAATAGACTTCAAGATCTAACTTGTTGTCGTGCGGAAAAAACAACCTTGTTTACTAGTGCATCAAAGTGTTCTTGTTTGGGCGAGTCACAAACCGACACAGATATTTGACCCCACATTGTAAATCAGGGCTAGGTATCGTCAACAAATAAAGACGTCGTCCAATACTTCTTTCAAACTGTCCAAGGTCGTTGGCTAGTAATTGATTGGAACGATCTAATTTGTGTCGTTGTTCAGGCGGATAAGGTTTTTTGTTTCAAATTTTCCATTCTAGTGTCTGTAAAATGTCAACCCATACTTTCGTTAGTTGAGTGTTACACATGTGTTGGTGTAAGCAACCTCGATTTCGAGAAAGTACTTGAGGCATGATAAATCCTTAATGTTGAACTCCTCGTCCAAACGATGTTTAACTCTAGCGATAAACCCTTCATCGTTTCCTCTCAACATCACATCATCTACATATATTAGAGATGCAACATACTCACCACTATGTTCGTACATGAAGAGCGCATGATCTACTTTAGATTGCTTGAACCCAAGAGTTGTGAGTGACCCCGTCAACTTATCATGCCAATTACGAGATGCTTGCCTCAGCCTTTTATATAAATTTTCAAAGTCTGCATACCCACGTCTCACCCGACTTGCTAAATCCCTTTGGGATCTTAAAGTAAAATTCCTAATCGGATCTTTGTGTAAAAAATCATTGTTAACATCGAGATGGTGCATTATCCAGTCACTAGCGGAGGCAATTGCTATTAAACATCAAATTGTAACCAATTTCGCAACTAGCGTGGAAGTCTCAAGAAAGTCAACCCCTAGTATTTGATTAAACCCCTTCGATACTAATCACACTTTGTAATGCTGGACTGATGACACTCAATTTGACGTGATTATCAGTCTCATTTAAGCGACATTTCCTTGTTTAAGACATGGTTTTTAGGGTAAAATAGCAAATATTCACTCAACTGCTCTATCTCGTGCCATTTGTGTTACTTTGGCCCATTTCGGGTCTATTTGATGGTTTTCTAGTGTTTTCATGATAGCACAGGTTTTTGCCGTCAAATAAAGTAGCCAAGGACGTGTCTAAGGCATTGGAACCTCGAGGAACCGCACCAGAACCAGTCCAAGGAGTCGATCAAGCCAACTCAAATCCTGCCCCGATTTGCACTACAGTTTTCGGCGAAAACTCCTTAGGTTTTCGGCAAAAACTCCAGAAGAAATCGGCTGAGCATCACAAGAAGAAGTTTTCGACGAGAAGTCAAGTTCTCGCTGAAAACTCTAAGTCCAAAAATCACAGGAGAATCAGCCAACGGAAGCCTTCATTTACACTGAAGTTTTCGGCAAAAACTCATCAAGTTTTCACCGAAAAATCCAGCCAAAATCCGGCGGCTTAGGGTTAAGTATAAATACTTAAACCGGCGGCCCATAACATATACACTTCATTCCGGATAATAATATACTTTTCAGAAATAGAATTCTCACGAGTTCTAGACCTAAGGAGTTCGAGAGAGCAGAGTTTTAGAGTTCGAAGAGCCAAGAAGAGATCGTGACGCCATCCCTTCACCTCGGAGACTCGGAGCTAGGATTGAAGATTACTAGAGAGCGAAGCTTTGCCAGAGTCGTCTTAATTAGGTTTTACAATTTCTATATGTTCTATCTTTTCATGATGAACTCTGTTTTTGTCTTTGATTCTGTCGTTATGAATATGAGTAGCTAAACTCGTAGAGCTTAGACTAGATGAACCCTAAGTGACCCAGGGATTTAAAGCAGTCACGGATCGGCGATGATTAGATTCAAAGTTCAATCAGTTTCTCTTTCATGTTTGATTTGTTCTGCGTTGTTCATGTTTCTTGTCTAGATTGATCACCTAGATTAGATTCTTGTTAAGCTAAGGATAGAAGCGAACGCTCGCCTTACTTTAAAACGCCAAATCAACAATTAACCTATTCATTAGAGTGTGCCTTTCGTAGGAACCAGTTAAGGTTAATCCACTGCAAGAGTAACTCATGAATCATTAGTAATTCCACCAGTTAGTTTAGTCGTTGCGAGAGGCGACCGTACCCGGGCGACTAATTAATCTTGGTAGCTAGATCGGATAGAGCGAACGTTCGCCAGTCTTAAACCTAAGGGTCAGGAGTTATGGTGGTGTCTTATAATTGATTGAACGAGAATTGAAATCCGCTGATCTGTTGATTGCTAATGCTCTGGTGAACAAAGGGGGATTCGAAGTCTAAGCTTGTCTGTCGTCTTTGTTAAGTCAACCAATCTTCCAATCTGTCTTTCAGTTTAGTTTTTAATTTCCTTGCATTTTCTAGACTAGAAGTCGTGGAACTCACACCACGCACAACGTGTTAAACCTGAGTAATCTGCCTTTACATTTGAGTAGACGAGTATTAGAAGACCCTTGGAATACGATCTGCTTAGCTTCTAGCTAAGTAGTTATTTGACGCACAGCTCTACGACACGGTTCATCATGGATTTCACTATTTTATTTAAATTTAACTGATGACACTCAATTTGACGTGATTATAAGCCCCATTTAAGCAACATTTCATACCCTTTGATGCCATTTTGATGAGTATTTAGTGCATTTGTCGTAACTTTGTGATTCTAGGCTCCTAGTGCATACATTGTCCGTTTATTGGCTATTTTTACCCTTTTTTTGAGCTTTTATGTTGAGCCTCCAGGTTACCACATTGTAGAGGACTCTCTCACAAGTCCAGAGCTTCAAACGGGGACCAAATCGGAGTTCAAACGGAGCGGGAATCATCGAAACAAGTTGGAGCTGGTTTTTAACTAATATTTTCGGCCAAAATGTGGTGATATTTTCGGCGAAAATTCCTTTGAAAATCTGGGCAGAAACCCTAATTTTCAGCCTTTTCCAACTTGTAAAGGGTTTCTGGGGTTATATATAGACTTTTTGAAGCCAGATTAGATACACACGAATTTTGGCTGATTAGCCACGACCTTAGGGTCGATAGATAGAGTTTAGAGAGTTCAAAGATCCGTGGAGAGATCGTGACGCCATCCTTCCACCTGGGAGAGCTCGAAGCTTAAAGTTGAAGATCCAGGAGATCGAAGCTTCGCCGGAGTCGTCAGAATTAGGTTTTTCAGTTCTTACCTGTTCTTCCTCTATATGATGATTTCCTTTGTTGCCTTTGATTCTTCTGTTATCGTTATGAGTAGCTGAACTTGTAGAGCTTAGATTAGATGAACCCTAAGTGACCCAGGGCTTTAAAGCGGTCACGAATCGGCGGTAATTAGATTCAAAGTTCAATCAGTTTCTCTTTGCATGGTTGTTTTGTTCTTCACTGTTTATGTTTCTTCTCTGGTTGATCGCCTATATTAGGTTTTTGCAAGTTAGGGTTAGTCACCAGATGTTGTCGCTAGACATAGTCGCTAGACAGTTCCCTGCTTTGGCGCTTAAACCTGTCTTCCTTGATCACCTAGTTTAGATTCTTGTTAAGCTGAGGATAGAAGCGAACGCTTGCCTCTCTTTAAAACATCAATTCAACCAGTTAACCTAATCATTGGAGTGTGCCTTTCGTAGGAACCAATTAGGGTTAATCCGCTGCAAGAGTAACTCATAAATCGTTAGTAATTCCACCAGTTAGTTAAGTCGTTGCGAGAGGCGACCGTACCTGGGCGACTAATTAATCTTGGTAGCTAGATCGGATAGAGCGAACGTTCGCCGGTCTTAAACCTAAGGGTCAGGAGTTATGGTGGTGTATTGAAACCGATTGAATGAGAATTGAAAACCGCTGGTCTTGTGATTGCCGTTCCCTTGGTGATCTAAGGGGGATTCGAAGTCTAAGCCCGTCTATCAGCCTGTTAGTCAACCTTTTTACTTTTTCTGTCTTTTATTTTCCTTGTTCGTTAGATTAGAAGTCGTGGAACTCACACCACGCACAACTTGTGTTTAAACCTCGAAGAAGAGACCTCGAGTAGAATACGATCTAGTCTACCTTGGTAGATTAGTTATTTGATACCGCTAAAACTGCAGCATCAAATTGGCGCCGTTGCCGGGGACTCTTCTAATTGTTTGAAAGAAGAGTTGGCAAATTATTCTTCTACCTTTCCGCCTTACCATTTAATTTTCCTCCATATTTCCATGATTTACCTGGGTAGTGCTTTTGAGTTTTGATTATGCAGGATTACAGGTGGGATGACCAGTACCAAGAGTGGCGCGTCAATGGAGCACCGAATATTGAGGATTACCAAGAGATGCTACATCAACAACAACAACAAACGGCGAGATCTGACTCCCTCTTTGATAAAATCTCTTCAATGCTACAAGGTTACCAAGAGACACACCAACAAGAGCATCAAAGTGGCGCTAGAGATAACCAAGAGATGGTTCATGAACATCAACAATGCTCGTCAAGAACCCAATCTGCCTTGGATAATATCTCTTCAATGCTACAAGCTCATCTCGCGACGGACATCAAGCTCGAGCTACCAAAGCAGTTAATGACAGGAGACGCTCAAGAGCTGTTCGAAGAAGAAGATGATGATTCTATCCATGACTATTATGGGCTAGAAGAATCCTTGGCGGTGGTGGTTGATGAAGACAAAGAGCCAATCCATCCTGAAGTTGAAGCCGAAGATGAGCACATAGAGATTGAGGAGATACCCTCACCTACACTTCTGCCGAGTCAACCTGTAGATCAAGCCAGAGACGAGCACGTGGAAAGCAACAAGGTCATGGGTTTAGAAGTTTACATACTCGATCCCGAGAGACCTCTGGATGATCATCAGGTAGAGAAGATGGAGCTCATTGACCATGTCGCACCGTACTACCTCTTTCCTCCTCCGGTTGGAGAATTCGAGAAGAACTGGTCATCCAAACAGAACCGCGATCTACTAGAGCACTACCGGCTGCGTCACCCTTCTGGAGTGCTACATGGCACTCAACCGCTGTCCTTGAAGAAGACGATTGACTTCAAGGAACTCCTAAGTTGGGGTCCCTAATAGGTACCGTCCGGCTCAAGGACGTTAAAAGAGAGCGCTTCGTGGGAGGCAACCCACGGCTGGAGTCCGTTTTTAAATTTTTGAGTCAGTCTTTTTTTTCGTCATTCGAGTTGGTTTAGGGAGCCAAAGTGTCAGATTTCTTTTATTTTCGTCTGGTTTAATTTTCTGTGTCAGGTCAAATTTTCGCCGAAAACTCCTCAGATTTTTCGGCGAAAACTTTAGCTGGTTCGAGTCTGTTTTCCAGTGGGTTTTCAAAGTTGTTTTCGCCGAAAAACTTCCAAAGTTTTCGGCGAAATGTTTAGTCTGTTTGAGTCTGTTTCTGTTTTTGAATTAGTTTTCGCCGAAAACTTTGGCAAAAATGTTTAGTTAAGTCGTCTGTCTTTGTTTTCAAAGTAGTTTTCGCCGAAAACTTCACCAGTTTTCGGCGAAAACCTTAGTTGGGTCAGAAAATTTTCGAAAACCTTTTCAAAAAAAAAAAGAGTCAAAATATTTTCAAAATTCCCCTAACCGTCTTTGTTCGACTTTTATTATGTGTGGATCCGGGGCACTTGTCCCGGTATCCTTTTGATCTTTTTGTTGTTTTTGTTTTTGTAGGAACTTGAGTAGCTACTCCGCTCCCCTCCGGACTCTCCGTGCTCATCCGCTACACTGACCATCACCTTCCAGGTTCTTCGTATCTCGCTACTCTAGATTAGTTGTGTGAGGACACAGAACCGTTTAAGTGTGGGGTAGGATGTTAGAATTTGCCTGATCTTGCTTGCTATCTATGATTTTGTGGTTCAAATTTGAAATTTCTCTAGCATATAATTGCTCAATTCTTGACTTTTGATGTTAAATTGACTTCAATTTTGAACAATGACGTCTAGACTATTCCACTTAGAACCTGTAACCAACGTGTCGGAACTGATATTAAATGAGTCTAGGTCAGAACAGATCATAAATCACTCTTGTAGTTGAACTGGAATTAGTTGAATTGATTGACTTGTTAATAACAAAGCTCGATAACACCATTCTAAGATGATAAATGCTAGTTTCTGCCATGTGTTTCACTCCATATTTGATCACCTGTGATTGTGGCTTGAGATTAGACGGAAATCCAATTCAAAATCTTGTGTAAAAAGTTATAACTAGCTAGGATTAAGTGGCTAAATGGTTAAATCAAGTAATTGAGTTAATCGAATCAATGTTAAGTTCTTTAAAGTGCTGAAAATAAAGCTAGGCAAGCCCGACACCTAAGTGAAGTGTTCGGGTTGAGCACTAGCAAAGGCACAAATACTGTGAGCTAGGCAGGTCCAACACATAAGTGAACTGTTTGGTATCGAGCACTAGTATGCAGTAAATAAATTAGAGGAAGAAGTTGAAACTTGAAATAAATTGTTGTTTAAATCGGTCCTAGCTAGAACATGTAACGTACAGATCTAGAAATGGATGAAGTCGAGTCGATAGCCACGTCACTTTTCCTACCTCCACATCCACATCATGGCTAGAGCTTAAAGTCTTTATTAGAATTGGTGTTATCGTAGTCGGTTAATTATGATTAACTGTTTTGCCAAGAAACGAGCTTTGTTAAAACTACTACTTGAAGTGTGCAGAAATAAGTGAGATCGAAAACTTGTTTGGTTGATCTTCTTGCATGTGTAGGTCACTTTTTCTACGTGGAACAGTCTAAACCAAATCGTTAGAATTGAATCTCAGTTTAATCTCGTGTCATTTATGAATTTGAGTGTGTTCTAGTTCAGTTTGCTTGAGGACAAGCAAAAGCTTAAGTGTGGGGTATTTTGATGACACTCGATTTGACGTGATTATAAGCCCCATTTAAGCAACATTTCATACCCTTTGATGCCATTTTGATGAGTATTTGGTGCATTTGTCGTAACTTTGTGATTCTAGGCTCCTAGTGCATACATTGTCCGTTTATTGGCTATTTTTACCCTTTTTGTGAGCTTTTATGTTGAGCCTCCAGGTTACCACATTATATAGGACTCTCTCACGAGTCCAGCGCTTCAAACGGGGACCAAATCGGAGTTCAAACGGAGCGGGAATCATCGAAACAAGTTGGAGCTGGTTTTTAACTAATATTTTCGGCGAAAATATGGTGATATTTTTGGCGAAAATTACTTTGAAAATCCGGGCAGAAACCCTAATTTTCAGCCTTTTCCAACTTGTAAAGGGTTTTTGGGGTTATATATAGACTTTTTGAAGCCAGATTAGATACACACGAATTTTGGCTGATTAGCCACGACCTTAGGGTCGATAGATAGAGTTTAGAGAGTTCAAAGATCCGTGGAGAGATCGTGACGCCATCCTTCCACCTCGGAGAGCTCGGAGCTTAAAGTTGAAGATCCAGGAGATCGAAGCTTCGCCGGAGTCGTCAGAATTAGGTTTTTCAGTTCTTACCTGTTCTTCCTCTATATGATGATTTCCTTTGTTGCCTTTGATTCTTCTGTTATCGTTATGAGTAGCTGAACTTGTAGAGCTTAGATTAGATGAACCCTAAGTGACCCAGGGCTTTAAAGCGGTCACGAATCGGCGGTAATTAGATTCAAAGTTCAATCAGTTTCTCTTTGCATGGTTGTTTTGTTCTTCACTGTTTATGTTTCTTCTCTGGTTGATCGCCTAGATTAGGTTTTTGCAAGTTAGGGTTAGTCACCAGATGTTGTCGCTAGACAGTTCCCTGCTTTGGCGCTTAAACCTGTCTTACTTGGTCACCTAGTTTAGATTCTTGTTAAGCTGAGGATAGAAGCGAACGCTCGCCTCTCTTTAAAACATCAATTCAACCAGTTAACCTAATCATTGGAGTGTGCCTTTCGTAGGAACCAATTAGGGTTAATCCGCTGCAAGAGTAACTCATAAATCGTTAGTAATTCCACCAGTTAGTTAAGTCGTTGCGAGAGGCGGCCGTACCTGGGCGACTAATTAATCTTGGTAGCTAGATCGGATAGAGCGAACGTTCGCCGGTCTTAAACCTAAGGGTCAGGAGTTATGGTAGTGTATTGAAACCGATTGAATGAGAATTGAAAACCGCTGGTCTTGTGATTGTCGTTGCCTTGCTGATCTAAGGGGATTCGAAGTCTAAGCCCGTCTATCATCCTGTTAGTCAACCTTTTTACTCTTTCTGTCTTTTATTTTCTTTGTTCGTTAGATTAGAAGTCGTGGAACTCACACCACGCACAACTTGTGTTTAAACCTGATTAATTTGCCAACATATTTGAGTAGACAAGATGAAGAGACCTCAAGTAGAATACGATCTAGTCTACCTTGGTAGATTAGTTATTTGATACCGCTAAAACTGCAGCATCATTAACCTTATATACCCATTTTGATGTTGTTGCCTTCTTTCCTGGAGGTAATTGTGTTAGTTCCCAAGTGACATTGGTATCAAGTGATTTTATCTGCCCGTACGACTTCTAGCCATTGAGGCTTAGATGCTTCCTATTTATAACAAAGAGTTCTTCCTTGGCGGTAATAGCCAATAAGAAAGAACAATGATCATGTGAAAACTTAACAAAATTTACAATGTGAGCGACCGAATATATCTCAGACGAGCTTGATGGTGAGATAGAGCTGGAGATGACCAGGGGAGTAGGCAGAGAGGTGTGATGACGTAGATTTACCATGTTTATCTCACCACATTTGAGCAAAATTCCCCTCTTTGTACGCCTATTTGTGATTGTTTTAGGAACTTTCGTGCAAATTACATGTTATTGTCCTTTAGCCCTCTTTTGGGTCCTTGGATGTCGTTTCGAGTTGTTTTTGTTGATATTTTAGGTTACCACATTGTGGAGAACCTTTCTACGAGCTCGACGCTTCAAACAGAGACCAATTCGGAGTTCGGACGGAGCAGGAATCATCGAAATAGTGAAAAAATCCTGCGCGCAGGAGCACAAGAAAAGTGTTCCGACGCACTTTAACGTAGTTTTTTTATTTTTCAGATTTTGGGGTTTTTAAACCCCAAAATAGGGAGGAAAAACATACTTTTCATTCTTCATTCGAATTCCTTTTTCGACGAATCAAACACCATAAGAGAGGGATTTTGAAGGTCTCGGAGGACGATTGAGCGAGAGGGAAGTAAGGATTGGCTAGAAGATTGATCGGAAAGGCGAGATTAGTAGATTCTGGAGCAAGATGACCGTCTCTCCAGTTTTTCTTTCTCTTCTTCTTGTTGTTTCTTTTGAAACCATGAGGACCTAAACTCTCAAGTTTGTTCAGATTAGATGAAACCCTAGTTAGATTTTGCATGGATGATGTTGGGTGGTGCGCAAATTAATGCACACTAGTTTTACTCGATGGATTGCGCCAAAGAGATCGTTTTCCCTAGGGTCTTCCTTTCTCTATTACTCAGAAAAGTGTGTAAAGCTATTCGAGGTTTCGTTTTGGTTTGGAATTGGTTGTGAATGAAATGATTATCCAAGAAAGAAATTAAAATCAAACAAACAAGTAAAGCAGATTGGGGTTTTGAAAATACACTAAGGCGGCTGTTCAGACTCGAATCCACGCTAGTTCGATTAAGATGGATGAAGTTATGCAATCTCAGTTTACCAGACTTGATGACTCGACATTTCCTTTTGTAATCTCTACTCCATGGTCAGGCCGTAGATATTCTATTCTATCAAACCTAGAAGCTCCTATGGTCAAGCTAACTTGCAAGTAATCAAGAACGAACAAGTACGATGAAATGCCACACAATCATGCAAAGAGATTAGGTTCTTCCAATCCTATGGTCAAGCTATTGGGGAACCTAACGACCTCCTAAACTCTAGAATGAAATGCGTTCATGGTCAGACTCGCAAATCAAAGATAAACTCAGAAACTAACAATTGATCCGGTTGCCAGAATTAAAAAGCTTAAATTAGGGTTTAGGAGAAATTGCATCTAAGTCTGAAAGAACATCGATTAACATAAACGGGTGAGAAACCCGAAATCATCCATACAAAATCCTAGCTAACGCTTCATCTAATCGAAACAACCCTAAAGAGTTTAGCCAAACATCGTTACAGAAGAAATCTCAGAAACAAAGAAGAAGCAAACCGGAGAAAAAGACATCTTACTCCGAGAAAACCTAATCTTGATGAATCCTAGAAACTCCTGAGTCAATCCTCGCTAATCCTCGCTCAATCGTCACTTCAAAGCTCTGAGTTCTCCCTCCGAGAGTGTCTGGTTCGTCGGGGCAGAAAGAAGCATGAAGAGTTGTCTGTGTTTCCCTTTCCACGAGTCAATTAAAACTTTGATTTTTCGTCAGAGGAAGAAACACGGCGTGTTTCTTTCAACAACACGCCGTGTTGTTTATTAACACACGCCGTGTTTTGTGATAACACACGTCGTGTTTCTTATTAAAACACGCCGTGTGTCTTGCAGTTCCCAGCAGCTCCTCCCATTAATCTCGCTAGTCTCGCGTGCTCGTCCCTAATCGTCATGGATCACCTGAAATGAACCAAAAACGCTCAAAACACATAAAATGGCCCCAAGGGGCCAAGGGGAACGATAATCTTTCAAAACCATGCAAATCAGGCAGAATAATCACCAAAAATGTCGTCTAATGAGAAGATGAATACGCTAATAATGACACGCATCATTGGGTTTTTAACCCATTTTTGTTAATTGATGTTTATTCAGACATAAATGTGATTTATCTTAAACCCTAATTTGAAGCTCTATGAATCCGTTGATTGACCATATCGTGGGGTTCTAGTTTCATCTTTGATTTTGCGGTTCTGACCATGGACGTTAATCATTATAGAGTTTAGGAGATCGTTAGGATTTGTCGGTGTCTTGACCATAGGGCCGGTGAACCTAATCTCTTTGCATATCTTTGTCACATTTCATCGCTCTTCGTGCATTATTGAGAATTTGCGAGTTATCTTGACCATTGGAACCTTTGAATCTGATAGGATAGTGTCTCTACGACCTGACCAAGGTAGAGATTACCTAAGGAAGTGTCGAGTCATCAAGTCTGTTAAAACCGAAATTGCATTGCATCATCCGTCTTAATCGAGCTAGAGCGGATTCGAGTCTGGAAAACCGCCTTAGTCATACTTCGAAACTAGTATCTGCTTACTTTTTAATTTGCTTTCTTAGTTATTTAACCATTTGAAAAAATAAATGACAAAACCTTGAATAGCTTAACCCACAATTGTTGAGTAATAGAAGAAGAAAGACCCAAGGGAAATAACGATCTCTTTGGAGAAATCCATCGAGTAAAATTTGGTGTGCGATATTTCTCGCATCAATTTTTTTGCGTCGTTGCCGGTGACTTTTCTAATTCTAGGAAAGGCATTAGTGCGTTTAAGCTGTTCATTCATCTTTTTAACACCTCTTTCTCCCCATCTTTTCCATGATTTACCTGGGTAGTGCTTTTGAGTTTTGAGATGTAGGATTACAAGTTCGATATCAACCAAGGGTGGTACAACAATGGAATACCACTTAATGATTACAACCAAGAGTGGAGTATATCAAGGCAACCACCTATGCCAAACTGGAATGAGGAACCACCACCCTTGCCTTCCTGGTCAGAGCCACAAGTTACACACTACCACCAAGATTACAAGGAGAAATATCTACATTCGCACCAGTAACAACAATAGGAGTCTTATACCGATTTTCTCTTGAAGTAGATCCTTTCAACTCTACGAGCTCCTAATCTGGACGTCGAGATTGAGCAGCGGAATCAGCTGATGGAAGAAGATGCTCGAGAGTTGGTCAAAAAAGAAAATGATAATCTAGCCCATGACTGTTGTGAGCTAGAGGTATCTGATGAAGAATCTTTGACAATGGTGGTAGATGAAGATGTGGAGCTTATCCATCTTGCGATTGAAGCTGAAGATGAGCAGTGGAGATTGAGGAGTTATCCTCATTTATGCTTCCGTCGAGCCGGCCTGTAGTTCCAGCTAGAGATGCGCACGTGGATATTGAGAAGTCATCTTCATTTGTGTTTTAGACAACCAAAACCGAGGAGGTCATGGATTTAGAGGCATATGTGCTCAATTGCGAGAGAAACTTGGATGAAAATCGTGTGGAGAAGACTGAAGTCATTAATTTTGACACACCGTACTTACTCTTCCCTCCTCTAGTAGAAAAATCCAAGAAGAAAAGGTCAGTCAGGTAAAACCATGATCTACTTGAGCATCACCAGTTGCATCATCATCATTCTGGAGTGCTATTTGGCACTCAACCGCTAGCCTTGAAGAAGCTGATTGACTTCAAGGAACTCTTGAGTTGGGGTCCATAACCAAGTATCGTCTAGCTCAAAGACGTTAAAAGAGCGCTTCATGGGAGACAACCCATGTCTGGAGTCTGTTTTGTGGTTCTTGAGTCAATGGTTTATTCTGTAGTTTGAATGCTCTAATCTTATTTGAGGTTCTCTCCTGTTTCAGGTTGTCCTTAGCTTCCGCCATGACTGTCCGTCGGTACTTAACTCGCGCTTTCTCCAGTATTTATGTTAACCTTTCGGTAACCCAATACACTCTGTTTCTACATTTTTTATGTGGTGCATTGAGGACAATGTCCAATTTAAGTGTGGGGTGGGCTTATATTTATGAGGGTTACTACTTGTGTGATTATCTGTGTTGGTTTCTCCGTCTGGAACATGCTCTTTTCTTGGCTTGCAATGCTTAACTGGTTTTCAATCTTTCACAATGACGCTTAGACTGTCTTATCTAGAACTTGTAACCAGCATGCTTGAATTGATATTAAATGAATCCAGTCAGAAAAGGTTATAGAATCACTCTTGTAGCTTCACCTTGAAATGTGCATCATGTTTTGAGTTTGACTAGCAGTCAATTGTGAGCTTTTGATCGTTGCACATTAATAGCAACTTGTTTATTTTTGAGTGGCTTTCTCGTACTTTGAATGAGTTAAAATTTGCATGAGATCTATTCGAGACCACATGACGACACTAGGACTAGGATGATAGAGGCACCTAGTATTGCTATTTAATCTAGAAGTCATCCCAACGTTAATCCCTCTAGGTGTAAACCCTTGTGCTTGACCTATTCTTTCGGTTTGATATTACATTACAGTTTTTTCCATGTTTTTTTTCACCACGTTGATCCCCTGTGGTAGTAGCCTGAGATTAGCTAACCGGAAGTCCAAATCTGTGGTGACTTGCCCCTTATCCAAAACCCAGTGGTCTTAGCTAGTATGTTCGTACGTATAAACCCCTCTAGCAACTTAAAAAAATATAGCAAAAAAAAAAGAAAAAAAATAAAGGAAAATACAAAAGAAAAATTAAAAAAAAAAGTCAAGTAGTAGATAGAAATTCCAGAAATTCAAGTCGTTGTTCTCCCTACACAAGGAAGAACAAAAAAAAATTGTAAAAAATCAGAAGAAAAATAGACAAATAAAAGTGCTAAGTTGCTTGAGGGTATCTTAGGACGAGCACACATTATTCAATTCCGGATCTGGTTAGATGGTAGGAATCCATAGGTCTAGATTCGATGGAGGTCAGGCGATAGCTACACCGCACCATACCTTTCATCATCATTCATCCCTTCATCCATACATCATAAGCCCTTTTGACTAGTATAGGATCATTATAGTCCCTTGCAAGTCCTTTTGACTAGCTTCTCGTGTTGTCACCGTAGTGGAGACTGTGGTTGAAATGAAAACTTATGACAGAATTCGGTCGAGAAAGTGATTGAGAGCATAAACACGTCCCTAAACACAGAGTGTGAGAGTTTCCCATATTACTAAATATTTCTGTGTGAGGAAGTCTAGTCGGCTTAGTCGGCGATGTGCATGATGGGTGATTACTATTTGATGTGTGCGGAAAGCAGTGAGACCTGAATTTGTTTGGTTGACATTTTTTCATGTGTGGGTTACGTTTTCTAGATGGAATAGTGTAGGTTGAATTGTTAGAGATTGAACTTCAATTTGGTTGATCTTGTCACTTATGAATTTGAGTGTGATTCCAAGATTTATTTGTTTGAGGACAAACAAAAGCTCAAGTGTGGGGTGATTTTGTGACGTTAGATTTACCACGTTTATCTCACCGCATTTGAGCGAAATTCCCCTCTTTGTACACCTATTTGTGATAGTTTTTATCAACTTTCGTGCAAATTGCGTGTTATTGTCCTCTGACCCTCTTTTGGGCCATTTGATTTCGTTTCGAGTTATTTTTGTTGAGATTTCAGGTTACCAAATTTTGGAGAACCTTTCCATGAGACCGACCTTCAAATGGGGACCAATTCGCAGTTTGGATGGAGCGGAGATCATCGAAATAGCGGAAAAAAATCCTGCGCGAAGGATCCATAAAAAGTGTGTATGAGAGCACAAGAAAAGTGCGCCGGAGCACTTTTCTGTGCATCCCGTCACACTTTTTCACAGTTTTTTTTTTATTTTTTGAATATTGGGGTTTTTAAACCCAAAAATAGGGAGGAAAAACATACTTTTCATTCTTCATTTGAATGCCTTTTTCGACGAATCAGACACCGTCATAGAGGGATTTTGAAGGTTCTCAAAGGACGATTGAGCGAGAGGGGAAGCAACTAGAAGATCGGTCGAAAAGGTGAGATTAGTAGATTCTGAAGCAAGATGACCGTATCTCTATTTTTCTTTCTCTTCTTCTTGTTGTTTCTTTCGAAACCATGAGGAGCTAAACTCTCAGGTTTGTTTAGATTAGATGAAACCCTTGTTAGATTTTGCATGGATGATAATGGGTTTTTAACCCATTTTTGTTAATTGATGTTTGTTCAGACATAGATGCTATTTCTCTTAAACACTAATTTGAAGCTCTATAAATCCGTTGATTGACCATATCATAAGGTTCTTATTTCATCTTTGATTTTGCGGTTCTGACCATGGATGTAAACCATTCTAGAGTTTAGGAGATCGTTAGGATTTGGCGGTCTCTTTGCATATCTTTGTCACATTTCATCACTCTTTGTGCATTATTGACAATTTACAAGTTATCTTGACTATAGGAACCTTTGAATTTGATAGGATAGCGTCTCTACGACCTGACCAAGGAGTAGAGATTACCTAAGAAAGTGTCGAGTCATTGATGACACTCGATTTGACGTGATTATCAGCCTCATTTAAGCAGCATTTCTTGTCATAAGACATGGTTTTTAGGGCAGAATAGCGAATATTCACTCAACTGTTCTATCTTGTGCCATTTGTGTTACTTTGGCCCGTTTCGGGTCTATTTGCTGGTTTTCTAGTGTTTTCGTAATAGCACAGGTTTTTTCCGTCAAATAATGTAACCAGGGACGTGTCTAAGGCATTGGAACCTCAAGGAAACGCACCAGAATCGATCCAAGGAGTCAATCAAGCCAACACATTTCCTGCGCCGTTTTACAAAGGAGTTTTCGGCGAAAAGACCTTAGGTTTTCGTCAAAAATCCTAGAAGAAATCGTCTGAGCTTACAAGCATAAGTTTTCGGACGAGAAGTCAAAGTTCTCGCCGAAAACTCTGGACAAAATCATCACAGTAGGATCAGTCGACCGGGCCAGCATTTTTCAAAGAAGTTTTCGGTGAAAACTTCTTAATATTTTCGCCGAAAACCTTAACCTAATCCGGCTAGGAATAGGGTTAAGTATAAATACAAAATCGGCGGCTCAAAATAGGATATACTTTTCATAATAGAACTTTCACGAGTTCCAGACCTAAGAAGTTCGAGAGAACAGAGTTGAAGAGTTCGAAGAGTCGGGAAGAGATCGTGACGCCATCCGTTTACCTCGGGGACTCGGAGCTAGGAGTGAAGATTATCGGAGAGTGAAGCTTTGCCAGAGTCGTCTTAATTAGGTTTTGCAGTTCTATCTGTTCTTCCTTTTCATGATGAGCTCTGTTTTTGTCTTTGATTCTGCTGTTATGAACATGAGTAGCTAAACTCGTAGAGCTTAGACTAGATGAACCCTAAGTGACCCAGGGCTTTAAAGCGGTCACGGATCGGCGGTGATTAGATTCAAAGTTCAATCAGTTTCTCTTTCATTTTGATTTGTTCTTCATTGTTTATGTTTCTTCTCTGGCTTGATCACCTAAATTAGATTCTTGTTAAGCTGAGGATAGAACCGAACGCTTGGCTCACTTTAAAATATCAAATCAACAATTAACCTATTCATTGGAGTGTGCCTTTCGTAGGAACCAATTAGGTTTAATCCACTTCAAGAGTAACTCATAAATCATTAGTAATTTCACCAGTTAGTTTAGTCGTCGCAAGAAGCGACCGTACTCGGCGGCTAATTAATCCTGGTAGCTAAATCGGATAGAGCGAACGTTCGCCAGTCTTAAACCTAAGGGTCAGGAGTTATGGTGGTGTCTTAGAATTGATTGAACGAGAATTGAAATCCGCTGGTCTGTTGATTGCCAATGCTCTTGTGAACTAAGGGGGATTCGAAGTCTAAGCTTGTCTGTCGTCTTTGTTAAGTCAACCAATCTTTCAATTTGTCTTTCAATTTAGTTTTCAATTTGCATGCATTTCTAGAATAGAAGTCGTGGAACTCACACCATGCACAACGTGTTAAACCTGAGTAATCTGCCTTTACATTTGAGTAGACAATTATTAGAAGACCCGTGGAATACGATCTGCTTAGCTTTCTAGCTTAGTAGTTATTTGATAAACCTGTCATACAACGTTCATCAAATTGGCGCCGTTGCCGGGGACTTCTTTTAATTATTTGAAAGAAGAACTGGCATTTTTGATTCTTCTACTTTCCATCTTTCATATTTACATCCACTTCGATTTTACACCGGTTGTGCTTGTTTTTGTTATTTGTACGTTGTCTACAGGTTTATGCAGCACCGTCCTCTCACGCGCTCCTTAACCAAGACTGACAGGGCTAAGAGTGTAGAGAAACCGGGTAGCTCTGCTCCACCGAAGCGACCACAGATTCCGAAGCAAGGCAGAACCAATTCAACTCCATCTTTCACACCAATTAAGATCGAGGAACTGAAGGAGAGTTCCTCATCTCCATCTTCACCCGCTTCATCAACCGCATCACTTTCACCTCCTCCATCTCCTAGGATGGGTGAATCACTTACCACCAACAGACGATCAACCACCACCACACCGGCCACGCCGAAGAGTCTAGCTGACTACAATAAGCCGAGCGCGACTAGCGTTCGATCTTCTATCGTCATGCCGCACATCGAAGGAGATCCTCACTATGAGATCAAGATTCCTTTCTTGACTATGATCTCTAGGGATTTACAATTTGAAGGCAAGCCACTTGACAATCCGTGCACGCATCTGGTGGATTTCATCGATCTTTGGGGTACTTTCAAGAATGGGAATCTCGACAAGAACACTCTATGCTTGAGAGCTTTCCTGTTCTCTCTTAAAGGCGCATCTAAGAGCTGGCTCACTGGCAAACCACCAGGTTACTACACAGATTGGGATACTCTTGCTCAAGACTTCGTCGAAGAGTACTTCCCTCCTTCCAGAACAACAGCCTTCAAGGACATCATCGCTAGATTTAAACAGAAGGAAGGTGTGAGCTTATATGACACTTGGAATGAATTCCAAGAACTTCTCTATAACTGTCCTCACCATGGGTTTGAGTAGAGACAGTTACTTGAAATCTTTGCTCGAGGTCTTCGTGAAGAATCTGCTAAATGGGTTAACTCCCTATCTGAAGGGGATTGCACTACCCTCACACCTGAAGCTGCTCTTCTCCATTTCCCGAACTATGCTTCCAAGTTAAGGAACTGGGAACGACAATTAGAAGGATCAAGAAGAAAGCTCGATCTTGAAGCAACCATTAAAGCAGAGGTAGAGAAGCATTTGAAGAAGTCTACTACACCTATGAAGCCGCCAGCAGTTTTCCGTTTATGTTGCTGATTGCGAGTGGTGTGGAGCTTGTGCTCATAACGGAGGCCGATGCCAGAACTTTGGCAAAGCAGAAGTCTGGTCTACCGAAGAAGTCAACTTCATCTCTCAAGGCTTTAGTAACAATCAACAAGGTTATGTTGGCTACCGCAACTATAGACAACAAGGGAATTTCCAAGATCGACCTCCCTACAATGTCGGTGCCAACCAGAACCAAGGCCAGAATCAGAATAACCGATCAACTGGTTCAGTTTATGATCAAAAGCCAAACAATCTGACGGGAGGTATCTACCAGCCGCCACACCGAAATCCGGGTAACTATGGAACAACTCCTGGCAATCGCCAAAATCAATACTTGAACAACACTTATACAGGACAACAGCATCAGAAGGACAAAAAGGATAGTGAACTCGACAAGAAGCTCAATCAGATCATCCCCTGACTTGATGATCATGATAGTCAGTTCAAAGCTCAAGCTCTCCTCAACCAAGAACAGATCGCTACCAGATAAAGAATAGAGCATGCAGTGAACCAGATCTCCAGCATGTTAGCAAATGGCCGCCCTTCTGGCCAGCTCCCAAGCCAAACCGAGCCGAATCCAAGAAAGGAGCAAGCTAAGATGGTATCTATTCAAAATCTGACGAACTCACCTACTAATGCTTCTTCGATTTTATACAGGGCCATTGAAGTTCCAAAGAAGAAGGTAGCAAAGAAGGAGGCACCTAAGGAGTACGATCCTCCTCTTGCTCCATACTATGAGAAGCCTCCCTTCCCAAATGCATTGCTACCTAATGCAAGGATCGAGACAGGCATGTGGGGAAACAGAGAAGAACGCTCTACCATCCGTAGTAAGAAACCTTCCTCGCCATATCCAGCTAAGTGCCCCGATCCTGATTCTTTCACTTTGCCTCTTATCATAATGATGTTGAAGTAGAACGTAGTTTGGTTGATCTAGGCGCGTCCGTAATGTCATGCCTATGAGTCTGTTCAAAAAGCTGAATCTATGAGAACTTAAACCGACTAGCATGCAACTTGTCTTTGCTGATAGATCATTGAAAACGCCTAGAGGAGAGATTAAAGATGTTGTCACTAGATGTGGTCCTTTCACTTTCCTAGCTGATTTTGTGGTTATAGATACTCGAGAGGAGGATTCTACTATCCTTATAGGTCGACCCTTCATGGCAACAACCGGGATGCAAATCAATGTTCCGAGTGGTTCTTTCACCTTGAGGGTTGGTAAGGAAATGATAACATTCCACCTTAAGGACGGTATGAAATATACTCCTAAGGAGGAAGAACCTCACTGTCTTGCTGTTGAAACTGTGGAGTTGACCTCGGTCAACTCCGTTACTGATATCTCTTCCAGTGTTTCTAGATCAACTGTCGTTACAGGTGTTGAACAGGTCATCAAGCAAAAGACCGGACCCACGACACAGACGCCGTAGAAGAAGAAGGAACTGAAAGCCTCTTCTTCTCAATCACCACCAAGCAAAGAACCTGGCAGGCTACGAAAGAAGAATCAAAAGAAGACTCAAATGGTCTGCAGGCCAGTTGCTCCACCATTCTCTTCCGAGCCAGTTGCACCACCAATTCCTGTCAAGCCACCGGCACAGAAGACAATAAAGAAGGAGAAGCCGAGAGCATCTCCCAAGGAAGCGCCAAAGATCACTGATCCTCGGTGAAATGAAGCCGGAGGCTAAAAAGAAGACAAAATCTAATGTTCTCATTCCTTCTACTATCACACTCGAGAAGGATGATCTCTCAAGAGAACTGTTCGGGCCGTTCAAGATTACCGACCATCTTCCCTAAGGACGTACTAAGCTCATTCATGCTAACGGGAAGGAATTCACGCTCGCCGGAGAAACCCCGAAGCTATATTTCATGAATTCCGACGCAAGCGTTAAGGAGATCTTGAGTTGGGATGTCCCCTAACACCATCCAGGTATCGTCCAGCTCAAGGACGTTAACCAAGAGCGCTTCGTGGGAGGCAACCCACGGCTGGAGTCAGTTTTCAATTTGTGTCGAACTCAGTATTTTTAGAGTCGGTTCGGGGGAGCCAAAAGTGTCAGTTGCATGATTTCTTATTTTTCGTGAGTAGTTTGTGTGTCCTCGGTTCAATTCCAAGTTGTTTGAAGTTATTCCGATTTTTTTTCAAATTAGTTCTGATTTTTTGAAGTTTGCCGGAATTGCAAAAATGTTTTCAAACTACAGGTTAAGTTTTCGCGGAAAATTTGCACTTTTTTCGGCTAAAACTCCTTTTTAAAACCCACTATGTTTTCTGGATAATTTTTGATACACTTTTCGGCGAAAACTCACTTTGAAATCCGGCAGACGATTTGAACTAATCTTTTCAGCGAAAAATTAGACATCTTTTCGCCGAAAAATTTCAGAAAAATCCAAAATCTATCCCCATTTTCTTTCTTTTTTCGGTTCATTCCTCTCCCCCCCCTCACATTTTCTTTCTTTTTTCTTTCTTTACGCCACCGTCGCCGACCACCACCGCTCAGTTCCTCTTCCTCCCCTGATCATTTCAAGTCGTAGAACGTTCGGATCGGAGCTCTAGAGCTTCAGTTCTGCCAAAACCTAATCTCTCGAGTTTTTCACCTATTCCTCTTCGTCCGTTCGTTTTCAGCCACTATGACTTCAAGGTAAGTTGTAGAGTATTTCATTCCAAGTCTTTTGACATATAGAATGCTGAATTTCGTCGGGGTTGACTTTTTGGTCTATCTCGATATGCGTGCCGACTGTTTCGTGAGAATTTTGGTGAACTGATTGCTTTGGATTGTTCTAGCATGCTTAGGAAGAATTGTGCTGAAGTTTGGTACCATTTGATCATGACTTGCTATGCTTAAAGGATGATTCTTTGTGGCGTTGACTTTTGTGAAATTTCAGTTTGACCATGAATTGTTGTTGCTCATTTGGCTGCCATGCTTGTCCATTGACGTTCGTATCGCCGTGTTTGTTTTTTGAGCATATGTCATGTCGTCATTCCCCGATTTGTGCTAGTGATTGCCATGATTAAGGTTCAATGCGTTCTAATGTTGACTTTTTGGCATGTCAGTTTGACCTACGACCTTTAATTGTGATATTAACATTCTGGCTGGTCCTATGCGTGTTTTATGAATAATTGTGATTACTGGTTACTCGCTTTGCTTACCCCCACTCGGTTTTTCTCATTTCTTTGTGAAATTGATTTTTTCGACTAAGTGTGGGGTAGGTTCTTAGTTTGACTAATCTGGTTTCATTTCTTGCTATGAAATATGCATGTAGACAAGGAGCGAAGGACTAAGGCCAGACTGGACACCGGGTCTAGCTCCCGAGCAGCAGCTCCAGTCACTCCCACTATCCACGACCCTCCTCCAGCATTCCTAGACCGCATCGGGTACCACTCCACTGTTGCCCGCTTGCCCGTGCACTACTTCGAGCGCTACCAGAAGTTCCAACACATTCCCGGAGCCGACGTGCGACCACTGTCCTTGGATTCCCTCTGCGCGCACGACGAAGATTGGCATAGGAACGTGCTGAACTCATTGGCACCTGCAGGTCTTTTGGAGCTGACCACCATAGCCGATGGCTTCCCAGACATAGCACTCCAGGAATTCTGGGCTACCTTTGAGCTCGAGGAGCACAAGAGGAGGCGGCACAAGAAGGTCATCTCTTTCTATGTTGGTGGGGTGTACAAAGAGTTCACCTATGACGAGTTCGCAGCTCACCTCGGCATCCCACTAGAGCACTACCAGAGCCACCATCCGTTGGGAGAACAACTCGGGCAAAGGACCAGAATATGACGCGCTCTGGAGCCACATCACTGGAGTGTCGGATGCTCAGACCACGACTCATAACTCCGTCAGGTCACTCTCTCACCCTCTCTTTCGTTTCATTGATATGGTTTGGCGTAGATCCCTTTTATTTGCTCCATAGAAGGACCGCCACCACATCACCAGAGAGGAGCTCCTACTTCTCCGTGCCATCCGAGAGGCTTATCCGCTTCATCCAGGATGGATGCTTGCACTCCTCTTCCACCAGAAGACCAAGACGACCAAGATGCCTCGCTCCTTCCTTGGCGGTAACTCTGTAAGCCGCCTCATTATCGCCCTCGGTCTCAGCCAGTCATATGGCCCTGACGTCCACCGTCAGTGGTGATTTAGTGGTCGAGTACGACTTCCAGTTGGACTACAGTCCACAGGTGGCGGCAGCTCCACCTATGCACTATGAGGCCGAGTCGGAGGAAGAAGATGATTCTGAGGAGCAACAGCCTCAGCCGGAGCAGGAGTTTGACGACCATATATATTGACACTAGATTTGACATGATTATCAGCCTCATTTAAGCGACATTTCCTTGCTTAAGACATGGTTTTTAGGGTAGAATAACGAATATTCACTCGATTGCCCTATCTCGTGCCATTTGTGTTACCTTGGCCCGTTCGGGTCTATTTTGATGGTTTTCTAGTATTTTCATGTTAGCACAGGTGTTCGCCATCAAATGTGGAAGCCAAGGACGTGTCTAAGGCACTGGAACCCCAAGGAATCACACCCGCATCAACCAGAAAAGTCATTCAACCCGAAAGAATTCCTGTCCCATTTACACATATATTTTCGGCGAAAATACCCTTGGGTTTTCGCCAAAAATGGAAGAAGAAATCCACTGTCCCGATCAAGAAGAAATTCTCGGCGAAAAAGATTGGGATTTTTGGTCGAAAACCCTAAGCCAAATCAACCAGGAGAAACAGACAGGATCGAGTGACATTTGAACAGATATTTTTGCCAAAAATATCCTTGGATTTTCAGCGAAAATCCCAGTGGAAAAGCAGAACTCGCCATTTAGGTATAAATACTGAAACGCGCGGCTAAATAAGGGGATATCAGATTTTACACACAACAAGACACGGCACGAAAAATCCCAAGACTGAGAAATAGAGAGAACGAGTGGATAGAGTTCGAGGAACGAGGAACGGATCGTGACGCCATCCATCCATCTCGGAGAGCCGGTGCTAGGAATTGAAGATCCAGTAGATTGAAGCTGCAAGGAGTCGTCGAAATTAGGTTTTACAGTTCTTCTATGTCTTCCCTGCCTGAGATGTATTCTTTGTTGGTTTTCGATTCTTCTGTATTGAATATGAGTAGCTAAACTCGTGTAGCTTAGATTAGATGAACCCTAAGTGACCCAGGGCTTTAAAGCGGTCACGGATCGGCGGTGATTAGATTCGAAATTCATTCAGTTTCTTCTTCATGTTTGACTTGTTCTTTGTTCTTCGTGTTTCTTGTCTGGTTTGGAAACCTAGATTAGATTCTTATTAAGCTAAGGATAGAAGCGAACGCTCGCCTTACTTTAGAACATCAAGTTGAACAATTAACCTTATAATTGGAGTGTGCCTTTCGTAGGAACCGATTAGGATTAATCCACTGCAAGAGTAACTCACAAATCGTTAGAATTTGCACCAGTTAAGTTAAGTCGTTCCGAGAGGCGACCGTACCCGGGCGACTAATTAATCTTTGTAGCTAGATCGGATAGAGCGAACGTTCACCAGTCTTAAACCTAAGGGTCGGGAGTTATGGTGGTGTCTGAGAACTGAATGAACTAGAATTGAAAATCGCTGATCTGTTGACTGTCTATGCCTTGGTGATCTAAGGGGGATTCAAAATCTGAGCTTTTCTGTCTTCTGTCTTAGTCATTCATTCAATTGTTATTCACTTTAATTTCATTTCATCCTGTCTTTGCATTTTAGTATAGAAGTCGTGGAACTCACACCACGCACTAAGTGTTTTTAACCTTGAATTTAAATTGCCAACGCATATGAGTAAGGAAGTAGAGGAGACCCGTGGAATACGATCTACCCTAGCTTCACAGCTTGGTAGTTATTTGATTGACCGCTATTCTACAGCCCATCAAATTGGCGCCGTTGCCGGGGACTCTTCTATTTCGTTGAAAGAAGAGTTGGCATTTTTATTCTTCTACCTTTCTATATTTGATTTCCATCACACTTCGTTTTTACACCGGTTGTGGTTGTTTTTGTCTCTTTCAGATCATAGCAGGTACAGAAACGGATCACTTCCGTCCCATCTTCCTTTACCGCAATGGCTGCTCCTAAGAGTATTGCGGACTACAGTAAGCCGCGTGCTTCCAACTTTTGATCTTCCATCACCGTGCTTTCTAATGACGATGATCCTGATTATGAGATTAAGATTCCTCTCCTAGAACTAATCTCTAGGGACATACAATTTGAAGGAAGACCAGATGATAACCCCTGCACACATATAGATGACTTTCTGGCTGTCTGTGACACTTTCAAGTCTGGGAACCTCAACAAGAACACTTTATATCTCCGGGCTTTTCCGTTCTCCCTCCGAGGTGCAGCTAAGCATTGGCTTGGAAGCAAACCACCAGGCCATTACACTAACTGGGAGGCGTTAGCTCAAGATTTTGTTGAGGAATACTTTCCTCCCGCTAGGACAACTGCTTATAAAGACCGCATCTCCAGATTCACTCAGAGAGAAGATGCAAGCCTGTATGACACTTGGAATGAATTCCAATCTCTTCTCTTCAACTGTCCTCACCATGGGTATGAGCAAAGACAGCTGGCTGAATTCTTTGCTCGTGGTATGCGCGAAGAATCCGCGAATTGGGTCAACTCCCTAGCTGGCGGAGATTGCACCGCCCTTACTCCTCAGGATGCTCTGTTGCATTTCGCTAGTTGTGCTTCAAAATCTAGAAACTAGGAGAGACAAAGAGAAGGAACCAAGAGTCAGAGTCAGATGAGTGTTGCAGAGCAGATCAAAATAGAGGTTCAGAAACATCTACAAGCAGTTGGTATTCCTCTCGATCCCCCGTCAGCCACCATCTTTTCGGTTGACTGTGGATGGTGTGGATCCTGTGCTCATAACGGTGGAAGCTGCCTCAACTTCGGCACAACAGAAGTCTGGTCTACAGAAGAGATAAACTTCATTGATCAGGGCTTCGCTAACAATCAGAAAGGCTATGCCGGTTACAGAAACTACGTGCCACGGAACCATAGTAACCGGTTAGTAGATCCTTATTATAGACCTCCGGGATTCATCGGAGGACAACACCAGTTTCAAGCAAAGCCGAACTACAATAGAGACATAGACTATGAGAAGAAGTTCGATCAGATCATGAGCAGACTTGACGACCACGACATTCAATTAAAAGCTCAAGCTGCACTCAATCAAGGACAGAGAGCTCAAAGCCAAAGGATAGAGGATGCTATAAGCAATATGACTAAACTCTTTACTAGCAATCCTCTCCTTAATCCAGCAGCATTTCAAGCAGACTCCGGTGCAAAGAGCAAACATGCTCAAGCTATTACCACCAGGAGCGGCAAGCAAACAACTGATCCAAAGGTTCCAAAACCTGACGTAATACCAGATTCCAGTGCTGCCATGGATATGCCAGAAATTGAGGATATCACAAAAGAGGAAGAATAAGCATCTGCTCCTCCTCCTCCTCCTCCTCCCAAGACAGCTCCTGAGCCTGTCTTGGCGCCATATGTACCTTGGATTCCCTTCCCAAAGGCTGCAATGAGCAAAGCCAAGGATCATGACACTCAGTATAAGAAGTGGTACAATGTTCTTAAAACTGCAGAGATCAAGATACCAGTGACAGAAGCTGTAGAAATTATACCACCACTGGGGAAGTTCTTTAAAGACCTAGTGAAGAAAGTGAAGAACGGAGAGGCATACTCTGTCATGCTTACTAATGAATGTGCTTCTATTCTCGGTGCGCCATCTCCCATAAGACAGCCGCCACCACCCCCAGCTAAGTGTTCTGATCTCGGTTCTTTTACATTACCGTGCATTATTAATGGCATTAAAATTGATCGCAGTCTGGCTGATTCTGGGTGCTTCTATTAATGTTATGCATGTTTATCTATATGAGAAGCTGAATCTAGGGCAGTTAAAACCGATTACTCTGCATCTAGTGTTAGCCGATAGGTCTGTTAAACTACCTAGGGGGATAATAGAAGATGTAGCTGTCTGCTGTGGTCCGTTTACTATAATTGTAGATTTTGTTGTTCTAGATACTCGCGAGTCAGACGGAACACTTATCCTAGGTCGACCTTTCTTAGCAACTGCTGGTGCAAACATTAACTACAAACAAGGCCTGTTAAATTTGAGTGTAGGACAGGAGAGTGTTGCATTCTGCATTAAAGATAGCATGAGATACTCTGTTATTCAAGATGATAACTGTTATACTGTTGATCCCTTGGAGTTGGCCTCGGCCAACTTCGTTACTAATGCCTTAGCTAGTGATCCGCTAGAGTTGTGTTTGATTTCAGGGATTGACAATGCATTAGAAGATCCAGAGCAGCGCCTATGGCAGGATGAGTTAGACGAGCAGAAGGCGACATTCACACCATCGCTGCGCCTACACACATTGAGCCAGCATCGAGTCGATTACTACCTCATACGAGAATCCGCCAGAACTCACTTTGAAGGAGTTGCCTGACCACCTAGAGTACGCATTTCTGGGGAAGGACTGCCAGTTACTAGTTATCATCAATTCGAATCTATCTCCTGAGCAGAAAGAGCAACTGATTAGGCTACTCAAGAAGCATGTCAGAGCTATTGCCTAGCAGTTAGCATACATCAGAGGCATCTCTGAAACCTTCTGCAAACATCGGATAGTCGTTGATGAAGAATTCAAACCAGTCAGACAACCACAACGCCGACTTAACCCTCTAATGCAGGAAGTTGTAAAGAAGGAAGTACTCAAGCTTCTAGATGCCGGTATCATTTATCCTATTGCCGACAGTCCTTGGGTCAGTCCGACTCAAGTCGTTCCGAAGAAAGGAGGAATCACCGTCATCCCTAATCTGAAGGGTGAGCTCATCCCGACTCGCACGGTTACCGGATGGAGAGTCTGTATCGATTACCGACGACTCAATGATGCCACGAAGAAGGACCACTTTCCACTGTCGTTCATTGATTAGATGCTTGAACGATTAGCTGGTCATGAATACTACTGTTTCTTAGACGGGATGTCCGGTTACTTCCAGATTCCCATCGAGCTTGATGATCAAGAGAAGATGACCTTCACCTGCCCGTTTGGTATGTTCGCTTATCATCGTATTCCTTTTGGTTTATGTAATGCTCCGCTACCTTTCGAGATGCGTGCTTGCTATATTTGGAGATCTGGTAGAGAATGTGGTGGAGGTATTCATGGACGACTTCTCCGTCTATGGAGATTCATTTTCAAAGTGCCTGGCTAATCTGGACAAGGTACTAGCTCGATGTGAGGAAACCAACCTAGCTCTTAGTTGGGAGAAATGTCACTTCATGGTTACCGAAGGTATTGTTTCTGGGCCATAGGATCTCTAAGACCGGTATAGAAGTTGATCGCGCCAAGCTTGAGACCATCGCTAGCTTACCACCGCCGACCTCAGTTAAGACAGTGCGAAGTTTCCTCGGTCATGCTGGATTCTACCGAAGATTCATCAGAGACTTCTCCAAGATCACTCTTCCAATGACGAAGCTTCTTGAGAAAGATGTTCCTTACGTATTTGATAAAGCTTGTCTTGAAGCCTTTGAGACTTTGAAGACTCAACTCACCACCGCACCGATTCTTACAGCACCAGATTGGAATCTTCCATTCGAGATTATGTGCGATGCTAGTGATTTCACCGTTGGTGCGGTTGTTGGTCAGAGAAAGGAGAAGAGATTCCATCCTATCTACTTTGCTAGCAAGACACTCAATGATGCTTAGAGAAACTACACTACCACGGAGAAAGAGCTTCTGGCCATCATTTTCTCCTTTGACAAGTTCAGACAATACCTGGTTCTTTCACATACGATTGTCTACACAGATCATGCTGCCCTGCGCCATCTATTAGACAAGCAGGACTCAAAGCCACGTCTCATCCGATGGATCCTTCTCCTCCAAGAGTTTGACATAGAAATTAAAGATAAGAAAGGAGCAGAGAACTTAGGGCGGATCATCTTTCCCGACTGGAGGAATCACAAACAGGTAAGTCTACTACCCCTATCAATGATTCTTTCCCTGACGAGCTGTTGCATGTTGAAACGTATGAACAGGTTAACAATATAGCTATCGAGCCCTGGGCAATCCCTCACGCTCAAGATCTGAGTAATGCAACCGACTCGGAAGAACCATGGTATGCAACTTTGGCTAATTACCTCTCCCACGGCATTGTACCTCCTGAGCTGGATTTCAATGCACGCAAGAAGCTCTTTAAAAAAGCCAAGTCATACTTCTGGGATGAGCCATTCTTATACCGCATCAGTATTGACGGGATGATCTGGAGATGTGTCTCTTACATCGAAGCAGCTGACATTATGCGTAAATGCCATGAAGGACAGTTTGGAGGACACTTCGGAGGAAACTGCACTGCGAGAAAGGTACTCGAAACAGGTTTTTATTGGCCTTCAATCTTTAGTGATTGTGATGCTTTTGCTCGACGTTGTGATGCGTGCCAGCGATCAGGTAACATCTCTATTCGTAATGAGATGCCCCAAATTGTTTCTTTAACTGTTCAAATTTTTTATGTTTGGGGAATTGATTTTATGGGTCCGTTCACACCCTCCAACGGAAACAAGTACATTCTTGTCACCGTTGATTATGTTTCTAAGTGGCCCGAAGCGGAAGCTCTACCCACTAATGATTCAAGAGTGGTGGGTCGGTTCTTTACTCGTCTTTTCACACATTTTGGTTCACCTCGCTTCATCATAAGCGATAGGGGTACCCACTTCCATGGACAATTCGACCGGGTGTGCAAACGCTTTGGCGTCACCCACCGTATGTCCACAGCTTATCATCCTCAAGCGAATGGTCAAGCGGAAGTAACGAACATTGAGCTCAAGCGGATTCTTGATAGGACAGTTGGCCGGTCCCGCAAGGACTGGTCATCTAAGCTCAATGATGCCTTATGGGCTTATCGAACTGCCTACAAGACTCCCATCGGTACCTCACCGTATCAGCTGGTCTATGGCAAGGCATGTCATTTGCCAGTTGAGCTTGAGCACAAGGCATTCTGGGCTAACAAAGAGTTGAACATGAGCTATGTAGTAGCAGGTAATATGCGTCACGACCATATCGCTGAGCTTGAGGAGCACCGACTCCACGCATATGAGAGCACGAAGTTATACAAAGAGCGCACAAAGAAAATTCATGACTCTCAATTGAAGACGGTCAAACAGTTCTACCCCGGAGATGAAGTCCTCTTATATAACTCTCGATTGAAGCTCTTCCCGGGTAAACTGAAGTCCCGTTGGTCTGGCCCTTATACCGTGGTGCGGCAGACATCGTTAGGCAGTGTCCTCATCAAATTGCATGATCAGAAGCCGTTTATGGTCACCGGGCATAGGCTTAAGAAGTATCTGCAAGGACTAGCTGTCTCATCCATTGACGTGCACCACTTTGCTTTAAAATCATGACACAAATCCAGGTATCGTCTGGCTCACGGACGTTAAACAAGAGCGCTTCGTGGGAGGCAACCCACGGCTGGAGTCAGTTGTTTTCATTTTGAGTCGTTCTGTTTTAAAACCCTTCTAAAAAAAAAGAAGCTGCCGACTGTTTTGAAGTGTTATTTTTCAGCGAAAATTCCCCATTATTTTTGCCAAAAATTCATGTGTATTTTCAACCCGTTTCTCCTGTTTCAACTTTTCGACCGAAAATAACCAAACTTTTCACCGAACCCGGGCTTTATTTTACAAGAAAATTTTCGCCGAAAATTTTCAATTATTTTCGCCAATAATCTGGTGTTTTCTGCCGCCTATTTATACCGGTTTCGAGAACTGATTTTCGCCCCCCCATCCGAAAATTTCACGAAAAAAAAAACAAACTCTCTATCTGTTCGCCGTTCGTCGACCGACCGCCGCCGACTCCTTGTTCGCCGACCGGCCGCCGCCGCTTCATTAGCCAACCGCCGCCGCCCTTCTCCCTTGCTTAGCCCTCGGTCCAAACCCTAGAATCGGAGCTCCACAGCTCCGGTTCCTCCCGACCTAGTTTTCAAGCTCTTTTCGTCATTTTTCCCGGATTTCCAATCGTTTTCTCGGGTCATGTCTTCACGGTTAGTTGTTCAGCCCTTGATTGTGAATCTTTTGGCTTTTTGACTTTCAGTTTTCGGCATGGTTGACTTTGGATGATTTTTTTGGTTCTCCCTCAATTTTCATAATTGCTATGTCGGTGTCAATTGGCTAGGTTCTGGCATTTCTTTGTGACCCTTTTAAGGCTCGTGACTTGTTGTCTGTGTGATCGTGTTAATGAATCATTCCATTCCGCATGCTTGCTTAATTGATTGTCAGTTCTTTCATGCTATATCTCGATTCGGTGATCTCTCGATTCTATTTGCTTGCCCCCGCTTGTCAACCTAAGTGTGGGGTAGGATTCTTGTCTTCTGATGATGGTCTTTCCTGAGTTGTGTTTTACAGGGCTCCCAAACGTTTTAAGACCACCAGCGTAGATAGAGCGCAGCGATCCTCAGCTCGCCAGAACAAGACACCGCCCTCCCGACCACCCGCACCAGCTGCGCAAACATCGAGGGCAGTGGCCATCATCCCCGAGGATGCACCAACCCCTGTGACTCCTATCTCATCTATTCCTGCACCTGCCAATGGGGCCCTACATCCTTTCATCACTGCCCTGGAGCCGCACCAGCTAGAGATCTTTCAGAAGATCAAAGACATTCCTCCGGCTAAGGTGGCAGTTCTTTCTCTAGACAGTCTCAAGGCCCACAATCCGGCCTGGCACTCCACCATCGACTCCGCCCTTCATAAAGCCGGTTTACAAGTGTTGACCGCTCATGGCTCCCCCTATCCGCTTGTCGCTCTTCAAGAGTTCTGGAGTTCGTTCCGGCGCCTCACCCCGAAGCCCATACGTGAGCAGAAATTCGTTTCATTTCGCCTTGGTGGTGTTCACCACGAGAAGTCCATTCAAGAGTTCGGCCGCCTGCTGGATCCGCACGTCAACCTCGATACAATATTAGCTGGCTTCAAGACACATACTCCATCACGAGTGCTTCTTACCAGACGTGTGGAGGTGGGCCTCCTGCGAGGATGAGATTTCACCTATCGTCAACCCCACGGTCGGTGACATCTTTCACCCTATTCTTAAATTCTTGCATTATGTTTCGGTGCAATCTCTGTGTTATTGCAGCAAGACGAGCCGTCACCACGTTTCTTTGGAGGAGCTCGTATTATTCCGTGTTGTAGACGAGGATGCCAACCTGCATCCCGGATGGTGGCTCGCACGATTCTTTCACAAGCACTACCGCCAAGAAGCATCCTTCTGAGCTTCCAGAAGGACCTTTCATTTCAATCCTGGTCGACAATCTCCATCTCGGTGACAAATGGGGCCCCGACATTCCTCGTGTCCCGGTTGAGCATATAGGTGCTGAACTCGCCATAGCACGGGGCATCGACCTTTCAGTGGATTTTGAGCATTGCACGTCGCTCCCTCACCGCATTCCCCAGTCAGTTGAACGCCCGCCGTCGCGAGCGCAAATCACCGCGGAGACGAATGAGAGGCTGGCGCGTATTGAGAAGTGGCAGCTAGACTACTCGGCTGGTTTGCTTCAATGGCAGAAGGACCGAGTAGCACATGAAGAGACTCAGAACGAGCGTTGGTCCGTTCTCCAGCAATTCATGGCCGACCAGTCTTCCAGACACACGGACGATATCGCATGGCGACAGCAGCTGGAGCAGCGGCTTGGCATTTCACCTCTCTCGACCCTGCCTTCACCCGTACCCTCAGAACAGTGATCAGGTTGTTTCTGTCCTTTCCATTCTTTTCTTTCTTCTTTTCGGATCTCGATCCACTTTTATTCTGTGTGGATCCGGGGCACTTGTCCCGGTATCCTTTTTGTTCTTTTTGTTGTTTGTCTTTTGTAGGATTTTGAGTAGCTGCTCTGCTCCGCCCCGGACTCTTCGTGCACTACCACTACACCGCCCTTCCCTTTTCAGGTTCCTCGTATCTCTCCTTTAGTTTGGTCCTGTGAGGACACATCACAGTCTAAGTGTGGGTAGGATGTTGTTAGAGAACCATGCATGATCTTGATTGCCTATATCTTTGTGTGCCTCGTGATTCCATTTCAGTCTCTCTAGTATTAGAATGGCTCAGTTCTTGATTATTGATGTTAAGTTGTTGTTCAAACTTTCATAATGATGCTTAGACTGCTTAACCTAGAACTTGAGAACCAACTTGTATACTTTGATGCTAAATTGCCTGGTCAGAACAGAATTTTTAAAAAATCACACTTGTAGTTTGTAGCATTGGTTGCATGAAAATGACCGAATCCGACTAGCAAACCAACTGTGAGCTTTTGATCCATTGCACGTAACTTGCAATTTCAATTCTTTTTGAGTGGTTTTCTGTTTGCTTGAATGAGTTAGAATTTGCATGAGACCTACTCGAGACCACACGATGACACGAGTTCTAGAATGATAGGGGCACCTAGATTCAGCTACTAAGCCAGATAGCCTACCTAAACAATAAAATCCATTAGGTGTAGACCATTGAGCTTGGCCTGTTCTTTCGGTTCAATATACATTATAGCCATTTCCCATTCTTTCATTCCCCGTTGATCCCTTGTGGTTGTAGTTCTAGATTGACCTACCGGAAGTCGGTTTGTGGTAACCTGCCTATAGCCATTAAACAGGTGGTCTTAGCTATTATGTCCAGACGTGTAAACCCCTCTAGCAACTAAAAGAAGAAAAAAATCGGCACAAAAGAAAAAAAATATTTAGAAAAAAATACAAAAGAGAAGAAAAGAAGCAACCTTCGAAAAAAAATGAAAAGAAGAAAAAATCAGAAAAGCCGAAAAGGTTTCAACTTTTTAGTTCAATAAAACGTTCTTCTCCCTACAAATGGAAGAACGAAGTCAAAAGAAAAGTCAGAAAAGTGTGTAAAGAAAATAAAAAGTGCTAGGTTGCTTGAGGGTATCATAGGACGAGCGTTCATTATTCCACCCGTGTCTGGTTTGACGGTAGGAAGCCATAGATTAGATTCGAGGGAAGTTAGTCGAAAGCTACACCGCACAAAGCCATCATCATACATTCCCATCATCCACCGCATCATAAACCCAAGTAGTGTAGAATTCGTTACGGTCCTAGCAGGGAAGTCCTTCTTGACTAGATACTCGTGTTGTCACAGTGGAGGAGATGTGGTCGAAATGCAAACTTATGACAGAATTCGGTAACAGAAAATGATTGAGAGCATAAACACGTCCTTAAACACAGAGAGTGAGAGTTCCCATTGTACTAAATAATTCCTGTGTGAGGAGTCTGGTCAGTCAGGTCAAATTCGTGCATAATTGGTTGCTACTACTTGTCGTGTGCAGATTATTAGTGAGACCAGGTAGTTTGGCTGATCTGTATGCATGTTAGGTTTCTTGTTCTAGGATCTATCAGTCTAATAATTCATTGTGTTTGATTGAGCTCCAATTTAATCGATCTTATCATTTGTGAACATGAGCGTTTCTATTCAGTTTGCTTGAGGACAAGCAAAAGCTTAAGTGTGGGGTATTTTGATGACACTAGATTTGACGTGATTATCAGCCTCATTTAAGCGACATTTCCTTGCTTAAGACATGGTTTTTAGGGTAGAATAACGAATATTCACTCGATTGCCCTATCTCGTGCCATTTGTGTTACCTTGGCCCGTTCGGTCTATTTTGATGGTTTCTAGTATTTTCATGTTAGCACAGGTGTTCGCCATCAAATGTGGTAGCCAAGGACGTGTCTAAGGCACTGGAACCCCGAGGAATCACACCCGCATCAACCAGAAAAGTCATTCAACCCGAAAGAATTCCTGTCCCATTTACACATATATTTTCGGCGAAAATACCCTTGGGTTTTCGCCGAAAATGGAAGACGAAATCCACTGTCCCGATGAAGAAGAAATTCTCGGCGAAAAAGATTGGGATTTTCGGTCAAAAACCCTAAGCCGAATCAACCAGGAGAAACAGACAGGATCGAGTGACATTTGAACAGATATTTTCACCGAAAATATCCTTGAATTTTCAGCTAAAATCCCAGTGGAAAAGCAGAACTCACCGTTTAGGTATAAATACTGAAACGCGCGACTAAATAAGGGATATCAGATTTTACACACAACAAGACACGGGACGAAAAATCCCAAGACTGAGAAATAGAGAGAACGAGTGGATAGAGTTCGAGGAGCGAGGAACGGATTGTGACGCCATCCATCCATCTCGGAGAGCCGGTGCTAGGAATTGAAGATCCAGTAGATTGAAGCTGCAAGGAGTCGTCGAAATTAGGTTTTACAGTTCTTCTCTGTCTTCCCTGCCTGAGATTTATTCTTTGTTGGTTTTCGATTCTTCTGTATTGAATATGAGTAGCTAAACTCGTGTAGCTTAGATTAGATGAACCCTAAGTGACCCAGGGCTTTAAAGCGGTCACGGATCGGCAGTGATTAGATTCGAAATTCATTCAGTTTCTTCGTCATGTTTGACTTGTTCTTTGTTCTTCGTGTTTCTTGTCTGGTTTGGCCACCTAGATTAGATTCTTGTTAAGCTAAGGATAGAAGCGAACGCTCGCCTTACTTTAGAACATCAAGTTGAACAATTAACCTTATAATTGGAGTGTGCCTTTCGTAGGAACCGATTAGGGTTAATCCACTGCAAGAGTAACTCATAAATCGTTAGAATTTGCACCAGTTAAGTTAAGTCGTTGAGAGAGGCGACCGTACCCGGGCGACTAAATAATCGTGGTAGCTAGATCGGATAGAGCGAACGTTCGCCAGTCTTAAACCTAAGGGTCGGGAGTTATGGTGGTGTCTGAGAACTGAATGAACTAGAATTGAAAATCGCTGATCTGTTGACTGTCTATGCCTTGGTGATCTAAGGGGGATTCGAAATCTGAGCTTGTCTGTCTTCTGTCTTAGTCATTCATTCAATTGTTATTCGCTTTAATTTCATTTCATCCTGTCTTTGCATTTTAGTATAGAAGTCGTGGAACTCACACCACGCACTAAGTGTTTTTAACCTTGAATTTAAATTGCCAACGCATTTGAGTAAGGAAGTAGAGGAGACCCGTGGAATACAATCTACCCTAGCTTCACAGCTTGGTAGTTATTTGATTGACCGCTATTCTGCAGCCCATCAATATACCCTCGCCACAGCAGCAGGCAGGGTATGCATATCAACAGCAGCTGCCCCTTCAGGATCAATTCCAGATGCCGCATCCTCAGCACCGACCGCCGTAGCTTACTTTGGAGAGATATATGAGCGACTCCAGGAGTGGCGAGTCACAAACAAGGCCACCCAGATGCCAGATGGGTTATTATGCAGCAACACATGCGCCAAAATGATGAGAGGTACGAGGCGCAGCTGGCGTCGCAGCAGCAGGTCAACGACGTCCTCCACATTCCACCTTCTGATGCACCTGACCAGCAGTGATCGGGTTGTATCCTCTTCCTTGTCCCTTCTTTTTATTTCTTCTTTTCGGATTTCGATCCAACTTTTTTTGTGTGGATCCGGGACACTTGTCCCGGTTTCCTTTTTATCTTTCATTTGTTTTTGTTTTGTAGGTAGTTTGGTAGATTCCCTTTGCTTAGGGTCTACTACATTTCCCTTCGCTTTGGTAGATTCCCTCCCCGCTCAAAGGACCCGTGTTCATCCTGTACACCAATCATCTCGGTCCAGGTTCTTCTATTCATTCTTAACTCTAGTTTTAGTACTGTGAGGACACAGAACGGTTTAAGTGTGGGGTAGGATGCTAGAGAACCTTGCATAAACTTGATTGCCCTTAATTGTGTTTTTGTGTGTTTCGTGGTGCCTTTCCAGTTTCTCTAGCATTAGAATTGCTCGGTTCTTGAGTTTTGATGTTAAATTGTTGTTCAATTTGTCATAATGATGATTAGACTGCTTAACCTAGAACCTGAGAACCAACATGTATAATTTGATGCTAAATTGCCTGGTCAGAACAGATTTTCGAAACCACACTTGTAGTTTTTCGCCTTGATTGCATGAAAATAACCGAATCCGACTAGCAAACCGAATGTGAGCTTTTGATCCATTGCACATAACCTGTAATTTTAATTCTTTTTGAGTGGTTTTCTGTTTTCTTGAATCAGTTAGAATTTGCATGAGACCTATTCGAGACCACACGATGACAAGAGTTCTAGAATGATAGGGGCATTTAGATTCAGCTACTAAGCCAGATTGCTTACCCAACGTTAAATCCATTAGGTCTAAACCCTTGAGCTTGGCCTGTTCTTTCGGTTCGATATACATTACAGCCAATCCCCATTCTTTCATTCCCCGTTGATCCCCCTTGTGGTTGTAGTTCTAGATCAGCCTACCGGAAGTCGGGTTGTGGTAACTTGCCTATAGCCATTAAACAGGTGGTCTTAGCTATTATGTCCAGACGTGTAAACCCCTCTAGCAACTAAAAGAAAATCGGCACAAAAGAAAAAAAAAAGGAGAAGAAGAAAATAAGAAAAAGTCGAAAAAAATAAAAAATATATATAGTTCAAAACTTCTCAAATTTATAGTTCAATAACGTTCTTCCCCCTACATATGGAAGAACAAAGTCAAAAGAAAATTCAGAAAAAAAATGTGTACAGAAAATAAAGTGCTAGGTTGCTTGAGGGTATCATAGTACGAGCGTACACTATTTCACCAATGTCTGGTTAGACGGTAGGAAGCCATAAGCTAGATTCGAGGGAAGTTAGTCGAAAGCTACACCGCACCAAAGCCATCATCATACATTCCCATCATCCATCTCATCATAAACCCATGTAGTGTAGAACTCGTTACAGTTCTAAGCAGGGAAGTCCTTCTTGACTAGTTCCTCGTGTTGTCATAGTGGTAGAGATGTGGTCTAATTGCAAACTTATGACAGAATTCAGTAACTGGAAATGATTGAGAGCAGAAACAAGTCCTTAAACACAGAGAGCGAGAGTTCCCCTTGTACTAAATATTTTCTGTGTGAGGAGTCTGGTTGGTCAGGTCAAATTCGTGCATAATTGGTTACTACTTCTTATCGTGTGCAGTTTTTAGTGAGACCAGGTTGTTTGGCTGATCAGTATGCATGTTAGGTTTCTTGTTCTAGAAGTAGCTGTCTAATAATTCATTGTGTGAGCTTGAACTTCAATTTAATCGATCTTATCATTTGTGAACCTGAGCATTTTCTATTCAGTTTGCTTGAGGACAAGCAAAAGGGTATTTGATGACACTCGATTTGACGTGATTATCAGCCTCATTTAAGCAACATTTCTTGTCTTAAGACATGGTTTTTAGGGCAGAATAGTGAATATTCACTCAACTGCTCTATCTCGTTCCATTTGTGTTACTTTGGCCTGTTTCGGGTCTATTTGATGGTTTTCTAGTGTTTTCATGATAGCACAGGTTTTTGCCGTCAAATAATGTAACCAGGAACGTGTCTAAGGCATTGGAATCTCAACGAACAGCACCAAAATTGATCCAAATAGTCAATCAAGTCAACACATTTCCTGCCTCGTTTTACAAAGGAGTTTTCGGCGAAAAGACCTTAAGTTTTCGTCAAAAATCCTAGAAGAAATCGTCGGAGCTTACAAGAAGAAGTTTTCGGCGAGAAGTCAAAGTTCTCGCCGAAAACTCTGGACGAAATCATCACAGGAGGATTAGTCGACCGAGCCAGCATTTTTCAAAGAAGTTCTCGGCGAAAACTTCTTAAAGTTTTCACCGAAAACCTTAACCTAATCCGGCTGGGAATAGGGTTAAGAATAAATACAAAACCGGCGGCTCAAAATAGGATATATTTTCATAATAGAACTTTCAGGAGTTCCAGACCTAAGAAGTTCGAGAGAACAGAGTTGACGAGTTCGAAGAGCCTGGAAGAGATCGTGATTCCATCCCTTCAACTCGGAGACTCGGAGCTAGGAGTGAAGATTACCGGAGAGCGAAGCTTTGCCAGAGTCGTCTTAATTAGGTTTTGCAGTTCTATCTGTTCTTCCTTTTCATGATGAACTCTGTTTCTGTCTTTGATTCTGCTGTTATGAACATGAGTAGCTAAACTCGTACAGCTTAGACTAGATGAACCGTAAGTGACCTAGGGCTTTAAAGCGGTCACAGATCGACGGTGATTAGATTCAAAGTTCAATCAGTTTCTCTTTCATGTTTGATTTTTTCTTCATTTTTATGTTTCTTCTCTAGCCTGATCACCTAGATTAGATTCTTGTTAAGATGAGGATAGAAGCGAACGCTCGCCTCACTTTAAAACATCAAATCAACAATTAACCTATTCATTGGAGTGTGCCTTTCGTAGGAACAAACTTAGGGTTAATCCACTTAAAGAGTAACTCATAAATCGTTAGTAATTCCACCAGTTAGTTTAGTTGTCGCAAGAAGCAACTGTACTCGGGCGGCTAATTAATCTTGGTAGCTAGATCGGATAGAGCGAACGTTCGCTAGTCTTAAACCTAAGGGTCAGGAGTTATGGTGGTGTCTTAGAATTGATTGAACGAGAATTGAAATCCGCTGGTCTGTTGATTGCCAATGCTCTGGTGAACTAAGGGGGATTCGAAGTCTAAGCTTGTATGTCGTCTTTGTTAAGTCAACCAATCTTTCAATCTGTTTTTTCAATTTAGTTTTTAATTTGCCTACATTTCTAGAATAGAAGTCGTGGAACTCACACCACGGACAACGTGTTAAACCTGAGTAATCTGCCTTTACATTTGAGTAGACAATTATTAGAAGACCCGTGGAATATGATCTACTTAGCTTTCTAGCTTAGTAGTTATTTGATAAACCTGTCATACAACGTTCATCAGTCATCAAGTCTGTGAAAATCGAAATTGCATTGCATCATTTGTCTTAATCGAGCTAGAGCGGATTCGAGTCTGGACAACTGCCTTAGTCATACTTCGAAACCATTATCTGCTTACTTGTTTAATTTGTTTTCTTAGTTATTTAGTTCATAAACCATTTGAAAAAACAAACCAAAAAACCTTGAATAGCTTAACCCACAATTATTGAGTAATAGAAGAAGAAAGACCAAAGGGAAATAACTAACTCTTTGGAGCAATCCATTGAGTAAAACTAGTGTGCATTAATTTTCGCATCAATGTGTCATAATCGGCCAAAGAAGGGAGATTTTTCGGGTGTGAGGGCTCCTCCTCAACTCTGAAGTTGCGGAGGGTTGTGTAGTGAAAAGGTTTTCTTGGATAGGAAGACATTTAACTATGATGTCAGGCTCCACGGAGGGCGAATCAACAACATGAATTGGAAGTGATGGGTTGGTAGGTTGGTCGTCGTCAATAAACATTAGTGTGATTGGAGTCGTGGGTGTGATTTTCACCGGTAGAAGTGCTCAAAATCTAGGTACGAGAATTGATTCTTAACGAATGTCACATCCCAAGATAAGATCATTTGTTTATTGGTCAAATCATATACGCGATAGGTTTTATTCCCTTGTGGATAACCCACGAAGATGCTAGCTCGACCACTCTCCCTAAACTCACCAAGAGCCATCCAATTATCAAGGGTATACGATAGTTGGCAACAAATGTGCCCATACAAGAATAGCACTACAAGAAACATGAGATTTAACAACATAAGTTTAACAGCGGTCAGACTTTGGCCGCTGTTATATTTAAATAATTTGGAAATTTAATAGCGGCTAAATGTCCGCTTTAAAATTATAAAGTTTAATAGCGGCCACTTATCCGCTGGTAAAATAATGCGTTCCAATTGGCTGAATCATATGTACTCGGATAGTAGGAAACAAGTCTCATCGTTCATTTAATCACAATCCTAAAAACTCTAAGAAGGAGTGATGTAGCCACCCTTCATCTTCATTTTTTCCCATCTTCCTCCTTGGTCGCCGCCCTTCATCTTCATCTTTTCCCATCTTCCTCCTTGGCCGCCCTTCATCTTCATCTTTTCCCATCTTCCTCCTTGGTCTCCCTTCATCTTCATCTTTTTCCATCTTCCTCCCTGGCCGCCAATCATCTTCTCTTTGCCAGAATCGTGCTTTGACGGAGCAACGACATCATATCGGGTAAGAGGTGAAGTATGCAACATCGGCTTCAAGCAATGACATCAGACCAAGTATGCTCCTTCTGTCGCTTCTTCTCCACCAGCACCTTTGTCGCTCCTTTTCCACCGTCGGACTCCTCAACTAGCCGCTCCATCACTCCTTCTTAACTGTCACCATTGTTACTATCGCTCAGTCGATGCCTCCCTCAATTAGTCTCCATCAAAGTGGAAATTATAGATCTATTTTGTGTTCAGTTTTCTTTTGTTTTATTGTATTTTGTGTACAAATCTATTTTGTTTTCTTGTATTTTGTGTTCAAATCTATTTTTTTTTAATTGTAACGAAATCTAAATTTTGATTTGCTACCGATTTTGCTCGATCTGATGTCGACTAATAAGTCAATATACTCGTCGGAGCTCCAGCTATCGTAACCTGAGCTCCGAATATTTTTTTACATCACGTACACATTTAACAGCAGCCGTTTCATATTAACAGAGACCATATAGCCGGTGTTAAATAAATCGATTTAACTGTGGTCGTGGCCGCTGTTAAATTGTATTTCTGTCATTGTTAAATACCTTTCCTGTAGTGTAGTATGGGGTTTTGTGAAAAAGACGTTGATAACGTACTTCATTATGAAGATACTTGGAGAGCAGGTGAATGATGATAGAGTTTGCAGTAAATAAACATTCACCCTAGAAGTGAAACAGAAGATGCCTTGATAATGTAAAGCACACGCCACCTCAAACAAATGTCGTTGTATCCGTTCGTTCAATATAGAGCTCTAATAAGCCCTTGTCCAATATAGGAGGAGTATTGGACACAAGGTCTCGAGAAGGATCTCATGTTGATCATATTATTGCGGATCGCATGAGAATGAAACTCGAGCCTGTTATCTACTCGGATGAAAATTTGTGCGCAAAGAATTGATAGTGGTCAGATTTTAATCACTGATTTTGGGTGACTTTAAGATAAAAACAAATCAGTCGAGTTGCAAAGGAATTTAATCAAATGAAATTTACTTGACCAAATCCAACATGAGGGCATGTCTCCACCTGACCACCTCAACCCTTTTACCAACCTCAGTGGGCTTGGACACTTATATCTAACTCCTCTAGCTCATTTATTAGTTACGTGGTATTTAATACCTTAGGTCATTCATTTATTGAAGCCAGTCACCGCGACGCTATCTTGATGTCACATTTATCTATTTTTAGACATAATTTGATAATGTGCCACCGACGGTACATTATTACGTAATTTTGACTACAAAGTTACGAAACTCTATGGTGGAAAGGAGACCATAGGTGACTCTGTTTTCATTGTGCTTATCTGGAGAACAGATTATTATTATTTATTATATTTATAATTTTTGTTAACCATTACATTTGATAGTTTGTTGACATGGAGAATATCATTACGGGTAATTAACATTAGGAGTCTCATTCCTTTGGTTTTGTACAAAATCCTCTAATTCGTATGGAAAAAATAGATTAATCCCATACGTTAACAAATTCATATCACCGATCACTTTTCTGGCCAAATCAAACAGTCAACGTGCATAGTCAGCAAAAAAAGCTTAGGAGGAAGCTCCAACTCATCTCTTTTGACCCAACCGGTCAAAAGAGTAAACCCAAACCAAACCCAACCCAAACCCCTAAAAATAAGTCTTAAACCCACGTTTCTGAACTCAGCTTTTGGTCTCTGAGAAGTCTGTTTGACTTCCCTGTCTGCAACTCTCTCCTTCTCTGTTTGAAACCTTTTCTTCACCTCCATCTTGTGATCTTCTCTAAATCCAACCAACTACACTTGGGTCTTTCACTGCTCCAATTCATTGAATGAATTCTTTCTTCTTACAATTTTCCAACTTCATATCTTATCACTTGGGGAATCAATCAAGTTTCTACTTGCATGCAAGTTAATTTCTATTGTCTATTTAGTGAATCGAGTATGCAATATGACCATAGAATGGAGAAGAAAAACTTTCATCTTTCTTCTGTTTCTTTTTACTTTATTTTACTGAATCCAATCAGTCAAGTTTGAATTGCATGCAATTGTTTATATCTCTTCCTCTCTTTCTTTGACTTTCTGTTGCTGAAATCGAGTAGACTGCATGGGAAGTGATACGACGATCAGAATGGGGAGAGAAGCACCAAAATATAGTAATTTTCTTGTTACTCCTTTGTTCTTTTGTAGTAAAATCCCCTGCTTTCGTATTAATATGATTTGTTTCTTAATTATAGACACAATGATTTGTTCATGATAGAGATGAACACTAGAGGTCGGATTACGGAAGGATGTTATCTCGGTCGGAAGGTGGATTGGTTTGATTTCGTTGATGTGGACAAAATGTTTATGCCTGAATTGAAAGAGATGTTCTTGGAACTTGGGATAAGCCAATATGTGGAGTACTTTGGTTGGCGTCTGGGAAGGAATTTAACTCCAGGTTGAGGGATATTAAAATTGATGCAGATGTATCCACCATGTGCAAGGAAGTAAAATTAGAAGTTGTGACTAAGTTACATGTGCAAGAAACTCAATGGCTGAAAAGGATGGAAAATTGATAGAGTCATCATCTGAAGATGATTCATGTAGCGATGAAAGTTATAACGAGAGACTGAATGAAGATGTCGATGAATCTATTTGGATTTTAGGATTACGACTTCTTTGACGAGGAATTTGCACCCAAGAAAAATGTTAAGATGGGAGCATCATATCCAAAGAAGCAGGGCCGAAGAATGTTGTCTAAGAAGTGTTACAGAGGGGAAGAATCATTGCAAAGGAATCGAAAGGAAGATGAGGTCGAATCTGAAGATGATGAAGGGGATATGAAATGGAGGCGAATCGGAGTTAGTAGGTCAAAATGGTTGGGGCTTTAAAGAAGACATGGATGATGTGCAACCTCCTTTACCTTCATTTAAATTAGATAGGGATTTAGATCATCCAGAACTGAAAATAAAACAAGTTTTTAGATTATTTGAAGAGTTCAAGATTGCTTGTAAATCATATGCAGTGTCTCAAAGAAGAGGAATAACGTTTGTTAAAAATGGCAGGACTCTAGTAAAGTGGGTGTGCAAGGATGAATGTGGGTTCGAAAATTTTGAAAGGATGGCAACTACTTTCGGTTGTTGGTATTGACAGTTACGTGCGTACACTTTGATTTCTGTTTAGTAAAGGTACTTACATATTAATATAACTAATTCAAATTTTGCAGGCTTCCACTTCAAATTCCACAACTGCAAATTAGTCTTCCCAACATGTTGAAAATCACACTTCATCACCTGCTGCAACACCTTCTGTTGTTCATTCTTCCCTACCTGCTGCAACTCCTACTATTTTGCAGTCTTCCCCACCTGCTGCAGCACCTTCCACTATAATTGAAGATGGCCAGAGAGGTTACAATTTCATGTCTACACCTGGTGCGAATATTAGAAGGAAACTGTCAGTTACTCGCAATGGCCACACTCCGTAAAGGGCTTAGTTATTATATAGTCTGTGATTGTCTAGTCCCATTTTGTTGAAATTATATTGGGAGGGAACTCAATCAAGGATATGAACATCAAACTAAGATAACTCATCCTTGCCAGTAACAACAACAGTACTGGAAAATTCAGGTATATGACTTGAATCACATAAACTGATACTATGTGGTTTGTTGACTGACTTTGACATATGCTCCATTCGTTAGGCATTCTGACTTTTTGCTACCACAACAGCGATCATACTTACCTGAATAAGACTTAGAAATGGCTGGTTTTGCAGATGCAAGGTTACTAGTTAAGAGAAGTCATGGATGATTTCATATATTATGAATGGTTATCACATGATTTCTTCTTATATAGAGACATGAACTACCTTACGTTTGTGGCATGGATGCAACCCATTATATCAAGTTTAGTAGTAATCGTATAGGCCTCACTGTTTCTTATGCACTTGTTAAGACACACCTCTTTAATTGGTTGCCTTTATGAACGAATTCGAACTGGAACAACAATGTAGGTTGCCTACTGAATGAATTTAACCTTTAATCAATTGCAGTTATAAGAGTTGTAAGAACTTATAAACCAAATCATCATGGCTTATGAAACGTGATAATAATTCGACATCAAATCAGTCTAATTCAGTTAAAAATGCATTGCATACATTCTCATGTCATCTTACATACATTCCAACTATAATCCCAATAATAACACAAGCCAAAGCAACTAGTGTTGGTATTATCCTAATGTATATGTGATGTGACCTTATTTCATACATATTTATCTACGTTATGCCCTTGTTTTCTCCATGATTTGGTCCTCATCCGTCCTAGTTTGCATGCATTTCGAGCCCTTTTGCACAAGTTGAGTTATTGTTGCCCGGGGGTCACTTGTGGCTCCATTTCACGTGCTTTGTAGTCTCTTTTGTGTACATTTCAGGCCAGGACGTTGTAGTAGAGATGACAAGGAGTCTATAGGACCAAACGGAATCCAAATCAGAGCTTCGATGAGGGAGAAACGAGCGAGGGAAAATCGTGATTTGTGCAGACTTTTCAGGGTACACGACGTGTAGTTTTACACGACGTGTAGTTATACACGACGTGTAGTCATACACGATGTGTATTCCCAGCAGAATCCTATTTAAGGACGATTTTGGGGATGCTATCTCTATTCTATCATCTCTCTTGAACTCAAAACACATACCCACGACCCCATAAACCCTAGGACTCATTTCTGGAGCTAAGTGGAGCTAATTGGAGCAATTGGAGCTTGGATTGAAGTCAACAAACCTTGGGAGAGGAGCTTACAAGTGGAGATTTGAAGATTGATTCAAGGATCCACTCCATGGTGTTCTTGGTGATCAACTTCCCTTCTCTTTTCCTTACTCCCTTGGCCATGTGTGGCTAAGTTCCTAGGTTCATCTTGGATGGGTAGATTAGTTGTGCTATGATAGAGAGATGATTGTAAAAACATGCTATGAATGATTGTGGTTGTATGAAGATGATCTTTAGACTTGTTCTTATTGCCAATTTATGCCATGTTTGCTTGATTTGGTCCATTCAATGTGATGTAATGCATGAGAGTGCTTAGATTACATTGAAGGGAGTGTGTTCTAAGAGATTAGATCATCTCAATTCAACCATTGTTGCAAAATTTCTCTCTTAGGTATTTTATCGAACACTTGGTGTGCACTTGGTTTTTCATTAAATTGAACTTTGATTGGTCTTTTGATGTTTCTCTTAGTGTTAAGACATTGATATGGGAGTATTATGTCTAGCCTTGTGGTCATAGAGTTCTAGGAGAGGATTTTGTGACTTGGCATTTCATCAAACACCTTTAATGCATCCTTAGTCACTTAGCTTGAGAGCGAGAGCCTAAGTCGAGTGGTTTTAGGATAGGGATTTAGTGCTACGAGAGTGCATTGAGTCTATAGAATTGATTTGCATGGTCATCCGAATGCTTCCTCAACCATGATTGGCTTGTTTGTTCAATTAGATCTCTTGAGCATGATGAAACTACCCACCAAGAGAACCTCCTTTGTCTTTGATTTGATCCACCCTTCTCTCTTGTTTAATCTTTGTTAGTATTGCTAACCTTTGCTTTTGTTTCTGAATTTCTTATCAAACCAAACCAATTTCAAATGTCTAGACCGTTATGAGAAGTGTGGGTATTGGTTTATGAGAGGACCCCGTGGAATACGACCTTGGTAAAATCTTTTATCAATATGTCTTCGTTGCAGTATTTGACTCGTGATTCCTTCAACATTCTTTCATTCAAAGACGAAGTAGTTGCAGTGGCTAGTTCTTAGCTGTCATACGGCGGATGAATGAATTTTCTCTACTTCTGTTCTCGTTCATAGTTGGAGAGCTTCTTCCTGAGAACATTTATCAAATCCCTTGCACACTCTTGCATCGGAGGTTCGAGCCACATAAAGTTGTTATAATGTTTTAAGTCTCTCTACAATAATAACAAGTTAGAAATGAACTGAATGCGAACAGCTAGAACCAATGAAACAACCACACGTTAACCTAAATTTGTCAATAATACCAACCAAATATCGTCGTTTGTAGCTAAAAAACTTTCTTCCCGGATTATCTTCAGTCCATGATTTAAGAACAACAACATATTCACCGCATCTACATGTTGGAATCGCTTGCCCTTTGAAAATAATTAGGGTTTCTTTTCTTTTCTACGACAAGGATGTAAGAATAAGAACAAGCAGAAGAAGAATAAGAAGGAGACGAAGACGGAGGAGGACTAGGAAGAACAATGAGACGAAGGAATAGGGGTTTTAGATTTAAACAGATAAGGGAAGATGAAGTTCAGACTTATTTTTTAGGGGTTGGGTTGGGTTGGGTTTGCTCTTTTGACCGGTTGGGTAAAAAGAGATGAGTTGGACCTTCCAGCTAAACTTTTTTTTGCTGACTATTCGATTTGGCCATAAAAGTTATTGGTGAGATGAATTTGTTCTCATTTGAAACGTATTGGATTAATCTGTTTTTTTTTCATACGAATGGGACTATTTTGTACAAAACCCAAAGGAATGGGACTCCTAATGCTAATTACCCTTACATTTGTTGTTTTTTTTGTGGTTTAAATCGCATCAAAACTACAAATAATGCGGTGCGGTTCGACGGAACAGATAAGAATGTGGTGCGGTCTGGGATGCAATATATGCGATTCAGTTTATTGCGGTTTTACATCAAAATGGTGCGGTGTGGTTCGAGCCGCACCAATACTTTATTGAGATCTTACATAAAATGTGGCTCGGCTGCGGCGGAGGAGGAAGAACAGAAGAGGAAAATGAAGAAGGGAGAAGGAATTGAGTGTGCTTGTGGCTTTTCGATTGCCTCTAGCTCCAATTTCAGATTAGGTTAAGAAGGAAGGGATTGGGGGTTCAAGATTTTCGGGTCAAAATTAAAGTGACCGGTTGGTTTAATTAGAGGGGTTAATTCGAAACGAGTCAAGAGTATTATTTTATTATATTTTAAATGATGTGGACCGGCTGACGTGGCAAATCTCCCAAGAAAAGTCCCAGCCTGCGGGAATAACAGACTCCAAACTAATAGGACGATCCTGCAACAAACTGAAGTTCCAGGACTAGTTTGTAACCCGACCCAAAATTTCGGGACTACTTAAGTATTTGACCGAATTTTTTAATAAATAAAAAAGGTGGCTTTAGCATCAAGGAAAAGAAAGGTATCGTTGTGCCTTGTTCATATCTATTGTTTCAATTGCTTTTATACTCATTACCTAGGACATAAATTCCCCCCCCCCCCCCCCCCCAGCTAAACACCTCTCAATAAAAGCAAGAAATATATGCATGTAGGTTTGGTGTGTTATATTCCAAGAGAGGGTCAGATAATATAAAGCATCATCTGCATTTGGGTCATCGTTAACACATAACAGTTACAATATAATATATTGCAAGAAAAGAAGAGGACCTCCGACGTCGTCCCACAGAGGAGTGCCTAATATGATGCCAACAACAACGACAAGAACAGTGGGAGGAATAGGAGGAGTGCTGCCTGAGAGAGCTCGTTCCAGTGTCCATCTAGTGGAGGAGTTTGTTCCTTCTTCGGCTTGGGACGAGGACAACCATTCCCATTTTCTCCTCATCAATCTACCTGGTATGGTTCATCAATTACTCTAGTTAATTAATTTTGTCAGCGCCAATTGTCTTGTTTAGAAGTTGCTAGACTTTTGCTCCTAAAATGATGAATGAGATTTTTGTTGAATTACTCCTCGTTTAGCTCGTTGGTAACGCATTCGTGACTAACTATTATTCAAAGTCTGTCTAGCATCCGCGGGTTTGGTACATTGAACGATCTAGACTCGACAAGTTAACAAGTTTTTTGAATTTCAATAAATGAGCGAGTTCGAGCCTACCCGATTCAACTCGATGGGCGAGCTCGCAAGATTCGTCAACTCGTTGAGTTTGGCTCATTAACTTGTTAAAGAATTAATCAGCATCAAGCTCGCGAGTAAGGATTGAATTTAATTTAATTTAATTTAGTTACGATTACGGTAGTGTGATCAAAGTCATTATTGAAATTCAAACTTCAATGATTATTTTAAAAAAAAAATATAGACTAGTGATCATTTTGTAATTATAAAAAATTGGGTGACTAATTTAGCTAAATAAATTATGATTGCAAACTTTGAATTTATGTTACTTTCTTTTCTGGGCGAATTCGTCCGGTTTATGGGCTAATTTGCCCCATTTTTTGGTGAATTGGCCGAATATCTGGGCAAAATATTTATTTTTCTACATAGTTTGAAAAATATTTATTTGTGTAAATAATTTAACTTTTTATTTATTTAGGTGAAAAGATCTTGATAGGTTTAGCAATCGCAAGCTTTATTATTGTAAAATTCACCATTTTATGTAACTCTAAAAAATCCTACAAATCTAAAATTGAGCCATTTCTCGACGAATTCGCTCAGAAAGGGTATGGTGTGTAGGGTTTCTTGATTTGACCAGTTCAGGAATCTGTTCAGAACCCCACAGACAAAAACTCCCAAGAGTTACTTGTGTGTTTTTACTCATTTTTGTAAATAGTATTGAAACATTTTTATTTCGGTACAAAGTTATTTAATTATTATTACTTTGGTGAAATGACTCAGCTTCGTAGTTCGAGTCTATATAGGAAAGATGCTACAAGTATTTTCATTGAGAGTGTTGGATAATTTGATTTATATTTTATATTTAAAATTTATAAATTTGAAATCACAACTTCAAACAAAATTATTACTCACAAATATTTGAGGCGACATTTTATCAAACTTGAAAAATAAATTTTAATTTTAATCACCAAATCCAAATCATAATAATCAAACAAACTCTAATAATAAAAAAAATCCCTTATATGATTCTGATATATGAAATGGGTGGCAGGGTTTAGGAAAGAGGAGGTGAGCCTGCAAGTGGACAATGGAGGAAAGCAACTAATGGTGACCGGAGAGAGGCTAGTAAAGCACAACCAATATGTTTACTTCCACCAAACATATCAACTACCCGGCGAGATATTAGACACATATAACATCACCGGGACATTCGAGGGTCAGATTCTTTACGTCAAGGTCCCAAAGCACGAGGCGACAACGGTTGAACGAATATCGATCGCAACGACATTGAATAGTACTAGTCCTAATGAGGGAAGGATTACGAGAGTAAGTGTAGTCATATAGCCGAGTTTGGGAAATCGGAGTTAGAGAAATGGGAATGTTGCGGGGAAGGATCAGTGATGCTGAGAGCAATTGGGGTGATAGGGAAACACAAAGGTATAGTGACAGCTGTCGTAATCGCTTTTACGCTCGGAGTGTTGGTGTCTCCTAAGTTTAGCATACAACCATCACCTAGAAAATAAAGTATTTTTTACTAATCAAATATTATTTATGTATTCATATATGTCAAGGCCTTTTCATCCCAATAAATTAAGCTGTTGGGAGATGGTTTTCAATGGATCTTATATTGTTTATTAACAATATATACAAGGAAATGAATTTTGTAGTTTTAGGGTCAAAATTACGTAACTATGTATCGTCAGTGGCATAATGTCAAACTATGTCCAAAATTTAGCTCGTGAGCCGGCTACGATAATAAATTCAGCTCGTGAGCCGGGTACGATAATAAATTTAGCCCGTGAGCCGGCTTGATAATGAATGAGTGAGTTCGAGTCTACCGATTCAGCTCGACGAGCGAGCGAGCTCGATTCGTTAACTCGTTGAATTTGGCTCGTTTATGCATTGAGTTTGGCTCGTTAACTTGTTAAAGAATTAATGAGCGACAAGCTCGTGAGTAAGGATCGAATTCAATTTAGTTATGATCACGGTAGAATGAACTCTTTATTGAAATTCAAACTTCAATGATTATTTTATAAAATTTTAGACATAGTTTGACATTATGCCACTGACGATACATAGTTACGTAATTCTGACCCCAAAACTACAAAACCCCAAGGAAATCGTGGTTAATAGGGAATAGTCAATCACTTCAATTGTAAAGTTAAGATTCATAATTTTCACTACAACAAATCTGACTTTTAGCGACGGGAAAAGTGGTCGCGAAAAGTGCAAAAAAACCGTCGCAAATACTTTTAGTGACGGATGTAGGCCGTCACATGGTTTCTCGGCAATACCCGGCCGCAAAAAGAAAATTGCGACGGTTGCAAAAAATTGGTCGCAAAAAGATCTCTATTTGCGACGACCCAAACCGTCGCGAATAGTCATGGTATTCATTGACTGATCTTCCCGTTGCAGAAAGCCAAGCCACTAGTTGCAATGGGTGCTAGTCCATTTTGGCATTATCTGTATATTTATATTGTTGCAAAATGGAAATTTCAAACCAAAAACCAATTCATGAAATCAAGCTCCCAATATTTCAAACCAAAAACCAATATTCAATTCCAAAATGGATATCAGCAACTACTAAAAGGACCAGATCATATCTTTTCACCAATCATAGTTAATTAAAAATTAGCAGACATAATAAGCTCCTAGATAATTGTGCAACAACAACAACACTAAATAAATTTAGTTCCTGCTAATCAAAGTAGTTCCAACAATCTTAGCTGCTAATAAAAACAGATCCAAGTCCTTAGCTGCTAATCAAAACAGATCCAAGTCCTTAGTTGCAAACCAAGGAGGACACCTCTGATGATTTATCCTGCAACAATGTATGAAAACCAAACAAAACATGTTTTAATCAGGAAAAAGAAATGAACTGAACTTGTACGACAAGTTGCAGAGAAAGAATAGCAAGAGAGGTGGGCCGAAAGTTAGGCAATCTACAACACTACACTGAAACACTACACATAAAGCTCATATGGACATATATAAGAGCCAAACTACTACACTACACCGAAACACCTTGGCAGCCATTCCAATTCAACCGAAAAACATATGCAGAAATTAAAAAGCTGATGTTGGCATCCAACCTATTGACATGTAAAACCAATCCACATATGAATCCCCTCATGTTACTTCCTCTAATTTGTCTCTTACGTAGTTTGCATTTTGTTGTATTTCATTTACTTTTAAAGCTTAGCAGTTGTGTGTTGTTCACCTCATAAGTAATAAAACAGTAAACATAGGCTTACACAGGCTCACATAGGTTTAGTAAAGTGAATTAGAGATTCTACCATCATACAGTACTACAAAAGAAGTACAATAATAACTTACATAGGCTTCTTCACACTGAGGAGTCATCCAATCACCTGACTTGTTCATTCTTGTAAGCTTAAAAAACTCTATCCAATTGAAGTTTTCACTCCCTTCTTTCTCGAGCTTTAATAATAGTAGTGAATTAGATGGTAAAATGCAAAGAATGAATAATAATTGATCAGCCATATAAATAACACACTATAATAAGGATTAGAAGTTTACCGTCTCATGAAATAGCGGGATAAATGCGACTGAACCTTGGTTGTAGGGGTGGGAATCGGGCCGGGTCAGGCTACCCGAGCCCGACCCGGTCATACCTCCGGGTAGCCCGAAAGCCCGATTTGTCGGTTCGCTTAGCCAAACCCGATTTATTTCAACTTAAAAAAAATTATTCTATTTTGTCCCTTCCTAGACTTACACCACGATCTTCCTATTCTTGTGAACTCGAGCAAACAAACAAAAATCACCGAAAATATACCTCGAACAAACTTTATGTATTATATATGTTACTTCTCAACAACAATAAACCTCCCTAGATTTAAGTTAGACCAATAATGACCAAGGATTATGTTCTACGGAAAAATACAAACTTTTAAGTACAAATGAATTAACGTAATAATCAAAATGGATGATCAACACATATGATGAAACCGAGCTAAATGTGTATTTTTATATTATATATAAGTATTTTTATATACATTCGGGCTAATTGGGTCAGGTCGGGCTTTTTTCGGGCTTTACCCGAAAAGCCCGAAAGCCCGAAACTCTCAATTTGACAAACCCGAGCCCGACCCGACCCTTATTTATGTCGGGCTTCGGGCTACCCGAAGCCCGGTTTGACCAGTCCGGGTCGGGCTAAGGCCGGCCGGTTCGGACCGGGTTTCCCACCCCTACTTGGTTGTGTGGTTTACTTAGACAGCTCCTATTTATCTTGTTTTGCTCACAAATTTCCTTAATAAATGATTAAATGATTCGTTATTACGAATGACAAGATATTTGGTAAATGATTACTAAAACTGTATATGTACCTGAACCCTTTCACTTCCCAATGATCACATAATTGAATCCACAGTATCTTCCTCAACATTGTTGGCTTAATGTTCCTTGGGATTTCTTCCTCGCAGAACATGTTCTATGAAAGCCTCATGTAATCTGCCTCTCCTTCCTTCACAAGTCTCATTAAAATGTTTCCAAATTTGGTCTGAACCAATGGATCTCCAATATTCTGAATATCCAGCTTCACCTGTCAATGAAAGTTTTTAACACTATATTAAAAACAGAATATACAAAGAATATAATTGATAACACAACATAGATGACATACCTGTTCTAACTTCCAAGAGGACTCTGACGAAGTAGGCGAGTTGGACGCTCCGTGTGTAGAATCAACATTTGGCATGTTAGTCGAATGGTTTCCTGAAACTGCATGTTATGTTAATATGCCTTAAAAGAGTAATAAAAACTCACAAATCATGATTGTATTAGTTATGCATCACCTTGACTAGATGTAGTTCTAACAACAGCTTCAACAACTTATCAAAAAAAAAAAAAAAAAAAAAAAACAGCTTCAATATGAGAATTGAACCTCCATGTGTAGGATTAACATTTGGCATGTCTAGTTGGATTTGCATTATTCCTTGAATTGAAACTGTACATTTTGTTTAAACTCCTCAACATAGTATTAAAAATTATTCCATGAAACATAATTACAATAGTTATTTATCACCTTGTCGTGATGCAGTTGTACCAAGAGTTGGAGTCTCATGACTCGGGTCACCTCGAGCACTCAATAATGTTTGAATTCGACTCAAAGATGTACTCTTAAGAAATGCCAACTCTTTTTACCTACATTATTCAAAGCACACAAACGATAAAAAATAAATTAATATGAACAAAAGAGTATAATATAGTTACACGACAAAGATGCAAAGTTACCTTGTGAAAGTGAGGTAGACGTCATAGAACCAACTTTCTTCAACATCGGCTCATCCAATATTGACATGCGTCTAGGTAAGTTATGTAAACTAGAAGCAGGGGCCTTTGAAACATTGAAAGGTATGGTAGTCTGACCTTTCTTCGAATTACCTGGTGCCATTATTGCTTATAACATAATAACAAACACCATAAGAACAAAGTGTTGAAATTAAATAACAAACACCATAAGAAGAAACTATAGAATATAGAGATTGATATTATGCAAAAGGTAAAGTAAGAGAGAGACGGAAAGCTCTCTTAAATAGAAAAGCACAAATTGGAAAAGTACTAAATGATCACTATATTGGTGATACTTGACATCCCCCTCAAGCTGGACGGTGAATACTGAGCAGGCCAAGCTTGGAAACTAATGGAAGAAAAATATGAGCCCCTAAGGGTTTTGTCATTATATCCGCTAGTTGATTGACCGTAGACACTTGAACCACACGAATAAATCCAGAAGTGACACAATCACGAATGATGTGACAATCAATTTCAATATGTTTGGTACGTTCGTGAGCAACCGGATTCTCGGCCATACGAATAGCTGATGTACTATCGCAATAAAGAGAGATGGGATCGGTGAAATCAAACAATAAATCATGGAATAAGATCTTCAACCAGCGAAGTTCACAAGCCGTAGCAGCCAAAGCTCTATACTCGGCTTCAGAAGACGAACGAGAAATAGTCGGTTGCTTCTTAGATTTCCATGAAATAAGCGATTGACCAAGAAAAACACAATATCCAGTAGTCGAACGTCGAGAGTCGGGACATCCTGCCCAGTCACTATCGGAAAAAGCATGGATTTGTAAGTTTGAACAAGAAGGAAAAAATAGACCACAACCAGGATCAGTCTTAAGATAACGAACGACACGCAAAGCGGCCTTAAGATGCATATCAGAAGGTCTACTCACAAACTGACTTAGGTAGTTAACCACAAAAGAAATATCAGGTCGAGTAGTGCATAGGTAAATCAAGCGACCAATAAGACGTCGATAAGAGGAAGGGTCTTCCAAAGGTTTACCATCGTTGATAGACAAACGAGATGAAGCATCACAAGGAGAAGTGAGTGGTTTACTAGCAAGTAAGCCCATATCAGAAATTATTTCAAGAGCATACTTGCGTTGACAAAGATTTATCCCTTTTGAGGAACGAGCTATTTCTAACCCAAGAAAAAACTTTAATTCACCAATATCTTTAATTGTGAATTTTTCATGAAGGTGAGTCTTTAGATCGTGAATTCCTTGAATGTCATTACCAGTCATGATGATATCGTCAACATAGACAAGGACGGCAAGAAACAAACCATTACTGTTTTTAGTAAACAAGGAATAGTCGGCTTTAGATTGAATAAACCCAAGAGAATGTAGAGATTCGGTGAGTTTGAGATTCCATTGTCGACTTGCTTGTTTTAAACCATATAATGATTTGTTTAGCTTACAAACAAGATTAGGAGAAGTTAAGGTTAACCCTTGAGGAGGTTTCATATATACTTCTCCAAAAGATCACCATGTAAAAAAGCAGTGTTGACATCTAATTGATGTAAAACCCACCCTTTAATTGAGGCTAAAGCAAGCAAAGCACGAACCGTGGTCATTTTGGCAACGGGTGCAAAAGTATCGATATAATCAATACCCTCAGTTTGGGTATATCCTTTTGCTACGAGACGCGCCTTATAACGTTCAATTGAACCATCTGCTTTGTACTTAATCTTGTAAACCCACTTACATCCAATTGGTCTTTTATCCAAAGGTATTGAGACTAAGGACCAAGTATTTGTAGTATGAAGGAAATTTAATTCCGAAGTCATAGCCTCAACCCATTTTGGGTGAATAACCGCATCCTTATAACGAGTAGGTTCGGATTCATTAGACACGGCTAGGATTACATTCTTATAACCATCACTTAATTGTGATAATGAGATGGAATCCTGAATTGGATATTTAACATATGTGGATGTTTGATTACAATAGTAATCTTTTAGATACCCTGGCTGCCGCCTTATACGCTTTTGGTCTAATGATATAGGATGAGAAGCAGATTCATTTGAAATGGATGTATTGGGCTGAAAAGAGGATCTGTTGGGAACAGACTCATGAGATTCAGGTTGAGGAAAACCGGGCCCAGACTGCTGAGCTAAGTCCGACTGAATTATTTCAGTTGATTCCGTATCAGAATGTGATCGGCTATTTTGATTAGCAACATCAGCAATTACCTGAGTTTCAAAAAAACGTGACAAAGTTTCGAAATCTCCGGAACGTATGACAAAGTTATTCGGACAGGTAAATGGGAAGATTGATTCGTGGAATACGACATCACGAGATATAATAATTTGGTTAGAGACCAAATTATAAAGAATATAACCCTTGGTTGAGGGTGGAAATCCCAAGAACACACAAGGATGAGCTCGATGATCAAGCTTGGTTCTATTGTGAGCTAAAGTTGATGTATAAGCCAAGCATCTGAAAACTCGGAGATTATCATACAACACCGGAGTGTGAAAGAGCAAATCAAAAGGTGTATGTCCACCAAGAATCGGGGAGGGCAACCTATTGATTAAGTAAACCGAATGTAAAATAGCATGTCCCCAAAAACCCAATGGAACCGACGATTGAAACAAAAGGGTACGAGTAATAGCAAAATATGTTGATGTTTACGTTCCACTCGACCATTTTGTTGCGAAGTATAGACACATGTGGTTTGATGAATAATACCTTTCGAACTATAGAAGTTAGGCATAGCAAACTCAAGACCATTATCAGAACGAACGGTTTTGATTGAAGTATGAAATTGGTTTTCTACCATAGTACAGAAATCAACAAGAAGCTGTCTTGCTTCGGACTTGAGCTTCATAAGGCGAACCCAAGTGAAACGAGTCTTATCATCAACTATAGTAAGAAAATACCTATGATCATCAAAAGTAGGTTCAGAAAACGGCCCCCATATATCCACATGAATCAAAGCAAAAGGACTTGGAGCTAAAGATTTGCTACTGGAAAATGGAAGTTTGTGTTGTTTGGCAATAGGACAAACAGTACAGTGAAAGGTATCATTACATTTCGAACCTAAAGACCGAGCTAAACCCTTTACAGAGGTGTGCCCTAACCTGAAATGCCATAGATCGAAGAACACCTTAGAGCAGCTAGAAATCTGAGAAGAAGCTCGTGGAAGAGTCAGCCGGTAGAGGCCATTACGAACTTCAGCTATACCAATCGTCTTAGAAGTCTTGATGTCCTGAAATAGACAATCATAATCTGAGAACACAGCTCTACATGAATGCTGGCTAGTCAATTTACTGACTGAAAGAAGATTAAACTGGAACGAAGGGATGACCAGTACATTCCTAAGAACCATATTTTTGTTAAACACGACAGACCCTATATGGGTTATCGGAACCATTTCTCCATTAGGTAGACTAACAAAAATGTTAGACACAGCGTGATATTGATCAAGACACTGAACAGAGTAAGTAATATGATCGGTAGCACCCGAATCTACTACCCAAACGGTACTAGGCAAATTCGAGGAGGAGAGGAATGAGAAATTCATACCTGATTGATCAATTACCACACTCTTTCCTTTGCCATTAGAAGGCACACAGCAGCAACAGTTGGCACATAGGGCTCATTGGCAGAGGTAGACGGCATGCTTGTTGAGACCCCAGTGGTAGAAGTGACGCATAAAGCGCTCGGCATCGCACCTAAAGCATCTCCAGCAGATGAGTGACCTTGGAATAAAGAGCACAGCGTCTGGTACTGATCCCGAGTAATCGACACAGTATCAGCATCTTGATGAACGTCCTCAACTGCAACTTGCGTTTGAACCTCTGGAGCAGCAACTGAACCACTTGGAGCAGTTTGAACGGAGTTGACAACCTTCTTGGTGCGGTAACCCGGAGGATATCCGTTACGTTTGTAGCATTTATCAACTGTGTGTCCAATGAGACCACAGTGCGTGCAAAGAGGGCGTTTGCCTTTCTTGAACCCTTGACCAGAAGATGAGGTAGAAGCTGCAAAAGCCCTAGGAGCAGAGGCTTCAAGAATGTCGGCTGCTTGCTGTGCTGCCGTAAATTCACCACGACCTCCGACGTGTTCTTGTTCTTCTTGAACAACCATTGAAAATACGGAATTGATAGTCGGGAGAGGATCGGAGCGAATAATCTGAGATCGTACGCCAGAGAATGATGGGTTGAGCCCACGGAGAAATCGAATGATCTGTTCGGTACGGAAGTACTCTCGAACCGTGACCAAAGCAATACACGAACACCGCGGCTGACATGTGCAGGACGGCACCGGACGAAACATTGCAAACTCGTCCCAAAGAACCTTGAATCGAGTGTAATAAGATGAAACTGATAAGGCTCCTTGACGGAAAGATGAAATTTGATCGTGTAGATCGTTGATGCCACAAGATTGCTGCGACTAAACCTTTCTTGAAGATCCATCGACACGTCACGAGCAGAATCGAGCCACAAGACTGATTGAGCTATCTCTGCAGACACCGCCTTGAGAATCCATCCCAAAACCAGGACGTTCGCACGACGCCAAGCGGCAAAAGAGGGATCAGAGGCTTCCGGCGCTATCTCAGTGCCGTCGACGAAGCCAATCTTGTTCTTGGCCACCAGCGCCATCCTCATCGAACGTACCCAGGAGAAATAATCCGCGGCACCGACGAGCACCGTGTTGACGAGCAAAATACCAGGATTATCACCCGTACCGATGTGATACGGATGGTCCTGATCGAGAGAACTCGCCGTCGGTGGTGGAACCTGATTTCCGTTTGATCGAACCATTGAAGAGAATGAATGGAGATGAAAGAAAGCGATCGGAGGAGAAAGCGATCGAGGCGATCGAGGAGAAAGCGATCAGAGGCGGAAAGAAAGCACTCGAAAATAACTCGAGGAAAGAGAAGCGTACTAAACACGCTGAAAGTAAAACGGAAGCGTTTGGACAACTGATACCATATCAGAATATAGAGATTGATATTATGCAAAAGGTAAAGTAAGAGAGAGACGGAAAGCTCTCTTAAATAGAAAAGCACAAATTGGAAAAGTACTAAATGATCACTATATTGGTGATACTTGACAGAAACACCATAGGTATGGTTTGCATGAGCTAAACCGAACTAGTATCATTAAAAGTCAAGTTTTCACCTCTTACTAAAATGCACAAAAATACCAAACTAGTCATCAATATTAATATCTTCCTCTTCAGATATATCTAAGGATGAATCATCATAACCGTCATCTCCACTCTCTTCACCAGATTCGTCAATTTCTTCGTTCTCGAGTGGTGAACAGTATTCTGATTGTCAGTTACAATTATCCCTGAAATCACCTCAGCTTCAACGTCTACTCGTTGTAGTGACATTTCCATGTCTTCATTGACATCTAGTACTCTTGAGTCAATATAGGGCAACTCTTCATCTTGATAGGCGTCATCATTTTCCATCATATCATCAACATCTAAAGTATTTTGGTTCTCCATGTCTCCAGTAAAGATATGACAATGATTACAATGGTACACAACTCGCCAGTTTGTTCCCAGTTTAGGATCATTGATGTAGAAGACTTGTTTCGCTTGATTAGCTAGCACAAATGGATCACCCAAATACCAAAGGCGATCAACTCTAATACTAGTAATTGCACAGTCTTTCGCAATCCTATTTTTTCTCCTATCCACGTCGAACCATTCACACTTGAAGACAATAAACATGTTTATCTCTCACATAGTCTAATTTGATGACTTCTGTTAACACACCATAAAAGTCAAATATTTTCATCCAAATGATTTCCTTCCACAACCACACCACTATTTTGAGTTTTTCTTCGATCCTTTATATGGACTCTAACACCGTTGATGATACACCCTGTATACTTGCTAACACATGAAGATGGTCCACATGATAATGAATGTAATGATTATGTATGTTCAGTTTGGCTGAGAGCAAACTCACTTGTCATCTACAAATGTACAAATTATTCACTAGTTAATTTAGTACTCCAATGAGGTTATACACATATTTGACTTTCAACTTACCTGGTCCAGAAACCACTTGGGAAATTGAGATTTCTGAATTTCTTGTTTCCTTGTAGGATCAAGAGTAGCAAAACATAAATAATTAAAAAATAAATTAAATACAATTATTCTGCGACAAGTGACAGCTTTCCGTTGCCAAATATGTAATCTTTTGCCACGAAAATTATCCGTCGCTATATTTCCGTTGCAGAAAGTTATATTTTTGTAGTGTTTGACTCTAGATCCGAATTAAGAAAATCATATCTTGATCCTATCAAACAAGATATAAGTTGGTGTTGCTCAAATAAGTAGACAAGATATAATTGTTGAGATTACGAAGATATAATCATAATCCCCTCTCTCGTAAACGACTAATATACCTAAAATCCCATCTCCTTCATCAATGGGAATCAATTATAAGAGGAACTGAGACTCATTGGGTTAAGGATACATCCAAAGGCCAACCAAATATCAATTTTATTGGAATTTGTCTAAGTATAGAGAAGATGATAATACGAGGTTCATAACCCTAACTACCATTTCGTTGGAATGTGCCCCTCAACCCATATAACACTAAATAGCTAGTACATGGGATCGGACTAGGTCCAAAGCCCACAAGTGTGAAAGACAAAAAATGATGATGGTGGTGAATCTTCAAACAATTGATGACAAGGTTTAAACTCGAATCCCCCTAGGTAACCAAGATAATCTATCGATGTTCCATAAGGTAATTCTCCAAAATTTAAGTAGGTGTTCATAAACCATCACCATTTTCTTCGCCTTTAGCCTAAGGTATTCAATTCTTCTGTCTGCTAACCTCACTACCTAACTGGTGATCTAGATCCTTCTCTCCCGTCATGCATCTAAAACATGGAAGGTGTATAATTTTTTGTATGAAAAACAAGTCAATTGACCTTCTCTTGAGTGAAATTGAGTAACCTAGCATGTCATTTAAGTCTTCTAAGGATAGAATACTCATTGCTCAAAACAAATTCTAGACTAAAAAAATCCAATTCGAGTTGATGCGTAGATTTTATACAGTATCCCCCCCCCCCTCAATTAACCTCTATTTCTAGGAGTTTTGTCATATTTCCTTGCCTTATTAATAATGAAATTGCTTATTTCAACAACTTGGTCGTTTGTACCAACTATGGACCTTCGTGGTTCATTTTCATCTATTTCCAGTTGTTTTTTTTGTCTTTTTTCAGGCCTCGCCACTATAGCTTATTGAACAAGAAAGCCACTGGTCCAAATAGTGCCCCAATCAGAGGTTCGAGGCTTCCAGAATGATCTTTCAAAGTAAGGGCTTAAGAGTGGCCTATTTAACATGAGTTTACAGAACCCCTATTAAAAATATGTTGCTAAGCAGCAAGTTCGTTGTAGTGCTTGGAAGCAGCACCGGCATCAAGGGCGTTTCAACACATGCAACGCGCCCTCGTCATTTTGTCAATGGGGTTAGGGGCGCATCGGGCATGATTTGGTTTTTTGACAAGCTCTTTGTCGAGAGTTAGGGAGCAATTAAGAGTTGGAGAGGGGCGTGCCCCCGTGACCATCATTTTAGGCCGCAACCACCCAAAGCGACGCGGCCGCGTCGGCCATAGGCATCCCACGCTACCCTATGTAACACCTATATAGTGCCCAAACTTGGGCATTTGAAGAGAGTTCGATTTTGGTTCTTTCCAAGGGAGATTTTGACGAAGGGCATCTCTCTCAACCTCCATCAAAGCCATTCCCAAGGGTTCAACTGCACATCCATCCACTCCAACATCAACCAAGAGGCTAAGGATGCATCTCGCACCCACTTTCTCTAAGATGAGTGTTTCTATCCTCTCTCCACCATGGCACATAGATCCCTAGGGTTTGAGTTAAGGGAATCCTATGAGTGTTGCTTGTTCTTATAATTCCATGGTGTAATTGATGTTTAATGCGAGAAATAATGCACACCAAATCTTTGGATGATAAGAAAAAAATAAATGAATAAATAACGTCTTGAATGGAGATTACTAGGATCGGGAAGGTGGTACATACGTAGAGTTCATGTGAAAATTTGAAGTAGAAGAAGAAATGGACTAGAATGGAGAATTGAGGAAAAAAAAGGGAAATGAGGGCATTTAACATATGCTGAGGAGCTTGCACAAGTGTGTAAGTGTGCTGTAATTTTTGGACCTTTAGGGCCAAAACTTTAGATTTTGCACTTTTGGACAAATTATCCACTCAATTTACCTACAAAACTAATAAGCTGCAGAACATGGTATCAAATAACTAACCTACTAGAGTAGGTGATGCACTCAATTTGACGTGATTATCAGCCTCATTTAAGCAACATTTCTTGGCTTAAGACATGGTTTTTAGGGCAGAATAGCGAATATTCACTCAACTGCTCTATCTCGTGCCATTTTGGTTACTTTGGCCCGTTTCGGGTCTATTTGATGGTTTTCTAGTGTTTTTGTAATAGCACAGGTTTTTGCCGTCAAATAATGTAACCAAGGACGTGTCTAAGCCATTGGAACCTCGAGGAATCGCACTAGAATCGATCCAAGGAGTCAAGCAAGGCAACATAAATCCTGCCCAGCTTTACAAAGAAGATTTCGGCGAAAAGATATGAAGTTTTCACCGAAAATCCAAGAAGAAATCGTCAGAGTATAAAAGAAGAAGTTTTCGGCGAGAAGTCAAAGTCTTCGCTGAAAACTCTGAACGTAATCGACCGAGCCAGCGTTTTCCAAAGAAGTTTTCAGCGAAAACTCCTGAAGTTTTCGCCAAAAATCTTAACCTCATCCGGCTGGGAATAGGGTTAAGTATAAATATAAACCGGCGGCTCAAAATAAAAAAAAATCAGAATTTACAACTTATCACAAGTTCCAGACCTAAGAAGTTCGAGAGAACAGAGTTTGAGAGTTCGAAGACCCGGGAAGAGATCGTGACGCCATCTTTCCATTTCGAAGACTCGGAGCTAGGAGTGAAGATTACCGGAGAGCGGAGCTTTGCCAGAGTCGTCTTAATTAGGTTTTACAGCTTCCATCTTTCTTCCTTTTCATGATGAACTCTGTTTCTGTCTTTGTTTCTGCTGTTATGAACATGAATAGCTAAACTCGTAGAGCTTAGACTAGATGAACCCTAAGTGACCCATGGCTTTAAAGCGGTCACAGATCGGCGGTGATTAGATTCAAAGTTCAATCAGTTTCTCTTGCATGTTTGATTTGTTCTTCGTTGTTTGTGTTTCTTGTCTGGCTTGATCACCTAGATTAGATTCCTCTTAAGCTGTGGATAGTAGCTAATGTTCGCCTCACTTTAAAACACCGAATCAACAATTAACCTATTCATTGGACTGTGCCTTTCGTAGGAACTAGTTAGGGTTAATCCACTTCAAGAGTAACTCATAAATTGTTAGTAATTCCACCAGTTAGTTTAGTCGTCACAAGAAGCGACCGTACTCGGGCGGCTAACTAATCTTGGTAGCTAGATCGGATGGAGCGAACGTTCGCCAGTCTTAAACCTAAGGGTAAGGAGTTGTGGTGGTGTCTTAGAATTGATTGAACGAGAATTGAAAACCGCTGGTCTGTTGATTGCCAATGCTCTGGTGATCTAAGGGGGATTCGAAGTCTAAGCTTGTCTGTCGTCTTTGTTAAGTCAACCAATCTTTCAATCTGTCTTTAGAGTTAGTTTTTAATTTACCTGCATTTCTAGAATATAAGTCGGGAACTCACACCACGCACAACGTGTTTGAACTTGAGTAATCTGCCTTTATATTTGAGTAGACGATTATTAGAAGACCCGTGGAATACGATCTGTCTTGCTTTGTGCTTGACAGTTATTTGACTACACTTGCATGAAAACGCGTCCTTCAAATTGTCGCCGTTGCCGGGGACTTCTTTTAATTTGTTTGAAAGAAGAACTGGCATTTTATTCTTCTACTTTCCATCTTTCATATTTCCATCCACTTCGATTTTACACTGGTTGTGCTTTTTTTGTCATTTGCAGGTTGTCTACAGGTTTATGCATCACCGCCCTCTCACGCGGTCCTTAACCAAGACTGACAAGGCTAAGAGTGTAGAGAGACCGGGTAGCACTGCTCCGCCAAAGCGACCAAAGATTCCGAAGCAAGGCAGGATCAATCCACCTCCATCTTTCACGCCAATCAAGATCGAGGAACCGAAGGTGAGTTCCTCATCTTCATCCGCTTCATCAACTGCATCACTTTCACCCCCCACCATCTCCTAGGATGGCCGACCAATTACCACCACCACCACCACCGGCTGCACTGAAGAGTCTAGCCGACTACAACAAATCAAGCGCGACTAGCGTTCGATCTTCTATTGCCGTGCCACGCATCGACGAAGATCCTGACTATGAGATCAAGATTCCTTTCATGACTATGATCTCTAGGGATTTACAATTTGAAGGCAGACCACTTGACAATCCGTGCACTCATTTGGCGGATTTCATTGATCTTTGCGGGACTTTCAAGAATGAAAATCTCGACAAGAACACCCTACGCTTGAGAGCTTTCCCGTTCTCCCTTAAAGGCGCAGCTAAGAGGTGGCTTACCGGCAAGCCACCTGGTTACTACACAGATTGGGATACTCTTGCTCAAGACTTCGTGGAAGAGTACTTCCCTCCCTCAAGAACAACCGCCTACAAGGACAACATCTCTAGATTCTCCCAGAAGGAAGGTTCGAGCTTATATGACACTTGGAATGAATTCCAAGAACTTCTCTATAACTGTCCTCACCATGGTTTCGAGCAGAGGCAGCTAGCTGAAATCTTTGCTCGAGGTCTTCGTAAAGAATCTGCTAAATGGGTCAATTCCTTAGATGAAAGGGATTGTACAACCCTCACACCTGAAGCTGCTTTTCTCCATTTCGGAAACTGTGCTTCCAAGTCAAGGAACTGGGAATGACAATCAGAAGGATCAAGATGCAAGCTCGATCTTGAAGCAACCATTAAAGCAAAAGTTGAAAAGCATCTGAAGAAGTCTACTACACCTATCAAGCCGCCATCAACCTCCGTTCTTGTAGATGATTGCGAGTGGTGTGGAGCTTGTGCTCATAACGGAGGACGATGCCAGAACTTTGGCAAAGCAGAAGTCTGGTCTATCGAAGAAGTCAACTTCATCTCTCAAGGCTTTAACAACAATCAACAAGGTTATGTTGGCTACCGCAACTACAGACAACAGGGAAATTTCCAATAGCGACCTCCCTACAATGTCGGCGCCAATCAGAACAAAGGTCAGAATCAGAATAACCGACCAGCTAGTTCATTCCATGATCAAAAGCCAACTAATTCGACAGGAGGCATCTACCAGCCGCCTCACCGGAATCAAGGCAATTATGGAACAGCTCCTCGCAATCGCCAGAATCAATACTTGAACAACACTTATACAAGACAGCAGCATCAGAAAGACAACAAGGATAGTGATCTTGACAAGAAACTCCATCAGATCATCACCAGACTTGACGATCATGATAGTCAGTTCAAGGCTCAAGCTATCCTCAACCAAGAACAAATCGCTTCCGTACAAAGAATAGAGCATGCGGCGAACCAAATCTCCAACATGTAAATGGTCGGCCCTTAGTCAGCTCCCAAGCCAAACCGAGCCGAATCCAAGGAAGGAGCAAGCTAAGATGGTCTCCATTCAAAGTCTGACGAGCTCACCTGTTGATACTTCTTCTAGTCCACTCAAGGCCGTTGAAGTTTCGGAGAAGAAGATAACAAGGAAAGAGGCGCCCAAGGAGTACGATCCTCCTCTTGCTCCTTACTACGAGAAGCCTCCCTTTCCAAATGCGTTGCTACCAAATGCAAGGATCGAGACCGTCATGTGGGGAAACAAAGACAGACGCTCTGCCATCCGTAGCAAGAAGCCTTCCTCGCCATACCTAGCTAAGTGTCCCGATCCTGGTTCTTTCACTTTATCTCTTATCATTAATAACGTTGAAGTAGAGTGTAGTTTGGTTGATCTTGGTGCTTCTATAAATGTCATGTCTATGAGTTTGTTCAAAAAGTTGAATCTAGGAGAACTTAAGCCGACTAGCATGCAACTTGGTTTTGCTGATAGATCACTAAAAATGCCTAGAGGAGAAATTAAAGATGTTGTCACTCTATGTGATCCTTTTACTTTCCTAGCTGATTTTTTGGTTATAGATACTCAAGAGGAGGATTCTACTATACTTATAGGCCGACCCTTCATGGCAACAACCGGGATGCAAATCAATGTCCCGAGTGGTTCTTTGACCTTGAGGGTTTGTAAGGATACAATAACATTCCGCCTCAAGGACGGTATGAAATACACTCATGCGAAAGGAAGAAACTCGCTATCTTTCTGTTGAAACTGTGGAGTTGACTTCGGTCAACTCTGTTACTAATGTCTCTTCCCGTGTTTCTTCAAAGGCTGTTCTCACAGGTACTTAGCAGGTCAAGCAGAAGACTGGACTTGCGGCGCAGAAGCTACAGAAGAAGGAACTGAAAGCCTCCTCTTCTCAATCATCACGAAGCAAAGATCCTGGCAGGCTACGGAGAAAGAATCAAAAGAAGACTAGAATGGTCTGGATGCCGGTTGCTCAACCATCTCTTCCAAGCCAGTTGCACCACCGATTCCTGACAAGCCGTTGGCGCTGAAGCCAGTGAAGAAGGAGAAGCCGAGAGAGTCTTCCAAGGAAGCACCAAAGATCACCGATCCCGGTGAAATGAAACAGGAAGTTAAAGAAAAGTCGAAGCCGACTGTTCTCATTCCTGCTACTATCACACTTGCAAAGGATGATCCCTCCCGATAATTGTTCGGGCAGTTCGAGATTGCTGGCCATCTTCTCGATGGATGTACTACGCTCATTCATGCTAACGGGAAGAAATTCAACTCGTCGGAGGTACCCCGAAGCTTTATTTCATGAATTCCAATGCAAGCGTTAAGGAGATCCTGAGTTGGGATGTCTCCTAACACCGTCCAGGTATCGTCCAGCTCAAGGACGTTAATCAAGAGCGCTTCATGGGAGGCAATCCACGGCTGGAGTCAGTTTTTAGTTTGTGTCGAACTCAGTGTTTTAGAGTCGGTTAGGTGGAGCCAAAAGTGTCTTTTGCATGATTTCTTAATTTTCGTGTGTGATTTGTGTGTCCTCGGTTCAATTCCAAGTTGTTTGAGGTTGTTCCAATTTTTTTTAAATTAGTTCTGATTTTTCAAAGTTTACCGGAATTGCGAAAATGTTTTAAAACTGCAGATCAAAGTTTTCGCTGAAAACTTGCACGTGTTTTGGGGAAAACTCCCTTTTTAAACCCACTGTGTTTTCTAGCCAGTTTTTGAAAAACTTTTCGGCGAAAAGTTTCATACTTTTTGGCGAAAACTCGTTTTGTAATCTGGCAGACTGTTTTCAATAAACTTTTCTGCGAAAACTTGCACTCTTTTCGCCGAAAATTTCAGAAAAATCCAAAATAGTTCCCCCATTTCTTTTCATTTTCCGGGTCGTCTCTCTCTCCCCTCATTTCTTTTCCAACGAAAATGCAGCATCCCCCTTAAACAAAATTGCCGCCATCTTTCAAACGCTGTTGCCACCCATACCCAACGTCGCCGACCACCGCCGCTCAATCCCTCTCCCTTCCCTGATCATTTCGAGCTATAGATCGTCCGAATCGGACCTCTAGAGCTTCAGTTCCGCCAAACCCTAGTTTTTCGAGTTTTCACCAATTCCTTCTCTCCCGTTCATTTTCAGCCTCCATGAATCCAAGGTAAGTTGTAGAGTTTTTCATTACGAGTCTTTTGACATATAGAATGCTGAATTTCGTCGGGGTTGACTTTGGTTGACTTTTTGGTCTACCTCGATTTTTGTACCGAATGTTTTCGTGAGAATTTTGGTGAAGTAATTGCTTTGGGCTGATCTAGCATGTTTAGGGAGATTTATGCTGATGTTTGATATCATTTGGTCGTGAATTGCTATGCTTAAAGCTTAATTCTTTGTGGTGTTGACTTGTTTGGAATATCGGTTTGGCCATGAACTGTTGCTGCTCATTGATGTTCATATCGTTGTGTTTTTTTCCTGAGCTTTTGTTATGCCGTCATTCAATGATTTGTGCTCGTAATTGCCATGGTTAGGGTTCAATTCGTTATAATGTTGACTTTTTGGCATATCGGATTGACCTATGAACTCCATTTGTGATTTTAACGCTCTAGCTGATCCTATGCGTGTTTTATGACCAATTGTGATTAACGGTTACTTGCTTTACTCACCCCCACTCGGTTTTCCTCATTTCTTTGTGTAATTGAGTTTTTCGACCAAGTGTGGGGTAGGTTTTAAGTTTGACTAATCTGTTTCCATTTGTTTTATTTAGGAACCCAAAGCGAGAAAGGAGAACCAAGGCTAGGATGGATACCTCCGGTGCTGGACCCAGTTCCCGAGCTCCTGCTCCAGTCACTCCAGCCGACCACGGTCCTCCTCCGACATTTCCAGGTCGCCACGGGCACCACTCCACTGTTGCCCGCCTATCGGAGTACTACTTTGAGCGCTACCAGCGGTTCCATCACACCCCAGTTGCTGATGTGCGACCGCTATCTCTGGACTCCCTCCTCGAGCAAGACGAGGATTGGCACAAGAACATGCAAGAATCTCTGGCAGTTACAGGTCTCCTGGAGCTGACCACCATAGCTGATGACTTCCCCGCCATCGCACTCAGGGAATTCTGGGCTACGATCGAGTTGGACGAGCACAAGAAGCACCAACACAGGAAGGTCGTTTCTTTTTATCTCGGTGCGGTGCACAAGGACCTCACATACGATGAGTTTGTCGATCACCTCGGCATCCCGCTTGAGCACTACCGCGACCACCATCTCGGCTGGGAGGACAACTCTGGTAGAGGTTCGGATTATGACGCTGATGACACTCAATTTGACGTGATTATCAGCCTCATTTAAGTGACATTTCTTTGCTTAAGACATGGTTTTTAGGGTAGAATAACGAATATTCAATCGATTGCCCTATCTCGTGCCATTTGTGTTACCTTGGCCCGTTTCGGGTCTATTTGATGGTTTTCTAGTGTTTTTATGTTAGCACAGGTTTTTGCCGTCAAATAGAGTAGCCATGGACGTGTCTAAGGCGTTGGAACCTCGAGGAATCAAACCGGAATCGATCCAAGGAGTCGATCAAGTCAAACCAAAAGTCTGCCCATTCACACTTACACATTCGGCGAAAATAAGCTTCCATATTCGGCGAAAACAATAGTGCAAATCAACTGACGCCGAGTGAAGAATGACTTCGGCAAAAACATTGTTCTCTTCGGACCGAAAATACAAGGCAGAGAGATCACGGCCATTTACACAAGGATTTTTGCCGAAAATATATGTTTTCGGCGAAAATATCAGGCCAATTCGGATCAGTTAGGGTTAAGTATAAATACTTAACCCGGCGGCCCAAATCAAAAAAAGAGATACAATCATAATTCGCAAAACACAATTTTTCGAATCAGAATCCTCTCAAGTTCTGGAGCGAAGAGTTGGAGTTCGAAGAGCCGGATAGAGATCGTGACGCCATCCCTTCCATCTCGGAGAACCGGAGCTAGGAGTGTTATCTACCGAAGATCGAAGTCTGTCAAAGTCGTCTAAATTAGGTTTTTCAGATTCTTTTCTGTTCTTCCTTTGAATGATGAACTCTTTCCTTGTCTTTGTTTCTTTTGTAATAATCATGAGTAGCTAAACTCGTTAGAGCTTAGACTAGATGAACCCTAAGTGACCCAGGGCTTTAAAGCGGTCACGGATCGGCGGTGATTAGATTCGAAATTCAATCAGTTCTTTTTCATGTTTGATTCGTTCTTCATTGTTCATGTTTCTTGTCTGGATTGATCACCTAGATTAGATTCTGGTTAAGCTAAGGATAGAAGCGAACACTCGCCTTGCTTTAGAACATCGAATTAAACAATTAACCTTATAATTGGAGTGTGCCTTTCGTAGGAACCGGTTAGGGTTAATTCACTGCAAGAGTAACTCATTAATCATTAGTAATTACACCAATTAATTAAGTCGTTGCGAGAGGCGACCGTACCCGGGCGGCTAGTTAATCTTGGTAGTTAGAACGGATAGAGCGAACGTTCGCCGGTCTTAAACCTAAGGGTAAGGAGTTATGGTGGTGTCTTAGTAATTGATTGAACGAGAATCGAAATCCGCTGATCTGTTGATTGCCAATGCTCTGGGGAACGAAGGGGGATTCAAAGTCTAAGTTCGTCTGTCATTCTTGTTTTCAAACCCTAATTCCCAATCTGCTTTAGTTTAATTTGTTTTAATTTTTCTACACTTCTTAGAAATAGAAGTCGTGGAACTCACACCACGCACAACGTGTTTGCATTTGAGTATTTTGCTAGTTCTGAAGTAACCAATCATAGAAAGCCCTTGGAATACGATCTGCTATACGCTTTTTCTTAGCATTAGTAGTTTTTATTTGGCTGAACCCGTCCGAACAACGACCGGGCGGTCCACCAAATTTGCGCCGTTGCCGAGGACCTTCTTTTGATTGTTCGAAAGAAGAACTGGCAATTTATTCTTCTATTTTCCATCTTTCATTTTTCCACCCACTTCGATTTTACACTGGTTTTGTTTGTCTTTGTTATCTGTAGGTTTACAGGTGTATGCCTCACCGTCCTTGGACTCGCTCTCAAACTGAACAAGCCAAGAGTACAGAGAGACCAGGCAGTTCAGCTACACCTCTACGATCACAGATTCTGAAGAAAGGCAGATCCAATCCATTCATCACTCCGATCAAGATCGAGGAACCGAAGGAGAGTTCCTCATCTCCATCTTCACCTGTACCGTCATCTTCATCCGCTTCATACACCGAGTCACTCTCACCTCCTCCATCTCCCGCCATGGACGATAGATTACCACCACCAAATGGCGATCAACCGCTACCACCACCACCTGCACAGAAGAGTCTAGCAGACTATAACAAGCCGAGCGCGACTAGCGTTCGATCTGCCATTGCCGTTCCGCGCACTGAAGGAGATCCTGACTATGAGATCAAGATTCCATTCTTGACTATGATCTCTAGGGATTTACAGTTTGAAGGCAGGCCCCTAGACAATCCATGCACTCATCTTGCAGACTTCCTTGATCTCTGCAGTACTTTCAAGAGCGGAAACCTCGACAAAAACACTCTTTGTCTGAGAGCCTTTCGTTCTCCCTAAAAGGCGCTGCTAAGAGGTGGCTTACTGGTAAACCACCTGGCTACTACACTAACTGGGATACTCTGGCTCAGGACTTCGTTGAAGAATACTTCCCTCCAGCCAGAACAACCGCCATCAAGGACAGCATCGCCAGATTCTCCCAGAAAGAAGGAGAAAGCTTATATGATACTTGGAATCGATTCCAAGAACTTCTTTACACCTGCCCTCATCATGGATTCGAGCAGAGGCAGTTAGCTGAAATCTTCTCTCGTGGACTTCGAGAAGAATCTGCCAAGTGGGTCAATTCTCAAGTTGAAGGGGATTGCACCACACTCACTCCTGAAGCTGCTCTTCTTCACTTCGCAAACTGTGCCTCCAAGTCAAGGAACTGGGAGCGACAATCTGAAGGATCGAGGAGCAAGCTAGATCTTGAAGCTACAATCAAGGCAGAGGTAGAGAAACATTTGAAGAAGTCTACCACCCGATCAAGCCGCCAGCAGCTTCTGTCTATGTTGCTGATTGCGAGTGGTGTGGAGCTTGCTCACATAACGGAGGCCATTGTCAGAATTTTGGTAAGGCAGAAGTCTGGTCTGCCGAAGAGGTAAATTTCATCCAATAAGGCTTCGTTAATAATCAGAATGGTTATGCTGGTTATCGTAACTTCAAACAGCAAGGGAACTATCAAGACAGACCTCCCTACAATGCTGGCGCTAACCAGAACCAGAATAACCGCCTGGCTGGTCCAGCTCAGGATCAGAAGCCTAACCATCCACCGGCAGGTGTCTACCAGCCGCCGCATCGCAATCCGGGTAATTATGGAACTACTCCTGGCAATCGCCAGAATCAATATCTCAACAATACCTATCCAGGGCAGCAGTATCACAGAGATAACAATGTCAGTGACCCGGATAAGAAGCTCAGCCAGATCATCACAAGACTCGATGATCATGACAGTCAGTTCAAGGCTCAAGCTCTTCTCAATCAAGAACAGATAGCATCTAGACAAAGGATTGAGCAAGTCGTGAACAACATCACGAGCATGCTAGCATCTGGTCGACCATTTGGCCAGCTTCCAAGCCAGACAGAGCCGAATCCGAGAAAAGAACAGGCTAAAATGGTTACTGCTCGAAAACTTCCAAACTTAATTGCTGATGCTTGTTCTGTCTTACGCAGGATCGCTGAAACTCCGGATGAAAAAGAAGAAGAAGAAGAACAGAAACCGGCGCCTAAGGAGGAAGATCCTCCTCTTGCACCATACGTCGTGAAGCCTCCTTTTCCTAGAGCATTGCTGCCAAATGCAAGGATTGAGACTGGCATGAAGGGGAACAAGGAAGGATATCCTGACATTCGTATTAAGAAACCTGTTTCTCCATATCCAACTAAGTTATCTGATCCTGGTTCATTTACTTTGCCTTTGGTCATTAATGATGTTGAGATTGAACGTTGTTTAGTTGATCTAGGAGCATCTGTTAATGTCATGCCTATGAGCCTGTTTGAAAAGTTAAACCTAGGAGAACTCGAACCGCCTAGTATGCAACTCGTCTTTGCTGATAGATCACTCAAAACCCCTAAGGGAGAGATTAAAGACGTTGTCACTAAATGTGGTCCGTTCATGTTCTTAGCTGATTATGTGATTATGGATACTAGTACAGATGATGCTACTATTCTTATAGGTCGACCTTTCATGGCTACTGCTGGAATGAATATTAACGTTCCAAATGGTTCATTAACTCTTAGAGTCGGTAAAGAAATGAAAACTTTCCGTCTGAAAGATGGCATGAAATATGACTCTAGGAATGAAGAATCTCACTGCCTAGCTGTTGAAACGGTGGGGTTGACTCCGGTCAACTCCGTTACTAATGCTTCTTCCAGTGTCTCTAGATCAGTTGTTACTGCAGATATTAAACAGGTCATTGAGAAGAAGCAGAAACCTGTCATTCAGAAGCCGCTTAAGAAGAAGAAGAAGGAACTGCAAGCCTCTTCTAAACCACCGAGCAGACCTCGAGGAAAGAACAAGAAAACGAAGACACAAATGGTCTGGAGACCAAAAATTCCACCATCTTCCATCGAGGCAGCTGTACCACCATTTCGTTCTGAGAAACCGGCGCTGGAACAAGTATGGAAGGAGAAGCCAAAAGCATCTCCTAAGGAAGTACTAACGATCACCTATCCTGGTGATAACAAGCCGAAGAAAGAAAAGAAAAAGCCGACTGTCCTCATTCCTTCCATCGTAACAATCAAGAAGGATGATCTCTCCAGAGAACTGTTCAGACCGTTCAAGTTCGTTTATCACCTTCCCGACGGACGTACCAAGCTACTACATGCAAACGGGAAGAGATTCAGGCTTACCGGAGAAGTCCCGAAGCTGTACTTCATGAACTCCGACGCGAGCATTAAGGAGAATCTAAGTTGGGATGTCTCCTAATACCGTCCAGGTATCGTCCAGTTCAAGGACGTTAATAAAAGAGCGCTTCGTGGGAGGCAACCCACGGCTGGAGTCTGTTTTAATTTTTGTTGAACTTGGTATTTTAGAGTCGGTTTGGGGGAGCCAAAAGTGTCAGTTTGTTTATTTTCTTATTTTTCGTGTAGAGTCTGCATGTCATAGAGTCAGTAGCAAGTTGATTGAGGTCGTTTCGATTTTTGTGGATTTAACTGTGATTTTCTGAAGTTGGCCGGATTTACGAAAATATTTTAAACCCGAACAGTTCAAAATTTTCGGCGAAACCACCCTTGTTTTCGGCGAAACCGATTTTTTATTTTCGAACTCAATCTCCCTGTTCATCATTTTCGGTTCGAAAAGTTTTCTGTTTTCGGCGAAACCATTTTAACTGAAATTTTCGGCGAAACCGTGTTCTTATTTTCGGCGAAACTGCCTTCGAAAATCCGGCAGTCCATTTTAACTGAAATTTTTGGCGAAAACACCCTTTTATTTTCGCCGAAAATAATTTTGAAAATCACCCAACTATTCCTTTAAAATCCGGTTTTCGTTCCTCTCTCTCCTTCACTCATTTTCGAACCAAAGCACCCGAAAACCTCCCCTATTCGTCTTAAAATCGCCGACCAGCCCCCATTCTAAATCCGACCGTCGCCGCCGTCGTCGCCGTCCACCGCCGCTCCCTTCCCCTCCCTTTTCCGATCCCAACGAGCCCTAGAACAACCAAATAGGAGCTTTGCAGCTCCAGTTCACCGAAAACCTAGTTTTCAACGTTTTTCACCGATTCCTCCCAACTCGTTCATTTTTAGCAATCATGACTTCACGGTAAGTTGTATAACTTTTCGATACGAATATTTTGACATATAGATTGCTGAATTTCGTTGGGGTTAACTTTCGGTTGACTTTTCGGTTTGCCTCGTTTTGCGTGCCGACTGTTTTCGTGTGAACTAGGATCAGCAGAACTTATAGAACTGTTCTAGGATGTGTAGGGAGTTTCGTGCTTAATTTCCATATCGTTTGATCATATGTTGCTATGCATACGATTAATTCGTTGTAATGTTGACTTTTGTGAGAAATGTCGGTTTGACCATGAACTGTATTTGATCGTTTGGCTGTCGTAAGTGTTAATTCTCGTTCATATTTTCGTGCTTGCCATATGAGATCATATTTTACCGTCATTCTCCTAGTTATGATAGTCTTGCCATGATTAGGGTTCACTATGTTTAAATGTTGACTTTCTAAATGTCGGTTTGACTTTTTGAACTCTGATTGTGCTTATCCGATTCTGGCTGTTCCTAAGTATGTATTTTACTGTCTATGATTACCGGTTACTCCGCTTTGCTTACCCCACTTAGTTTCCCTCATTTCTTTGTGAAATTGAGTTTTTCTACTAAGTGTGGGGTAACGTTTTGGTTGACTAATCTGGTTTCATTTTGGTTTTAGGGACACCACTTATGAGCGCAGGACTAAGGTGCGACTTGATGGCGCCTCGAGCTCAGGAGCTGCCGCTCCCGTCACACCTGCTGTTCTGGGTCCACCACCTGCACTACCCCGCCGGGCTGGTTACCACCGCACCATAGCTCGTCTACCAGACTTCTACTTTGAGTGCTTCCAGAAGCTCGAACACGTCCGGGGAGCTGACGTGCGCCCCCTTTCCATGGAGTCACTCCAGGAGCATGACGAGGACTACCACCGGAACGTGCATGACGCCTTAGCACCGGCTGGCTCCTCGAGCTGACCACCATCACCGCCGAGTTCCCAGACATTGCCCTCCAGGAGTTCTGGGCAACCATTAATCTGGACGAGCACAAGAGGATGCAACGCAGAAGGTGGTCACCTTCTATCTTGGTGGGGTGTACAGGCAGCTCACCTACGATGAGTTTGCCGCTCATCTCGGCATCCCCTACGAGCACTATCACGATCATCACCTCGGTTGGGGAGAAGATGATGACGACGAGGAGTACAACGCGCTTTGGAGCCACATGACAGGTGTACCTGGCGATCGCCTCGGGGTGAGCAACTCAGTTAAGTCTCTCTCTCACCCGCTCTATAAGTTTATTCATATGGTTTGGCGGAGGTCGCTTTTATATGTTCGAGACAAGGATCGCCACCATATCCTCAAGGACGAGCTCATGCTTCTCCGAGCCATCCGAGAGAGCTATCCTCTCCACCCCAGCTGGGTACTAGCTCGCATCTTCCGCCAGAAGACCAAGAGGAAGACGCCACCCCGCAAACTCTTGGGGGGCAACTTCATAGGACAGCTCATCCTCTCCTTCGGTATCAGCCATGAATATGGCCCGCACATTCCACGACATCCAGTTAGGACCGTTGGAGGAGACTTGGCGGTTGAGTACGACTTAGAACTCGACCTCAGTCCCCATGTAGCAGCTGATCCTCCACTCCATACTGTGGTCGAGTCAGAGGAAGAAGATGATGCTGAGGAGCAGCAGCCGCAGCCACCGCCTGAATTCCAAGACTATATACCCTCGCCACATCATCAGGCAGGGTATGCTCACCAGTCGCCGCCGGACATTCCAGATACATACCCGGCGCCTACTCATCAGCCCCGACATCACCCAGCGGATGTTGGTGAGTTGTACGAGCGACTTCAGGAGTGGCACATCACCGACAACGCCACTCAAGAGGCGCGGTGGACTATTATGCAGCAACATATGCGCCGCGCCGACCGGCGATATGAGGCACAGATGGCGTGGCAACGCCAGCTCGGCGAATTTCTCCACTTTCCACCTCCCGGCTCATCGGACCAGTAGTGATCGGGTTGTATTCCTTTTCTGGTGTCTTCTTTTTATTTATTATTTTCGGATTTCGATCCAACTTTTTTCTGTGTCGATCCGGGACACTTGTCCCGGTTTTCTTTTTATGTTTCATTTGTTTTTGTTTTGTAGGCAGTAGGGAGATTCCCTTTGCTTCGCTTGGGTAGATTCCCTCCGCTCCGAGGATCCGTGCTCATCCACTACGCCAATCATCTCAATCCAGGTTCTTCTACTTCACTCTGAACTCTAGTCCCTTCATTGTGAGGACACAGTCTGATTTAAGTGTGGGGTAGGATGCTAGAGAACCTTGCATGAACTTGATTGCCCTTGATTGTGTTTTATGTATGCCTCGTGATTCCATTCCAGTCTCTCTAGCATTAGAATGGCTCAGTTCTTGATTTTTGATGTTAAGTTGTTGTTCAACCCTTCATAATGATGCTTAGACTGCTTAACCTAGAACTTGAGAACCAACTTGTATACTTTGATGCTAAATTGCCTGGTCAGAACAGAATTTTAAAAATCACACTTGTAGTTTGTAGCCTTGATTGCATGAAAATGACCGAATCCGACTAGCAAACCAACTGTGAGCTTTTGATCCATTGCACGTAACTTGCAATTTTAATTCTTTCAGAGTGGTTTTCTGTTTACTTAATGAGTTAGAATTTGCATGAGACCTACTCGAGACCACACGATGACACGAGTTCTAGAAGGATAGGGGCACCTAGATTCAGCTACTAAGCCAGATAGCCTACCAAACGATAAATCCACTAGGTTTAGACCCTTGAGCTTGGCCTGTTCTTTCGGTTCGATAATACATTACAGCCATTTCCCACTTCTTTCATTCCCCATTGATCCCCTGTGGTTGTAGTTCTAGATTGACCTACCGGAAGTCGGTTTGTGGTAACCTGCCTATAGCCATTAAACAGGTGGTCTTAGCTAATATGTCCAGACGTGTAAACCCCTCTAGCAACTAAAAGAAAAATCGGCACAAAAGAAAAAAATATAATAATAAAAAGTAAAGTAAGAAAAGAAGCAAGCTTCAGAAAAAAAAAGAGAAGCAGAAAAATCAGAAAAATAAGAAAAGTTCAAAGTGTAGTTCAATAAAACGTTCTTCTCCCTACAAATGGAAGAACGAAGTCAAAAGAAAAAAAGTTCAAAAGAAAAAAAAATCGTGTAAAGAAAAAGAATAAAGTGCTAGGTTGCTTGAGGGTATCATAGGACGAGCGTTCATCATTCCACCCGTGTTTGGTTAGACGGTAGGAAGCCATAGATTAGATTCGAGGGAAGTTAGTCGAAAGCTACACCGCACAAAGCCATCATCATTCATTCCCATCATCCATCTCATTATAAACCCGAGTAGTGTAGTATTCATTACGGTCCTAGCAGGGAAGTCCTTCTTGACTAGATACTCGTGTTGTCACAGTGGTGGAGATGTGGTCGAAATGCAAACCTATGACAGAATTCGGTAACAGAAAATGATCGAGAGCAGAAACACGTCCTTAAACACAGAGAGTGAGAGTTCCCATTGTACTATATATAGCCTGTGTGAGGAGTCTGGTCGGTCAGGTCAAATTCGTACATAATTGGTTGCTAATTACTTGTCGTGTGCAGTTTATTAGTGAGACCAGGTAGTTTGGCTGATCTGTATGCATGTTAGGTTTCTTGTTCTAGGATCGATCTGTCTAATAATTCATTGTGGTTGATTGAGCTCCAATTTAATCGATCTTATCATTTATGAACATGAGCATTTCTATTCAGTTTGCTTGAGGACAAGCAAAAGCTTAAGTGTGGGGTATTTGATGACACTCGATTTGACATGATTATCAGCCTCATTTAAGCGACAATTCTTTGCTTAAAACATGGTTTTTAGGGTAGAATAACGAATATTCAATCGATTGCCCTATCTCGTGCCATTTGTGTTACCTTGGCCCGTTTCGGGTCTATTTGATGGTTTTCTAGTGTTTTTATGTTAGCACATGTTTTTGCCGTCAAATAGAGTAGCCATGGACGTGTCTAAGGCGTTGGAACCTCGAGGAATCAAACCAGAATCGATCCAAGGAGCCGATCAAGTCAAACCGAAAGTCTGCCCATTCACACTTACACATTCGGCGAAAATAAGCTTCCATATTTGGCGAAAACAATAGTGCAAATCAACTGACGCCGAGTGAAGAATGACTTCGGCGAAAACATTGTTCTCTTCGGACCGAAAATACAAGGCAGAGAGATCACGACCATTTACACAAGGATTTTCGCCGAAAATATCCCTATGTTTTCGGCGAAAATATCAGGCCAATCCGGATCAGTTAGGGTTAAGTATAAATACTTAACCCTGCGGCCCAAATCAAAAAAGAGATACAATCATAATTCGCAAAACACAATTTTTCGAATCAGAATCCTCTCAAGTTCTGGAGCGAAGAGTTAGAGTTCGAAGAGCCGGATAGAGATCGTGACGCCATCCCTTCCATCTCGGAGAACCGGAGCTAGGAGTGTTATCTACCGAAGATCGAAGTCTGTCAGAGTCGTCTAAATTAGGTTTTTCAAATTCTTTTCTGTTCTTCCTTTGAATGATGAACTCTTTCCTTGTCTTTGTTTCTTTTGTAATAATCATGAGTAGCTAAACTCGTTAGAGCTTAGACTAGATGAACCCTAAGTGACCCAGGGCTTTAAAGCAGTCACGGATTGGCGGTGATTAGATTCGAAATTCAATCAGTTCTTTTTCATGTTTGATTCGTTCTTCATTGTTCATGTTTCTTGTCTGGATTGATCACCTAGATTAGATTCTGGTTAAGCTAAGGATAGAAGCGAACGCTCGCCTTGCTTTAGAACATCGAATTAAACAATTAACCTTATAATTGGAGTGTGCCTTTCGTAGGAACCGGTTAGGGTTAATTCACTGCAAGAGTAACTCATTAATCATTAGTAATTACACCAATTGATTAAGTCGTTGCGAGAGGCGACCGTACCCGGGCGCTAGTTAATCTTGGTAGTTAGAACGGATAGAGCGAACGTTCGCCGGTCTTAAACCTAAGGGTAAGGAGTTATGGTGGTGTCTTAGTAATTGATTGAACGAGAATCGAAATCCGCTGATCTGTTGATTGCCAATGCTCTAGGGAACGAAGGGGGATTCAAAGTCTAAGTTCGTCTGTCATTCTTGTTTTCAAACCCTAATTCCCAATCTGCTTTAGTTTAATTTGTTTTAATTTTTCTGCACTTCTTAGAAATAGAAGTCGTGGAACTCACACCACGCACAACGTGTTTGCATTTGAGTATTTTGCTAGTTCTGAAGTAACCAATCATAGAAGCTCTTGGAATACGATCTTCTATACGCTTTTACTTAGCATTAGTAGTTTTTATTTGGCTGAACCCGTCCGAACAACGACCGGGCGGTCCACCAGATGCGCTCTGGAGCCACGTCACTGGTATCTCAGGTGCTCGCCACGACCCATAACTCCGTCAGGTCACTCTCTCACCTCTCTTTCGTTTTATTCATGTGGTTTGGCGTAGATCCCTTTTGTTTGCTCCAGAGAAGGATCGCCACCACATCAGTAGAGATGAGCTCATACTACTCCGTGCCATTCGAGAGGGCGACCCGCTTCATCCAGGATGGGTACTTGCACGCCTCTTCCACCAGAAGACCAAGACGACCAAGGCACCTCGCTCCCTCCTTGGTGGTAACTTCGTGGGCTGCTTCATCATCAACTTTGGTCTCAGGCAGTCGTGGGGACTTGACGTCCCGCGCCACGTGGTACACACGTCGGTGGGGACTTGGCTGTTGAGTACGACCTCCAACTGGACTACGGTGCGAAAATTAATGCGCACTAAGTTTTACTCAATGGATTGCTCCAAAGAGATCGTTTTTTCCCAAGGGTCTGTCTTTTTCTATTACTCAACAATAGTGGAATAAGGTATTCAGGGATTTTTGTCGTTTGGTTTGGAATTGGTTTTATATGATCTAATTAACTAAGAAAGCAAATTAAATTAAGCAATTAAGCAAATAAACAAGTTGGAGCTTCAAATAAGACTAAGGCGTTTGTCCAGACTCGAATCCGCTCTAGCTCGATTTAGACGGATGATGCAATGAAACTTTGGTTTCAACAGACTTAATGACTCGGCATTTCCTTTGGCAATCTCTACTCCATGGTAAGGACGCAGAGACACTATCCTATCAAACCTACAATTTTCTATGGTCAAGATAACTAGCAAATTGTCAAGAATTGATGTGAACCGCTGCAACCGTGGGCAGATGACCCTAATCACCGCTAGTCTTGGTCCTTCGCTCGAGATCACCGTCGGCACTGGGGGCGGGAAAGTACTTGGACCCGTCAGTCGCTATTAACCGAGAACCCTAAGTGTCCAGGAATGGCTCCACGACAGAAGGGGAATACTTTTGTTGATAACACCTATCCTAAGCTATGCACGCAGCATAAAACTTAAAGAATTGAGAACAAAAGTTCTGATTTATATTTATTCAAAAAGGGGGGGTCTGCTTACAATGAGGTCGAAGCCTCTTATTTATAGGTGAGGAAGGGAGAACAGGCTCTCCTTTTCCTCCTATGACACTAGCTAATAAAATAATAAAGAAATACAAAAAGAGTCCTAAAAAGGATTGAAATTCGTAGCCTTGTTCACCCATTAAAAGAGTCCTTCCTAAACAAAAACACTAAAAGGGAAAAAGCTGGAAATTCCTAAAAAACAGCTAAACGGGTTAGAAATTTCCAAATAAATACCAAATAAAATAGAAAAAATAATCCCTTCGGCAGATCACTAGTAGACGTCATGGGCTTCAACTTTCATGTTGGGCTTCGGTCCAAATTCTATCTCCAAGTAGCCCAAATTCGTCAATCTTCATCAGACTAGAAATCTGTCCAAAAACGAGAAATCCTAGCTTGATTAGGATTCTTTGCTTGGATGTATTTGGCATAAATGGTCATCCATCCTTCATTGGATCAGGCTCAGGTGGTGGCCTGATCGTAGCTCTGAGCATTGGCTTCCTCGGGTCAGCATCCGAGCTCCTCTCCTAGGACTTGTTTTAGCCCTATCTCTTTCGACTCTCCTCCAAATTCAGGTCCGTTTGTTGGAAGGGTTCTCCTGAGGCTTCAAGCTATCCGAGGCACTTGATATTTCCCAAAAGGCCTGAGCCAATTGGGAGCTAGGCCATAAGTGCTCCTTTGTGACGCCCGACATCACGTCCGGTGCTCGGGTTTGGCTCAAAACTTGGCGTTCTCCAAATCTGTCCGGGCTTCTTGCATTTTTCTTCGTGAAGCTCTTTAGGAATGTCCACAGGAGGCTTTCAGGGGTGGTTAATGGTCCAGGGCTCGTGACAAGTGGTCTTGAGCTCCATTTGAGCACCTGGGCTGGTCCGGGGCTCGTTCCGGGGCTCGTTCGGCTCGTTCGGGTCAATCTTCGGGCACCACCCTTTTCTGGCCAGGCACTCTTAGATCCTTTGTTTCCTATGCTCCAGGAATGTCTCTGAAGGATCCCAAGAGTGGTCAGTACCTTCAGGGCTTGTGGGGATCAGGTCAGGGCCTAGTGGAGGCCCTCTGCTCGGGGTTGGACTTGGCCCTAGGCTTGGTCTGGGGCCTGGACTTGGGACTTTGGCTCTCCAAGGCTCCGGAGGTGGTGCTGGCGTAGGCCTTGGCCTAGCGTGGTCTCGGCCCGGTATTAGTGTTGGGGTCGGGTCGGCATCAGTCGGGTCGGGTTGGGTGGCCCGGATCACTTCAAGAATGCACGAAGAACAATGAAATGCTACAAAGATATGCAAAGAGATTAGTTTCACCGGCCCTATGGTCAAGACACCGGCTAATTGTAATGATCTCCTAAACTGTATAATGGTTCACGTCCATGGTCAGAATTGCAAACCAAAGATGAGGCAAGAACCCTAAGATATGGTCAATCACAGGCTCGTAGAGCTTCAAATTAGGGTTTAAGAAAAATCTCATCTAAGTTTGAATTAACCTCAATTAGCATTAACGGGTTAGAAACCTGACATCATCCATACAGAATCTCACTAAAACTTCATCTAATTGAACAAACCTAAGAGTTTAGCCAGACATAGCGAAAGAAGAAATCAGAGAAACAAGAGAAAAGAAAACTGGAGAATAAGATATCTTACTCCGAGAAATCCTAATCTTGATGAATCAATGACACTCCCGAGCCAATCCTCGCTTCCTCTCGCTCAATCGCGTCTTCAAAGTTTTGCCTTCTCCTCCGAGAGTGTCTGTTCGTCGGGGAAGAAGAGAAAAAACTGAAGTAAAAAGTCTCTCTCTAAAACTCCTCAAAATTGGGTTTAAAACCCTTTTTTCGTCAAAAAAGCCAAAAATTTCCAAAAATGCGTCTGGAAGGGTTGAAAAGTGCGCCTGAGCACTTTTCTCTTCAAAAGTGGAACTTTTTCTGCTGAAGAAAATTTTTGCCAAATGTAATTGCAAAAGTGCGCCTGCCAACACTTAAAAAGTGCGCCGGCGCACATTGTACCACAAAATGAGCAGTTTTTGAGCTGGGACAAGAAACATTTTCAACTCCTTAATTCTTTCGATGCTCCCCACCTCGTTTGTACTCCAAATTGGTCCCCGTTTAAAGCGCCAAGCTCGTAGAAAGGTCATCCACAATATGGTAACCTAATATCTCATCAAAAAAAACTTGAAAACAAATCAAACGACCCAAAAGAGGGCCAACGGGGAATAAAACATAATTTTCACAAAACTCACTCGAAAACATCACAATAAGGTGTCAAACAAGGGAATTTTGCTCAATGTGCGAGATAAACTGGTAAATCTAACATCAAATATGGTCCCGACGAGGCGGCTGTTCTTCCTCCGCCCCAAGAGGTCGAGTCAAAGGAAGAAGATGATTTTGAGGGGGATGAGCTCCAGCCGGAGCAGGAGTTTCATCACCAGATGCCCCCACAACAGCCGCCAGCGGGGTATGCACCCCAGCAGCACTCTTTGCACCAGGATCCTTTCCAGGTGCCTCATCCACATCCCCGACCGCTTCCAGGAGACTTTGGGGAGATGCTAGATCGACTCCAGGAGTGGCGTGTAGAGGACAACGCCACCCAGGACGCCCGATGGATTATTACTCAGCAGCACATGCGTGTGCAGGACGAGAGGTATGAGGTGCAGCTGGTGTGGCAGCAGCGGGTCGCGTCCTTCTTCCATTTCCCACCTCCCGGTGAACCTGACCAGCAGTGATCGGGTTGTGTCCTCTTCCTTGTCCTTTCTTTTTATTTATTCTTTTCGGATTTCGATCCAACTTTTTTCCGTGTGGATCCGGGACACTTGTCCTGGTTTTCTTTTGATATTTTATTTGTTTTTGTTTTGTAGGCAAAGTTTTGGTAGATTCCCTTCCCACTCCGAAGTCCCGTGCTCATCCCCTACATCAATCATCTCGGTCCAGGTTCTTCTAATTAATTTCTACTCTAGCTTAGTCCTGTGGGGACACAGAACAGTTTAAGTGTGGGGTAGGATGCTAGAGAACCTTGCATGAACTTGATTGCCCCTTATTTGTGATTTATGTGTTTCGTGGTGTCTTTCCAGTTTCTCTAGCATTAGAATTGCTCAGTTCTTAATTCTTGATGTTAAGTTTTCGTTCAAACTGTCATAATGATGCTTAGACTGCTTAACCTAGAACCTGCGAACCAACTTGTATACTTTGATGCTAAATTGCCTGGTCAGAACAGATTTTTGAAATCACACTTGTAGTTTGTCGCTTTGATTGTATGAAAATGACCGAATCCGACTAGCAAACCAACTATGAGCTTTTGATCCATTGCACATAACTTGCAATATTAATTCTTTTTGAGTGTTTTTCTGTTTTCTTGAATGAGTTAGAATTTGCATGAGACCTATTTGAGACCACATGATGACACGAGTTCTAGAATGATAGGGGCACCTTGATTCAGCTACCAAGCCAGATTGCTTACCCAACGTTAAATCCACTAGGTTTAAACCCTTGAGCTTGGCCTTTTCTTTCGGTTCGCTATACATTACATCCAATCCCCATTCTTTCATTCCCCGTTGATCCCCTGTGGTAGTAGTTCTAGATTAGCCTACCGGAAGTCAGTTTGTGGTAACTTGCCTATAGCCATTAAACAGGTGGTCTTAGCTATTATGTTTAAACGTGTAAACACCTTTAGCACTAAAGGAAAATCGGCACAAAGAAAAAGAAAAGAAGAAAAAGAATGAAAATTAGAAAAAATTAGAAAAGTTCAAAAGTTTCAAGTTTATAGTTAGTTCAATAACGTTCTTCTCCCTACATATGGAAGAACGAAGTCAAAAAAAATGTAATAGAAAAAAAATATGCAGAACAAAGTGCTAGGTTGCTTGAGGGTATCATAGGACGAGCGTACACTATTCCACCCGTGTTCGGTTAGACGGTAGGAAGCCATAGGCTAGATTCGAGGGAAGTTAGTCGAAAGCTACACCGCACCAAAGCCAACATCATGCATTCCCATCCTCAATCTCATTATAAACCCTTGTAATGTAGAATTCGTTACAGTCATTAGCAGGGAAGTCCTTCTTGACTAGTTATTCGTGTTGTCACAGTGGTGGAGATGTGGTCGAATTGCAAACCTATGACAGAATTCGTTACAGTCATTAGCAGGGAAGTCCTTCTTGACTAGTTATTCGTGTTGTAACAGAAAATGATTGAGAGCAGAAACACGTCCCTAAACACAAAGAGTGAGAGTTCTGCCTTGTACCACATACTATCTGTCTGAGGAGTCTAGTCGGTCAGGTCAAATTCGTGCATGACTGGTGATTGCTCCTTGTCGTGTGCAGTTTTTTGTGAGACCGGGTTGTTTGACTGATCGGTATGCATGTTAGGTTGCTTGTTCTAGAAGTAGCTGTCTAATACTTCATTGTGTATGTTTGAACTTCAATTTTACAGATCTTATCATATGTGAACTTGAGCGTTTTCTATTCAGTTTGCTTGAGGACAAGCAAAAGCTTAAGTGTGGGGTATTTGATGACACTCGATTTGACGTGATTATCAGCCTCATTTAAGCAACATTTCTTGGCTTAAGACATGGTTTTTAGGGCAGAATAGCGAATATCACTCAACTGCTCCATTTCGTGCCATTTTGGTTACTTTGGCCCATTTCGGGTTTATTTGATGGTATTCTTGTGTTTTTGTAATAGCACAGTTTTTTGCCGTAAAATAATGTAACCAAGGACATGGCTAAGGCAATGGAACCTCGAGGAATCGCACCAGAATCGATCCAAGGAGTCAATCAAGGCAACACAAATCCTACCAAGCTTTACAAAGAAGATTTCGGCGAAAAGATCTGAAGTTTTCGCTGAAAATCCAAGAAGAAATCGTCAGAGTATAAAAGATGAAGTTTTCGGCGAGAAGTCAAAGTCTTCGCCGAAAACTCTAAACAATCAACAGCTGAGGAACAGTCGACCGAGCCAGCCTTTTTCAAAGAAGTTTTCAGCGAAAACTCCTAAAGTTTTCGCCGAAAATCTTAACCTAATCCAACTGGGAATAGGGTTGAGTATAAATATAAACCGGTGGCTCAAAATAAGAAAAAAAAACAGAATTTACAACTTATCACAAGTTCCAGACCTAAGAAGTTCAAGAGAACAGAGTTTGAGAGTTCGAAGAGCCGGGAAGAGATCGTGACGCCATCTTTCCATCTTGGAGACTCGGAGCTAGGAGTGAAGATTACAGAAGAGCAGAGCTTTGCCAGAGTCGTGTTAATTAGGTTTTACAGCTTCCATCTGTTCTTCCTTTTCGCTGGCTAATGGGACGGGCTTGGGTACCCGTACCAGTTAAGAAACGGGTAGTGGGTACCCATTAGCCTCAAAACTCATCCCGTGGCCCGAACCCGTTCGGGTAGTGGGTACCCATTAATGATAATGGGATCGGGCTGGGATACCCATTAAACCCAATAAAACCCACTATAAAAACATTTTGCACCAGCTGGCAGCCATTTTGTAAAATTCACCTGCCAATTGAATATTAATTCACCTGCCAATTTATAAGCAAATATAAATTCACCTGCCAATTAAAAAAATATAAAATTCACCTGCAAATTGAATAAGCAAAGCAAACTGCACCAGCCGGCAACCATTTTGTAGAACATAAGCAAAGCAAACATAATGATTAATTGACTTAGTTTATTAATTATTAGTTAGGGATTTTATTTATTATAATAATATAAATTTAACAGTTCGGACCAAACGGGCTTAATAGGTACCCACGGTATTACCCGTTCGGGTAGTGGGTACCCATTAGCCTCAAAACTCATCCCGTAGCCCGAACCGATTCGGGTAATGGGTACCCACTACCCATTAAGAAACGGGTCGGGCTCGCGGTTACCCACTACCCGGCGGACCAACTTTCAGCCCTACTTTTCATGATGAACTCTGCTTCAGTCTTTGTTCTGCTGTTATGAACATGAGTAGCTAAACTCGTAGAGCTTAGACTAGATGAACCCTAAGTGACCCAGGGCTTTAAAGCGGTCACGGATCGGCGGTGATTAGATTCAAAGTTCAATCAGTTTCTCTTGCATGTTTGATTTGTTCTTCGTTGTTTGTGTTTCTTGTCTGGCTTGATCACCTAGATTAGATTCATGTTAAGCTGAGGATAGTAGCGAATGTTCGCCTCACTTTAAAACACCGAATCAACAATTAAACTATAAATTGAAGTGTGTCTTTCGTAGGAACCAGTTAGGGTTAATCCACTTCAACAGTAACTCATAAATTGTTAGTAATTCCACCAGTTAGTTTAGTCATCGCAAGAAGCGACCGTACCCGGGCGGCTAACTAATCTTGGTAGCTAGATCGGATAGAGCGAACGTTTGCCAGTCTTAAACCTAAGGGTAAGGAGTTATGGTGGTGTCTTAGAATTGATTGAACGAGAATTGAAAACCGCTGGTCTGTTGATTGCCAATGCTTTGGTGATCTAAGGGGATTCGAAGTCTAAGCTTGTCTATCATCTTTGTTAAGTCAACCAATCTTTTAATCTGTCTTTCGAGTTAGTTTTTAATTTACCTTGCATTTCTAGAATAGAAGTCGTGGAACTCACACCACGCACAACGGGTTTGAACTTGAGTAATCTGCCTTTATATTTGAGTAGACGATTATTAGAAGACCCGTGGAATATGTTCTGTCTTGCTTTGTGCTTGACAGTTATTTGACTACACGCACGTGAAAACGCGTCCATCAGTAGGATAGATGGTATTTCAAGGTGTTTCTCCTAACCATTTACTCAAAGAGATTAACAATTACTCGAGTTTAAATCAAGTTGCATGGTGTGAGTTCCACGACTTTCTAAACTATTAAGCAAGAAAAAGAGATCAAAACTAAGAAACAGATTGATTGGTTGAGGTTGATTTCGATTGACAAACAAAAGCTTAGACTCGAATCCCCCTAAGATTACCAAGGCATTGGCGATCACAAAATTGGCGACTTTTCAATCCTAATTCATTCAATTCTTAAACATCATCATAGCTCCTTACCCTTAGGTGGAAGTCCACGAACATTCACTACTATTGAACTAGTGATGCAAAAATTAATGCACACTAGTTTTACTCAATGGATTTCTCCAAAGAGATCGTTATTTCCCTTGGGTCTTTCCAATTCTATTACTCAACAATTGTGTGTAAAGCTATTCGAGGTTTTTTCGTTTAGTTTTGAGTTTGGTTTATGAACTAAATTATGCTAAGAATGCAAAGTTAAACAAATAGGCAAGTAAACAAGTTGTGGTTTGGGAGAATGACTAAGGCGTTTGTCCAGACTCGAATCCACCTAGCTCGGTTAAGATGGAGATGCAATGCAATTTTGGTTACTCAGACTTCGTTGACTCGACACTCTCTTAGGTAATCTCTACTCCTTGGCAGGTCGTAGAGAGGCTATCCTATCGGATCCAAAGGTTCCTATGGTCAAGACAACCTATGAATTCTCAAGAATGCATACAAGGTGTTCCGTGAAATGCCATAGAGATAATGCAAAGAGATTAGGTCTATCGGTCCTATGGTCAAGGTACCGGCAGATCCTAACAACTTCCTAGACTCTAGAATGAATCACGTTCGTGGTCAGAACCACAAAATCAAAGATGAAGTAAGAACCCCAGGATATGGTCAATCAACGGATTCAAAAAGTTTCAAATTAGGGTATAGGAAAATCACATCAAATGTCTGAATAAACCTCAATTAACATAAAAGGGTTAAAAACCCAATATCATCCATACTAAATCTAACCAGGGTTTCATCTAATATGAACAAACAAAAGAGTTTAGCTTCTCATGGCTCTGAAAGAAATCAAGAATTCAACAAAGAAGAAAACCGAAGAGAAAACATCTTAGTCTGGAATAAACTAATCCTGATGACTCAATAAAACTCCCGAACAAATCCTAGCTTCCTCCCGCTCAATCGTGTCTTCAAAGCTCCAAAATCTCCTCCTGTGAGTGTTTGGTTCGTCGGAAAATCGAATGTAGAATGAATAATCATAATCTGTAACTCACATGAACACACTACAAAACGACATCAAATATACCCGAAATGGGTGATAAAAGGGATTTTACCAAGGTCGTATTCCACGGGGTCCTCTCATAAACCAATACTCACACTTCTCATAGACGGTCTAGACATTTGAAATTGGTTTGGTTTGATTTAGAAATTCAGAAACAAAGGCAAAGAAATGCAATACTAACAAAGACTAAGCAAGAGAGAAAGGTGGTTCAAATCAAAGACAAAGGGGGCTCTCTTGGTGGGTAGTTTCATCATGCTCAAGATGACTAATTGAACAAACAAGCCAATTAAGATCGAGTTTGCATTCGGATGACCATGCATTTCACTTCTATAGACTCAATGCACTCTCGTAGCACCTAATCCCTATCCTAATACCACTCAACTTAGGCTCTCGCTCTCAAGCTAAGTGAAAAAGGATGCATTCTAAGTGTTTGATGAAATGCCAAGACACAAGATACTCTCTTAAGACTCTATGACCACAAGGCTAGGCACAACACTCTCATATCAATGCCCTAACACTAAGAGATTCACCAAAAAGCCTTTTCAAACTCAATTGAATGAAAATCCACATGCACACCAAGTGTTCGATAAAATGCCCAAGAGAGAAATCAAGTGAAAATGGTTGAAATAAGATGATCTAATCTCTTAGAACACACTCACTTCAATCCCTAGACCTACAATCTATGAAATCCAAGCACCTCATGCATCAAATCACATTGAATTGACCAAATCAAGCAAACATGGCATAAAATGGCATTAAGAACAAGTCTAGGAATCATCCTCATACAACCAAGATCAATCATGGCAAGTTCTATAGCAATCATCCCTCTATCATAGCACAACTAATCTACCCATCCAAGATGAACCCTAGAAACTCAGCCACACATGGCCAAGGGAGTAAAGAGAAAAGAAGGAAGAATGGTCACCAAGAACACCATGGATGAATCCTTGAGATGATCTTCACTTCTCCACTTGTAAGCACTTCTCCCAAGGTTTGTTGGTTTCAATCCTAGCTCCAATGGCTTCAAATTGCTCCAAAAATGTGTTCTAGGGTTTGAGGGTTCGTGGGTATGTGTTTGGGGTTCAGAGAGATGATAGAAATCTCCAAAATGGCCAAAAACAAGAGTATTTATAGTGCAGGGACAGTGCACGGCGTGCACCCCTGCACGGCGTGCACATATGCACGGCGTGCACCCCTGCACGGCGTGCACATCTGCCCGGCGTGCACCCCTGCACTCTGCAGAAAGCTCGATCTTGTAATGCTCATATCTCCCTCGTCCGGACTCCAAATGACCTCCGTTTGCTCCTATGCGCTCCTTGTCATCCGTACTTTGATGCCATAACCTGAAAATGCACAGAGGCAACTCCAATAGCCCACGAATTTGGCTCCAAAGTGGCAACCGGACAACAAAATGACACTTTGCACAAAACTTCAATAAAAGCATATAAGTCATGTCATTTCACGAATAAACACGGGCATTTCATAGGTCATTCATAAGCTTAAAATGCACTAATTAAAGTCACATCAAATTCCCCTACGACTAAGCTTTGCTTGTCCTCAAGCAAATGAATTAGAAAACATCCAAGTTCACAAATGACAAGTTCGGTCCATTGAGATTCAAGCAATCACAATTTAGCTTAAACTGTTCCACGAACAAACTAAACCTACACATGCAAGAACATCAACCAAACAAGTCTAAACCTCACTAATTTCTGCACACTTCAAGTAGTGTTGATTGGGACACAGCAAAACCGACCACGACAACACCAACTCTAATCAAAAGGACTTGAAATCGGAACATGGATCGTAAGTGGCGAGTGATTATGATGTGGCTATCGACTCGACTTCATCCGCTTCTAGATCCGCACTTTACAAACTCTGGCTAGGATCAAGGGCTACATTTGAGAACTCTTTTTCTTTCTTTTCTTCTTTTTTTTTTCTTCTTACTGCCTACTAGTGCTCGATTCAACACTTCACTTAGGTGTTGAACCTGCCTAGCTCACAGCCTTTGCCCTTTTGCTTAGTGCTCAACCCGACACTTCACTTAGGTGCCGAGCTTGCCTAGCTTTTCTTTTGAGCATTTTTTTTTTCACAATTTAGCCACTTGATCCTTAGCCCTTTACAACTTCCACACAAGATTTCGAATTGGATTCCGTCTAATCTCAAGCCACAATCACGAAGGATCAAAAAGGGAATGAAGAACATGGAAAAGGAGTAAAAAGGGTGAAAATTCTGATTGCCTCCATCATCTTAGACCGGTGTTATCGAGCGGTACAAAAACACTTATCGAGCGGTACAAAAACACGTATCAAACCAATCAACCAACATACAAGAGTGATAAAATCTCTGTTCTGACCTAGACTCATTTGACATTAGCTCTAACAAGCTGGTTATAGGTTCTAAGTGGAACAATCTAAACATCATTGTGAAGACTTGAAGTCAATTAAACACCAAAAGTCAAGAACCGAATGATTCTACGATAAAGGAATTTGGAAACAATCAAGATCATGCAAATCATCAAAGCATAGCATTACATCTCTACCACAAATAATCACACCAAACCTCAAACTCCCCTACGACTAACATGAGCATTGTCCTCAATGATCAAGAGAGAGATGGTAAGGTGGAACGAAGTTACCGCGTTGGTAGAGAGGAGCATAGGACGTAATAGTGGTGAAAGAGTTCCATGATGATCCTTGGTGAAGAGTGATCCAAAATGCTTGTCAAACCTTATTCAAAAAGCTAAAACAACACAAAAACCTCAAACAACAATTAAAAGCGAAAAAGTAAAGATAACATGGGGTGCATAAACAAGTGCAATAAAGCCAAAAGAGAGCCTTGATTGATCTACACACAATCACAATCAAATAAAAAGAAAACAAGGGTCTTGAGATAGAAGTGGGGCCCTGGAAATCTCACTGGGAAGGATGAACACAAAAATCACTAATCAAGTATCCTTCAATTCCGAAATCCAAAACATGAAAGATCAGAGCAAAGATCAAACAATTTAACATCCACAGCTCAACGATCACATCAAAATGGAAATATCACTTAGCATGAATTAAGATCATCAGAGTCAAAAGCGACAACCTATGCTAGCAAAGATCAATTCATTAAGGACCACTCTAAGCATTAGGCATGTAAAACGGGCAATATTACTAATAGCAACATATGAGCACGAAATCACATAATGTAAGGAGGGATGTACAAAAATAGACCCATGCGTGGTGATCAAACACACCCCTCCTCACACAAAGAAGGTAAATCAGCCCCTGAATTCATCACCTGCAACACCCAACAAAATGACATACACCACCCTGAACCAACCATCCCAAGAGAATATACCATTCACCATGAACTCAAGCAAACCACAATTTGTTAAGCGATGAACTCAAGCAGCAAACCACAATTGAAGACGCCAATGGCACAACAATCATGACAACAATCAAACCACTTAGCCAAACTCAACAAGCCAAATTTTCATGGGCAAACCGTCATGAACAAATACCACAATAAATACCAATGAAAAACCAAATCATAATCACCCCAATACCTCATTAACACCCCCCAAACGAATCAAACAGTGAAAAAAATTGTGGAAAAAAAATTGCAGGGGGGTGCACGGCGTGCAGGGGTGCACGGCGTGCAGGGTGCACGGCGTGCATGGTGCACGGCGTGCACCTTGGAGCTGAAAATTTTTCTGAATCCTCCTGGACAGCACGTGCACCAACCGTGCACGTGCACGCGTGCATCATGCACGGCGTGCATAGTGCACGGCGTGCACCTCCTCAGCCTAAAATCAAATTTTTATCTCGACGAAAAATGACCAAAACACCGTCAAATCAACCCAAAATCGGACCCCGAACTTCAGAATTTCAACACCTACGAGACCACAAAGGACACCACAACAACTCAAGGACCTTGAATACCACAAAAACACACAATCATGCAATCAAACCAAGAAGAAAAGACATGAAAAACACTCGGGTTGCCTCCCGAGAAGCGCTTGGTTAACGTCTTAAGCTCGACGAAGCACACGGACCAGCTAAGTAAAACCATCCCAACTCATTACCTCTTTGAAATCGAAGTCATTACCTTGGCATGGCACACGGAACTTGAATTGAACCTTACCGACTTCGGAGGTGTGAGCTCGGATTTCCCAGATGATGAAGTGTGAGCAATGGAGAAGGGGCCAAACCACTTGGAGTGAATTCTCTCATCGGGTGGCTTCTTAGTCTTGCTAGTCTCACCCATCGGTGCGGCTTCCTTGCCCTTCTCGGGTGGCTTCTCCACACCTTTCTTCTTAGCCTTAGGTGGAGTCTTTTGAAGCACGAAAGGTGGAGCCTCCTTTACTTCATCCTTTTTCTCCTGCACATCACTAAGAGCAAACAACTCCGCAAGACTATGACGGACAAGGTTAGTGCTATTAGTAGCCGAAGTAAGCTCATGCGGATTCTTAGGATCATGATGACTAGCATAAGACAAAGTAAACTCCATGCCATTTGAACGGTCAAAGATCATGCATTCATTATCAACCCTAAGTGTAAGTTTTACCACCGTAGACATCAATCAAAGCATGAGAGGTTGCTAAGAAAGGTCGTCCTAAAATCAAAGGCACATCGGTATCACCCAAAGCATCTAGAATAACAAAATCCACAAGGAATTCAAAAGCACCGACTTAACCAACACATCTTCACAATACCACGAGGAGATTCATGGTCTTATCCGCTAATTGAACATTCATGAGGGTTGGTTTAGTTTCCCTATGCCTAGCTTCTTAACATGCAATATGGCATAACATTGATACTAGCACCCAAATCGCTAAGCCTCTACTTATTGCATGCTCACCAATAGTGCAAGGAATAGTAAAGCTACCTGGATCCTTAAGCTTCCCCGGTGGTTGCTTAGAGAGAATGGCGGAGCATTGTTCGTTGAGCTTTGCCGAAGTTACATCCTTAAGCTTGCGTTTGTTGGTGAAGATCTCTTTCATGAACTTCGCATATTGAGGCATCTTGGTGATTGCTTCTCCAAAAGGCATTGTGAATTGAACCTTGTCAAGAATCTCAACAACCTCTTGAAATCTTTCTCCATGGAATCCGGCTTCAAGCGAGAAGGGTAAGGTGGCTTAGGCTTGTACGGAGGCAAAACCGGTGCGGGAGGAGAGACCGGAGTAGCACTCGTCGTAGCACTCGTCGTAGCCTCTTGGGATTCATCCTTGGTGGTAGTCTTAGAAGCTTCTTTAGTCTTCGCCTCTTTCACTATGACTTCAATTTTGTCCGTATCATCATCGGAAAACAAAATCTTCAACTAGAACATAGTCATCAATTTGAGCTCTTACCGCTTTAGGTGTGGAATCTTGAAGTTGCTTACCATTCCTCAATGTTACCATCATAAGCTCCTCGGGAACCTTGGGGTTGACCTTGGTGTTGGAGGGTAGGCTACCCTTTGGTCTCTCCGAGAGTGTCTTAGATATTTGACCCAATTGAGTATTCAAATTGGTAATTGAAGCTTGTTGATTCATGATAAGTTGAATCATTTCCGCATTGGTGTCTTCTTGGGAGATTGAAGAACCACCCTCTTTGTTTTGAGAAGGCTTGGTGAAACCAGGCGGCCCATTACCCTTATGATTATACATCCCCGGTGGATTAGAACCTTGCTCACCACCTTGGTTACCTGATTTTGGTTGTCTCCTTGGTTCCATTGGTTGCCTTGCTTTTGATTTCCCATTGATTACATAGGTTTCCTCCTTGGTTACCTTGATTGTACCCCTTGTAACCTTGGAATCCTCCTTGATTACCTTGGTTGTAACCCTTGTTATAACCACCACCTTGACTCCATTGGCCTTGGTAACCTTGGTTAGACTTGTTGTACCAAGGTCGGTTATAGTTACCTTGATAGTTACCTTGGGCCTGAACAACCATGCAAACCTTACCTTCTGAATCTTAACTCCTCAGAAGCCACATTGGTCAAGTGACTCAGGCAGACTGAAGACAAGCACAACATCATGGCCTTACAATCAAACCACTACAAAATCCAAAGCAACTTTCATGGGCCACCTTCATGAACAAATACCACAGTCATACGACATACAAAGAACATTCACTTTACACCCATGACTCGACTATAACACACCCGAAGAATCAAAAGTAAAAAATCTTTGGAATTGCCAGGGGGCTTCTTCCTGCTGCGACCTGGTGACGCACTCAGCGGACCGGGTGCAATGGTGCACGCGTCACTCTTGACTAAAATTTCTGATTCTCCGGACAGCCCTGTCCTACCGGCACTCGCGAGGGTGCAAGCACTGCGGCGATAGGTGCACCTTGACCTCCCCCAGGCGCTAAAATCAATTTTTATCTCGACGAAAATACCAAGACAGCCAAATCAACCCAAAACGACTCCAATCTGCAGAATTGTAAACTCGAGACACAAACGAACGAACTTGAAACCAAGTCCTCAAAAGACCCTTCATTGCAATCAGAAGGAGAAAGCATGAAAATTCATCCGTCTATGGGTAGCATCCTCAAGGCTGGTTCGTCTAAGCCTCGACGAAGGTACACGACTCACTAAGTTGAACTCCAACTCTCCACTTGAATTGAGTCTTACCTTGGCATGGCACAGGAATAATTGAACCGTACGCTCACTCACGGGACTGGTCGATTCTCCCAAGTGAATGTAGCAATGAAGGCCAAACCACTTGGATGAATCTCACCATCATCTTGACACTCCTCATTTCAACCATTTGGTCATTGCTTGCCCTTCTCGGGCTTCCACAGTCTTCTTCTAGACTTAGAGGTGCTTCAAACGAAAGGGAGCCTCTTACTTCAGCCAGTTTTCGTCCTGCACACCTTAGGAACAACTCGCAACTGAGGACAAGGTATCTATTAGTAGCCGAAGTAGGCATGAGATGCTTAGGATAGATGACTTGCTCATATCATAGTAAACATCATGCATTGCGGTAGATCATGCATTCATTATCAACCTAAGTGTAGACCACCGAGACATCAATCAAGCATGAGGGTGCAGAAGGTCTGAATAGGACTCAATCACCGCAAGCACCTAGAATAACAAAATCCGAAGGAATCAAGCGCACCGACTTAACCACACATCCTACAATACCAGAGCAAATACTATACACCTAATAACATTCAAAGGGTGTTAGTTCCAATCATAGCATCTAAAAAGAAGGAGCAAAAACAATTGGAATATAGACAAATCGGCTAAGCTCTACTATATGCTTCACCAATAGAGGCACGAAGGCAAAGCCCATAATGACTTAAAGGTTTTCCGTGGTTCTTATAGTACACAAAGGCGATTTTAAACCAAGTCGCTACCACTCTCTCATAGGTCCAATCATTAAACTTCTCATATGGTTCTATTAACAATTAGAAATCGGAAGAAAATTCAAAACAAAGGTAAAGAAGCAAATAACAAAGATAGCAAAACAAAGGGTAAACAAGGGGGCTCTCTTGGTGGGTAGTTTCATCATGCTCAAGATGACATAATTGAACAAACAAGCCAATTAAGATCGAGTTTGCATTCGGATGACCATGCATTTCACTTCTATAGACTCAATGCACTCTCGTAGCACCTAATCCCTATCCTAATACCACTCAACTTAGGCTCTCGCTCTCAAGCTAAGTGAAAAAGGATGCATTCTAAGTGTTTGATGAAATGCCAAGACACAAGACCTCTCTTAAGACTCTATGACCACAAGGCTAGGCACAACACTCTCATTTCAATGCCCTAACACTAAGAGATTCACCAAAAAGCTTTTCAAACTCAATTGAATGAAAATCCACATGCACACCAAGTGTTCGATAAAATGCCCAAGAGAGAAATCAAGTGAAAATAGTTGAAAAAGATGATCTAATCTCTTAGAACACACTCACTTCAATCCCTAGACCTACAATCTATGAAAACCAAGCACTCTCATGCATCAAATCACATTGAATGGACCAAATCAAGCAAACATGGCATAAAATGGCATTAAGAACAAGTCTAGGAATCATCCTCATACAACCAAGATCAATAATGGCAAGTTCTATACAATCATCCCTCTATCATAGCACAACTAATCTACCCATCCAAGATGAACCCTAGAAACTCAGCCACACATGGCCAAGGGAGTAAAGAGAAAAGAAGGAAGAATGGTCACCAAGAACACCATGGATGAATCCTTGAGATGATCTTCACTTCTCCACTTGTAAGCACTTCTCCCAAGGTTTGTTGGCTTCAATCCTAGCTCCAATGGCTTCAAATTGCTCCAAAAATGTGTTCTAGGGTTTGAGGGTTCGTGGGTATGTGTTTGGGGTTCAAGAGAGATCATAATATCCCAAAATGGCCAAAAACAAGAGTATTTTATAGTGCAGGCGGCAACAGTGCCAACGGCGTGCACCCCTGCACCGGTCGGTGCACCCCTGCACTCTGCAGAAAGCTCGATCTTGTAATGCTCATATCTCCCTCGTCCGGACTCCAAATGACCTCCCGTTTGCTCCTATGCCTCCTTGTCATCCGTACTTTGATGCCATAACCTGAAAATGCACAGAGGAAACTCCAATAGCCCACGAATTTGGCTCCAAAGTGGCAACCGGACAACAAAATGACACTTTGCACAAAACTTCAATAAAAGCATATAAGTCATGTCATTTCACGAATAAACACGGGCATTTCATAGGTCATTCATAAGCTTAAAATGCACTAATTAAAGTCACATCAATGGGTCAAGGGCACTAAAACATGGTGTTTGACACAAAAATGAGAATTTACCTGGAATCATGCATAGAAGTGTGTAAATGGATGGAATATAGCTTAGGAATGGAGAGATGAACGCGGTAAATCTAGTGTCATCAAACTACCCCACACTTAACCTTGTGCTTGTCCTCAAGAAAGAATTCTAACACAATAATGCACCAACATGAATGAGCAAACCGAAAACCTCTTGGTTCCTAGAATGATGTATAAAGTGCTTCTATCAAAAAAGAGGATTACCCAACTAACCACACAGTTAAAACCAATCCTTTAATGGAGTAAAAGAGGAACATGACTTTATCAAGCTAGTGAACAACCTGACTTGGTAAAGGCAAGACAATACTTACTTTCGCTACACTTACTCTAGACTACAACCCGACACTTGCTAGATAAGGGAACACGAATAAAAAATTAAAAGCAAAATTTTGTTTCTTTTTCTTCTTTTCTCTTTTTTTTCGAGTGGGAGGTACAGTTGAGAATCACATCAGGTATGGAGCAACCGGAAACCTTTGAAATTTCACGTTATCCTAAACCCTGACCACAATTGGGAGTAGGTTGAGAATGAGACTGCCACATAAACTTTCCTTTGGGACTAAACAATGGGCAGGCACGTATGCCAGCTCGTGAATCGACTCACAACTTCAATACCAAACCACGCATTTTAATTAGATTTCTCTGATTAGGTTCATTGATATTAATTTAAAGCACATATTTAAAAATCCCTTATATAGACTCGATCATGATATTAGAACAAGCGAATTCGAGCAAAATATTAGACCAAGTCTTCCACAAAACCAAGTCAACTGTTCACTAAACCGATAAGGACAAGTTCCTAGGATACTACAAGCAAGAGAACGAGAGATGGTCATAATACGGGTTCTCGCACACACGTTTGGTCAAGAAACAGCACCACATCATTCTCACCATATGGAAGAAGGTGAGCAATTCAGGAAGATATTAAGCAATGCGAAGAGATACTTGCAAAAGAGAATAGGAAGCAGTGAAAGAGTGACAAAAGAAAACACAATCACCACCCATCTAACGATAAACCTTGGTACATATCATGCGAATCACCTGCCCCACAATTAAACAGGACAATGTCCGCACTGGACCAAAATGGGAGAAAGGCGATACAAAATACCTGGAAGTGGAAGTGGACTAGAGATGGAATAAAAGACAACCTCAATGTCTACCGTCAGGCGATGGTGAACGTGGTGATTCTTTCCTGCACGATTATACAAAATAGAACAAAATACCAACAAATTATTGAATAGATCAAAGGAGTGCTCCTAGTTTATAATCATGATCCATCAAACTCAAAAGTTCACAAATGACGCAACCTTCAATTATAATCACCGATTTCAAGGGGACATATCAATGGAATCGATCCAAGATATCAAATTAAGATAATATAGCAGGAATGTGATTAGAAACCCCACATTTAGAGCATTAAACAAACTAAGAATCAAAGTTTAACCAGCAAACCACTCAAAGCCATAAATTCACATCAAATGATATCCAAAACAATCCAAATCACAAACATAGCATCATCAATTTCATCAAGGGTTAATGAATTGAACAAACTCCCAAAATTTAAATTCTAAGATTCAAAGTTCAAAATTCTATAATATGTAAATCTGAATGAAAATTGACAAGGAGTAGTGCAAAAGAACCGTGAAAACATTGAGAACACATCAATTGTTGGACATTTTGGCTAATTCTCACGAAAATTGACGAAACACCCAAAATTCAAGAAGATGTAAAAAATGCGTCAGGTTGTTCAAAAGTGCGCCCGACCGCACTTTTAGCCCCATTTTTATACCAAAATTACAGAAGGTTAAATTCTGATTGTCCAAAAGTGCGCCCAACAAATGTTGTGCACTTTTTGGTTCATTTCGTGACCTACTTTTTTTCCAAAAATTTTGACCTCCCATCGGTAGAACAGACACACGGAACACCCTAAACTCAACCTTAGACACTACAATCATGCAAGAACTGACTCAATAAAATTAAAAACTAACTCCATGACTTTATCATATACTCGACTCAATAATTCAAAGAACTACAGCCTCGGGTTGCCTCCCGAGAAGCACTCTCTTTTAACGTCTTTGAGCTAGACGATACCTGGTTATGGACCCCAACTTAAGAGTTCCTTGAAGTCAATCACCTTCTTCAAGGCTAGCGGTTGAGTGCCAAATAGCACACCAAAAGGAACAAGATGTAGTCGGTGGTGCTCAAGTAGATCCTGGTTCTATTCGAATGACCTTTTCTTCTCAAATTTTCCTACTGGAGGAGGAAAGAGATAGTATAGTGTGTTATAATCAATGATTGCAGTCTGCTCCACACCAATGTCATCCAAGTTTCTCGTGCAATTGAGCACATACGCCTCAGAATCACTACCCTCCTCAGTTTTGGTTGTTTGAATCACCAATGAGGATGACTCCTCAATATCCACGTGCTCATCTTACGCTTCAATTGCAGGATGGATCAGCTCCACATCTTCCTCTACCACCATTATCAGAGATTCTTCATCAAATACCTCTAGCTCACAACAGCCATGGGATAGATTATCATGGACTTCTTCTAGCAACACCCGATCAATTTCCTCTATTCTCTAACTCAGATTCTCAATCATGGCCTTAGTCTCCGCCTTTTGAGCTTGAATTTCTGCTATGATTTGTTTCAAGAGGAAGTCCATATAAGACTTCTGATGTTGGTACTGGTGGGAGGGTTAAGGTTCTTCTTCGTAATCCTGGTGGTAGTGTGTACCTTCTACCTCTAGCCATGAACACAAGGGTGGTGGTTCTTCATTCCAGATTGGCAGAGGTGGCTGCTCTGATATATTCCATCCTTGTTGATATTCGTCGAATGGTACTCCATTAATGCACCATCCTTGGTGTTTCCCATAGAACCTGTTATACTGCATCTCAAAACTCAAGAGCACTACCCAAGTAAATCATGAAAAAATGGGGAGAAAAGAGATGATAAAAAGATGAATGAATAAGCTTAAGCACACAATGCCTTTCCTAGGATAGGACCCTAGTATGGTTGATCGATCGCAAATGTGGCTGTTGTTCAGTTGTCGTATTATCCCACTACAACAAAACCCATAAATAGTCGGGGGCCAAATGCCCCCGACAATTATAGTCGGTGGCTGGCCAACAATGGTCGGGGCCTATAGCCCCCGACAAATATAGTCGGGGGCAATTTTGTTGGGGGCCTGGCCCCTGACTAATTGAGTGGTTTAGTCAGGGGTGTGACCCCCGACAATAAAGCCCCCGACTAAAATAATCGGGGGCCACACCCCCGACTAAATGTGTAATTAAATATAATATATTATTTAGTCGGGGGCCGCGCCCCCACTAAATAATCATTTAATGGGGGTGCGGCCCCCGACAATAATGCATCTGACTATTTTAGTTGGGGGCTTTGTTGTCGGGGGACACGCCCCCGACTACATACAATTACTAAATATAATATATTATTTAGTCGGGGGCGTGGCTCCCGACAATAAAACTCCCGACTAAAATAGTCAGAGGCATTATTCTCGGGGGCCGCGCCCCCACTAAATAATTTATCCCTAGTTAGGGACACTTTAGTAGGTTGCAAGGGTGAATTTAGGGGGGGTAGCGCCCCCGACTAAATTAATTAGGGGGGCCTTGCTCCCCTCTATTTTCAGTTTTGCCCCTCCTATTTGATGTGTTTGTTGTAGTGTCCATAAGCCATGTCTCTTGCTCAGTACATAACGCATCCACCAAGGACATGTTGGTTCGATCCACTTAATGACCCATTCCTTCGGGTTGGAAGTGGTGACTCTATACTTATAGTTGCGGAGGACAGCTTGGCTCTTCGTTAGGGACATCATTTGTCCTTTCGAAGAGAATGTTTGTCCCGAGTAGAATTCCATCTCCACTGACCAGTACGACTTCGCTGGGAACTGAAGCGTCTGTCCATGGAGTAGGTGTTGGAGATTGTCATGATGTCGTCACAGTCGTCACCCACTGTCGTGGCATGTTCCGGTGGCACATAGACCTCCACGCTCTCTACTGTGGCTCCCCCATCTTCGTCATCGTCTTCATCGTTGGTTTGGGCGATGTCATTGTCGACATTAGGATTCCCTTCGTTCTCCGTGCAATGGCTCCTTTCGTAACTCGATTCGTCGGAGGTGACATATTCATCTCGCTCCAATCCCTCTTGATCAACCTCCTCCTCCTCTGGACCGACATGACTGGTAGCCATGTATGTCCCATCATACGTTTGGCTCTGCTCTTCCATCTGAGATGGAATGACCCCCGGAAAATTGGAGAAGTGAGACGGCTCCTCTTCCATCAAGGCGTACAATTGGGCAACTTCAAAAATTGGGTTCTACCGAACTACGTCGTAGATGACTTGTACATTGTTGTCGTCTGATATCAGCCTAGGAAGGTAATGAGACAGAATCCACTTGTTGTATATTCCCCATTTTTCGCCGGAACACGGTGACCGTGACCATGCTATCATACTTGGCTCGCTTCGTCATCTTGAGACGGACGTTATGTCCCCCTTCGTATGCGAAGCCAGTCCAATTCTGGATGATTCGCCCCCCCCCCCCCCCCGGGGAAAACTTGGATCCTGCATTCTCGTAAATTAGTGTGGTTTGCCATCTTTAGAAGTTGAAAAAACTAGTTTTCCTGACATTTAACCCAAAATTAACAAGGTAATTTATAGGCCCTGTAAATTAATCAAACCTAGGCGATATAGCCCAGGCCCCAGGCGAGATCGCCCCTCCAGTGGGCGTTTTGCACCCGTGACTCTGAAACTGGTCAGGAATCGTTTCAGAGTCACGGGTGGAAAAGTCCATGAGTTGGGCAATCTCGCCTAGGGCACGGGCGGTCTCGCCTGGGGCCTGGGCATTTGTACCTACAAATGTAATAGTTTTGAAACACATTTATTTAGGTACATAGTTAATTTTTTTTTATTTATTTAGGTGAAAACTCCGTCTAACCCAATAGAAAAAATAACAAATTGGCAAAATTTGGATGGCTAAATGGCTATATAGCAAGGAATTTGGGAGAAAGGAAGATGACATAAGAATTATTATGTTAAGATAACATAAACCAATCAAGATTGTTGGGGGCAAGCGATTTAGAGCTCTCTCTCGACCGGGCGGCAAGCTCTCTCGTGGTTGAAGGGATGACTCGTGAGTGACAGTAACTTCTGGTCTTGTGAGTACTTGATCTGAGGGCCGGTCAGGGTGGTTTTTTGTTTTCTCGTTCTCACCGGCTCTATTCAATTGAGTGGCTACCATTTTAGAGATTGGGATTCTTCCCAATCTGTGAAATTTTGGCCCGTCTTCTTGACGGTGCCTTCAAGGGATCTTAATCTGGATTTAAAATAGAGGAAGTTTCTTCCTACGATTGATCTGAGTTGGATTTTGGTTCTGAATTCTCAAAGTTAACTATTATAGAGATTGGGGGTTTCCCAATCTGCGAAATTGTAAGCTCGCTTACGACGGTGCTAATTAAGGATCTTAATCCTTGTTTTGTTCTAGGGAAAACTTTCTTCCAGCAATTCGTGAGGACTGGGACCTGGTGCTTTTGACGACAAGTCCTGTACGACTCTTCTGTTTCCATCGCAGCACTGGATTTCGTTGAATTTTTAGTAGCTGGTATTGGCCTTGGAGAGTTTGATTCTTTTACGGGCAAAGATCACTGTAATATTGAGTAAGAATCATCTGATTTTGATATCTGGGCTTCTTTAATTCCTTCTGGAAATACGTTCTAATTTAAACGATTAACACTAATCGATTATAGTTTCGAAATTATGTTCTCCTCTATTCCTTTTTTCCATGCTTGACGGGTGGTAATTGAACTAAAGCTATATCGGCGCTAGTTTAAAGTTCTTCTTCCTGGAAATATAAATCTGAGACTTTTTCTCAACCTACAACTCTTTTAAGTGACCAGTTTAGCTTCTCAGAAGTTTTGTTCCGGTCATTTTTGTTCAACATTTGGATTTCAAGCGACTGGTTGGAAACTCCGGTGCCCTCGTCCTTCATTTTAGGGACTAGATTTTAGGGCGCCGTTTCAAATTAAGATGCTGATTTGCGTAAGTTACGTCAATATTGGGATTTGGGATTACTCTTGCATTAAGGGGATTGCTATGTGCGGTTTGAGTAATTGATAAGTTAATGGTCGTTGGTTTTTCGTTTTTTCTCTAGATCCATACGCTGATTTGTTGCTTAATAATTTGTCTTTGATGTCTGTTGGACTAATTGGACGAAATTTCGGTTGGTAATTTAAATTAAGATAATCATAAATTGATTGCTACTTAATTTCATATTTTTCGGCTTGTGATTTGGTAACCGATTACCAAATGTGTTGCTGAAGTTTCATAATTAAGAACCATTTTCTCAGATGGTGGATTAATAAGACAATTGTCATATTCAATTTCATTGGCTGTAATAATGAGTTGGATAGTGTATCACTTAGATTAGATATAATAAGGAAAGAGGTGAAATTTGTGAGATTCTGAGGAATTCACAGTATCCATTCATTTGGTGTTGAAACAATATTTGACACCCATCAGTTAAATAACACAAATCCTTGTTATTTTTTCACGATTAAATATTCATTTATGTAGGCTGAAAATAGTAAGTGTGATAGTGTATCACTTAGTTAAATAAATAAGGAAAGAGGCTTTGAATATAAGACTATTCCAATGGCTCAAAATAGCATTGGTCATGGCCTTGCAAAAGAGGCTTTGACCTTTTTACCGAATTCTTGGGTTTGATCAACTGAAGACCTGTAGGTTAGGTAATTTATTGGTGGATAAATATCTCCCCTCCCTTCCCGTTGTTTTTATTTTCCTTTTTTTTTTTTGGGTTTATACACCTTTTTGCCTCTCTACTATGCAAAGTTAACAAACATGCCCCTCTACAAATTTTTTGTCGTTTCATATCCTTCTACTTTGACACGTTTAACTAATTTACCCTTCCGTCCATAACTCCGTCCAATTGCCGTTACAAATGCTGATTGTTGCTGATTGTACGCCACACGTCATCGTTGACTAGGAATTCCACTAAACTTTAAACTAGTAATAAAAAAGAAGATAGTAATTAAACATTAAACTTCAGTGACTGATTGGTAATTTGGATTCCATCTCCAACTCCGATATCTCCAAGCTCTAGGAATCGAACAACCGCTATTTGAAAAACTCCACTCCGACCTTGCTGAAATCGTCCGAAATCAAATCACCTCCTCGAAGCATTCGATTTCCTCACAGTAACGTTTAACTTCCTGTCGTCCCCAATCTCTGCATCAGTTTCCAAAAATCCCTCTCGTCAAGTGAAACTACGTCTCATCGGAATCAACCTTAAACGACACATTCGAGGCTATTGCTCTGTAATTAAAATCTTAGCTCCCCTGTATTCTAACAGGAACAAAAGCAGAGTGTAACAAATAATACATTGGAGAATGACGATCTGAACCATTAAACTTTCGGAGTAAGGAACGTACATGGTAATTAAGATCGGGATCCCCATAACGAGAGTACCTGGGAGAGTGGAGGGGGAGAAAATTGTGACGATCTATTCGAGGCTGCCATTTTTATGAGATTGATCCAGAAGGCGAGGGCGACGAGTATGATGATTTTCTGGAGGGTTTCATCGGCGATCAAGTGGAGGTTCATGGCGTAAGGGTCGTTGGTGGAGATGAAGTGGAAGGAGAAGAGAGGGACGGCGAAGATGGCGACGAAGCGGTTGATGTCGGAGCATTGGTCAGGGGAGAAGATTTGTGGCAGTCGGGGGTTCCGATGAGGCTCATGGTTGAACTGCTATTTCTAATTGGTTTTGTGAAAAAGAGGAACCCAATGGATTAAGTATTTTCCGATAGCTCCGGTGACTCGGTGACGTGATTTCGGACGATTTCGACGAGGTGGAATGGAGTTTTTCAGATAGCGGCGAGTTTGATTTGATTCCAAAGCTCAGAGTTTATATATTGGAGATGGAGATGGAATCCAAATTACCAATCAGTCACTGAAGTTTAATGTTTAATTACTATCTTCTTTTTAATTACTAGTTTAAAGTTTAGTGGAATTCCTAGTCAACGACGACGTGTCGTGTACAATAAGCAACAGTCAGCATTTGTAACGAGAATTGGATGGAGTTATGGAACAGAAGGGTAGATTAGTTAAACGTGTCAAAGTAGAAGGATATGAAACGACAAAAAATTTGTAGAGGGGCATGTTTGTTAACTTTGCATAGTAGAGGGGCAAAAAGGTGTATAATTTTTTCTATATCTTAGGTTGGCTCACGGTCTACGATATCTCTTCGGGAGATGTCTTGGAAAAAAAACATAAACCAATCAAGAGTCTTGATTCAATTTTTATTATTATTGTATTTTAAGGTAGTTAATTATATTAATCAATGTAATAAATTATTATCTCCTTATTATTTCTTACCTTTTTTCTCTAACCCCGTTTATCTTTTCATTAAATACATATTATTTAAAAAATCATTCTATTTAACTAAACTTTTAATCCTAACTACAAATCCTACTGTCGGTCGATCACTTCTCATCATTCAGTTGTATTCACAGTAAATACATAGTATACTAATACTAGTATTTACATAACATGTCGAATCGAAGATTGTTTGTTTAATTGTTTTGATAAATATAATGAAAGGTACGATGTGTGCTTTTAAAATACCAGTATATTTTTATGTATTGATTTAAATACAAGTGTACTGTTATTAGCAATTTAAATTATAATACTTGTAATTTCATGTCAATACTAGTATTCATGGTACTGGCTTCAAAATTAGTGTTTGGGGTTTGAAATTTGAGTTACATAAAACTGGATTTACTAGTACTTTGAACTTTTTTTTTCACTCACTTTTTCAATGATCTGATACTAGTATTATCACAATACTAGTATCACTAGTATTGGATCTTTGTTAATGTATTAGTTCACAAAAGATAACAATCACTATTTGATGAAAAAATGACTCTCTCAATCCTATAGTTAGTCTGTTAAGTAATTAGGGAGCTGTGGGGATGAGGATAGATAGATGGTGGATTATTATAGGTGGAAAAATGTAGGAAATTAAATTAGAAAAAAGAATTAATAAAGGTAATAAATGCATTATAATATTATTTTTACCCTACAACCCTTAGATCTCTTATCTTATAATCTAGTGATTAGAAATGGATTATGTCTATGAGACATAAGAATAATTATGTCACCTTTCTCCAACCGCTTTGTATGTATTGAAATAAAATAAATTTAACAATCTTTAAATATATATGAGATTCTAACTATTTTATGTTTGCTTAAGTTCATATGCGCATCTCTTCAAAATGCATGCTTTTCGAGGATTTTTAATATCTTCAAAGCCTAATGCATTATTCATGTACACATTCTCTTTCATAAAATTATTCAAGAGGATGTATTGAAGCGAATGGGTGTTATTCTTGTTTTGTTCACATGTTAGTCATAATTCATATAATATTTAAGTTTTATATCTCTAATATTTATGGGCTTAACCTCTTCCAAACTAATCATCTAGCCCAATGAGTGAGATAAGCCTAGTCGTCTGGCTTTGCTTGGGTACCTCGTATAAGATGGAAAGTAGGGGTAGTAGTGTTTCCATGGGCGACCGAGCAGTATTTGGGAAGGATGAAACGGGTAAGAATAACGTACCGAGGAAATGTTTCCTATAAAGGTGTCTATCCTTCTAAGGGGGGTTAGTGCAATATTTATAGCTTTGCCCTTGGTGACGTGTCCGTTGAGGATTGGTCATGCTACTGGAGTGATCGTGATCACCCATCCTAGTTGTCGTGATGGCACCATGTTGCATGAGCTGCTTCCGAACCAAGGTCGCTAGGTTTTTGAAGTGGGCTTTCATAGCTCGGAGTTGGGCCGCCACTTGAGGCTATCCAGTTTCGAAGGGGAACTCAACGATCGCTAGGTCTGTTGACTTCTTAAGAAGTTGATGGGGCCCACTTTCGTTTGGACGTTTTGATAAACTTGTGAGGCCCACGATCGCTAGTTAGGGCCTATCAATTGCCCCCAAGTCCATTGCCTAACTTCTTGCTTGGAAGTGGGCCGATTCATTGATCGGGAGGAAGGGTGAGGGTCCACTCAATGAAGTTTACTCATAGTTGGAAGGTGTGCTATCAAAGGGGTGGAACAACAATGGAACAACAACGCAACCAACAAACAAACAAAAAGTTGACTTTAAGGGACAATTCGGCGGGGATCAAAGAGCATGGAAGAAAAGAAAACAACACAAGGTGAAACTCACACAAGCAATCAATGAAGGAAGATTCACAGGAAATGAACGGGAGGGGCAAGCGGGGATCATCAATAGGTTTTGGGGGCCACTAGGATGGGGGGAACTGGGTTATCGGGGGAGTTTCTGCAAGACCTACACAATTCTAATCCTTCTACCACTTCAAAGAATGTTAAGCTAGTCTCTCTAATGAGAATCCAACCTCATGCATCAATGCAAGACAAGCTAACCTCTCTCACTTAGCAAAACAATCATGCACGTTATGAGTTCGATGAAATGCCTAAGTGAGAACTTAAGAAAGACAAATCTACATGCAACTACTCTCACTTAGCACATATAGATCAGTACACAAGCCTCTATCCCAGGTCGTAACAAGCATCAAATGAATTAGGTACCAATAACTCACCACTCAAGGCTACAAAGATGCATATCTCACAATCAACATCCCAAGCACAAGAAGAGAATGAAATTGGAACTAGAGATACTTGCATAAACATTAGAAGAGTTTTGGTCTTGCATACACAACCCCATCCACTTAATTACACCTCATGGTTACCCTTACACCCATTAAATCACCCCTTACCCCAACCCTAGGTCTAGTGTGCCATACAAAGAGAGAGGATAACCATAGATCTACACAAGAAAGTGAAGAAGGAAGGCATCCTTAGCTCTTAGATGGAGGTGGAATGGATGGAGACCTTGGGGAATGGCATTGGGGAAGGTGGAGACCTTCTTCCTTCGTCAAGAATCCCCTTAGAGGCACTTTAAACATCACACTCCCTTCAAAAGATCTGAAGTTGGGCCTTTTACAATGTTGGATCCAAGGGGGGTGGCCGAGGGTTTAGGGTGACCACAGGTGGTTGTGGGCGCGTGGGTCGAGAGTGTGGGCCAATAAGCCTCTAGCACCAAAATTCGCCAAAACCTTCCGTGGAACGTGCATTAATTTAGCGCGGCCGCCTAAAACACTTCCTAGGTGCCAACTCCACACGATCACTCCGAGAGTTGTAGATCTCCAAATGACGAATCCTTTGAAACGGGTGAAAGCTCTCGCATCATTCTCCATGTCCATGACCTGAAACAACATAAAAAACACTTGAAACCAAGTGAAAATGGACGGTGAACGTCCCTAGTCACCATAATCGGGTAAAATGTTGAAACAAGGTAAAAAGGGTATAAACCAAGGGGAAAGGGGTGTAAAACTTCTAAGAAATGTGGTTAAGTGTGGGGGAAAAGTGATATAAATTCCGTGCATCATTCTTCATTTTCTAGAATCGTCGGCTAAGGCCAAACCCGCTAGCTAGGGCTTATCATAACCATTTAAGAACAAGAGGTACACACAACATGTCAACATTAAATAATGTACACGCGATCGGATCTTTTTAATTAATGTTTTGACACATTTTGTAATTGTGCTAGATTGAAAAAAAATTATATAATAAATTGGTATTGTTGCCATAAATAATATCTCATGGCACTCCTAATTAATTTGAAAAAAAATACAATCTCCTTCTATAAATAAATTATTAGATCCTATTTTAATTTTCTGTAACTAAAATGGCAAATTATAAGAGGTGCATCCATATCTTGCATTATTTTGTAAAACATCACAAGCACATTGTAACACCCGTCCTGAATCGCCCCAGGTTGAACCCATGGTTCGACCAGGAATCAGGTGTCATGGTTTGACTTAAAACATAAAACGAGAAAAGACAACTTCAAAATCGAATTAAAACATAAATCAAGAGTAAAACAGAAGCGCCTCCATTATTCAAAATCCAAAATTTTAATACAAAAGTACAATTCATTCCAAGATTCATTTACAATCCCGAAGTTCAAAATTAAACTGATAAAAAACATCTCAACCCGAAATAATCAACATAAATCAAAAGATGATCAACTCCTGGTCCAAGATTTTGGAGATTTTTATGAATAAGTGATTTACCGCAATTACCTGACTCATAATAGGAAATTCCTTTTTTAAGAAGAAGGATAAAATTTTTGTCACCACTCAGGGTGGATAAAAAATGGTTACAAATGATTGGACATTAAAAGCTATTATCTTTACCTAATTCGGGATAAGCGTACGGGGAGCTACTGCTTTGGCAATCTTATCAGCCATAGTATTAAGACGTTTGGGAATGAAGGATACCACATTGAAATGGTGATTCCTCAGGATGTCTCTCATGATGAAGAGCCATGATTGACATTGCCATGGCCACGATTCAGGTTTATTACTGAGGGCATCCGCAAGGACAAGGCAATTAGCTTTGATTATAGAGCGCAAACTTGAGTGGGTAGCACAATCAAAGTAGAGAGGAGGGCTTTCGCTTCCGCAGCTAAAGGTGACTGAAGGAATCAGCAACACCATTCACAATCTGTCTGAGAGAGTTAGAATGATAACCCCATAACCTGCCGAAGAAGATTCTTGGATGAAGGAACCATCGCAAAAAAATTCTTTCTCCACAATGAAGCAAGGTGGTGGACTAGTTTGTGAATGTGGACAAGTTGAAGCAGGAGGTGGACTAGTTTGTGAACATGGACAAGTAGGAGTAGGAAGTGGAATGATCAGAGAGATTGACTTTCACTCTCATTTCAGACGAGATGCCCAAATAGTCGTATTGTCTGTAATAGGCCTCGAATCTAAAAAAAATCTTGTTTCGAGCTCACCAAATACACCATAGGGGCGCAATGCATAAGAAGGTATCAAAACTTGGGTTAGTCTCATTTTCTGACGACAACCAATCAATCAAAGGGACAATAGGATCAGGAGGACGAACATTTGACATTGTCTTGTTCCAGGTCTCCCCAACGTGGGGGAAGTGGAAAAGGTAGTGATTAAGTCTTCCTCCCCCTGCCAAACACACCAAACAAGCCCGGGAAGGAGAGCAAAACCAACAGAAGAGGTTCTTCCTAGTGGCAATTGCTTTATGGGAGAACCTCCAAATGAAGAATACTAGCTTCGAGGGAATTTTCAATTTCCATAACCAGATCCATTTTTTTCATTAAGGGGCTAATGATGCCTGGATTTGGGGGGGGGGGGGGCATGGGGAAATCATGACCCGCATAGTAGGCTGACTTTATAGTGAAAGATCTTTTGTTAGAGAAGTGTCAGATCCATTGGTCATTGATAGACTGAGTCCAATAAGAATCTTCAGAATCCCACACGTCAATATCGGTGCATTAATCTCTAACAAGGGGAACGATCAAGGACATGCTCTCATGATCAATCCATTGGCTAGCAAAAGTTGTATCCTCAAAGACACTCGTGAGACGAAAATCCAGAAGTGAAGGAATCCAGAGATCACGATTAAGGACGATGTTATGCCCATTCAAGAGGTTCTTACGGGCCCCAATCATCAGGGTATCCCTTGGGTTGTGTATGCTAGCCCAAATCGAAACATAATTTAATTATATATTCATTTCCTAAGTATAATTATTATCAAAGAAATATAATTTTATTCATAACCTAATTTCGTACTAATTTGAGAGAGAAGAATGTTAAGCTAGACTCTTGAAATAACTTACTAAAATTAACTCCGAATCCATAACTAAGATAAAGTCCTATTAATTTATTACTCAATTTCATTTTAAATTGATCCAAATTATTCATGTAATAACATTTTATTCGTGTTAATATTCGATTGAAGCATTCTAAGATCAATGGTTAACGAATTAACCGAATTAGTAACTAACTGAACTGATTTGAACTAACTCAGAAAGTTAGTTGGGTTCATTTTGACAACGTTCAAAAGTCACAGACCGTCTGAGCATAACGTGATGACTGATACAATCGCTTAAAGGACTTTAGTGACTTAGAGTGTAATTACGAAAACTCTAGGGGTTAACTTGCACTAATTCAAAAAGGAATTAACCAATCAGAACCGGTCTGACCGAAACTGGTCGGATCGGCTTCTTCAACCCAACGACTTCCCAAAACATTGGGAACTCGCCGATCACCTCCCAGAACCCGGCAAAGGTTTCCTGACGCCAGCGAGGTCAAAAAAATAGCACCCACGGGAGCACTGGCTCGATTTAAATCACGGTAGATCTTTGCTTACCTCAGAAGACCGATTACGAGGCTCAAGGAAGACCGATTACGAGGCTCAAGGAAATTGGTTCGAGGCTGGTACCGAAGGATCGATGCAGGTTCGCGCCGTCGGAGACAAGAAAGTGAGAATAGGGGAAATACTCTGACGAACTGAACTCGAGTTACTATATGGACATTAGGTTGGGCTTAAATCGCTAGACCGATGCTGGCTGTGTAACGGAGATGGGCAGGTGGGACGACACGATTGTGCTCGTTGGAAACTGGAAATTGGAGGCAGGGGAATATATTCCCTCCGCCAAACTGGAAATCGAGTTAATAAAAATAATCGGATGTTAAACTGGGATTAGGACGAAGGGGAGGGAATCTGGAACTCGAACATGTCCTTACCTGAGGTTGGGACTGACTGGCTGGATGAGAGAGGCTTGCCGGTGCTTTGGAATAATTCACTGGTCCTAACTTTCTTTTCTGGGCAGCGTTCTTGGTTCGCAATCAAAGGGGAGGATGGGTTTCATGAGGAGTAATTAAGGGGAGGGGATTAGGATGATACACTGAATCGAGTTGCTTCGGGAGGCTAAAGCATTGAGTGGGAGCTTCCATTTCTAAACCACCGGAATTCAGATTCAAAAGAATGTTACATAGAGTTTTTCATAAAGTTTTATAAAATGAACCAATCAAATCACTCTTCCCTCTTATAATTTTATTTTTTTGCTTTATTTAATTCAATTTTTTTGCTTATCAACCAATCAAATTGGAGTTTGTTTACCATAAAGCTTTATAATTTAGGGCCATTGTAGATGCGCTAATAATATGCCATGATCTAACGATATTTCATGACTAAAGTAATTCCTTATTAGTTAGAAAATTTTACTAAGGGTAAATTAGGGATTTCATACAACATTTCTATAACTAGGTTCGGGGTTGTAACATCTTTTTTGCTTCTACAACACTCCGAGGGTATCGCTAAATATTTCTAGAACTCAGCACTCTCATTGAAACCTAGATTATATCGAATTAGGTCTTGGATTCAAATAAGGGTATTCTTGCTAAAGATGACCGAAGACTTCTGAACATTAATCGCCTGACCGATGAGAACTCCATATTCGTGCATAACTTCTTTTATGTTGATCACTTCCATCATCGAGGCTTGTCCAAAAATAATAGTGTCATCCGCAAGCAAAACGGTGTGGGGCACGTAACATTGAGCTTCAAACCCTCAAAGAGACATCTTGGACTCTTCTATTTATAAGGAAAGACAGACAATTAGTGAACAAAATAAACATGAAGGGCGAGATAGGGCACCCTAACGAATTCCCCTAGAAGGGGAGAAGAATTCGGTAGGGCTTCCATTGAACAAGATTGAAAATCGCACCGTCCTAATGCATTGACTAATCCCCCTGCACTGTTGGTCTTCAAATCCCATGGCTCTCAAAATTTCGTCCATGGCCTCCCAGTCCACTGGGCCGTAGGCTTTCTTCATATCCATTTTGAGCATCAAATCCAATTTTCCTCATTGGCTCTATTTTTGAAGTGGTGAAGAACTTCATGCACCACAATAATGTTATCTTGAATGGACCTTCCTCCCTTAAATGCTGATTGCATGTTCGATACTAAGTTTACAATCCATTTCTCGAGTCTCGTGGAGAGGATCATAGAAATGATCTTATATCTAAAGTTGCAGCAGCTGATGGGACGAAAATTCAAGGCTAGAATAGGGTTATGGTTCTTTGGGATCAGAGCGATAAGTGTATCATTCCACCCTTCTGGCATAGAGCCCATATGGAAAAAACCGTTTAACCTCCTCACAGATATGTTGCCCAATTAAGTTCCAACAGGTCTTGAAGAAGGAACCAGCGAAGCCATCCAAACTTGGGGATTTTGTCCCTTTGAGGGAAAACACAGCAAGCTTGAAATTCTCATCCGCGACCGTTCGGGTGAAATCCATGTTCATGTTGTTCGTCACGGTCTTTGGAATGTCATGGAGAAGACGTCTATCCACATTGTAATTTCGAGAGGGGAACAACCTTTGATAAACTCACTAACTTGCTCCTGTAGGTCCTCGTATGATTCAATCAAGCAACTCAACGTGGCGTGGTCAGAACCGATAATGGACTCGTGGAAGCCAATAGCCTTGTGAAAGTGATTTCTTAATGACAAGGAGTATATAGCCTGATGCATGAATTTCATATCACATTTTCTCCAACATTTATCATCCATTCTAGTAGTTTTGTCCCCTTTCCCTATCCTTTTAATGGTGAATTATTGTATTTTGACAACTTGGTCGTTTGCATAAACAAGTGACCTTTATGGTCCATTTTCACCTATTTCCATGTGTCTTTGATCTTACATCAAGTTTCACCATTAAATATTGCTGAACAACGATTCCACCAGTGCAAACGGTGCCTCAATCGGAGGTCTGAGGCTCCCGAAATGATCGCTTAAAGTTGGGGATCGAAAGCACTTTTTCAGATTGCACTAGCATAGTAGCTCATGCCCTACCCGCGGTGAACATAATTTTGGCATAATTAGCGCGTTATTTGTTGAATTTTTGCTACAAATTTGGAGGTGGAGAAGGGCTCACTCGCGGAGGCTTGAGAACTAGCCCGCAATAGTGTTCCGCGCCTACCATGACCACCGCGCCCGCGGTTTGCTGGGAAGCACTATATAATGCCTAATTTTTGGCATTTGGAGGGGACCTTGACTTTTGGGTATTCTAAAGACGATTTTGACAAAGGGGACTTCTCCCCACCACTGCTTCAACCGTTCCCAAGGGCTCCATTATAAAATCTATCCATTCCAAATCCCTCAAAGAGCTAAGGATGTTTCCTTTCTTCACTTTCTTGTGTAGGATTGCTAGATTTCCTTCTCTTTCCATGGCACACTAGATCCTAGGATTTGGGTTGGGGGAATCCATTGTTACATGTGTTCTTGTGTATTCATTGGTGTATGTTATTGTGTGGATGCAAGACTTGTGACTTTCTTTCAATATTCTTGTAATCTTACCCAAGATTGACCATGGAATTGGTGTGGATGGTGTTGAATGCGAGAATATACACATTTTCTACCCTTATTCCTTGGCCGCCTAAAACACTTCTTGGGTGCCAACTCCACACGATCACTCCAGGAGCAGTAGATCTCCATATGACGAATTGTTTAAACCGGGTCAAAGCTCTCACGACACTCTCCACGTCCATGACCTGAAACAACAAAAAAACTTGAAACCAAGTAAAAATGGACGATGAACGTCCCTAGTCACCATAATCCGGTAAAATGTTCAAACAAGGTAAAAAGGGGATAAACCAAGGAAAAGGGGTGTAAAACTGCTATGAAATGTGGTTAAGTGGGGGGGGGGGGGGAGGGAGAGTGATATAAATTTCATGCATCATTTATCATTTGCCAGAATCGTCGGCTAAGGCCAGACTTGCTGACTCCTATCATAACCATTTCAGGATAAGAGGTACACACAACATGTCAACATTACATAATGTACATGCGATTGAATCTTCTTAATTAATGTTTTGAAACATTTTGTAATTGTGCTAGATTCAAAAAATATTATATAATAAATTGGTATTGTTGCCATAAATAATATCTCGTGGCACTCCTAATTAATTTGAAAAAAATTAATCTTTTTCTATAAATAAATTATTAGATCCTATTTCAATTTTCTGTAACTAGTATGGAAAATTATCTATCTTTTATATACGGACTAAACCATCTTTAGATAAGAGGAGCATCAATATCTTGCTTTATTTCGTAAAACATCACAAGCACATTCAAACGTATGAAGGGAGCCAGGTGGCCCGTTCAGGGAGCTATTGTTCTCCCATCCGAAGTTGTAGTCCGAGTAGTGGTTGGGGTGAACGGGAGCAAACCCGCGAGCTCGTCGTAGGACAACTCGTGGTACTTGCCACCGAGATGGAAGGAGATGCACTTCCCGTTTTCTTGGAGCGTTGGTGTTCAAGGTTGAAGGAGCTCCAGAACTCCTCAAGGGCGAAAAATGGATATGAGGAGCCCAGCGTCGTGAGTTCGAGCAATCCCGCCTGGGTGAGGGAATGGCGGACATTGTCAAACCATTCGAAGTCAAACTCTTGTATTGATTCCAACCAGAGGGATGCGATGTCGACCGGAGGGATGTTCCTAATCTTCCAATACCGCTCAAAGCAATATGGAGGGAGTTTGGCAATGCACGGATGAAGGCCTTGATGTCTCGAGGGTTTGGAGCGGCGGGTCGTTCACGGTCCCTGCGATGGGAGCAATACTGACCCCAGTGTCCATGGGGTTCGGGGCGGCGGATGTCCAACCCGGACCACTCTCCCAGCATGCCTTCTTCCTCTTTCCTCGGTCAGCAGTTGTTGTCCTGTGTTCCTAAAAAAATTGAGACACAAAGCCACAATTAGCAAAACCAGCATCTTACCACGCACTTGATCGAAACAATCAATTTGCTAGGAAACAAGGAAAACCGAGTGAATATAAGCTAATGCAAATGCTCAACAATGTCCATTGATGACACTCGATTTGACGTGATTATCAGCCTCATTTAAGCGACATTTCTTTGCTTAAGACATGGTTTTTAGGGTAGAATAACGAATATTCAATCGATTGCCCTATCTCGTGCCATTTGTGTTACCTTGGCCCGTTTCGGGTCTATTTGATGGTTTTCTAGTGTTTTTGTGTTAGCACAGGTTTTTGCCGTCAAATAAAGTAGCCATGGACGTGTCTAAGGCGTTGGAACCTCGAGGAATCAAACCGGAATTGATCCAAGGAGCCGATCAAGTCAAACCAAAAGTCTGCCCGTTCACACTTACATTTTCGGAGAAAATGACCTATGGTTTTCGGCGAAAATGCAAGAACAATTCACTGATGCTCAGCCAAAGAAGTTTTCGGCCAAATCGTTGGGTTTTCGGACCAAAACGAAAATCACAGGAGAATCAGCCGGCGGGACTTCCATTCACAAGCATATTTTCGGCGAAAATAATTCACTATTTTCAACGAAAATATTAGAAGAAATCCGGCTGATTAGGGTTAAGTATAAATACTTAACCCGGCGGCCCAAAAAGGAGATACCTCATAATTTACATCAGAAAATACTTTTCGAATCAGAATCCTACGATTTTCTCTGAAGTTCTGGAGCGAAGAGTTAGAGTTCGAAGAGCCGGAAAGAGATCGTGATGCCATCCCTTTCATCTCGGAGAACCGGAGTTAGGAATGTAGTTACCGAAGATCGAAGTCTGTCAGAGTCGTCTAAATTAGGTTTTTCAGATTCTTTTCTGTTCTTCCTCTGGATGATGAACTCTTTCTTTATCTTTGTTTCTTTTGTGATAAACATGAGTAGCTAAACTCGTTAGAGCTTAGACTAGATGAACCCTAAGTGACCCAGGGCTTTAAAGCGGTCACGGATCGGCGGTGATTAGATTCGAAATTCAATCAGTTCCTTTTCATGTTTGATTTGTTCTTCATTGTTCATGTTTCTCGTCTGGATTGATCACCTAGATTAGATTCTGGTTAAGCTAAGGATAGAAGCGAACGCTCACCTTACTTTAGAACATCAAATTGAACAATTAACCTTATAATTGGAGCGTGCCTTTCGTAGGAACCGGTTAGGGTTAATTCACTGCAAGAGTAACTCATTAATCATTAGTAATTGCACCAGTTAATTAAGTCGTTGCGAGAGGCGACCGTACCCGGGCGGCTAGTTAATCTTGGTAGTTAGAACGGATAGAGCGAACGTTCGCCGGTCTTAAACCTAAGGGTAAGGAGTTATGGTGGTGTCTTAGTAATTGATTGAATGAGAATCGAAATCCGCTGATCTGTTGATTGCCAATGCTCTGGGGAACGAAGGGGGATTCAAAGTCTAAGTTCGTCTGTCATCCTTGTTTTCAAACCCTAATTTCCAATCTGCTTTAGTTTAATTTGTTTTAATTTCTCTGCATTTCTTAGAATTAGAAGACGTGAATCTCACACCACGCACAACCTGTCTGCATTCGAGTATTTTGCCAGTTTTGAAGTAGTCAATCTTAGAAGACCCATGGAATACGATCTACCCTAGCTTTGTTAGCTTTGTTAGTTATTTTTTGAACCCAAACAACGATCTAAGGTTCACCAAATTGGCGCCGTTGCCGGGGACTTCTTTTGATTGTTCGAAAGAAGAATTGGCAATTTATTCTTCTATTTCCATCTTTCATCTACCATCCACTTCGATTTACACTGGTTTTGTTTGTCTTTGTTATCTGTAGGTTTACAGGTGTATGCCTCACCGTCCTTGGACTCGCTCTCAAACCGAACAGGCTAAGAGTGCAGAGAGACCAGGCAGTTCTGCTCCACCTCTACGATCACAGATTCTGAGGAAAGGCAGATCCAATCCATTCATCACTCCAATCAAGATCGAGGAACCGAAGGAGAGTTCCTCATCTCCATCTTCACCTGTACCGTCATCTTCATCCACTTCATACACCGAGTCGCTCTCACCTCCTCCATCTCCCGCCATGGACGATAGACTACCACCACCACCACCAAATGGCGATCAACCGCCGCCGCCACCACCTGCACAGAAGAGTCTAGCAGACTATAACAAGCCGAGCGCGACTAGCGTTCGATCTGCCATTGCTGTTCCGCGCATTGAAGGAGATCCTGACTATGAGATCAAGATTCCATTCTTGACTATGATCTCTAGGGATTTACAGTTTGAAGGCAGGCCCCTAGACAATCCGTGCACTCATCTTGCAAACTTCCTTGATCTCTGCAACACTTTCAAGAGAGGAAACCTCGACAAAAACACTCTTTGTCTGAGAGCTTTCCCGTTCTCTCTGAAAGGCCCTGCTAAGAGGTGGCTTACTGGCAAACCACCTGGCTATTACACTAATTGGGATACTCTGGCTCAGGACTTCGTTGAATAATACTTCCCTCCGGCCAGAACAACCGCCATCAAGGACAGCATCGCCAGATTCTCTCAGAAAGAAGGAGAAAGCTTGTATGATACTTGGAATTGATTCCAAGAACTTCTCTACACCTGCCCTCATCATGGATTCGAGCAGAGACAGTTAGCTGAGATCTTTGCTCGTGGACTTCAAGAAGAATCCGCCAAGTGGGTCAATTCTCTAGCTGAAGGGGATTGCACTACACTAACACCTGAAGCTGCTCTTCTTCACTTCGCAAACTGTGCTTCCAAGTCAAGGAACTGGGAACGACAATCTGAAGGATCTAGGAGCAAGCTAGATCTCGAAGCTACAATCAAAGCAGAGGTAGAAAAGCATTTGAAGAAGTCTACCACACCGATCAAGCCGCCGGCAGCTTCTGTCTACGTTGTCGATTGCGAGTGGTGTGGAGCTTGCGCACATAACGGAGGCCGTTGTCAGAATTTTGGTAAGGCAGAAGTCTGGTCTGCCGAAGAGGTAAATTTCGTCCAACAAGGCTTCGTTAATAATCAGAATGGTTATGCTGGCTACCGTAACTTCAGACAGCAAGGGAACTATCAAGACAGACCTCCCTACAATGCTGGCGCCAACCATAACCAGAACCAGAATAACCGCCCGGCTGGTCCAGCTCAGGATCAGAAGCCTAACCATCCGCCGGCAGGTGTCTACCAGCCGCCGCATCGCAATCCGGGTAATTATGGAACTGCTCCTGGCAATCGCCAGAATCAGTATCTTAACAATACCTATCCAGGGCAGCAGCATCAAAGAGAAAACAATGTCATGACCTGGATAAGAAGCTCAGCCAGATCATCACAAGACTCGATGATCATGACAGTCAATTCAAGGCTCAAGCTCTTCTCAATCAAGAACAGATAGCATCTGGACAAAGAATTGAGCAAGCCGTGAACAATATCTCGAGCATGCTAGCATCTGGTCGACCATTTGGCCAACTTCCAAGCCAGACAGAGCCAAATCCAAGAAAGGAGCAAGCCAAGATGGTAACCGCTCGAAAAATCCCAAACTTAATAGCTGATGCTTGTTCTGTCTTACGCAGGATCGCTGAGACTCCGGAGGAAGAAGAAGAACAGGAACCGGCGCCTAAGGAGAATGATCCTCCTCTTGCACCGTACGTCGTGAAGCCTCCTTTCCCAAGAGCATTGCTGCCAAATGCAAGGATCGAGACTGGCATGAAGGGGAATAAGGAAGGATATCCTGACATTCGTATTAAGAAACCTACCTCTCCATATCCAGCTAAGTTATCTGATCCTGGTTCTTTTACTTTGCCTTTGGTCATTAATGATGTTGAGATTGAACGTTGTTTAGTTGATCTAGGAGCATCTGTTAATGTCATGCCTATGAGCCTTTTTGAAAAATTGAACCTAGGAGAACTTGAACCGCCTAGTATGCAACTCGTCTTTGCTGATAGATCACTTAAAACCCCTAAGGGAGAGATTAAAGACGTTGTTACTAAATGTGGTCCGTTCACGTTCTTAGCTGACTATGTGATTATGGATACTAGTACAAATGATTCTATCATTCTCATAGGTCGACCTTTCATGGCTACCACTGGAATGAATATTAACGTTCCCAATGGTTCTGTAACTCTAAGGGTCGGTAAAGAAACGAAAACGTTCCGTCTTAAAGATGGCATGAAATACGACTCTAAGAATGAAGAATCTCACTGCCTAGCTGTTGAAACTGTGGAGTTGACCCCGGTCAACTCCGTTACTAATGCTTCTTCCAGTGTCTCTAGATCAGTTGTTGCTGCAGGTATTGACCAGATTATTAAGAAGAAGCCAGAGACTTCGGTTCAGAAGCTGCCCAAGAAGAAGAAGGAACTGCAAGCCTCTTCTAAGCCACCGAGCACAAAACCGAGCAGACCTCGGGGAAAGAACAAGAAGATGAAGACCCAAATGGTCTGGAGGCCAAAAATTCCGCCGTCTTCCACCGAGCCAGCTGCACCACCAATTAGTTTCGAGAAACCGGCGCCGGAACAAGTTTGGAAAGAGAAGCCGAAAGCATCTTCTAAGGAAATACTGACGATCACCGATCCTGGTGATACCAAGCCGGAGATAAAAAAAGAAGAAAGCCGACAGTCCTCATTCCTTCCATCGTAACACTCAAGAACGATAACCTCTCCAGGGAGCTGTTCGGACCATTCAAGATCATTGATCATCTTCCCGATGGACGTACCAAGCTCTTGCATGCAAACGGGAAGAGATTCACGCTTACCGGAGAAGTCCCGAAGCTGTACTTCATGAACTCCGACGCGAGCGTTAAGGAGAATCTGAGTTGGGATGTCTCCTAATACCGTCCAGGTATCATCCAGCTCAAGGACGTTAATAAAAGAGCGCTTCGTGGGAGGCAACCCACAGCTGGAGTCCGTTTTTAATTTTTGTCGAACTTAGTGTTTTAGAGTCGGTTCGGGGGAGCCAAAAGTGTCACTTTGTATGATTTATTATTTTTTGTGTAGAGTCTGTGTGTCATAGAGTCAGTCGCAAGTTGATTGAGGTCGTTCTGATTTTTGTGGATTTATCTGTGATTTTCTGAAGTTGGCCGGATTTGCGAAAATATTTTCACCCGAGTAGTTCAAAATTTTCGGCGAAATCACCCTTATTTTCGGCGAAATCGCCCTTTGTTTTCGAACCCGGTCTCCTGTTTCATATTTTCGGTTCGAAAAGTTGTGTGTTTTCGGCGAAAATCCTTTTGAAATCCGGTGGTCATTTTAACTCCCATTTTCGGCGAAAACAACCTATTGGTTTCGCCGAAAATTCCTTTGAAAATCAGAAAATCCTCCACTTTAAAATCCGATATTATCCCCTCTCTCTCTTTCACTTGCCATTTTCGTTTTAAACGCCGAAAACCCCCTTCTTTGTTTTCAAACCGCCGACCGCCACTTCTTTTTAAACCGCTGCCACCGCCATTTTCCGCCGCCGCCGCCGCCATTGCCGACCACCGCCGCTCAACTCCCCTCCCAATTCCGATCGATTTGAGCCCTAGAACGTTCAAATCGGAGCTCTGCAGCTCCAGTTCACCGAAACCCTTGTTTTCAGAGTTTTTCACCGATTCCTCCCAAACCGTTCATTTTTAGCATTCATGGCTTCAAGGTAAGTTGTAGAGCTTTTCAATACGAATCTTTTGACATATGGATTGCTGAATTTCGTCGGGGTTGAATTTCGGTTGACTTTTTGGTTTGCCTCGATTTGTGTGCCGACTGATTTCGTGAGAACTAGCTTAGCTGAACTTATAGAACTGTTCTAGCATGCTTAGGGAGTTCCGTGCTTAATTTCCATATCATTTGATCATGTGTTGCTATGCATACGATTGATTCTTTATTATGTTGACTTGTGAGAAATGTCGGTTTGACCATGAACTGTATTTGATCGTTTGGCTGTCGTTTGTGTTCATTCTCGTTCAGATTATCGTGCTTGCCATTTGAGATCATATTTTACCGTCATTCCCCAAGTTGTGTTAGTCTTGCCATGATTAGGGTACATTATGCTATAATGTTGACTTTCTAAATGTCGGTTTGACTTTTTGAACTCTGATTGTGCTTATCCGATTCTGGCTGTTCCTAAGTATGTATTTTACTGTCTATGATTATCGGTTACTCCGCTTTGCTTACCCCACTTAGTTTCCCTCATTTCTTTGTGAAATTGAGTTTTTCTACTAAGTGTGGGGTAGGGTTTTAGTTGACTAATCTAGTTTCACTCTGGTTTTAGGAACACCACTTATGAGCGCAGGACTAAGGCGCGACTTGATGGCGCCTCGAGCTCAGGAGCTGCCGCCCCCGTCACACCCGCCGTTCTGGGTCCTCCACCCACACTCCCTCGCCGGGCTGGATACCATCGCACTATAGCTCATCTACCAGACTTCTACTTCGAGGGCTTCTAGAAGATCGAGCACATTCGGGGAGCTGACGTGCGCCCTCTTTCCATGGAGTCCCTCTTCGATCACGACGAGGACTACCACCGGAACGTGCATGACGCCCTAGCACCGGCAGGTCTCCTAGAGCTGACCACCATCGCTGCCGAGTTCCCAGACATTGCCCTCCAGGAGTTCTGGGCGACCTTTGATCTGGACGAGCACAAGAGGAAGCAGCGCCAGAAGGTTGTCACCTTCTATGTTGGTGGGGTGTACAGGCAGCTCACCTACGATGAGTTTGCTGCTCATCTCGGCATCCCTACGAGCACTATCACGTTCATCACCTAGGCTGGGGCGAAGATGATAACGAGGAGGAGTACCACGCGCTCTGGAGCCACATGACAGGCGTACCTGGCGATCGCCTCGGGGTGAACAACTCAGTTAAGTCGCTCTCCCACCCGCTCTTTAAATTTATTCATATGGTTTGGCGTAGGTCGCTTTTATATGTTCCAGATAAGGATCGCCACCATATCCTCAAGGAGGAGCTCATGCTTCTTCGAGCCATCCGAGAGAGCTACCCTCTACACCCCGGCTGGGTACTGGCTCGCATCTTCCGCCAGAAGACCAGGAGGAAGACGCCACCTCGCAGACTCTTGGGGGGTAACTTCATAGGTCAGCTCATCCTCTCCTTCGGCATCAGCCATGAATATGGCCCAAACATTCCACGACACCGAGTTAGGACCGTTGGAGGAGACTTGGCGGTTGAGTACGACTTAGAACTCGACCTCAGCCCCCATGTAGCAGCAGATCCTCCACTCCAGCCTGTGGTTGAGTCGGAGGAAGAAGATGATGCTGAGGAGCAGCAGCCCCAGCCGCCGCCAAAATTCCAAGACTATATACCCTCGCCGCATCATCAGGCAGGGTATGCTCACCAGTCGTCGCTGCACATTCCAGTTACACACCAGGCGCCTCCCCAACAGCCCCGACACCACCCCGCGGATGTTGGAGAATTGTACGAGCGACTGCAGGAGTGGCGCATCACCGACAACGCCACCCAGGAGGCGCGATGGACTATTATACAGCAACATATGCGCCGCGCCGACAGGCGGTATGAGGCACAGCTGGCGTGGCAACGTCAGCTCGGCGAGCACTTCCACTTTCCACCTCCCGGCTCACCTGACCAGCAGTGATCGGCTTGTATTCCTTTTCTGGTCCTTTCTTTTTATTTATTCTTTTTGGATTTCGGTCCAACTTTTTTCTGTGTGGATCCGGGACACTTGTCCCGGTTTTCTTTTTATGTTTTATTTGTTTTTATTTTGTAGGCAGTTGGGAGATTCCCTTTGCTTCGCTTGGGTAGATTCCCTCCGCTCCGAGGACCCGTGCTCATCCCCTACACCAATCATCTCGGTCCAGGTTCTTCTACTTCACTCTGAACTCTAATTTTAGTCCTGTGAGGACACAGTCCGATTTAAGTGTGGGGTAGGATGCTAGAGAACCTTGCATGAACTTGATTGCCCTGGATTGTGTTTTATGTGTGCCTCGTGATTCCATTCTAGGCTCTCTAGCATTAGAATGGCTCAGTTCTTGATTTTTGATGTTAAGTTGTTGTTCAACCCTTCATAATGATGCTTAGACTGATTAACCTAGAACTTGAGAACCAACTTGTATACTTTGATGCTAAATTGCCTGGTCAGAACAGAATTTTAAAATCACACTTGTAGTTTGTAACCTTGATTGCATGTAAATGACCGAATCCGACTAGCAAACCAACTGCGAGCTTTTGATCCATTGCACGTAACTTGCAATTTTAATTCTTTCTGAGTGGTTTTCTGTTTACTCGAATAAGTTAGAATTTGCATGAGACCTACTCGAGACCACACGATAACACGAGTTCTAAAAGGATAGGGGCACCTAGATTTAGCTACTAAGCCAGATAGCCTACCAAACGATAAATCCACTAGGTTTAGACCCTTGAGCTTGGCCTGTTCTTTCGGTTCGATAATACATTACAGCCATTTCCCATTTCTTTCATTCCCCGTTGATCTCCTGTGGTGTTCTAGATTGACCTACAGGAAGTCGGTTTGTGGTAACCTGCCTATAGCCATTAAACAGGTGGTCTTAGCTAATATGTCCAGACGTGTAAATCCCTCTAGCAACTAAAAGAAAAATTGGCACAAAAGAAAAAAAAAAGTAGTAAAGTAAGAAAAGAAAGAAAGTTTTGAAAAAAAAAATGAAGAAAAGAAAAATCAGAAAAGTTTCAAAGTTTTAGTTCAATAAAACATTCTTCTCCCTACAAATGGAAGAACGAAGTCAAAAGAAAAGTTCAAAAGAAAAGAAAAAAAATCGTGTAAAGAAAAAGAATAAGTGCTAGGTTGCTTGAGGGTATCATAGGACGAGCATTCATTATTCCACCCGTGTTTGGTTAGACGGTAGGAAGCCATAGATTAGATTCGAGGGAAGTTAGTCGAAAGCTACACCGCACAAAGCCATCATCATTCATCCCCATCATCCATCTCATTATAAACCCGAGTAGTGTAGATTTCATTACGGTCCTAGCAGGGAAGTCCTTCTTGACTAGATACTCGTGTTGTCACAGTGGTGGAGATGTGGTAGAAATGCAAACCTATGACAGAATTCGGTAGCAGAAAATGATCGAGAGCAGAAACACGTCCTTAAACATAGAGAGTGAGAGTCCCCATTGTACTATATATATCCTAAGTGAGGAGTCTAGTCGGTCAGGTCAAATTCGTGCATAATTGGTTGCTAATTACTTGTTGTGTGCAGTTTATTAGTGAGACCAAGTAGTTTGGCTGATCTGTATGCGTGTTAGGTTTCTGGTTCTAGGATCGATCTGTCTAATAATTCATTGTGTTTGATTGAGCTCCAATTTAATCGATCTTGTCATTTATGAACATGAGCGTTTCTATTCAGTTTGCTTGAGGACAAGCAAAAGCTTAAGTGTGGGGTATTTGATGACACTCGATTTGACGTGATTATCAGCCTCATTTAAGCGACATTTCTTTGCTTAAGACATGGTTTTTAGGGTAGAATAACGAATATTCAATCGATTGCCCTATCTCGTGCCATTTGTGTTACCTTGGCCCGTTTCGGGTCTATTTGATGGTTTTCTAGTGTTTTTGTGTTAGCACAGGTTTTTGCCGTCAAATAAAGTAGCCATGGACGTGTCTAAGGCGTTGGAACCTCGAGGAATCAAACCAAAATCGATCCAAGGAGCCGATCAAGTCAAACCAAAAGTCTGCCCGTTCACACTTACATTTTCGGCGAAAATGGCCTATGGTTTTCGGCGAAAATGCAAGAACAATTCACTGATGCTCAGCCAAAGAAGTTTACGGCGAAACCGTTGGGTTTTCGGACCGAAACGAAAATCACAGGAGAATCAACCGGCGGGACTTCCATTCACAAGCATATTTTCGGCGAAAATAATTCACTATTTTCAGCGAAAATATTAGAAGAAATCCGGCTGATTAGGGTTAAGTATACATACTTAACCCGGTGGCCCAAAAAGGAGATACCTCATAATTTACATCAGAAAATACTTTTCGAATCAGAATCCTACGATTTTCTCTGAAGTTCTGGAGCGAAGAGTTAGAGTTCGAAGAGCCGGAAAGAGATCGTGACGCCATCCCTTTCATCTCGGAGAACCGGAGTTAGGAGTGTAGTTACCGAAGATCGAAGTCTGTCAGAGTCGTCTAAATTAGGTTTTTCAGATTCTTTTCTGTTCTTCCTCTGGATGATGAACTCTTTCTTTATCTTTGTTTCTTTTGTGATAAACATGAGTAGCTAAACTCGTTAGAGCTTAGACTAGATGAACCCTAAGTGACCCAGGGCTTTAAAGCGGTCACGGATCGGCGGTGATTAGATTCGAAATTCAATCAGTTCCTTTTCATGTTTGATTTGTTCTTCATTGTTCATGTTTCTCGTCTGGATTGATCACCTAGATTAGATTCTGGTTAAGCTAAGGATAGAAGCGAACGCTCGCCTTACTTTAGAACATCAAATTGAACAATTAACCTTATAATTGGAGCATGCCTTTCGTAGGAACCGGTTAGGATTAATTCACTGCAATAGTAACTCATTAATCATTAGTAATTGCACCAGTTAATTAAGTCGTTGCGAGAGGCGACCGTACCCGGGCGGCTAGTTAATCTTGGTAGTTAGAACGGATAGAGCGAACGTTCGCCGGTCTTAAACCTAAGGGTAAGGAGTTATGGTGGTGTCTTAGTAATTGATTGAATGAGAATCGAAATCCACTGATCTGTTGATTGCCAATGCTCTGGGGAACGAAGGGGGATTCAAAGTCTAAGTTCGTCTGTCATCCTTCTTTTCAAACCCTAATTTCCAATCTGCTTTAGTTTAATTTTTTTAATTTCTCTGCATTTCTTAGAATTAGAAGACGTGGATCTCACACCACGCACAACCTGTCTGCATTCGAGTATTTTGCCAGTTTTGAAGTAGTCAATCTTAGAAGACCCCTGGAATACGATCTACCCTAGCTTTGTTAGCTTTGTTAGTTATTTGTTTGAACCTGAACAACGATCTAAGGTTCACCATCCATTAATCACAGAGAACACACAGGAATCAACGGCACCATAGTAGGACGGCTAGAATGCGAAGTTAATAGTTCGGTCAACCAAAGTCAACATATCCGACAAAGTGGATAATTCGGCAAGGCAAATGATATCCAATCAGCACAAAATCAATGAAAAACAACCCTATCATAGTCTAAAACATCTAGATTCAATCAGATTTATGAAATTCACACCGAAACAACGGGCACGCAAATTCGAGGCAGGTCAAAAAGTCAACCAAATTGAAACTTGTCGAAATGAAACAATCAATATGTCAAAAGATTTTTATTGAGTATCCCAGCAACTAACCTTGAAAAAATTATGCGAGAAAAGCGACAGAAACTGAAGAAATCAGTGAAAAACTCGGGAAGGCTGTTTCGGGTAGAATCGGAGCTACAGAGCTCCGATTTGGGCGATTGAGGCGGCAGACGGCTCAGTTGGGGAGGGGAACCGACCTGTGGTGGAAGTTAGGGCCACCGCGGTGGGTAAGGACTGACAGATGACGAGGAGGGTTGACTGGGGACGTTTTCGGCGAGATATAGTGGGGGGTTTGAAAATCTGGTTTCAGATAAGGGAAATGGGTTAAAATTTTTCTTTAAGTTCTCGGCGAGAACATGGGAGTTCTCGTCGAGAACTGCTTTGTAAATAATTAACAAAAGTGCGATGCAGAAATACTTGCTCAGATGGCCAATGTTCTCACCGATAATTTCAGAGTTCTCGCCGAGAACTTGGGACCTGGGCACTCAAAAATTTAAATCGAACAGAATTGATGTCCCAACTTCAAAAGATCGAAACAAAATCAATAAAAATTGAAAAATTCCAAATAAATTGGAAAATACCCAAGGACACACGAAACACACAGTAAAAATTAAAAATCATGAATTGACACTTTTGGCTCCCGCCGAAATCTACAAAAACGATGAAAACCTGACTCCAGCCGTGGGTTGCCTCCCACGAAGCGCTCTCAATTTATGTCCTCGAGCTAGACGATACCTTGGTACGGATCAAGAGGCGTCCCAACTAAATAATTCATTTACGCTTGTGATGACACTCGATTTAACGTGATTATCAGCCTCATTTAAGCAAAATTTCCCTACTTGAGACACAGTTTTTAGGGTAGTTTAGTGGATTTCCACTCGATTGCTCTATTTCCTGCCGTTTAGGTTACTTTGGCCCGTTATGGGTCTATTTGATGTGTTTTCTAGTGCTTTGTAAATGCGCAGGTTTTTTCCATCAATAACGTAGCCACGGACGTTCTCGGGAAGCGAGGGAACCTTAATGAATTACCCGGAATTGATCCAAGAATCATACAAGTCAAAACCGGAAACCTCCCCTGCCACAACTGAAGATTTCGGCGAGAACTCTCAAAGTTCTCGCCGATGAGTTTCATAGGCAAAGTTACAGGAGCCTGAAGAAAGAAGTTCTCAGAGATAACTTCCATAGTGATGGCCGAGAACTATTGAAGAATTGCACTGAACTGACAGAGGGTTTTTAACCTTAAAAGTTCTCGGTGAGAACTTTCAAGGTTCTCGCCGAGAAGTCCCGCCTTTCCCAGCCGGATACGGAGAAACCCTATTTAAAGCAATTGGCGGCCAACATTCAAAAAAAGAAAATATTTATTCTTTAGATTAATTTCCAGACTTGATATTTCGAGAGAGAGTTGAGAGCATCCTCGGAGTTCACGGAGAGATCGTGACGCCATCTTTCCACCTCGGAGTTAGGAGTTGAAGATTCAGGAGATTGAAGCTTCTCAGTTTCATCAGAATTAGGTTTTACAGTTCTTCTCTGTTCTTCCTACCTGAGATGTATTCCTTGATTGTTTTCGTTTCTTTTGTTTCAGATATGAGTAGCTAAAATAATAGAGCTTAGATTAGATGAACCCTAAGTGACACGGGGCTTTAAAGCGGTCACGGATCGGCGGTAATTAAATTCAGATTCAGACAGTTTCTCTTGCATGTTTGGTTTGTTCTTCGTTGTCTGTGTTTCTCTTCTAGCTTGACGCCTAGATTAGATTCGTGTTAAGATAAGGTTAGTCTCTAGACATTAGTCTCCAGACATCTGTCTTACTTTGGAACTCAAATAAATCAATTAACCTAATCAATAGAGTGTGCCTTTCGTAGGAACCATTTAGGGTTGATCCGCTTCTAGAGTAACTCACTATTCTTAATCTTGTGCCGATTAGTTTTCCGTTGCAGAAGTGAACGCACGGACGGTTAATTAATCTTGGTAATTAGATCGGATAGAGCGAACGTTCGCCGAACTTAAACCTAATGGTAAGGAGTTATGGTGGTGTTTGAGAACTGAATGAATTAGGATTGAAAACCGCTGGTCTTGTGATTGCCAATGCTCTGGTGAACTTAGGGGAATTCGAGTCTAGCTCGTCTATCTTCTTGTTAGTCAAACCCTTTAATCTTTCTGTCTTTTATTTTCCTTGCTTATTAGATTAGAAGTCGTCGAACTCACACCACACACAACGTGTTTAAACCTGAATAGCTTGCCAATTCATTTGAGTAGACGATTAGTAGAAACCCTTTGAATATGATCTAGTCTACTTTGTAGATTAGTTATTTGATGAAACGCATTACAACGTTCATCAAATTGGCGCCATTGCCGGGAACTCTTCTAATTTTTTGAAAGAAGAGTTGGTACTTTATTCTTCTACCTTTCCATCTTTCATATTTGATCACACTTCAATTTTACACCGGTTATGTTTGCTTTAGTTGCTTGTAGGTTGTTTTACAGGTTTATGAACCGCCCGCTCACTCGTTCTCCGTCTAAGCCTCGCAAAACTTTTACCTCAGACAAGCCGGGTAGTTCTGCTCCGCCAAAGCAACTACGAGTTCCGAAGCAAATCAGAATCGTTCCGCCTACACCTCCTACCCCTATTATGATCGAGGAGTTGAATGAGAACTCCTCATCTTCATCCGCTTCCTCCACTACTTCAGATTCACCACCACCTTCTCCTTCCGCAATGGCTGTTCAACGCACCATGGCGGATTACAATAAACTGAGCGCAACTAGCGTTCGGTCTAGCATCTCTGTGCCACGCAACGATGATGATCCTGACTATGAGATCAAGATCCCCTTCCTGGGAATGATTTCTAGGGATGTGCAGTTTGAAGGGAAGCCGCATGATAACCATGCACAGATTTGGCGGACTTCCTCTCCATGTGCGAGACTTTCAAGAGTGGGAATCTCGATAAGAACACCTTATGCTTACGAGCCTTCCTTAGCAGCAAGCCACCCGGTCACTACACAAACTGGGATAATCTGGCACAAGACTTCGTAGAGGAATATTTTCCTCCTTCAAGAACGACAGCTTACAAGGACAACATTGCCAGATATGTTCAGAAGGAAGGACAAAACTTGTATGATGCTTGGCGCAAGTTCCAAGAACTTCTCTACAACTGCCCTCACCATGGATTCGAGCAGAGACAACTAGCTGAGATCTTTGCCGAGGAATGAACGAAGAATCGGCTAAATGGGTTAACTCCTTGGCTGGAGGAGACTGCACTGCACTCACACTAGAAGCTGCTCTTCTTCACTTTGCAAACTATGCATCTAAGTCCATGAATTGGGGACAGTTTGAAGCAGCTAAGAGCCAATTAAGCCTTGCAGATCAGATCAAGGCCGAAATGCAGAAACACATAAAGAAGGTTGGCGCCCCCACCAACCCTGCGTCGGCGTCTGTCTATGTCGTTGATTGTGAATGGTGTAGGGTATGTGCTCATCATTGAGGAAGTTCTTAGAATTTAGGTACAGCAGATGTGTGGTCTGTAGAGGAAGTGAATTGTATTGGTCAAGGCTTCACCAACAATCAAAGAGGCTGCTCCTACTACCATCAGTTTAGACAACCTCAACAACAACAAGGGAGTTTCCAAGAGCGTCCTCCTTACAACTCCGGAGTCAACCGGAGCCAGAATCAGTACTAGAGTAATAATTATCAAGGGTCTCCTGGATTCACCGGAGGACAGCAACCTCAGGGATATGCGTCGGGGAACACTAGGGATAGCGAGATAGACAAGAAGTTTGACCTAATTATGATAAGGCTCGATGACCATGATGAGAAATTAAAGAATCAAGCCATCTTGAACCAAGAATAGACTGCGCAAGGTCAGCGAGTGGAGAGCATGGTGAACAGCATCGCCAACCTCCTTGCTAGTAGCCCACTCTTCGGTCAACCGGAGAACCAGACAGAATCAAACACGAAGAATGATCATGTTAAAGCCATATCTACTAGAAGTGGTAAGTAGCTAGCTATTCCTACAGCTCCCGAGCCAGTCATCATTCCAGATGTCGTCGCCATTGACATGCCAGAGGTCGAAGAAGAGGAAAAGACTACTCCACCTCCTCCGACTAAGCCAGTTTCTGCACCACCTCTTGCTCCCTATATGCCTAAGCCTCCGTATCCTAAAGCTTTGTTGAACAAATCTAAGGATCACAACACTCAATAAAATAGATGGTTTTCAGTCTTGAAGAATGCAAAAGTCAAGATACCCGTTACAGATGCTGTCCAGATGATACCACAAGTCGGGAAAGTAATGAAGGATCTGGCAAAGAACAAGAAGAAGGAAGAGGAATCTTCTGTCTCCATTGATGAGGAATGCTCCGCCGTTCATTGCCAGACGCCACCTATACCCCCAGCTAAGTGTTCCGATCCTGGTCCTTTTACATTTCCTTGCATTACAAATGGAATTAAAATTGATCGTATCTTGGTTGATTTAGGTGCCTCTGTAAATGTCATTCCCACTTGCCTGTATGAAAAACTGAATTTAGGTGTATTAAAACCTAGTAGGATGCAATTAGTGTTGGCTGGCAAATCTCTTAAAGCACCTAGGGGATTAATAGAAGATGTGGTTGTCCGTTGCGGTCCTTTCATTATTCTTGCCGACTTTGTTGTTATGGATACCCAAGGGACAGATCCTACCCTTCTCCTAGGCCGACCATTTATAGCAACAACCGGCGTGACCGTCCATTTCAATCATGGCTCGTTGTCTTTAAGGGTCGAAAATGATAGTGTTACATTCTGCCTCAATGATGGTATGCAATATCTCGGCCAACTCTAGTACTAATGAAAAATCTAGCATTTCTTCAGAAATTTGTATGACAGGAATTGGGTAGGCCATCCACCCGAAGAATGAGGCTTTGGTGTGTGTCGTCTGCTCCGTTTTCTTCCTTGTCTTATGCACCAAAGACAATGAGCCATGATTGAAATGGACGGTCGCGCCGGATGTTGCCAGAAATGGTCGGCCTAGGAGGCGGGTAACATCTACCTCTCCAGTATCCATCACAACAAAATCAACTAGGATGGTGAACGAACCACAGCGAACAGGTACATCCTCTACCATTCCCCTAGGTGTGTTAACAGATCTATCAGCTAACACAAGATGCAAACTAGTAGGCTTCAATTCTCCTAAATTCAATTTTTCATAGAGACAAGTAGGCATCACGTTTATAGAAGCACCTAAATCAGCCAAGCTACGATCAATTTTTATACAATTAATAGTGCATGGTAAAGTGAAAAAATTAGGATCGCGACACTTAGCTAGAGGGGGTATGGATGGTGAGTGGTGGAGGACAGCAGAGCACTCCTTATTAAGGGAGATAGAGGACACCTGTTGATGTGAACCTCGAGAGTCGACTGTCCTTGACCCTCTCACCTCTTGGGTGACGAACCTTGGCTTGGCTGCTCTGAAGACCCTAACCACGGCTAGTCTTGATAATCGGCTCTAGAATCACCTATGTAACCTGGCGGGAATCGTACTTGGACCCGTCGGCTGTATATAGCCGGGAACCCTAAGTGTCCGGTCGAGTGGCTCCACTACTGAAGATGGATGCTTCTGTCGATAATACCAACCTTAAGCAATGCAACAACGAACAAAGACTTGAAAGGAATTTAGAACAAAGTTCTGAGTTATATTTAATTCAAAGGGAAGTTGATTACAAAGAGAGGCCGAAGCCTCTTATTTATACTAGAGGAACCGGGACATCCCCACGGTTTGCTACTTAGAAACAAACTCGGAAAATAATAAAGAAATAACCTAGAGTCCTATTTAGGCTACTAAAAGGACTGAATTATTCCTAAATAACCGAGAACTAAAAGGGAAATACGAGTCCAATACTAAAAAGGAATAAGAAATAACAAACGTGTTCAAAAAACCCTAAACCGGCGGATCCGGTCGGATTGGTGATTCACGCGCGGTCTTGATTAGGATAGGCGGCGCCGCCTTTGTGTTTGATAATTAATTTGGCGGCGGCTCTAGGGCTGTTGTTGAGGTGGCTTGGACTCTTGATGTCGGGGCCGGGTCTTGGTCTGATGATGTGCTTGCTCGGGCTCCGGTGCTAGGGTTGATCCGGTCCGCGCCATGTTCACCCTCCAAATTCTTCATTTCCTAGTCTTTCGCAGCTCTAATGAGGGTGGCGCTTGCTGGAGCTTTCTCCTGGGGCCAGATGGTCTCCAAGGCCTGAGGGAAACCTCCAAAGGCCTGAGTCCTTTGACGGCCGGGTGCTAAGTCACATCCGGTGCCCTCCGGCATCGGTGCTGGTGCCCATGTCGGGGCTGTCTTTGAGTCTTACCCATTTATCTCCGAGCCTTTCAATCCCCACTTGGCCCAGTCCTCTAGGAAGGTTCTTAGAGGTTCTCTAAGTGCTGACACCCGTTCTTTGCTAGGCTGAAACTTCTGAGGGCCTAGCCCAGGTGCTAGGCCCGGCGTGGGTCCGGGACAGGATCGGGGGTGGTACTTCAGCCTGGCTCTCGGTTCTCCTTCTTTGGCATTCTTCCAGGAAGGCATCCAGAGAGTCCTAGGGTTGTATAGCACCTCCTGGTCCAAAAGGGATTGCTCTAGGGCTACGAGGCGCCTCCGGTCGTGGCGTAGCCTTGGGTGTCGGTGTCCGAGTTAGGGCCGGTCGGGGCCGGATGCTTATCCGGGCTTGCTTGGCTCGTGGTGGTGGGCTATATTTGAATCGGACCACATACTTAGGTTTTACAAACCTCCGCATGGCTCGGTTGACCATGCGTCGAAGCTCCAGTCGCTTCTTGTACGGCCCGAGAGTCCTTCCTCATGTAGGTGATCCGAGTGGCGTGTAGGAATAGGAATTTTAGCCTGGCTAGCTGGGCGGATCACTTCACCTGTCCCTTCTTCTTATTCTTCGAGAAATCCTTCATGAACTTCCCAAGCTGTGGTATCATCTTCATGGCATCAGTGAGCGGTATCTTAATCTTCGTGTTCTTCAAGACTACATGCCACTTCTTAAACTGCGAATCGTAGGTCTTCATCTTTATTTCCTGAGGGAACGGGATCCTAGGCTGATATGGAGGTAAACTAGGCTCGGGAATCGGCTCCGGAGGAGACGGGGCACTCACTTCCTCTTCTTCTTATGTATCTTCTTCCTCGATCTCTGGCATGTCAATGGCGATGTCATCAAGAACCATGACTGGAGTAGAATCAGGAGTTGTAGGACCAGCTAGTTGGTTGCCACTTCTTGTTGAGATGGTCTTAACATGCTTGTTTTTGGGGTTTGGGTCTGTCTGGCTAGGTAACTGACCGAGAGGACGACCACTAGATAAAAGACTAACAATGTTACTTAGTTGGCTCTCCATTCTTTGTCCCTGAGCTATCTGACCCTGATTCAAGACTACTTGAGCCTTGAATTGATTGTCATGATCATCAAGTCTGGATATGATATGATTGAGCTTTTTATCCATCTCGCTCTCCTTAGTATCCTGTTGCATTGACCTTTGAGGTTGTTGTCCTCCGGTGAACCCAGACGGGCCCTTGGTAAGTATTGTTGGAGTACTGATTCTGGCGATTGCCAGGTGCTGTACCGTAGTTGCCTTAGTTCCGGTGTGGTGGCTGATAGACCCCACCGGATTGGTTAGATGGCTTGTTCTCCTGGAACGACCCAGATGGTCGGTTATTCTAATTTTGATTAGCCCCAGAGTTATAGGGATGACACTCTTGGAAGCTTCCTTCGTGTCATTGTTGTTGGGGTTGCCGGTATTGGTGGTAGTCGGTATAGCCTTGTTGATTGTTGGTGAAGCCTTGACCAACAAAGTCTACCTCTTCCGTATACCAGACACCTGCTTTCCCAGAATTCTAACAGCTTCCTCCGTTATATGCACAAGCCCCACACTACTCACAATCAGAAACGAAGACAGAAGCTGATGGAGGGTTGATGGGTGTGCCAGCTTTCTTCAGGTGTTTCTGCACTTCAGACTTAATATGTTCTTCAAGGCCTCATTGGCTCTTAGTTGCTTCAGATTGCCTCTCCCAATTTCTGGACTTGGAGGCACTTCTAGCAAAGTGAATGAGAGCAGCTTCAGGGGTGAGGGCAGTGCAATCTCCTTCAGTCAAAGAGTTGACCCACTTAGAGGATTCATCATTCATTCCTCTAGCAAAGATTTCAGCATTTGTCTCTGCTCGAATCCATGATGATGACAGTTGTAGAGGAGCTCTTGGAATTCATTCCAAGCATCATAAAGGATGGCCTCTTCCATCTGCCTGAACCGAGCAATGCTATCCTTATATGTTGTACTTCTTGATGGACGGAAGTATTCCTCCACAAAGTCTTGAGCAAGAGTATCCCACTATGTGTAATGACCAGGTGGCTTGCTATTTATCCATCTCTTAGCATCACCTCTGATTGAGAATGAAAATTGATGACACTAGATTTATCGTGATTATCAGCCCCGTTTAAGCGATATTTCATTGCTTGTAACACGACTTTTGGGGTAGTTTATTGGGCAAATCCTACCATGAAAACACCTTTTAGTGTTTCGATACCAAAACACTCATCATAACCATTCATTTTTTAATATGAGATCTAACGGTCCATGTTCAAAGGATAGAAGTGTAATTCATATCTTTAATTTTATAATTAAATTAAATTATTTAATTCTCCATCTCTTCCTACGGTTCTATTTTTCCGCCGTCTGCATGTTATTTTTGCTTCTCCGGCCATATATTTTTCTGGTCATCCTCTCCGGCCTTACTTTATAGTCGTTCGTTTTTCCATTTTCATATTTAGGAACAAGCATATAGGGAGCCGTTTTCATTGTTTCGTTTTCATATTAATGAACAATCTTCTTAAAATATATATTTGTTCATTGTTCCATTTTCATATTTAGGTACAATCTTCTTAAAATATATCTATATTTATTGTTCCGTTTTCATATTTAGGAACAATTTTTATAAAATATGTGTGCCTAAATCGTCAACCGGAACACCTTTTATTTCAAAACCCTAAAATAAACATGTTTCTAGAAGAAATTGGAACAAAATCGAGAAGAAGAAAAAGAAGAACCCAAGAAGAAGAAGATGAAGATAATACTTTGTTCCTAATTAGTAAATTGGAACACAACCAGAAAATAATATTTTTTTGTTAAAAATTAAACAAAATTAAATTACAAAATTACAGCCGATAACCCTAACCCTAATATTTGTGCTCCAGCCGCCGGAAGTGGCACAAATCTCGAGGAAGTGGCAGTTGGGTCTTCTTGATGCAACAAAGGGTAGGAAGAAGCAAGGCGATTGCCGGTCGGCTGGGTTGTTCGTCGAACAACAATCGGAGGAGGAGTTCGGGGAAATAGATTCGTCGTCCGGTGGTTTTAGTTCGAATCAAGAGAGAGATGGGAATAGTCGGGTTTGTTGGTTCATAGGACACGACGCCGGCGGATCGGGAATCCAAGCTAAAAGGTGGCGGTTGGGTTAGATCTCGGCGGATTGGCCTATCTCGGCAGCATTAGATCTTCACTAGTAGGTCGGGAAGCCGACGAACTGAAGCAGAGATGGCGTTAGATCTTGGTGACTGGCCTATCTTGGCAGCTGGCCTGAAGCAACGCCGCAGAGGTTGGGTGGGCAGGAGTAACGTGGTGGCGACGATTGGGAGGATGGAGACACGCGGCGGCGGCGGTTGGCTGGGCTGGAGCAACGCGACGGCAGCGACGAGATTGGAGAAAATATGGTTGAAAGGGAGAGAGGTTTTTTGGCTGATTAGGGTTTGTGGTAAAACCCTAATATGATTTACTATATATATTAGTTCCAAATGACTATTTTATCCATTTTAATTTAGTCCATTAGATCGACTCTCTAATCCTACGGCTCTAAGAGGTGTTTTGATATCAAAACACTAAGGGGTGTTTTCATGATAGTAGATCCCAGTTTAGTGGGTTTTCATTCATTAACGCTATTTCATGCCGAATTGGTTACTTTGGCCTGTTTCGTGTCTATTTGATGTGTTTTCTAGTGTCTCATTGAGTACACAGGTTTTTGCCATCAAATAGGTAGCTACCGAACGTGTTCGGGAAGTGATGGAGTTCAAAGAATGACCCAAACTCAATCCAGAGATCAAACTGAGTGAAGAACTAAAGGATTCTGCCGAACACCTAAGTTCTCATCGAGAATGTCAATATTCTCGGCGAGAATCCATTCACAAATCAATGTCCAAATCTTGTCCAAATCATCCTGGAGTTTGCAAAGAAGTTCTCGGCGAGAACTTCAAAGCAGATTTCGGCGAGAACTTTTAATGTTCTCGCCGAAAACTTGATTCTTTTCCGGCTGAGAGTTGTAAAGGTTCTTATTTAAGCAGCGGCGCAACTCCAAACAGAACTCAATCATTCATTATTCTGATTTTTAGACTTATAGAGCTGATAGAGAGAGTTTAGAGCATATCTCGGAGTTCCTGGAGAGATCCTGACACCGTCTTTCCATCCCGGAGTGCTCAGATCTAGGAGTGAAGGTTTCTCGAGTTCGAAACTTCGTCGGAGTCGTCAAAATTAGGTTTTACAGTTCTTCTTTGTTCTCCTTGTTAAGATGAACTCCTTTGTTATTTTTTATTCTCTTGATTTAGACATGACTAACTAAACTTGTTAAGCTTAGATTAGATGAACCCTAAGTGACCCGAGGCCAATAAGCCTCTAGCACCAAAATTCGCCCAAAACCTTCTATGGAACGTGCATTAATTTAGCGCGGCCGCCTAAAACACTTCCTAGGTGCCAACTCCACACGATCACTCCGGGAGTTGTAGATCTCCAAATGACGAATCCTTTGAAACGGGTGAAATCTCTCGCATCATTCTCCAAGCCCATGACCCGAAACAACATAAAAACACTTGAAACCAAGTGAAAATGGACGGTGAACGTCCCTAGTCACCATAATCGGGTAAAATGTTGAAACAAGGTAAAAAGAGTATAAACCAAGGGGAAAGGGGTGTAAAACTCCTAAGAAATGTGGTTAAGTGCGGGGGAAAAGTGATATATATTTCGTGCATCATTCATCATTTTCCTTAATCGTCGGCTAAGGCCAAACCCGCTGGCTAGAGCTTATCATAACCATTTCAAGATAAGAGGTACACAAAACATGTCAACATTAAATAATGTACACGCGATCGGATCTTTTTAATTAATGTTTTGACACATTTTGTAATTGTGCTAGATTGAAAAAATATATATATAATAAATTGGTATTGTTGCCATAAATAATATCTCGTGGCACTCCTAATTAATTTGCAAAAAAATGTAATCTCTTTCTATAAATAAATTATTAGATCCTATTTTAATTTTCTGTAACTAAAATGCCAACTTATCTATCTTCTGTATACAGACTAAACCAACTTTAGATAAGAGGTGCATCCATATCTTGCATTATTTCGTAAAACATCACAAGCACATTGTAACACCCGTCCCGAATCGCCCCAGGTTGAACCCATGGTTGACCAGGAATTAGGTGTCATGGTTTGACTTCAAACATAAAACGAGAAAAGAAAACTTCAAAATCAAATTAAAACATAAATCAAGAGTAAAACGGAAGCGCCTCCATTATTCAAAATCCAAAATCTTAATATAAAAGTACAATTCATACCACTATTCATTTACAATACCGAAGTTCAAAATTAAAGTGATAAAATATATCCCAACCCAAAATAATCAACATAAATCAAAAGATGATCAACTCCTGGTTCAAGCTTTCGGAGATCCTCTCCAAGCTTCCTGCTACCACCTATAAGCCAACGACACACCAGCACTCGACACCGAACTGAAACACCTGAACTTTAACTCCACACCCTAACCCCGAGGACCTGGAAAAGGGGGAAAAGGGAGATGAATTTCCTATTGAAATTGAGTGAACCAGTTGGGTTTAACTATGCGTCGAACCTATCCAAAAGAAGTGATTCCAAACTCCTCACGAAACACCGACAATGGAATCAGACTAAACCTTAACCAGTTTTAATTCCCTAAAATAGTCTAGGTGATCACATAGGTGCAGTCCTCAGTTCAAGATTCACGATTCCCAATAGCATCGATATAACAGAGGTCATCAATACGCACAGTTCATCATTACATCACAAGTCATCTCGCAATCACAATCAACACACATACACCACATTTCTCATTTGATTTAACTAGGGGGTCGTTCTCAAGTGGAATTGGGAGAGGGAGAATTGAATTAGCTAAAGAATTCAATTAGAAAGAGAATTGGAGAGAATTGTCTGTTTCGAAAGTAGACCGTTCGAAGGAGAGAATGTGAGAGATTGTTGGGTGGAGAATTGATATTAATAAAATAAAAAAAAATAAAAAATGAATTGTAAAACACTAAAAATAACCAATTCTCCCTAATTCTCTCCTCTCCATTGGAGAATTGAAACACACCCCAATTCTCTGTGGGTCCCACAATGGAGAATCTGAAATCTCCCCAAATCCCTCTAAATTCACCTTGCTGAATGGGCTATTTCGACGAATTCTCCAACAGGCCCCAATTCACCCCAATTCTCCTACCCAAATTCTCCCTAACGAACGACCCCTAGGTGAGTTCATTAAGGGCCATAAGGAGTTATCATGTACCACCCCTGCCGGCTCACAACAGACGCACCCCAAACACTAGTAGGGGTTCCCAAGACGCATCTCCAACCACAGTTAAAAGGATTCATGGGCACACCACACAATACCCCTCAGGGACAACATAGCGCCTCAGTGCAATCTAGGGGGCAGTACAGGCTCCTTCCGATGCTATCATTTCATTCAGTCACATCAATAATCCATCCTTCATTGTTCATCTATCAAATCCATCCATCAATTCCCTCATCAAATCCATCCAATTCAAACCATCAATTCCCTCATTAATTCCATCATAACCCATCCGAATTCACGTTTACATTCCAATCAATTTCAATCCATATTCCACAAATCACAACCAAGTCAAGGGTAAACGACTAGCTCACCGGCCACCCGCACCCGCAAGTACAGGGACATGTTGTGAGTCTTACGGTTACCCTCATGTTCATCATTCATAAGACAGCCCCACATTGGCAGGGTCATCCTCCTACAACCACAACTGACAATAACAGAATAAGCAATTTCCACAATATCACCCAAACTCGTCGTTCCTAACACTCACTTCTAATTTGGATATGTTAATCATCAATATTACTCGTTTACCCCAATCCAACACATAGCATTACATCAATAGAACATCAATCAGCAATCAATCCATCAATCGACAATCACCATCAATCACTCAACAAACAATCACATAACAATTTTCATCTTTACTCTCTTCCACTTTCCTTCAATCCCTAATTTCATCTAGGTCAGATTATAACTCCTCACGTCACCCATCATTACCTATCGAACACTAAACCCTCACCTGACAAGAAGATGAGGCTCTAAACGACTTCTAGAAACTCGAACGAACAAGCTCTCCTTCTCCAAAAAATGTAGCTCTTACCTTCCCTTGCTGACAGCACCCTACTCCAAAACTCCATAAACTGAGATGTGCGATCTCTTCCTCTCATCGCCAAGAATGCATAGGAGAAAATGGATCCTCGATCGAACACCTGTAGCTCCCAGAATCAAGGTTTTGAGTTAAGAAAACCTTGGTTCGTCAAAAGGGTTGAAAGAGAGAGGAAAAAGTTACATAAATCCATCCAAAACCCGTCCTTTTATACGAAGGTCAAACTATACGGCGTGTTTTATAACTAGACGACCGTGTGGTTTGAAAAGCCAATTCGGTCATAGTTTCAGTAGGAACAGCACGGCCGTGTATCATAGATATATAATACACGGCTTGTATCATGAAGACACACAAGCGTGTTTCTTAACTACACGGTTGTGTGTTAACTTCACTGTACAACATGCTCGTTTGTAACTTCAACTCGACTCAAATTTGAACGTCCCAGACTATGATGGGACCTCAAGAACACTGTTTCCAATGCCTCAATCACTCGAACTCGAGTTTCAAACCATTCGGTTGGGTGGGGATGTTACACACATTCAAACGATATTAAGGGAGCTGAAATGACACATAAAATAAAATAACATCAAAATGACATAAATAATGAGATTAATTTTAACCATAATTTTCTAGGTTATAACAATTAAACTACAAGCTACACTACAACAAAAGAGTGTTTTACTCGCAGGCCTCAGGGCTGCCTGCCACTAAGCGTCTGGCAGGCGGGCTGCGCTTAGTGGCAGGCAGGTCGGAAGCCTGCGAGGAATGCCCAACCTGCCAGTAACGTGCGCCTGCGAGGAGCTTGTGCAGACCCGACTGCGAGTAGCCACTGACTGCGAGTAACTATTGGCAGTTGGGCCTGCGAGTAGTTTGGGCCTGCGACTAGCTACTCGCAGGCGGCCTGCGAGCAAGTTGAACGCCTGCGAGTAGCCACTTACATGACTACCCCCTCAGCAGAAGCAGCAGCCATTCTTTGCTCATTCGGCGATTTCCATTCTCTCTCTCCTCTCAGATTTTCTGGGATAGCTCCGCGGGATTGAAGGCTTCCGAACGATTTCGAAGGTTAGAAAACCATTCTCCTCTTCTTTATCAACCATTTGAAGGCTTCTGAACGAATTTTAATTGATTTCATGGCTTCTGATCGGATTTCAATTGGTTTCATGGCTTCTGATCGGATTTCAATTGGTTTCAAAGCTTCTGATTTTTTATTTCTTTAGAATGTATGTAGTGTTGGTAGTTCTTAGTCATATCAGATTACCTAAATCAACGATTTTATCCGGTAATTTAGTTGATAACACCGAATTTGTTTCAGGATATACTGTTCATCAAGTGGCTCAACCTAAGGTGCTGCTGCTGCCATCTTTGTTGCTCATCCATTGACCTAAGGTTTCGTATACGCTAAGTTTCTGGTCATATCAGATTACCAAATTGAACGAGTTTATCCAGTGATTTGATTCATAAAAGCTATTTTTTTAGGATACATTGTAAATTCGGTGGCTCAAACTAAGGTGTTGCTGCTGCCATCTCTGTTGTTCATCCGGTAGGTAAAGGCTTTGTCTTTCGTGTAACAAAATCCTTACGGTTTATGATTTTTCATGAATGAGTAAAATTATATTAATTGTTTTAACTCTTTTTTTTCTCAATCTTTTTGTTGCAAGGTTTCGGTTTTGGTCTTTGCCGGCTACTCTCATACTTGTTGTTGGAGTTATCATCAATTTCCAGGTGTGCTACATGTACCAAAATTAGGTCATACTTGTTGTTGGAGTTAATCATGATAATGCAAAATATTTAATCATGCATGTAAACCTATGAATAATAGGTTAGAAATTTTTGATATAATCAATTATATTAATCTAAATTAATCATGATTATACAAAATATTGATTTGATTGATAATATTTTAATTTTATGCATGTAAATTGACCATAATTTAAAATTAAATATAAAATTTATTATGTAATTATTTATGCTTTAAGATTTTATTCTATTAATATGATATATAGGCATGTAAATTAATGTTAAAAAAAAGCATGTAAATACCTACTAAGTAGTATGCAAACTTAACAAATGATTTCATCAATAAACAAAATTTAATAAAAATTTTATGTATTAAATTGATTATACTTTATGCAGTGTAACTTATTAATATGAATACAAGCATGTAAATTTGTTTAAAAATTGTGCATGTAAATACTTATTAAGTAGTTACTATTTAACATATGTAAACTGAATAAAATAATCAGTTAATAAATGATATTAATTAATAAAAAAATATTAACCAACTTATGTCATTAAGTTGGTAAATTCAATATTTCAGTACCTAATATAATTAGGGAAACTTAGCTTTAAGCTAAGTTATATACAATATCATTATTTTGTACATTTTATCATGACTAGTAAACAAATCGATACTAATTAACACTCAATATATAGATGGACAAGTCTTGGATTCGAAAGCTGCGACATACTCGTGAGTACTACGCTGGCGTTCAACAATTCCTCGACTTTGCAATCTCCAATGCAGTAGATGGAGTGAACATACTCTGTCCTTGTCTGGAATGCAACTTCAAGAAGTTGATGCCACGGAACGAAGTTAATCAGCATTTGCTAGCAAAGGCGTTTCCCTCATCATACGATGTATGGAATTTGCATGGAGAGTTAATCACAGATTTTGGTGCCTTCACTGCCATGGTTGAACCGGAACTAGTCGCTCATGAAGAAACAATTCCTCCATTACTGGTTGAGGATATACCAATATCTGAGCCAGACTTGTTTCAGAACATGGTGAATGATGCATTTGAACAACGTCCAACGGATGATCAAGTGCCACAAATGGGTGATGAACCAATGCCAGATATACCCAACATGCAACCAGATGATGAGTTTTTCCGAGCTTTGCGGGATGGTGAAGTACCATTGTATGATGGTTGTACCAGTTTCACAAAGTTGTCGTTCATGATCAACTTATACCACATTAAGACTTTACACAAGATCAGTGATAAAGCAATGTCGAAGATACTGGAGTTGCTTCGCAAGGCTTTTCCTACGGCCAAAATCCCTTCATCCAATTATGAAGTGAAGAAGAAAATTAGGAGTTTAGGGTTGTCCTATAACAAGATTGATGCATGTAAGAATGATTGCATATTGTACACTGGAGAAGATAGTGAAGCGAAGGAATGTCGAGTGTGTGGGGTTGCTCGATTCAAGGATGAAGGAAACAGTGCGGGTGAGAAAAAAATCAAAGTCTCGACCTGAGAAAATATTTCGGTATTTTCCCTTAATACCTCGGTTGAAGAGGTTGTACATGTGTCCTTACACTGCAGAAGATATGACCTAGTATGCGACGGAAACTAGAACTGATGATGGTATGGGTAGACATCCTAGAGACGCAGATGCATGGAAAAGTTTTAGTGCCAAGTACCCTGATTTTGCGGCTGATCCCCGAAATGTGAGACTTGTGCTTGCAACTGACGGTTTCAATCCATTTGGAACCATGAGCATAAGTCATAGCACTTGGTCATTTGTGCTAATACCATATAACATTCCACCTTGGTTGTGTATGAAGCAGACATGCCTTATGTTATCTGGCATTGTTCCTGGTCCTAAGATGCCTGGAAATGACCTAGATGTCTTTTTACAGCCACTAATTGAAGAGTTGCAAACATTGTGGATTGGAGTTGAAGCTTATGATTCGGTGAAGAAAGAAACTTTCACATTGAGAGCAGCATTGATCTGGACCATTAGTGATTATCCTGGTCTGTGTAACTTATCAGGATGGAATACACACACTACACTATCGTGTCCGACATGTATGTATGACGCATAACCACTTCGACTCAAAGCTTCAGGTAAAGTGTTACTAAACTTTCTTATGATCACTAAGGACTCGACCACACTTGAACACCTTGACACAAAAAGGACATTTAAACCATACTTTTCCAGGTTACAATAGTTAAACTACCAGCTAGCTAAACTGTTACTAAATAGACTTTCGTATGATGAACAAGGGGACGTTGGTGTCGTACTTGTTGTGGCTATCACGGTGGTCACCCAAAGCCTAGTAGGATTCGAACAGTTATAGGCACTTCACGCACCTGTATTTGTCTTTCCTCTCTTGTATCTAATCCATGGCAATGCCAAAAAAAAAAAAATCAATGCACACATTAGAAAATTAAATAAAAAATATTATAAAAATATAGTTCTAATATAAATTATAAATACATACCATATAGTATATTAAGACATAACGTGTTCCTAATAATTATAACATTTTTTATGTCTTGGAGACATTATAAAATATGTTATTTGCATAAACACAAATATATCTAATTTTATATGTATGTTTCTCATACTCTTTTAGGACTGGGACATCTATGCTAAAAACTTGACAAAAAAATTGATTTAATTCATTAATAAGTCTACTTATTTATGAAATTGAAGTACAATTACGAACGTGCTTCAATCACATATATAAAAAGTCTTAGCTTTTTTTCAAAAACCCAAGAAAGGATAACCTAGTGGGTTATGGTGCACTAGGGTAGAGAAAGGATTGCGGTCTGAATCCCAATATACACTTTGGAAGGGCATATGAAACGTAATCACCGAACTGGTCCCCAAATTTAGAATATTTGACACCCAATATGGTGATCGATACTAGATAAACAAACCAAAACATATTTTTTTAAAAAGAAAATCAATTATGTTAAGAATATATTTGTGTTAAACATTCATATAAAATAATTAAGCTAAAAAATTACAAAAAATAGATACAACTTGTGATATATAAATACTGTAAGTAGTCATGATAAAAAAAATTAACTAGAAATTATAAGCACCTTAATTTGTAAATATTATTGATATAATAAGAGAATCATAGTACCTAATAAATCTGAAATCAAGTCATATCTCGATGAATAATTAGTTCTTTCCGAAGCCTTCCATTCCATTTCTTAGAGATAGAATCTAATTGCAAATAGTCTTTGATTACAAAAATAAACCCACATTAAATGTAAAATGTCAAACACTATCGAACCAAAAAATTTCAATATACTTTTCATGAATTTCTTTTAAAATTTAAAATATTGGATAAATCATTGAACTAAACAGGTGACACGTTTGAAGGAAAAAACTTTAGGGTCGATGATGGAAAAAGTAGACATAAAACCTTCAAGAAATAGAGATGGTGTAATAAGTAGGGTGTTTTTACATATTTATAAATGAATGGAAGATTTATTTATAATTTCGTTTATTTGAAATGGGTAATTTTTCTTAAATTAATCACCACGAATTAAATTACTATGTATAGATTATTTAATTAATTAATCTCTATAATAAAAAATTTACCGCAGTTTTTATGAATAAGTGGTTTACCGCAATTACCTGACTCATAATATGAAATTCCTTTTTTAAGAAGGATAATATTTTTATCACCAATCAGGGTGGATAAAAAACTATTACAAATGATTGGACATTAAAAGCTATTATCTTTACCTAATTCGGGATAAGCGTACGGGGAGCTACTGCTTTGGCAATCTTATCAGCCATAGTATTGAGACGTTTGGGAATGAAGGGTACCGCATTGAAAGGGTGATTCCTCAGGATGTCTCTCATGATGAAGAGTCATGATTGACATTGCCATGGCCACGATTCAGTATTATTATCGAGGGCATCCACAAGGACAAGGCAATCAGTTTTGATCATAGAGCGCAAACCTGAGTGGGTAGCCACAATCAAACTAGAGAGGAGGGCTTTCGCTTCCGCAATTAAAGGTGATGAACAACTGAAGGAATCAGCAATACCATTCACCATATGTCCGATGATAACCCCATAACCTGCTGAAGAAGATTCTTGGATGAAGGAACCATCGCAAAAAATTTCTTCCTCCACAATGAAGCAAGGTGGTGGACTAGTTTGTGAACGTGGACAAGTAGGAGTAGGAGGTGGACTAGTTTGTGAACATGGACAAGTAGGAGTAGGAGGTGAAATGATCAGAGAGATTGACTTTCACTCGCCTTTCAGACGAGAAGCCCAAATAGTCGTATTGTCTGTAATAGGCCTCGAATCTAAATAAAAATCTCATTCCGAGCTCACCAAATACACCAGAGGGGCGCAACGCATAAGTAGGTATCAAAACTTGGGTTGGTCTCCTTTTCTAACGACAACCAATCAATCAAAGGGACAATAGGATCAGGAAGACGAACATTTGACATTGTCTTGTTCCAGGTCACCCCAACGTGGGGGAAGTGGAAAAGCCAGTGATTAAGTCTTCCTCCCCTTGCGAAACGCACTAGACAAGCCTGGAAGGAGAGCAAAACCAATAGAAGAGGTTCTTCCTAGTGGCAATTGCATTATGGGAGCACCTCCAAATGAAAAACACTAGCTTCGAAGGAATTTTCAATTTCCATAACCAGATCCATTTTTTCATTTAGGGGCTAACGATGCCTGGATTTGGGGGGCATGGGGAAATCATGACCTGCATAGTAGGCTGACTTTATAGTGAAAGATCTTTTGTTAGAGAATTGTTAGATCCGAAAGGTTAATAAGCAGTATGAGGGAATTTGGTAATTGTGTGGATGTTAATAAGCTTGAGGATCATAGAGTGATTGGCCCTCTTTTCACCGAGCATAATAATAGACTTGGGGATCCGATTTACAGGCGCTTGGATAGATGTTTTGTTAATATGGATTGGTTAAGTCAATTTACCCACAACTCAGTTGACTTGTTACCTCCGGATTCTCTGATCATTGTGGGGTTATGCTGAATACAGATTTAAACTGTGTTTCTCTCCTCGAAGGTTTTTAAGTTTTTTTTTTTTTTATTTTTGGATCAAATACAGAGACTATGATAAACTGGTGGAGGAAGCCTGAAAGAAAGTTGATGTCTTTGATAAAGATAATGGTTTTTACAAGGTTTAACAAGGAGCAGTTTTATGATATTAGCAGGCGTACTATAGAGGCTGAAATAGAGTTGGAAAAGGCTTAGATTGCTCTCCTTGATAATCCTGATCAAGTGGATATTTCTGAAGTTAAGTCTTACCAGAAAAGGTGGCTCGAGTTAAAATCTGCGGAGTCTCCTTTATGCGTCAAAGGTCTAAGGATAGCTGGTTACTTCTTGGTGACTCAAATACGGCCTTTTTCCATCGTGCTGTTAACGTTAAGCAAGCTCGAAAGCAGATATCCTATCTTGAATTGTCTGATGGCACGGTTTCTTCTGACATGGGAGTTATTTCAAAAGAGGTAGTTGGTTATTTTACAAATCTACATGGCAAATGTGATCCAGCAATTCAAAAAACCTCTGTCTCTGACATCAAAAAGCTGTTGAGGCACAAATTGGGGGCTGAGAATGCTTCAAAGATTTGTTCTGAAGTATCCACTAAGGAATTTAAAGACGCAATGTTTAGCATTTCTGGGGATAAAAGCCCGAGCCCAGATGGTTTTGGTTCAAGTTTTTTTAAACACTCGTGGCATTTAGTAGGAGAGGATGTTTGCTTAGCTGTCAAGCAATTCTTTGAAACTGGAAAGTTACACAGGTCAGTTAATTCTACCCTTCTTTCTCTTGTCCCAAAGAAGATTAATGCATCCTCCATGAAAGATTATCGGCCTATAGCTTGCTGCAATGTTTTTTACAAGTGTATTGCTAAAATTCTTGCATCTAGAATTGCTGGTTGTCTTCCTGAAGTCATAAGTAACACCCAATCAGCCTTTGTGAAGGGTAGAAATATAGGTGATAACATATTGACGGCTCATGAATTGGTGAATGGTTATCATCTTAAGAATATTTCTCTGCGATGTGCACTTAAAATAGATTTAAGAAAAGCATTTGACTCAGTGGATCTGCGCTATGTTCCGACTATTATGCTTGCAATGGGTTTCCCTAAGCAATTTGTGAGTTGGATTGAAGGTTGTCTTTCTTTCAAGTGTTATGATAAGTGTTGGGATCAATGGCGGCTTAATTGGCTACTTTAAAGGGGTTAAGGGTTTTCGGCAAGGGATCCCTTGTCCCCAGCCTTATTTGTTATTTCGATGGAAGTTTTACACTGTTTGTTTGTTCAGGCTGCGTTGTTGAAAAAAGATACCTTATCATCCTAAGTATAAACAGTTGCAGCTGGTAGAATTGTGCTTTGCGGATGATCTAATGGTTTTCACCAATGGTTCAGTAGAGGGAGTTGCAGAGATTTTTAATGTGCTTCATGGGTTCCATGGAATTTCAGGGCTCCAGCTTAATCCTGAGAAAACTGAGGTGTTCTTTAGTAGGTCGGTCCATGGTTCGGTCAGACAATCCATTTGCAGTCTTACTGGTTTTGCTAAAGGTGCTCTACCTGTTCGTTACTTACGTGTCCCTTTAGTTTCTGGTAAATTGAAAGCTAAAGATTGTGAGGTCCTGATCAATAAAATAACAGCAAAAATTGGTGGTTGGAAGGTTAAAACTCTTTCTTTTACTGGAAGGTTACAGCTGGTCAAATTTGTGCTTACGACTATGAGCCAGTTTTGGATGTCTATATTCTTGCTTCCAAATGCTGTAATAAAAGCTGTGGAGAAGCTTTGTAGTGACTTTATGTGGAAAGTGAATGAAGGGGAAGGAAGAAAGCCAAAGTGGCTTGGTCTAAGTTTACTTTTCCTCTTAGTGAAGGTGGATTAGATATTAAAGATATAACGATATGGAATATTAGTTGTGTTATCAGACATATATGGAATGTTCTTATGGTTTCAGGGTCAATATGGGTGGCCTGGATTAAGCTTCATAGGATCAAAGATGGATCAATTTGGGATTGTGTTAGCAGACCATATCATTCATTCGTGGTGCTGGCGAAAAATTTTGAAGGCTAGAAAATATGCTTCTGGTCACTTTTCCTTTGATTCTGACAGTGAGCTTCTATGGAATGGTATACTGCTGCCCAAATTCTCTGTTACAGCTTTTTGGGATACTCTTCGAGCTAGAAATAATGTTGTGCCGTGGATGAATCTGATTTGGTTGTCTCCATCCATTCCCAAGCATAGCATGATGTGTTGGTTAGCTGTCCAAAAATGCTGGATTACTAAAGAAGTGGTATCACATTGGGGGTTGCTAATTGATGTATCTTGTCTCCTTTGTGATTTACGCATTGATGACATTGATCATATTCTGACAAAGTGTGAGTATTATAATGATCTAAGGCATTTTGTTATGGGTACTCCTGTATTTGGCAGCTCTTGGGATGAAGAAATGCAACTTGATGCAGTAGCCTTTGGAATTAACACAAAACACGTCAAAAGTACCAGGTTGAGGTGGAGAGCTATGATTAGCTCGATATGGTATGAGCGTTGTCGGAGGAACGCTGGTGGCACGAGTAGAACGCCACATCAGTTGAGTGAAGAAATTCTTTTTAAGTGTGATTTTATTCAGTCTTTTTAATAGTTGCCTTTCCCTTGTTGCTAGACTAGTATAACGTAGTTACCTTCGCTTGTGAAGGGAGATGTGAATTCGAACTTATGTTTGATCTAGTTTTGGCGACTTTTAGTTTGGCAATGAGTCCTAAGCTTCCTAGAAGCGATAAATTCTCACCAAGTTCTTTTTTCTGGGTTTTGTTGGTTCATTGTAAACCTTGTTTGAGGTTTTGTTTTTATAGGCTTTTGCTCTAAAAACTTGCGCTTGATTTATAAAAGATAATTTTTCATTAAAAAAGTGTCAGATCCATTGGTCATTGATAGACTAGGGGCCAATAAGAATCTTCAGAATCCCAACCACTTCAATATCGGTGCATTGCTCTCTAACGAGGGGAACGATCGAGGACATGCTCTCATGATCAATCCATTGGCCAGCAAAAGTTGTATCCTCAAAGACACTCGTGAGACGAAAACCTGGAAGTGAAGGAATCCAGAGATCGCGATTAAGGACGATGTTATGCCCATTCAAGAGGTTCTTACGGCCCCAATCATCAGGGTATCCTTTTGGGTTGTGTATGCCAAATCGAAACCATAATTTAATTATATATTCCTTTCCTAAGTATAATTATTATCAAAGAAATATATTGTTATTCATAGCCTAATTTCGTACTAATTTGAGAGAGAAGAATTCAATTTAATCTTGAAATAACTTACTAAAATTACCTCCTAATCCATAACTAATATAAAATCCTATTAATTTATTACTCAATTTCATTTTAAATTGATCCAAATTATTCATGTAATGACATTTTATTCGTGTTAATATTCGATTAAAGTGTTCTAAGATCAACGGTTAACGAATTAACAGAATTCGTAACTAACTGAACTGATTTGAACTAACTCAGAAAGTTAGTTGGGTTCATTTTGACAATGTTCAAAAGTCATAGACCGTTTGAGCATAACGTGAAGGACTTTAGTGACTTAGAGTGTAATTACGAAAACTCTAGGGGTTAACCTGCGCTGATTCAAAAAGGAATTAACCAATCAGAACCGGTCTGACCGAAACTGGTCGGACCGGCTTCTTTAACCCAACGACTACCCAAAACATTGGGAACTCGCCGATCACCTCCCAGAACTCGGCAAAGGTTTCCAGACGTCGGCGAGGTCAAAAAATAGCTCCCAAGGGAGCACTGACTCGATTTAAATCACGGTAGAGCTTTGATTACCTCAGAAGACCGATTACGAGGCTCAAGGAAGTTGGTTCGAGGCTGGTACCGAAGGATCGATGCCGGTTCGCGCCATCGCAGACAAGAAAGTGAGAAATAGGGGAAATACTCTGACGAACTAAACTCGAGTTAGTATAAGGACATTAGCTTGGGCTTAAATCGCTGGACCGATGATGGCTGGATAATGGAGATGGGCAGGTGGGAAGACACGGTTGTGCTCGTCGAAAACTGGAAATTGGAGGCAGGGGAATATATTCCCTCTGCCAAACTGAAAATCGAGTTAATAAAAATAATCGAACGTTAAACTGGGATTAGGACGAAGGGGAGAGAGTCTAGAACTCGAACATGTCCTTACCTGAGGCTGGGACTGACTGGCTGGATGAGAGAGGCTTGCCGGCGACTCGGAAAAATTTCACTGGTTCTAACTTTCTTTTCTGGGCAGCGTTCTTGGTGTAGGGAAAATGCAAAGCCCAAAAACCCAGCCCAATGTTGACATTGGTCACTTGTGACCTAATTGAAATGGGGTTTTGTTATGAAGTTAGAACGAACTAATTTTCAGTTCGTAAAAAATCTGCAACCCACGATGCCCACTATCTGTGAACAATGATGTTATTGTTGAGAGAATCCAGGAAGTTTGGATTCTCACGAGAGTCTTTCCTCTACTTAAGGAAAAGCACTACTCGTAGAAACAACACAAGCTTTCACCTCTCTCTCAAACTATTGAGTTCTCCTTCCTTCAATTCAAAAGTTCCAACTCCTTGTTTCTTGAGTGCAAAAGAAAGGGAGAATGATGTGTTTACCTTTAGCAGCAATCTGCACATACAGGGAAAATATTGCTTCAAAGGCAGTGGCATCAAGCCACGTTCACAGCTGTTTGTTTTATATATTTTCATTCTTTTTAGCATAGTCTGCAATCGTTTAATTGTTCTGGAAATGGGGTTTTGATTTTGATTCTTTGATTTAACTGGCCTAACAAGTTTGAAGCAATACTATGTCTACTCAAGCCAGGATCATTCCATATTTGAGCAAGATCGAGCCGCTAGACGGAACAAACTACAAGCGATGGTCCCAAAGAATTTTGATAGTTCTTGAGCAGTTGGAAGTCGATTATGTACTGCACACAGACCCTCCGACAACAGGACTGATAGTATCCTCAGGCTCTGATGATTCCTCAGCCACAGCAGGGAAGAAAACCAGTGTTACAAAGGAGATCGACAAGGCCGAGAAGTATGTCAAAGACAATAAGACAGCTAGGGGTCATCTCCTGAATCATATGACAAATCCTATCTTTGATTTGTTAGTAATCAACAAGTCAGCGAAAGAGATTTGGGAAGTACTGGAAAGAAAGTATGGAGCTGATGATGCAGGAAGAAAGAAATATGCAGTGGGAAATTGGCTAAAGTTCAAGATGGAAGAGGATCAACCAGTTATGGATCAAGTTCATCAATATGAGAACTTGACTGCAGAAGTCTTAGCTGAGGGGATGAAAATGTGCGAGATACTTCAAGCCAATGCTTAACTGAAAAGCTTCCCGACTCTTGGTCGGAGTACAAAAACCGATTGAAGCATAAGAAGCGCGACATGACGCTGGAGTAGCTGTCGGACACATGAAAATTGAAGAAGTTAATAGACAGAAAGATAAGGATTCTCTATCTAATTCTCTTTCAGTTAAAGCTAATCTTGTGGAATCTGGACATCCCAACAGGTCCAAGTCTTCATATCAAAATAAGAAACCAGCATGGAAGAACAAAAGCTCGATCAACTTCAAGAAATTTGGACACTCTTAAGATTACAGCAAAGGAGGGTGTTATGTCTGTGGCAAACAGGCCACAAAGCATATCAATGTCACTACAGGAAAGGCAACAGCCTTGCTCAGAATTCGAAAGCTCAAGCCAATGTGATCAAAGGAGAACAAAAAACCTTCAATGTTATGGTTACTGAAGTTAACCTTGTGGAGGGAAAATCAGAATGGTTGATCGACTCAGGAGCCTCAAAGCATTTTTGCTCTGACAAATCTTTATTTGCAGATTTTGAGGAAGTCACTACAGGAGAAGTGGTCTATATGGGAAATGCAAGCAGCGCTCATATACTAGGGAAATGGAAGATTCTTCTAAAACTCACATCTGGAAAAACATTCTCTCTTTCTAATGTTTGTTTTGTACCTTCACTACGAAGGAATCTGATTTTAGCTGGGTTGTTGATGAAAGTAGGCATGAAACTAGTGTTTGAGGCTGATAAGATAGTTATTACAAAAAATGGTATCTTTGTAGGAAAGGGATACTTGTCAGGAGGGTTATTCATTGTAGACACAGTTGCCATGAATAATGAGAATGTTTCTTCTTCTTACTTGCTTTAATCATGTGATGTGTGGCAGGCTAGGTTAGGACATCTTAATAAGAATACTATAAAACTAATGATGAGAATGAACCTATTGCCAAATATCACCATGGATAATGAACTTGCTTTTTGTCCAGTGTGTGTGGAAGCAAATTTTTATGAGAAATCCTTTCAACATGTGGCAGAAAGGAAAACTAGCATTCTAGAACTAATTCACTCCGATTTGGCAGATTTCAAAGGAATAGAAAGCAAATGAGGGAAACACTACTACATCACCTTCGTAGATGACTATTTGATGAACGTTGTAAACAGGTTTATCAAATAACTACTCAACTGGAAGCTAAGGAGATCGTATTCCACGGGTCTTCTAATAATCGTCTACTCAAATGTAAAGGCAGATCATTCAGGTTCACGTTGTGCGTGGTGTGAGTTCCACGACTTCTATTCTAGAAAATGCAAGCAAATTAAAAACTAAATTGAAAGACAGATTGGAAGATTGGTTTACTTAACAAAGACGACAGACAAGCTTAGACTTTGAATCCCCCTTAGTTCACCAGAGCATTGGCAATCAACAGATCAGCGGACTTCAATTCTCGTTCAATCAATTCTAAGACACCACCATAACTCCTGACCCTTATGTTTAAGACTGGCGAACGTTCGCTCTATCCGATCTAGCTACCAAGAATAATTAGCCGCCCGAGTACGGTCGCTTCTTGCCACGACTAAACTAACTGGTGGAATTACTAACGATTTATGAGTTACTCTTGCAGTGGATTAACCCTAACTGGTTCCTACGACAGACACACTCCAATGAATAGGTTAATTGTTGATTTGGTGTTTTAAAGAGAGGCGAGCGTTCGCTTCTATCCTCAGCTTAACAAGAATCTAATCTAGGTGATCAAGCCAGACAAGAAACGTAAACAACGAAGAACAAACCAAACATGAAAGAAAAATTGATTGAACTTTGAATCTAATCACCGCCGATCCATGACCGCTTTAAAGCCCTGGGTCACTTAGGTTTCATCTAGTCTAAGCTCTACGAGTTTAGCAACTCATGTTCATAACGACATAATCAAAGACAAAAACAGAGTTCATCATGAAAAGGGAGAACAGATAGAAACTGTAAAACCTAATTAAGACGACTCTGGCAAAGCTTCGCTCTCCGGTAATCTTCAATCCTAGCTCCGAGTCTCCGAGGTGAAGGGATGGCTTCACGATCTCTTCCTGGCTCTTCGAACTCTTCAACTCTGTTCTCTCGAACTTCTTAGGTCTAGAACTCGTGAAGGAGTTGTAAATTATGAAGAATCTTCTGATTTGGGCCGCCGGTTAAGTATTTATACTTAACCCTAAGTTCGTCGGATTTGCCTGGATTTTTTGGCGAAAACTTAAGGAGTTTTCGCCGAAAACTGCTTTGTAAAATGCTGGCTTCGGTCGACTGATTCTCTTGTGAGTTGATTGTTTAGAGTTTTCGGCGAGAACTTTGACTTCTCGCCAAAAACTTCCTCTTGTAAGCTCTGCCGATTTCTTGTGGAGTTTTCACCGAAAACCTCAGGTCTTTTCACCAAAAACTCCTGTGTAAAACGGGGTAGGAAGTGTGTTTACTTGATTGACTCCTTAGATCGATTCCGGTGCGGTTCCTTGGGGTTCCAATGCCTTAGACACATCCTTGGTTACTTTATTTGACGGCAAAAACCTGTGATATCATGAAAACACTAGAAAACCATCAAACAGACCTGAAACGGGCCAAAGTAACACAAATGGCACGAGATAGAGCAGTTGAGTGAATATTCACTATTCTACCCTAAAAACCATGTCTTAAGCCAAGAAATGTCGCTTAAATGAGGGTGATAATCACGTCAAATCGAGTGTCATCAAAATACCCCACACTTAAGCTTTTGCTTGTCCTCAAGCAAACTAAATAGAAAACGCTCAAGTTCACAAATGATAAGATCCATTAAATCAAAGTTCAAGCTCACACAATGAATTATTAGACAGCTACTTCTAGAACAAGAAACCTAACATTCATACTGATCAACTAAACAACCTGGTCTCACTAAAAACTTAACACGACAAGAAGTAGTAACCAATCATGCACGAATTTGACCTGACCGACCAGACTCCTCACACAGATAATATTTAGTACAAGGGAAACTCTCATTCTCTGCGTTTGGGGACGTGTTTCTGCTCTCAATCATTTTCTGTTACTGAATTTTGTCATAACTTTGCAATTCGACCACATCTCCACCACTGTGACAACACGGGAACTAGTCAAGAAGGACTTCCCTACTCAGGACTGTAACGAATTCTACACTACAAGGGTTAAGATGAGATGGATGATGGGAATGTATGATGATGGTTTTGGTGTGGTGTAGCTTTTAACTAAGTTCCCGCGAATCTAGCCTATGGCTTCCTACCGTCTAACCAGATACGGGTGGAATAATGTACACTCATCCTATGACACCCTCAAGCAACCTAGCACTTTATTTTCTTCACACATTTTTTTCTGAATTTTCTTTTGACTTCGTTCTTCCATATGTAGGGAGAAGAACGTTATTGAACTAAAAACTTTGAAACTTTGAACTTTTCTTTTTCTCTTCTTTTTTTTCAAAATTTTTTCTTATTTTCTTATTTTTCATTTTTTTTCTTTTGTTGCCGATTCTTTCTTTTAGTTGCTAGAGGGGTTTACACATTTGGACATAATAGCTAAGACCACTTGTTTACTGGCTATAGGCAGGTCACCACGAACCGACTTCCGGTAGGTCAATCTAGAACTACAACCACAGGGGATCAACGGGGAATGAAAGAATGGGGATTGGCTGTAATGTATATCGAACCGAAAGAACAGGCCAAGCTCAAGGATTTAAACCTAATGGATTCAATATTGGGTAGGCAGTCTGGCTTAGTAGCTGAATCTAGGTGCCCCTATCATTCTAGAACTCGTGTCATCGTGTGGTCTCGAATAGGTCTCATGCAAATTCTAACATTCAAGCAAACAGAAAATCACTCAAAAAGAATTGAAATTGCGAGTTACGTGCAATGGATCAAAAGCTCACAGTTGGTTTGCTAGCCGGATTCGGTCATTTTCATGCAATCAAAGTGACGACTACAAGTGTGATTTTAAAATCTGTTCTGACCAGGAAATTTAGCATAAAAGTATACACGTTGATTCTCAGGTTCTAGGTTAAGCAGTCTAAACATCAATATGACAGATTGGACAACAACTTAACATCAAAAATCAAGAACCGAACAATTCTAATGCTAGAGAAACTGGAATGGGCCACGAGACACACAAATCACAAATAAGGGCAATCAAGTTCATGCAAGGTTCTCTAGCATCCTACCCCACACTTAAATCGTTCAGTGTCCTCACATGACTAAGACTAGAGTTGAGAGTGAAATACAAGAACCTGGACCGAGATGGTTGGTGTAGGGGATGAACACAGGTCCTCGAGCGAAGGGAATCTACCAAAGCGAAGGGGAGTGTAGTAGACCAGAAGCAAAGGGAATCTACCAACTGCCTGCAAAACAAAAATAAAAGAAAGATAAAAAGAAAACCGGGACAAGTGTCCCGGATCCACACAGAAAGAAGTTGGATCAAAATCCGAAAAGAAGAAATAAAAAGAAGGGACAAGGAAGAGGATACAACCCGATCACTACTGGTCAGGTGCATCGGGAGGTGGAATGTGGAGGACATCGTTGACCTGCTGCTGCCACGCCAGCTGCGCCTCGTACCTCTCATCATTGCGGCGCATGTGTTGCTGCATAATAACCCATCTGGCATCCTGGGTGGCGGTGTCTGTGACTCGCCACTCCTGGAGGCGCTCATACAGCTCTCCAAAGTCAGCTGGAGGCGATCGGTGCTGAGGCTGCGGCACCTGGAATGGATCCTGAAGGGGCGGCTGCTACTGATAGTCATACCCTGCCTGCTGCTGTGGCGAGGGCATATGGTCGTCAAACTCCTGCTCTGGCTGAGGCTGCTCCTCATCAGAATCATCTTCTTCCTCTGACTCGTCCTCTTGGGGCGAAGGAAGAACGGCTGCCACATACAGACTGTAGTCCAGCTGGAGGTCGAACTCAACAGCTAAGTCACCACCGACGGTGTGTACAATGTGGCGCGGGACCTCAGGTCCGTATGACTAGCTCAGACCGAAGGCGAGGACGAGGCGGCCTACGAAGTTGCCACCAATGAGAAAGCGTGGGTCCTTGTTCGTCTTAGTCTTCTTGTGGAAGAGGCGTGCCAGCACCCATCCAGGGTGAAGTGGGCGGCCCTCTCGGATGGCACGGAGCAGAATGAGCTCCTCTCTGCTAATGTGGTGGCGATCCTTCTCGGGAGCAAATAAAATGGATCTACGCCAAACCATATGAATAAAGCGAAAGAAAGGGTGAGAGAGTGACCTGACGGAGTTATGAGCCCCGGTCTGAGAATCTTGGACTCCAGTGACGTGGCTCCAGAGCTCGTCATAGGGTGGTCTGTTACCCGAGTTGTCCTCCCAACCGAGCTGGTGGTCGCGGTAGTGCTCAGACGGGATGCCAAGGCTGGTGGAAAACTCGTCATACCTGAGGCTTCAGTACACCCCACCGAGGTAAAAGGAGATAATCTTCTTGTGCTGGCGCCTCGCATGCAAGTCCAGCTCAAATGTGGCCCAGAACTCCCGTAGTACGACCTCTGGGAAGTCGTCAGCTATGGTGGTCAGCTCCAGAAGACCTGCAGCTGCCAGAGAGGCGCGCACATTCTGGTGCCAATCCTCATCATGCTCGAGGAGGGAGTCCAGAAAGAGGACGTACGTCAGCAACTGTGGTGTGCTGGAACTTCTGGTAGCGCTCGAAGTAGTGGACGGGTAAGTGGGTGACGGTGCGGTGATACCCGACGCGGCTTAGAAGTGCTGGAGGGGGTCTATGGACGGCGGGTGTGATGGGAGCATGTGTTTGGGAGCTAGACCCGGTGTCAAGTCTGGCCTTAGTCCTGCGCTCATTTATGACATTACTATTTCATAACAAGAAACGAAACCAGATTAGTCAATCTAGGAACCCACCCCACACTTAGTAGAAAAACTCAATTTCACAAAGAAATGAAGAAAAACGAGTGGGGGTAAGCAAAGCGGGTAATCGGTAAGCACAATGAATCACAAAGCACGCAAAGGACTAGCCAGAATGTTAACATCACAATTAGAGTCCAGAAGTCAAACCGACATTCAAAAAGTCAACATTAGAACGCATTGAACCCTAATCATGGAAATCACTAGCACAAATCGAGAAATGACGACATAATCATAAACTCAGACAACAAACACAGCGATTCGAACGTGAATGGACAAATTTGGCAGCCAAATGAGCAACAACAGTTCATTGTCAAACCGACATTTCACAAAAGTCAACGCCACAAAGAATCATCCTTTAAGCATAGCAATTTACGATCAAATGGTCTTAAAATTCAGCACAATTCTCCCTAACCTTGCTAGAACAGTCCAAAGCAATCAGTTCACCAAAATTCTCATGAAACAGTCGGCACGCAAATCGAGGTAGACCGAAAAGTCAACCGAAGTCAACCCCGACGAAATTCAGCATTCTATATGTCAAAAGACCCATAATGAAAAACTCTACAACTTACCTTGAAGTCATGATGGCTGAAAACGAAAGGAAGAAGAGAAATCGATGAAAAACTCGAGAAATTAGGTTTCGGTGGAACTGAAGCTCTAGAGCTCTGATTCGGACGTTCTACGGCTTGAACTGATCAGGGGAGGATGAGGAAGGGTGCGGCGGTGGTCAGCGACGGCGGTGGAAATGGGCGGCGGCTGTAAAGAGAGAGGTCGGCGGCGGTTTTTGAAAAACAAGGGGTGTTCCGGTTTTCGATCGAAAATGTGAGGAGAGAGAGAGAGGAGGGACCGGGAAAAAGAAGGATATAGGGGATAAGATTTTTTTGGATTTTTCGAAATTTTTTGGTGAAAAAGGGTGCAATTTTTTGCCGAAAACATTAGTTCAAATCGTCTGCCGGTTTTCAAAGTTAGTTTTCGCTGAAAAGTGGGGTACTTTTCGCCGAAAAGTTTATCAAAAATTGGTCAGAAAACACAGTGGGTTTTAAAGAGGTTTTCGCCGAAAACTTTGACCTGCAGGATTGAAAACATTTTCGCAATTTCGGCAAACTTTAGAAAATCCGAACTAATTTGACAAAAATCGGAACATCCTCAAACAACTTGGGATTGACACGATGACACACAAACTACACACGAAATCAATGCAACTGACACTTTTGGCTCCCCCGAACCGACTTTAAAATACTAAGTTCGACACAAATTAAAAAACTGACTCTAGTCGTGGGTTGCCTCCCACGAAGCGCTCTTTGATTAACGTCCTTGAGCTGGACGATACCTGGACGGTATTAGGAGACATCCCAACTCAAGATCTCCTTAACGCTTGCGTCGGAGTTCATGAAGTAGAGCTTCGGGGTATCTCTGGTGAGCATGAATTTCTTCCCGTTAGCATGAATGAGCTTAGTACGTCCATCGGGAAGGTGGTCGGTAATCTTGAACGGCCCGAACAGTTCTCTTGAGAGATCATCCTCTGCAAGTAAGACGGTAGAGGGAATGAGAGCGGTCGGCTTCGTCTTCTCTTTAGCCTTCGGCTTCATTTCACCGGGATCGGTGATTTTCGGTTCTTCCTTTGAGAATGCTTTCGGCTTCTCCTTCTTCACTGGTTTCTGCGCCGGTGGCTTGACAGGAATTGGTGGTGCAACTGCTTCGGAAGAGGATGGCTGATGCGCCTTATTATTGACGTATTCATTCCCTCATTAGACAACATCTTCGGTGAATTATCTGTCCAATTTGCATGATTTTGTGAAAGTTTCGTACTCCTTGGCCCTTGGAGTCGTTTTATGTCATTTTGCATGTTTTTGATGCATTTTAGGATATATACGATATTGGACATCAACCCGATTTAAGTTTGGATGGACTAGAGAGTCATTTGGTGGGGGGATTATATGGATCCTGCCACCATCCATGATCAGCATTATTAATCAGCTCATCATCAAATGATTAAAATGGGATTTGGCTTATATGGACAAAGGATTTGGCGTTGATTTTGGTTTAATGGAAAGCCCATCATGTAATGATGGGATAATGATCATAATTCAAAGCCCATGACAATCAGCTGAAGTGGACATATATATGGGAAGCAGACGGGAAAGAGAAAGGAGGGGGGAAAGAAAAGAGAAAGAAAGAAAGAGAGGAAGTTGGCTTCGGCCACTGTTGAAGGGATTAATTCCCAACAGCAGAGACAGTCAGACAGAAAGGGAATTAATTCACAGGTTAACAGGATGCTACAATGGAGATGGATTAATGATTTGAGGCTCAGCTCGGAGGAGTCAAGCCCAACCTTGATGAATCGGCGGTTTGCAGCGTTCTTTTTGATTTCTTTCATGAGTAGTTAGGTTTTCTTTTCTTGCTTGGGTTTTGTTGAATTCTTTGAGATTATGAGTTGATTCTTCGAATACATGTTTTGGATTGTGGATTAATGATGATTGATGATCTATTTTGTTAGCTTGTCGCCCCGTTCTTAGACTTCCCTGTAATTCAAGGTTTTCTGCAGTTCTCCTGTTTTGGGGTTTCTGTTCCGTTTGCTATATGATTGTTGGTTGAATGCGAGTTAGGGTGTGTTTGCAAGTGGTTCTTAGTTGTAGAGTCGACCGACACAACCGTTAGAACCTGAAACTGATTGTCATCCATGTCCTGCCAGTTCTGTAGCTGCATTTTCTCATTATTTCTTAGAAGGATACAAACCCAAGCAAGACCTTTCCCCCACCGTTGATCCTACTTGTTAATTTGTGTTTTTGTTATTAGTTAGTTTTTACATTTTTCTAAATTAATCAAATCTTCGAACAAAATGATTTCGCTGACTAGCAAACTAAACTGGGTAAGGTAGCTCAAGTAGACCCGTGGGATACGACTCTGAGATCTCTCAGGTTTATTTGGTGTTGGGGCCTAAAAATCTCGTCATCAAATTGGCGCCGTTGCCGGGTTCATTACTTTACTTCAGGAAAGGTTTAGGATTACTAGCTCAGTTTTTGCTTTCTTGTTTGTACATATTTGATCTTTTAGTTTGCGTTGTATCTCCATCTTGTTCATATTTCATTTTCTACTTCACCCATTGTGTTGGTTGTTAGCTTGGATTTTTCTACTTTGTTTGCAGGACAGGGTATGGATATTGAAGCAAAACTTGCAGCTATTCTTGGGGAGTTAGAAAATCATCGTTCTCCATCGGTTCAAGCCTCTCTATCAGCCATTGTTGGTTCTTATGAAGAGTATAGTGGTGATTATGGTAACTCTGGCAGCTGGAGTATGCAGGATCCATGTTATTCAGACCAACAGGATCAGTCCTGCTATTATGAAGAACCTGAATTTTATGGCTCAACACACCAAGTTAGTCCTTCCACGACTAAGGAGTTGATCAAGATGATTATTACTGGTGCAGCTGAAAATGCTTCTCTTAACGCTTCTCATAATGCTTCTCTCAAGAGACTGAGGGAGAACATGGATCTCATCATTTCTATGCTAAAGGAAGAAAATGATGATGCTCTTGGTTCTCAAAAAGAAATTAGCGATCATCTTAATCAAGCCTCTCAGCCTGACAAACAAGCATCAAGTGTTGAGGAGTTATTTAGTAGTTTGACGAAGGTGATTCAGACTAGATTTGACGCATTAGAGACCACTACCAACGCAAGATTTGATATGTTGGAGGCGTATGTGCGAAAGAAGAAAGAAGTATTGGAAGATGGGTTGCACAAGCAGAAAAGAGCAATTGAGTACTTGTCTAGCAAGGTGAAAGAGCTTAGTGATGGGTTGTGGGACTTGGAATTCAAGTTGATAGTGAAGACAGCTGAACAGCAGTGCAAGGAACTTCAAGAAGCTGAAGAGGCATATTAGCACATTAAGAAGGAACTTCCTTTTTATGATAGCTCGGATGACGATGAGTTTTTCAGTCCTTCGATGGGTACGGTCATCACCACTCCTACCCCTCTGATTGAATCTGTGCCCCTTCCTACTGAAGAGATTAAAGCTGTTAGTGCTTTAACTAGTCAAAATGTAAACTTCATGCTTTCTTCTGATGAGACGACTACGGGTGACTCTGAACCTATTAAGACAACAAAGCGGAAGCGCCTTAGTAGGAGAAAAAGGAAGCGGCGTCGCCAAAAGTTGATGATGGTTGAGCAAGAAAAGAAGAAGGAAGAGTTACCTAGGTTTGACAACCAGAACAAGATTCATGCCTCTCATATGGGTGTCATTCCATTCACTCATCCACAATGGGGAAGTATTCAAGTTCAGTTCCCAGATCACCTCTACTTGAAGTCCGGAGATGACATGAACTACAAGGAGCTGCTTGGATGGGATGGAGACTGCTAATTCTCCAGGTATCGTCTAGCTCAAAGATGTTAAAGAAAGAGCGCTTCATGGGAGGCAGCCCATGTCTGGAGTCTGTTTTGATTTTTGAGTCAGTTTTCTATGTGTTATTTGTTCCTTTTATGTTTGTTCACTGTGTAGGTCGTCATCATTGGTGCTCACCTGACCTCCTCACTCTTCCACTAGCCAATTCCAGGTACACTGTATCTTTCCCATTCCCGTTTTGGTTGATTGAGGACAATGTCCAATTTCTGTGTGGGGCGGTCGCGTTGCAATGCATTCATGTTGGTTAATTGAGTTCTTGTCGTTAAATGGGTGGTGATTGTGCTTTGTTTTTCACTCTTTCACTGCTTCCCATTCTCGTTGGCATTTAACTTTTCACATTGCTTAGTATCTTCTTGAATTTGCTTACCGTTTTCCATATGGTGAGATTGATGTGGTGCTTTATCTGTGACAAAATGTGTGTGTGAAAACCCGTATTATGACCATCTCCCACTCTTCTTGCTTGTAGTATTTTAGGAACTTGCCCTTATCGTGTTAGTGAACAGTTGACTTGGTAATGTGGAAGACTTGGTCTGTCTGATGCTCGAATTCTCTAGTTCAATGCCATGATCGAGTCTAGATAAGGGTCTTTTAATTTGTGTTTTTTGTTGTTAATGTTCCCAATCAGAGAAAATATGATGAATGAGTGGTTCGGTATTGAAGTTGTGGGTCGATTCACGAGCTGGCATACGTGCCTGCCCATTGCTGTAGTCCCAAAGGGAAGTCTCAATGTGGCGTTCTTTTTCTAACCTACTCCCGATCGTGGCTGGGGTCTAGGATAACGCGGAATTCCAAAGGTTTTCGGCTGCTCCATACCCGGTAGTATCCACACTGTATCGACCATTCGGAAGCAAATGTTAAAAAAAAACAGAAAATCAGAAAAAAAAACAGAAAAGGAAAAGAGAAAAAAAATGTTCTTTAATTTTGTTCAAGTCGTGTTCCCTTATCTAGCAAGTGTCGGGTTGCGTCCTAGAGTAAGTGTAGCGGAAGTAAGTATTGTATTGCCTTTATCAAGTCAGGTTGTTCACTAGCTCGTTAAAGTCTTGTTCCTCGTTTACTCTCGTAGAGTTTGGTTTTAACTGTGTGGTCACTCAGGTAATCCTCTTGTTTGATAGAAGCACCATATACATCATTCTAGGACCCAAGAGGTTTTCGGTTTCCTCATTTAGGTTGGTGTAGAGTTGCATTAGAGTTCTTGCTTGAGGACAAGCAAAAGTCTAAGTGTGGGGTGATTTGATGCGCCTTATTATTGACGTATTCATTCCCTCATTAGACAACATTTTTGGTGAATTATCTGTCCAATTTGCATGATTTTGTGAAAGTTTCGTACTCCTTGACCCTTGGGGTCATTTTATGTCATTTTGCATGTTTTTGATGCATTTCAGGATATATACGATATTGGACATCAAACCGATTTAAGTTTGGATGGACTAGAGAGTCATTTGGTGGGGGGAATTATATGGATCTTGCCGCCATCCATGATCAGCATTATTAATCAGCTCATCATCAAATGATTAAAATGGGATTTGGCTTATAAGGACAATGGATTTGGCGTTGATTTTGGTTGAATGGAAAGCCCATCATGTAATGATGGGATAATGATCATAATTCAAAGCCCATGACAATTAGCTGAAGTGGACATATATATGGGAAACAGACGGGAAAGAGAAAGGAGGGAGGAAAGAAAAGAGAAAGAAAGAAAGAGAGGAAGTTGGCTTCGGCCACTGTTGAAGGGATTAATTCCCAACAGCAGAGACAGTCAGACAGAAAGGGAATTAATTCACAGGTTAACAGGATGCTACAACGGAGAGGGAATAATGATTTGAAGCTTAGCTCGGAGGAATCAAGGCCAACCTTGATGAATCGGCGGTTTGCAGCGTTCTTTTTGATTTCTTTCATGAGTAGTTAGGTTTTCTTTTCTTGCTTGGGTTTTGTTGAATTCTTTGAGATTATGAGTTGATTCTTCGAATACATGTTTTGGATTGTGGATTAATGATGATTGATGATCTATTTTGTTAGCTTGTCGCCCCGTTCTTAGACTTCCCTGTAATTCGAGGTTTTCTGCAGTTCTCCTGTTTTGGGGTTTCTGTTCAGTTTGCTATTGGATTGTTGGTTGAATGCGAGTTAGGGTGTGTTGCAAGTGGTTCTTAGTTGTAGAGTTGACCGACCCAACCTTTAGAACCTGAAACTGATTGTCATCCATGTCCTGCCAGTTCTGTAGCTGCATTTACTCATTATTTCTTAGAAGGATACAAACCCAAGCAAGACCTTTCCCCCACCGTTGATCCTACTTGTTAATTTGTGTTTTAGTTATTAGTTAGATTTTATATTTTTTCTAAATTAATCAAATCTTCGAACAAAATGATTTCGCTGACTAGCAAAACTAAACTGAGTAAGGTAGCTCAAGTAGACCCGTGGGAATACGACTCTGAGATCTCTCAGGTTTATTTGGTGTTGGGGCCTAAAAATTTCGTCATCAAATTTGAGGGCAAATTCAGTGCCTATTGGAGTTTTATCTGTGCATTTTCAGGCCTTAGCGTCGTAGTACTGGTGACAAGGAGCACATAGGATCAAACGGAACGGTCAATCGAGCTAGGACGGAGGAGATATGGCCGTTGCGAAATTGAGAAAAATGCAGCTTTTCTGAAAGAGTTTTCGCTGAGAACTCTATGTGAAGGAACTTGAACACGGCTCAGTGGTTTTCAAAGAATTTTTCGGCGAAAACTTATGAAGTTTTCGCCGAAAACTCTGGGTGTTTCCAGCAGCGTATTTAAAGAGGAGGCGGTGAAAATTCAAAAGGGGATGACAATTCATTACACACACTCGACACTTCTCTCTCAATTCTGAATTGCCATTTTCTCCTCTTCTATCATCAACCATCATCATCCTCCATCTCAACCTAAGAGCTAAGTGAAGATCATCTAGAAAGAAGAAGCCATACCTTGGATTGAAGCTTGAAGAGCCAAGTTGCAAGATCCTCCATGGAAACAAGGATGATCTCCTCCCCTCAATTTCAGGTTTATTCCATGGTTATGCTAGGCTAAGCCTAGGTTTAGTTTAGTGGGGGATGGATCAAGCTAAGATAGGTGATTGATTGTATGGATTGAGTTTCTCATAGCTATTGGTGTAAGATGATGATCCTAGACCTTGTGCTTGTTGTCCATGAGAGCTTGACTTGTTCTTTTGGTACATTGTTTATGTCTTTCAATACATGAGAATGATTGTTTGATGTTGATCTAAGGTGTTTGGATTGTAATTGAATGATTTGAGAGATTTGATTATGCAATTGCAACCATTTTGAGCTTGTTTTCCTTGGTGACATTTTGTCGAACACTTGGTGTGCATTTAGTTTTCAGTCATTTGAAGGTTGAAAGGCCATTTGATTGCTAGACAAGTGTTCTATGATTGACATGAGAGTGTCTTGCATCATTTACCTTGTGTTAGATGAATGTTAGCATAGAGATCAAGTGTTGAGCATTTCATTGAGCTAGTTAAAGCACTTCATTTCCTTTGTTCACATAGCGAAAGCATGGTGCATTTGGTCTAGGAGTAGAGAGTCAATTGTGCGAGAGTTCGTTGATTCTACTTGAGTGAATTGCATGGTCATCGTTTATACATCGTTGCTTAAGATTCAATCCAGCTTTCATGATCCTTGAGCTTGAAGAAACCCCTTGCTAAGCTAGCCTACTTCTCTCTTGTTTGATCCTCTTCTTACCTTGTTAGCTATTGTTTTACTTGCTTGTTTGGTTTTTAATTCTGAACATTTGTCACCAAAACCAAATCTCAATTTAAATGTTTAGACCGTTCATGAACCGTGTGAGTATTAGTTTATTAGAGAACCTCGTGGAATACGACCTTGATTGCTGTGAGTTGAAATTCACACATCAAGTTTTTGGCGCCGTTGCTGGGGAACTCTCTCATTCCTAAAAAAGAAATTATTAGTGAACCGATCTTTACACTTCCTTCCATTTTCCTTTTTGCTTCCTTGTTGCTTTTTGTTTACTTTGTTATCCCGCAGCATTGTATTACTCGGGTGTGTTTGTTGTGCTTGTTTGCAGGTCATTTGTGTTAGTGCATGAGGCGTTCAGCTTGTCTTTAAGCACGAATCCAAGGACTAGAACAAGTGATCGAGCCACTAACTACTTCCCCACCTCCTACAGTTGAAGAAGAAGAAGTTGATCGCATCTCACACCACACTATGTCTAATCATGAGGACGAAGATAACCATTCAAAGCATTCACATCACACCAATGAAGACGATCAATCACAAAGGGGTGCGAGGCGCACACTAGCTGATTATGCTCACCCAACCCTTGAAGGGCAGCCTCGAGCATCGTGCGAAGACCAGTGAATGCAAGAAATTTTGAGCTAAAGCCAAATATGATTCAGATGGTGCAAAACGGAGTGGTGTTCAATGGTATAGATGGAGAGTGCCCGTCTAGACACTTCAATGACTTTCTAGAGATATGCGATACGGTGAAGAACGATCAGGTTCATCCGGATTGTGTGCGACTCCGGCTCTTTCCTTTCTCCCTCAAAGGTAGAGCCAAGTCTTGGTTGGATAACCAACCTAGTAGAGCATTTACTACATGGGAGGGACTGGCCGAAGCTTTCCTCGAAGAGTTCTTTCCTCCTTATATGACAGGATGCAATTCGAGATTATATCAACCACTTCACACAACACAAGGGAGAGCTCTTCCATGAGACTTGGAATAGGTTCCAAGCCCTTCTTCGGTCTTGTCCTCATCAAAACTTCACCGAATGGAGCTTGGCGGATATCTTTGCTAGGTCCCTTGATTTTGGGAATACAAGGATGATCAACCAAGCCGCCGGAGGTGATTTAATGATGCTCACTCCCGGAGATGCTCTAGAACTCTTCGCGGAGATGGCCAACAAGACAAGGAGTTGGTCTCGACAACAACCTCCTAAGTCTAAGTATGGAAGTGACACGCACTATGATTCTCGGTTCGTAAGTGTTGATGCACCAAAGGACTCGTCTAGCTATGGGAAGAAGCCTAAGTTACCGAGACATCGTGATGAAGATGACCCCATGATTATTCTCCTTATGTCCAAGATTGATAACATGGCCTCTCAAGTAAGTAATCTTAGTATGCCTAAGCATCCCTCTAAGGTTTCATCATCTCATTTGGGTAATCCACCGGTTGCTTCGGTGTATTGTTGTGAATGTTGTGGAGGCCAAGGCCATGATGTCAATGCTTGCCCCTCCACCACTTCCGAGCTTAACCAAGGCAACCACAATGAGGAAGTAAGCTTTGTGCAAGGCCAAGGATTCTATGGAAACTTCAACCCTCAAGGGAATTATCAAGGAGGTAACTATAACCGCCCTTGGAACCAAGGAGGTGGTTACAACAAGCCTAACAAAGGGTACCAAGGCCAAGGGAATCAAGGTGGTGGTTATAACAAGGGTTACAACCAAGGTAATCAAGGAGGATTCCAAGGCTATAGAGGCTACAATCAAGGCAACCAATGGACTCAAGGAGGTAACCAAATCCAAGGTAACCAATGGAATCAAGGGGGAAACCAAGCTCAAGGGAACCAAGGAGGAAATAAATGGAATCAAGGTGGCAATCAAAATCAAGGGAACCAAGGTAGTGAGCGAGGTCCTACCCCACCGGGAATGTACAACCATACAGGTGATGGTCCACCCGGATTCAACAAACCTTCTCAAAACAAAGAAGGTGGTTCTTCAATCTCTCAAGAAGACACCAATGCGGCAATGATTCAACTTATCAAGAATCAACAAGCTTCAATTGCAAATTTGGAAAACCAAATGGGTCATATTTCTAAGGCACTCTCGGAACGACCCTCGGGCTCTTTGCCTTCCAATACCGAGGCCAACCCCAAAGGCCCGGAGCATTGCAAGGTGGTGACCTTGAGAAGTGGGAGACCCTTGCAAGATGTAACATCTTCTCCAATTGACTCCCAAAAGGTACAAGCTCCTAATATAATGGTTGATGATGATGATATTAATGGTCCTTCGGATGAAGTTGAGGTTGAAGTCGAACCTCTTACGGGTAATGTGAGCACTAAGGTTGCCAAGGAACCTAGTAAGGCTACATCGAGTACACCACCAGTCTCTCCTCCTGCACCGGTTGTACCTCCATTCAAGCCTAAGCTTCCATACCCATCTCGGTTGAAGAAGGATGGCCTTGAGAAGGTTTTCAAGAAGTTCGTGGAGCGGATTAGTCAAATGCAATTCTCGTTACCGTTTCCCGAAGCTATGACTATGATGCCTCAATATGCTAAGTTCATAAAGGAACTCTACACCAACAAGAGGAAGTTACTAGAGACATCTCTAGTCCACCTCAATGAGGAATGCTCCGCCGTTCTCTTCAAGAGTCCACCGGAAAAGCTCAAGGATCCAGGTACCTTTACTATCCCTTGTGCTATAGGTAATATTTCTCTTGCTAATGGTCTTGCGGATCTAGGTGCTAGTATCAATGTCATGCCTTATTGCATATTTGAGAAGCTAGGGTTGTCTAATCTTCGTCCTACTCGTATGTACATTCAACTTGCGGACAAGTCGACCAAGAGTTCTAGGGGGATTGTTGATGATGTGCTAGTTAAAGTAGGCCCTTTTGTCTTCCTAGTTGACTTTGCGGTCATAGATAACGATGATGTGGATGTCTCATTGATATTTGGTAGACCATTTCTAGCTACTTCTCGTGCTTTAATTGATGTGCATAATGGGAAATTGACATTGAGAGTAGGACAAGAGAGTGTCACATTTTGCATAGCCGATGGCATGAAGTTTGCTCACGCACAAGATGATTTAGAGTACTCTTGCGATACTATTGCTTCGGCTAGTGTATGTAGTATTTCTAACTTCGTGTGTCGAGATTCTTTGGATGTTTGCCTTAGAATGGATGTGCAGGAACATTTAGATACCCCAGAGTTAAAAGCTCAAGTGTCTTACCTTGATGAAGGGAGAGACAAGTTAGAGAGTGAAACGGTTTTTGTTGCTCTCCCGAAGGTGGAAAGGGTGAAGACCTCCTATGAAGAACCACCTACTCTAGAGCTCAAGCCTCTTCCCGCACATTTGGAGTATGCTTTTCTCATGCCAAATTCTAAGCTATCGGTCATCATCAATTCTAAACTTCTACCCGAGCAAAAGGACCGTCTAGTGGAACTCCTCAAGAAGTACATGAGAGCTATTGCGTGGAGCATCTCGGATATTCGAGGGATAAGCCTCACCTTTTGCTCACATCGGATCCTTATGGAGGAGGACTTCAAACCGGTTGTGCAACCACAAAGAAGGTTAAATCCGAACATGAAGGAGGTCGTGAAGAAAGAGGTTATTAAGCTTATGGATGCGGGGATTATCTTTCCTATCTCGGATAGCCCTTGGGTTAGCCCCGTGCAAGTTGTTCCCAAGAAAGGAGGGATCACGGTAGTAGCTAATGACAAGAATGAGCTCATCCCGCAAGGACGATCACTGGGTGGCGTGTTTGCATAGATTATCGTCGACTCAATGATGCCACTAGGAAGGATCATTTTCCTCTACCATTCATGGATCAAATGCTCGAGCATCTCTCCGGTCACGAGTACTATTGTTTCTTGGATGGCATGTCCGGGTACTTCCAAATACTGATTGCTCCGGAGGACATCGAGAAGACCACATTCACATGCCCCTTTGGTACATTTGCTTATCGCCGAATTCCTTTTGGGTTGTGCAATGCTCTCGCTACATTCCAACGATGTATGCTTGCTATCTTTGATGATTTTGTGGAAGATATCATGGAGGTGTTCATGGATGATTTCTCGGTCTTTGGGATTCGTTTGATCTTTGTTTAGGAACCTTGAGAAGGTGTTGCATCGTTGTGAAGAGACCAATCTCACATTAAGTTGAGAAAAGTGCCACTTTATGGTTAATGAGGGGATTGTTCTTGGTCACAAGATCTCTAAAAAAGGCATTGAGGTCGATAAGGCAAAGTTAGAGACCATCTCTCAACTTCCTCCACCCTCTTCCGTGAAAGCCGTGCGAAGTTTCTTGGGGCATGCCGGTTTCTATAGACGCTTCATTAAAGACTTCTCCAAGATAACTACTCCCATAACTCGGCTTCTCGAGAAGGATGTGGAATTTCGCTTTGATGACGAATGCATGCGAGCCTTTGAACTCCTCAAGGGTAAGCTCACGAATGCTCCTATCCTCATTGCTCCGGATTGGTCAACGTCGTTTGAATTAATGTGTGATGCTAGAGATTACGCTATTAGAGCGGTTCTAGGCCAATGAATCGACAAGAGATTCCATCCAATATACTATGCAAGTAAGACTCTCAATGATGCTCAAAGGAACTACACAACTACGGAAAAGGAGCTCTTGGCTATAGTGTTTGCCTTTGACAAGTTTAGGTCCTACTTGGTGCTTTCTCACACTGTCGTCTTCACGGACCACCAAGCTTTGAGGTACCTTCTATCTAAGACCGATGCTAAACCAAGATTGATTCGATGGGTTCTTTTGTTGCAAGAGTTTGACATTGAAATTTGGGATAAGAAAGGATCCGAGAATGTAGCCGCCGATCACTTGTCTCGCTTGGAAGAAGCAGAAATAGTACACAACGGTAATGAAGAGATCAACAACAACTTCCCGATGAGCTATTATTCGCTATAGCGACTTTGGAGTTCGAGGAACCTTGGTTCGCAGATTTATCTAATTATCTTGCTATTGGATACTTGAAGGAGGGCCTCTCCACTCAAGACAAAAGGAAGTTCTTTGCGGATTTGAAGCATTATTATTAGGATGATCCTTTTGTATTTCGAGTTGGCTCGGATGGTATGATTAGAAGATGTGTCAATCATGGAGAGGCGAAGGACATCATACGACATTGCCACTCCGGTCCTACGGGTGGACATCATGGAGCAAATCGCACGGCTCGCAAGGTACTTGAGTCGGATTCTTTTGGCCCTCGATCTTTTGAGATTGTCAAGACATTGTCAAGTCCTACGATGCGTGTCAACGTTCAGGTAACATCTCTCCCCGTAATGAAATGAATTAAAATGTCTTGTAGTGGTAGAAATATTTGATATATGGGGTATTGATTTCATGGGACCGTTTCCTCCTTCGCATGGTAACAAGTACATTTTAGTTGCGGTCGATTATGTGTCTAAATGGGCGGAGGCACAAGCTTTGCCTACCAATGATGCCCGAGTCGTAGGGAAGTTTCTTGTTAAGTTGTTCACCCGTTTTGGTGCCCCTCGTGCTATCATTAGTGATCGAGGTACTCATTTTCAAGGACAATTCGATAGAGTATGCCGCCGGTTCGGTGTCACTCATCGGATGTCCACCTCGTATCACCCTCAAACTAGTGGCCCAGCCGAGGTAACTAATAGAGAGCTCAAGAGAATCTTGGAGAAAACGGTCGACCAATCACGAAAGGATTGGTCGAAGAAGGTTGATGATGCCCTATGGGCCTACCGCACGGCCTACAAGACCCCTATAGGCACTACTCCCTATAAGATGGTCTATGGTAAAGCTTTCCATTTGCCGGGTAGAGCTTGAGCACCGATCTCTTTGGGCGTTGAAATTTCTAAACCTTGATATGAGTCTCGTAGGAGAAGAGCGTAAGTTTCAGGTACATGAGCTCGAAGAGTATCGTCATCATGCATATGAGAGTGCTAAGCTTTACAAGGAGAGGACGAAGCTCATTCATGACTCCCGTTTGAAGCCGAGCAAGGATTTCAAAGTTGGTGATCAAGTACTCCTATACAACTCTCGGCTCAGACTTTTTCCCGGGAAGTTGAGATCTCGTTGGTCCGGACCATTCACGGTAACTCAAGTATTTCTGTATGGCACCGTCGAGGTAATCTCTCCATCTCAAGCCGAACCTTTTAAGGTGAATGGCCATCGACTTAAGCATTATGTTGTTCATGATACTATTGGTGCGGTCGAGGTTTTGTCCTTGGTTATGCCTTTAGTGTTCTAGGTTTCGTCGAGCTTAAGACGCTAAACAAGCGCTTCTTGGGAGGCAACCCTTGTTATCTTTACTTTGTCGCTCTTATTTGCTTTTGTTGTAGTTTTTGTGTTGTTTTAACTTTTGAATAAGGATAGCAAGCATTTGGGATCACTCTTCACCAATGAGCGTCACAGAACTCTTTCACTACTTTGGCCTCCTAAGTTCTTCTCAACCAACGCGGTAATTTCGTTCCACCTTACCCTCTCTTGATCATTGAGGACAATGCTCATGTTAGTCGTAGGGGGATTTTGAGGTTTGGTGTGATTATTGTCGGTAGAAGTCTAATGCTATGCTTTGATGATTTGCATGATCTTGATTGAATGTCAAATTCCTCTCTCGTAGAATCATTCGGTTCTTGACTTTTGGTGTTTAATTGACTTCAATCTTTCATAATGGCGTTTAGACTATTTCACTTAGAACCTATAACCAGCATGTTAGCACTAATATCAAATGAGTCTAGGCCAGAACAGAGATTTGATCACTCTTGTATGTTGGTTGATTGGTTTGATACGTGTTTTTGTACCGCTCGATAGCACCGTTCTAAGATGATAAAAGGCAATTAGAAGTTCACCACATTCAGCCAAAAAGCCTACCCGAATCATTATCATTTAGGATAACCCCGTTGAGCCTTGGCCTGTTTGTTGGATCATACACATTTTCACCCTATTCCATGTTTTTCATCATCTTTTTGATCCCTCGTGATTGTGGCTTGAGATTAGACGGAATCCAAATTGAAATCTTGTGTGGAAGTTTTAAGGGGCTAAGGATCGAGTGGCTAATTTGTGAAGAAAATGTTCAAAAGAAAATTCTCAAAAGAAAAGAAAAGATAGGCAAGCTTGGCACCTAAGTGAAGTGTCGGGTAGAGCACTAGCAAAGGCAAAGGCTGTGAGCTAGGCAGGTCCAACACCTAAGTTAAGTGTTGGATCGAGCACTAGAATGTAGTAGGAAAAAAAGAAGAGAAAAAAAGAGTTCTTAAATGTGGCCCCTGTTATAGTGATCTTAGCTAGAGCTTGTAAAGTGCAGATCTAGAGACGGATGAAGTCGAGTTGATAGCCACGTCACGATCACTCACCACTTTCCAAATATTTCCTACCCCCACCTAATCCGTTCCATTCCCGAGTTCAAGTCCTCTTGATTAGAGTTGGTGTTGTCGTGGTCGGTTTTCCTGTGTCCCTTTTAACCACTACTTGGAGTGTGCATAAAATAGTGAGGTCTAGACTTGTTTGGTTGACGTTCTTGCATGTGTAGGTTAAGTTTTTTCGTGGAACAGTTTAAGCAAAATTGTTATTGCTTGAATCTCAATGGGGCCGACCTTGTCATTTGTGAACTTGGATGTTTTCTAGTTCATTTGCTTTAGGACAAGCAAAGCTTAGTCGTAGGGAAGTTTGATGTGACTATATTTCGTGTGTTTTAATCCTTCGATTAGCCTAAGGATCTCCCATGTTTGATCTTCTTTTTCCATGATTTGTATGTTTATTTGGTTATTGTGTGCACAATGCTCTTTTGTTGTACAAGTGCCACTTTGAGGGCAAATTTAGTGCCTATTGAAGTTTTATCTGTGCATTTTCAGGCCTTGGCGTCGTAGTAATGGTGACAAGGAGCACATAGGATCAAACAGAAGGTCAATCGGAGATATGACGGAGGAGATATGGCCGTTGCAAAATCGAGAAAAATGCAGCTTTTCTGAAGAAGTTTTCGGCGAGAACTCTCGGCCATTTGCAAACAGGAGGATGCCAAAAAGCTGACGCTAGTTTTTTTAAGATGTTTTCGGCGAAAACTTTTAGAGTTTTCACCGAAAACATGTGAAGGAACTTGAACACGGCTCATGGTTTTCAAAGAAGTTTTCGGCGAAAACTTAAGAAGTTTTCGCCAAAAACTCTGGTGTTTCCAGCAGCGTATTTAAAGAGGAGGCGGTGAAAATTTAAAGGGGATGACAATTCATTACACACACTCGACACTTCTCTCTCAATTCTGAATTGCCATTTTCTCCTCTTCTATCATTAACCATCATCATCCTCCATCTCAACCTAAGAGCAAAGTGAAGATCATCTAGAAAGAAGAAGCCATACCTTGGATTGAAGCTTGAACAGCCAAGTTGCAAGATCCTCCATGGAAACAAGGATGATCTCCTCTCCTCAATTTCAGGTTTCTTCCATGGTTATGCTAGGCTAAGCCTAGGTTTAGTTTAGTGGGGGATGGATCAAGCTAGGATAGGTGATTGATTGTATGGATTGAGTTTCTCATAGCTATTGGTGTAAGATGATGATCCTAGACCTTGTGCTTGTTGTCCATGAGAGCTTGACTTGTTCTTTTGGTACATTGTTTATGTCTTTCAATACATGATAATGATTGTTTGATGTTGATCTAAGGTGTTTGGATTGTAATTGAATGATTTGAGAGATTGGATTATGCAATTGCAACCATTTTGAGCTTGTTTTCCTTGGTGACATTTTGTCGAACACTTGGTGTGCATTTAGTTTTCAGTCATTTGAAGGTTGAAAGGCCCTTTGATTGCTAGACTAGTGTTCTATGATTGACATGAGAGTGTCTTGCATCATTTACCTTGTGTTAGATGAATGTTAGCATAGAGATCAAGTGTTGAGCATTTCATTGAGCTAGCTAAATCACTCCATTTCCTTTGTTCACATAGCGAAAGCATGGTGCATTTGGTCTAGGAGTAGAGAGTCAATTGTGCGAGAGTTCGTTGATTCTACTTGAGTGAATTGAATGGTCATCCTTTTATACATCGTTGCTTGAGATTCAATCCAGCTTTCATGATCCTTGAGCTTGAAGAAACCCCTTGCTAAGCTAGCCTACTTCTCTCTTGTTTGATCCTCTTCTTACCTTGTTAGCTATTGTTATACTTGCTTGTTTGGTTTTTAATTCTGAACATTTATCACCAAAACCAAATCTCAATTTAAATGTTTAGACCATTCATGAACCGTGTGAGTATTAGCTTATGAGAGAACCTCGTGGAATACGACCTTGATTGTTGTGAGGTTAAATTCACACATCAATGGCAGAGCAACTGGCCGATGCCAGAATTTTGGTAAAACAGAAGTTTGGTCTGCCGAAGAGGTAAATTTTGTTTCTCAAGGCTTCAGTAATAATCAGAACAGTTATGTTTGCTACCGCAACTACAGACAACAAGGGAACTACCAAGATCGACCTCCCTACAATGCCGGTGCCAACCAGAACTAGAATAGCCGACCAACTGGTCCAGCTCAAGATCAGAAGCCGAATCATCCGCCGGGAGGCATCTATCAGCCACCGCACTAAAATCTGGGTAACTATGGCAATCGCCAGAATCAATATCTGAACAATACCTATCCAGGGCAGCAGCATCAGAAGGAGAACAACGTCAGTGAACTCGACAAGAAGCTCAGTCAGATCATCACCAGACTTGACGATCATGACAGTCAGTTCAAAGCTCAAGCTCTCCTCAACCAATAACAGATTGCATCCGGTCAAAGAATTGAGCAGGCAGTGAACCAGATCTCTAGCATGTTAACATCTGGTCGACCATTTGGCCAGCTTCCAAGCCAAACCGAGTCGAATCCGAGAAAGGAGCAAGCTAAGATGGTATCTATTCAAGATCCAACAAACTTGCCTACTAATGCTTCTTCTAATTTATGCAGGACCGATGAAGCTCTGGAGAAGAAGGAAGCAAGGGAAGAGGTTCCTAAGGAGTATGACCCTCCTCTTGCTCCGTACTACGTGAAGCCTCCTTTCCCAAGAGCAATGCTACCAAACGCGAGGATCGAGACTGGCATGTGGGGAAACAAAGAAGGATATCTTGCCGCTCATAGCAAGAAACCTTCATCGCCATATCCAACTAAGTGTTCCGATCCTGGTTCTTTCACTCTTCCTCTAGTTATTAATGATACTGAGATAGAACGTAGTTTGGTTGATCTAGGCGCGTCTGTCAATGTTATGCCTATGAGTTTGTTTGAGAAATTGAATCTAGGAGAACTTGAACCGACTAGCATACAACTTGTCTTTGCTGATAGATCATTGAAAACACCTAGATGAGAGATCAAAGGCGTTGTTACTAAATGTGGTCCTTTCACGTTCTTAGCTGACTATGTGATCATAGATACTAGCAAGGAGGAGTCTACTATTCTTATAGGTCGACCCTTCATGGCAACAACTGGAATGCAAATTAACGTTCCAAATGGTTGCTTGACTTTCAGGGTTGGTAAGGAAACAATAACTTTCCGCCTTAAGGACGGTATGAAATATACTCCTAGGAATGAAGAACCTCACTGTCTAGCTGTTGAAACTGTGGAGTTGACTCCGGTCAACTCCGTTACTGATGTCTCTGCTAGTGTTCCTAGATCAGTTGTTGCTACAGGTGTTGAACAGATGGTCATCACAAAGACCGGAGCCACGGCACAGAAGCCGCCAAAGAAGAAGGAACTGAAAGCCTCTTCTTCACCGCCAAGCAAGGAACCTGGCAGGTCCCGGAGGAAGAACCAGAAGAAGAAGACTCAAATGGTCTGGAGACCAGTTGTCCCTCCACCCTCTTCCGAGCCAGCTGCACCACCAATTCCTTCCAAGCTACGAAGCCTGAGCAAGTAAAGAAGGACAAGCTAAAAGCATCTCCCAAGGAAACACCAACGATCACCGATCCTGGTGATATGAAGCCTGAGGTTAAAGAGAAGACGAAGTCGATCGTTCTCATTCCTTCCACCGTCTTCCTTGCAGAGGATGATCCCTCAAAAATAACTCTTTGGTCCGTTAAAGATCACCGATCACCTTCCCGATGGACGCACGAAGCTCACTCATGCTAACAGGAAGAAATTCATGCTCGCCGGAGATACCCAAAGCTCTATTTCATGAACTCCGACACTAGCATTAAGAGAACCTGAGTTGGGATGTCTCCTAATACCGTACAGGTATCGTCCAGCTCAAGGACGTTAATCAAGAGCGCTTCGTGGGAGGCAACCCACGGCTGGAGTGAGTTTTTCATTTGTGTTGAACTCAGTGTTTTAGAGTCGGTTCGGGGAGCCAAAAGTGTCAGTTTGCATGATTTCTTATTTTTCGTGTGTAGTCTGTGTGTCATCGTTTCAATCACAAGTTGTTTGAGGTTGTTCCGATTTTTGTCGAATTAGTTGTGATTTTCTGAAGTTTGCCGGAATTGCGAAAATATTTTCAATCCTGCAGGGCAAAGTTTTCGGCGAAAACCCTCTAAATTTTCGGCGAAAACTTCTTTTGAAAACCCCCTGTGTTTTCCAGATGATTTTCAGCTCAACTTTTCGGCGAAAACTTTGAACTTTTCGGCGAAAACTTGAATTGAAAACAGGTAGACATTTTTAACTTGAATTTTCGCCGAAAACTTTACACATTTTCGGCGAAAACTTTCAAAAAATCCAAAAATCCCCCCTATTTCCTTTTCTATTTTCCAGTTACACTCTCTCTCCCCCACTCTCTCATTTTCGAAAAAACACACCTACCCCCCTCTGTTTTCGAAAACCATCGCCGCCGCCGCCCGAACCAGCCGCTACCACTGTCGCCGACCACCACCGCTCTGTTCATCTCCCTTTTCCGATCATTTCGAGCCGTAGATCGCCCGAATCGGAGCTCTAGAGCTCCCGTTCTGCCAAACCCTAGTTTTCCTGATTTTTTGCCGATTTCTCTCTCCTCGTTCGTTTTCAGACATCATGACTTCAAGGTAAGTTGTAGAGCTTTTCATTCTGAATCTTTTGACATGTTGAATGCTAAATTTCGTCGAGGTTGACTTTGGTTGACTTTTCGGTCTACCTCGATTTGCGTGCCGACTGTTTCGTGAGAATTTTTTTTTGCTGAATCGATTATTCTGGACTGTTCTAGCGTGCTTAGGGAGCTATGTGTTGAAATTTGATGTGATTTGATCGAGATATGCCATGCTTAAAGATTACATTTTTTTGTGATGTTGACTTTTGTGGACATGTCGGTTTGACCTTGAACTGTTTGTGCTCAATTAGCTGCCATGATTGTCCATTCACGTTTATATCATGTGGTTGATTATCTGAGCTAATTTCTGCCATCATTTTCCGCTTTGAGCTAGTAATTGCCATGATTAGGGTTCAATGTGCTATGATGTTGACCTTTTGAATGTCGGTTTGACTTCTGAACTCTGATTGTGATGATAACATTCTGACTATTCCTATGCATGTGTTTTAATTATTTTGTGATTATCGTTTAATCTGCTTTGCTTACCCCCACTCGGTTTTCCTCATTTCTTTGTGAAATTGAGTTTTTCTACTAAGTGTGGGGTAGGATTTTAGTTGACTAATCTGGTTTGATCTCTTGCTATGCATTAGGAATGTCACTCATGAGCGCAGGACTAAGGCGCGACTTGACACCGCCTCCAGCTCCCGTCACACCGGCTATCCACGGCCCTCCACCAGCATTCCATGGTCGTGTCGGGTACCACTCCACTGTTGCCCGCCTGCCCGTACATTACTTCGAGCGCTACCAGAGGCTCGAGCATGTTCCTGGAGCCGACGATGCGCCCACTATCCATGGATTCCCTCCTCGAGCACGATGACGACTGGTACCGGAATGTGCTCGACTCATTGGCACCTTCCAGACTTCTGGATCTGACCATCCTAGCTGCTGACCTTCCAGACGTCACTCTCCAGGAGTTCTGGGCTACATTCGAGCTGGATGAGCACAAGAGGAGGCAGCACAAGAAGGTCGTCTCCTTCTATCTTGGCGGGGTGTACAAGGCGTTCACCTATGATGAGTTTGCAGCTCATCTCGGCATCCCCGGGAGCACTACGAAGGTAACCACCTCGGCTGGGAGAACAACACCAGCAACGGAGAGGAGTATGACGCGCTCTGGAGCCACATGACTGGAGTGCCAAACGATCAGACCACGCACATAACTCGGTTAAGTCACTCGCTCACCCTCTCTATCGTTTTATCCATATGGTTTGGCGTATATCTCTTTTGTTTGCCCCGGAGAAGAGCCGCCACCACATCAGCAGAGAGGAGCTCCTCCTTCTACGCGCCATCTGGGAGGGTTATCCTCTTCATCCCGGATGGGTGCTTGCACGCCTATTCCGCCAGAAGACACAGAAGCCAAGGCCCCCTAGCTCACTCCTGGGAGGCAACTTTGTCGGCCGACTCATCATCTCCCTCGGTCTCAGCCAGTCATATGGCCCGGACGTCCCACGACACAGAGTATACACCGTAGGTGGTGATTTAGCGGTCGAGTACGCCCTTGAGTTGGCCCTTGGTCCGCAAGATAGCGGCAGCTCCTCCCCTCCAGCACGACGAAGAATCGGAGGAAGAAGATGATTCTGAGGAGCAGCAGCCTCAGCCGGAGCCGGAGTTTGATGATCATATACCCTCGCCACATCATCAGGCAGGGTATGCATACCAGCACCAGTCGCCCCTTCCAGATCCATACCAGACGCCTCATCCTCAGCACCGACCGCATCTCGCGGATATTGGAGAGCTGTACGAGCGACTCCAGGAGTGGCGAGTCACAGACACCGCCACTCAGGATGCCAGATGGGTTATTATGCAGCAGCACATGCACCGCACTGACGAGAGATATGAGGCGTAGCTGGCGTGGCAGCGGCAGGTCAACGACGCCCTCCATTTTCCCCCTCCCGATGCACCTGACCAGCAGTGACCGGGTTGTATTCCTTTTCTGGTCCACTTTTTTTATTTCTTCTTTTCGGATTTCGATCCAACTTTTTTCTGTGTGGATCCGGGACACTTGTTCCGGTTTCCTTTTTATCTTCCATTTGTTTTTGTTTTCCAGGTAGTTTGGGAGATTCCCTTTGCTTAGGGTCTACCTCTTTCTACTTCGCTTTGGTAGATTGCCTCTGCTCCGAGGATCCGTGCTCATCCACTACACCAACCATCTCGGTCTAGGTTCTTCTACTTCATTCTAAACTCTAGTCTTAGCCCTTGTGAGGACACAGAACGATTTAAGTGTGGGGTAGGATGCTAGAGAACCTTGCATGAACTTGATTGCCCTTGATTGTGTTTTTTGTGTGTTCCGTGGTCCCTTTCCAGTCTCTCTAGCATTAGAATGGCTCAGTTCTTGATTTTTTAGGTTAAGTTGCTGTTCAATCTTTCATAATGATGCTTAGACTGCTTAACCTAGAACTTGAGAACCAACGTGTATACTTTGATGCTAAATTGCCTGGTCAGAACATATTTTGAAAATCACACTTGTAGTTTATAGCCTTGATTGCATGGAAATGACCGAATCCGACTAGCAAACCAAATGTGAGCTTTTGATCCATTGCACGTAACTTGCAATTTCAATTCCTTTTGAGTGATTTTCGGTTTGCTTGAATGAGTTAGAATTTGCATGAGACCTACTCGAGACCACACGATGACACGAGTTGTAGAATGATAGGGGCACCTAGATTCAGCTATTAAGCCAGATTGCCTACCAACGTTAAATCCATTAGGTGTAAACCCTTGAGCTTGGCCTGTTCTTTTGGTTTGATATACATTACAGCCATTCCCCATTGATCCCCTGTGGTTATAGTTCTAGATTTACCTACCGGAAGTCGGTTTGTGGTAACCTGCCTATAGCCATTAAACAGGTGGTCTTAGCTATTATGTCCAAACGTGTAAACCCCTCTAGCAACTAAAAGAAAGAATCGGCACAAAGAAAAAAATAAAAGAAAAGAAGAAAAATAAGAAAAGTTTCGCAAAAAGCAGAAAAAGAGAAAAGTTTCAAAGTTCTTAGTTCAATAAACGTTCTTCTCCCTGCATATGGAAGAACGAAGTTAAAAGAAAAAATGTGTAAAGAAAATTAAGTGCTAGGTTGCTTGAGGGTATCATAGGACGAGCGTTCACTATTCCACCCGTGTCTGGTTAGACGGTAAGATGCCATAGGCTAGATTCGAGGGAAGTTAGTCGAAAGCTACACCGCACCAAAGCCATCATCATACATTCCCATCATCCATCTCATTATAAAACCCTTGTAGTGCAGAATTTGTTACACTCCTAGCAGGGAAGTCCATCTTGACTAGTTCCTCGTGTTGTCACAGTGGTGGAGATGTGGTCGAATTGCAAACTTATGACAGAATTCAGTAACAGAAAATGATTGAGAGCATAAACACGTCCTTAAACACAGAGAGTGAGAGTTTCCCCTTGCACTAAATATTTCCTGTGTGAGGAGTCTGGTCGGTCAGGTCAAATTCGTGCATAATTGGTTACTATTACTTGTCGTGTGCAGTTCCTAGTGAGACCAGTTTGTTTAGCTGATCAATATGCATGTTAGGTTTTTGTTCTAGGAATTACCTTTCTAATAATTCATTGTGCATGCTTGAACTCCAATTTAACTAATCTTTTCATTTGTGAACGTGAGCGTTTCTATTCAGTTTGCTTGAGGACAAGCAAAAGCTTAAGTGTTGGGTATTTTGATGACACTCGATTTGACGTGATTATCAGCCTCATTTAAGCGACGTTTCCTTGCTTAAGACATGGTTTTTTAGGGTAGAATAACGATTATTCACTCAACTGCTCTATCTCATGCCATTTGTGTTACTTTGGCCCGTTTCGGGTCTATTTGATGGTTTTCTAGTGTTTTCATGTTAGCACAGGTTTTTGCCGTCAAATATAGTAGCCAAGGACGTGTCTAAGGCATTGGAACCTCGAGGAACCGCAGCGGAACTGATCCAAGAAGTTAGAAAATCATCGTTCTCCATCGGTTCAAGCCTCTATGCCAGCTTTTGATCATTCTTATGATGAGTATAGTGGTGATTATGGTAGCTCTGGCAACTGGAGTATGCAGGATCCATGTTATTCAGACCAACAAGATCAGTCTTGCTATTATGAAGAACCTGAATCTTATGGCTCAACACACCAAGTTAGTCCTTACAAAATTGAGTTGATCAAGATGATTACTACTGGTGCAGCTGAAAATGCTTCTCTTAACGCTTCTCATAATGCTTCTCTCAAGAGACTGAGTGAGAACATGGATCTCATCATTTCTAAGCTAAAGGAAGAAAATGATGATGCTCTTGGTTCTCAACAAGAAATTAGCGATCATCTTAATCAAGCCTCTCAGCCTGACAAACAAACATCAAGTGTTGAGGAGTTATTTAGTAGTTTGACGAAGGTGATTCAGACTAGATTTGACGCATTAGAGACCACTACCAATGCAAGATTTGATATGTTAGAGGTGTATGTGCGAAAGAAGAAAGAAGTATTGGAAGATGGGTTGCACAAGCAGAAAAGAGCAATTGAGTACTTGTCTAGCAAGGTGAAAGAGTTTAGTGATGGGTTGTAGGACTTGGAATTCAAGTTGACAGTGAAGACAGTTGAACAGCAGTGCAAGGAACTTCAAGAGGCTGAAGAGGCATATCAACATATTAAGAAGGAACTTCCTTTTTATCCAAGCTCGGACGACGATGAGTTTTTCACTCCTTTGGTGGGTACGGTCATCACCACTCCTACCCCTCTGATTGAATCGGTGCCCCTTCCTACCGAAGAGATTAAAGTTGTTAGTGCTTCAACTAGTCAAAATGTAATATCCATACTTTCTTCTGATGAGACTACTACGGATGACTCGGAACCTATTAAGACAACCAAGCGGAAGTTCCTTAGTAGGAGAAAAAGGAAGCGGCGTCGCCAAGACCTGATGATGGTTGAGCAAGCAAAGAAGAAGGAAGAGTTACCTAGGCTTGACAACCAGATCAAGATTCATGCCTCTCATATGGGTGTTATTCCATTCACTCATCCACAATGGGGAAGTATTCAAGTTCAGTTCCCAGATCACCTCTACTTGAAGTCTGGAGATGACATGAACTACAAGGAGCTGTTTGGATGGGATGGAGACTGCTAATTCTCCAGGTATCATCTAGCTCAAAGACGTTAAAGAAAGAGCGCTTCATGGGAGGCAGCCCATGTCTGGAGTCTGTTTTGATTTTTGAGTCAGTTTTCTACGTGCTGTTTGTTCCTTTTGTGTTTGTTCATTGTGTAGGTCGTCATCATTGGTGCTCACCTTGTCTCCTCACCCTTCCACTCGCCAGTTCCAGGTACACTGTATCATCCCCATTCTAATTTGGTCCATTGCGGACAATGTCTAGTGTTTAAGTGTGGGGTGGTTTCGTGACAATGCATGCTATTGGTTAATTGAGTTCTTGTCAATTAATGGGTGGTGATTGTGCTTTGTTTTTCACTCTTTCACTGCTTCCCATTCTCGTTTGTAAGAATCTCTTCGCATTGCTTAATATCTTCTTGGATTTGCTCACCGTTTTCCATATGGTGAGAATGATGTGGTTCTTTAGCTGATTGATGACACTCGAATTAACATGATTATCAACCCCATTTAAGCGACATTTCCTTGCTTGAGACATGGTTTTTAGGATAGAATAGCGAGTATTCACTCAGCTGCTCTATCTCGTGCCGCTTGTGTTACTTTGGCCCATTTCGGGTCTATTTGATGGCTTTCTAGTGTTTTTATGTTAGCACAGGTTTTTGCCATCAAATACAGTAGCCAAGGACGTGTCTAAGGCATTGGAACCCCGAAGAATCGCACAGAAATCAACCAGAGAAGTCAATCAAGTCAACGAAAACCCTGCCCCGATTTATGCAGCAGCACATGCACCGCACTGACGAGAGATATGAGGCGCAGCTGGCGTGGTAGCGGCAGGTCAACGACGCCCTCCATTTTCCCCCTCTCGATGCACCTGACCAGCAGTGACTGGATTGTATTCCTTTTCTGGTCCTCTTTTTTTATTTCTTCTTTTCGGATTTCGATCCAACTTTTTTCTGTGTGGATCCGGGACACTTGTTCCGGTTTCCTTTTTATCTTCCATTTGTTTTTGTTTTCCAGGTAGTTTGGGAGATTCCCTTTGCTTAGGGTCTACCTCTTTCTACTTCGCTTTGGTAGATTGCCTCTGCTCCGAGGATTCGTGCTCATCCACTACACCAACCATCTCGGTCTAGGTTCTTCTACTTCATTCTAAACTCTAGTCTTAGTCCTGTGAGGACACAGAACGATTTAAGTGTGGGGTAGGATGCTAGAGAACCTTGCATGAACTTGATTGCACTTGATTGTGTTTTTTGTGTGTTCCGTGGTCCCTTTCCAGTCTCTCTAGCATTAGAATGGCTCAGTTCTTGATTTTTTAGGTTAAGTTGCTGTTCAATCTTTCATAATGATGCTTAGACTGCTTAACCTAGAACTTGAGAACCAACGTGTATACTTTGATGCTAAATTGCCTGGTCAGAACATATTTTGAAAATCACACTTGTAGTTTATAGCCTTGATTGCATGGAAATGACCGAATCCGACTAGCAAACCAAATGTGAGCTTTTGATCCATTGCACGTAACTTGCAATTTCAATTCCTTTTGAGTGATTTTCGGTTTGCTTGAATGAGTTAGAATTTGCATGAGACCTACTCGAGACCACACGATGACACGAGTTGTAGAATGATAGGGGCACCTAGATTCAGCTATTAAGCCAGATTGCCTACCAACGTTAAATCCATTAGGTGTAAACCCTTGAGCTTGGCCTGTTCTTTTGGTTCGATATACATTACAGCCATTCCCCATTGATCCCCTGTGGTTATAGTTCTAGATTTACCTACCGGAAGTCGGTTTGTGGTAACCTGCCTATAGCCATTAAACAGGTGGTCTTAGCTATTATGTCCAAACGTGTAAACCCCTCTAGCAACTAAAAGGAAGAATCGGCACAAAGAAAAAAATAAAAGAAAAGAAGAAAAATAAGAAAAGTTTCGTAAAAAGCAGAAAAAGAGAAAAGTTTCAAAGTTCTTAGTTCAATAAACGTTCTTCTCCCTACATATGGAAGAACGAAGTCGGAAGAACAAAGTTAAAAGAAAAAATGTGTAAAGAAAATTAAGTGCTAGGTTGCTTGAGGGTATCATAGGACGAGCGTTCACTATTCCACCCGTGTCTGGTTAGACGGTAGGATGCCATAGGCTAGATTCGAGGGAAGTTAGTCGAAAGCTACACCGCACCAAAGCCATCATCATACATTCCCATCATCCATCTCATTATAAACCCTTGTAGTGCAGAATTTGTTATACTCCTAGCAGGGAAGTCCTTCTTGACTAGTTCCTCGTGTTGTCACAGTGGTGGAGATGTGGTCGAATTGCAAACTTATGACAGAATTCAGTAACAGAAAATGATTGAGAGCATAAACACGTCCTTAAACACAGAGAGTGAGAGTTTCCCGTTGCACTAAATATTTCCTGTGTGAAGAGTCTGGTCGGTCAGGTCAAATTCGTGCATAATTGGTTACTATTACTTGTCGTGTGCAGTTCCTAGTGAGACCAGTTTGTTTAGCGGATCAATATGCATGTTAGGTTTCTTGTTCTAGGAATTACCTTTCTAATAATTCATTGTGCATGCTTGAACTCCAATTTAACTAATCTTTTCATTTGTGAACGTGAGCGTTTCTATTCAGTTTGCTTGAGGACAAGCAAAAGCTTAAGTGTTGGGTATTTTGATGACACTCGATTTGACGTGATTATCAGCCTCATTTAAGCGACATTTCCTTGCTTAAGACATGGTTTTTAGGGTAGAATAACGAATATTCACTCAACTGCTCTATCTCGTGCCATTTGTGTTACTTTGGCCCGTTTCGGGTCTATTTGATGGTTTTCTAGTGTTTTCATGTTAGCACAGGTTTTTGCCGTCAAATATAGTAGCCAAGGACGTGTCTAAGGCATTGGAACCTCGAGGAACCGCACCGGAACCGATCCAAGAAGTTAGAAAATCATCGTTCTCCATCGGTTCAAGCCTCTCTGCCAGCTTTTGATCGTTCTTATGATGAGTATAGTGGTGATTATGGTAGCTCTAGCAACTGGAGTATGCAGGATCCATGTTATTCAGACCAACAAGATCAGTCTTGCTATAATGAAGAACCTGAATCTTATGGCTCAACACACCAAGTTAGTCCTTACAAAATTGAGTTGATCAAGATGATTACTACTGGTGCAGCTGAAAATGCTTCTCTTAACGCTTCTCATAATGCTTCTCTCAAGAGACTGAGTGAGAACATGGATCTCATCATTTCTAAGCTAAAGGAAGAAAATGATGATGCTCTTGGTTCTCAACAAGAAATTAGCGATCATCTTAATCAAGCCTCTCAGCCTGACAAACAAACATCAAGTGTTGAGGAGTTATTTAGTAGTTTGACGAAGGTGATTCAGACTAGATTTGACGCATTAGAGACCACTACCAATGCAAGATTTGATATGTTAGAGGTGTATGTGCGAAAGAAGAAAGAAGTATTGGAAGATGGGTTGCACAAGCAGAAAAGAGCAATTGAGTACTTGTCTAGCAAGGTGAAAGAGTTTAGTGATGGGTTGTAGGACTTGGAATTCAAGTTGACAGTGAAGACAGTTGAACAGCAGTGCAAGGAACTTCAAGAGGCTGAAGAGGCATATCAGCATATTAAGAAGGAACTTCCTTTTTATCCAAGCTCGGACGACGATGAGTTTTTCACTCCTTTGGTGGGTACGGTCATCACCACTCCTACCCCTCTGATTGAATCGGTGCCCCTTCCTACCGAAGAGATTAAAGTTGTTAGTGCTTCAACTAGTCAAAATGTAATATCCATACTTTCTTCTGATGAGACTACTACGGATGACTCGGAACCTATTAAGACAACCAAGCGGAAGTGCCTTAGTAGGAGAAAAAGGAAGCGGCGTCGCCAAGAACTGATGATGGTTGAGCAAGCAAAGAAGAAGGAAGAGTTACCTAGGCTTGACAACCAGATCAAGATTCACGCCTCTCATATGGGTGTTATTCCATTCACTCATCCACAATGGGGAAGTATTCAAGTTCAGTTCCCAGATCACCTCTACTTGAAGTCTGGAGATGACATCAACTACAAGGAGCTGTTTGGATGGGATGGAGACTGCTAATTCTCCAGGTATCATCTAGCTCAAAGACGTTAAAGAAAGAGCGCTTCATGGGAGGCAGCCCATGTCTGGAGTCTGTTTTGATTTTTGAGTCAGTTTTCTACGTGCTGTTTGTTCCTTTTGTATTTGTTCATTGTGTAGGTCGTCATCATTGGTGCTCACCTTGTCTCCTCACCCTTCCACTCGCTAGTTCCAGGTACACTGTATCATCCCCATTCTGATTTGGTCCATTGCGGACAATGTCTAGTGTTTAAGTGTGGGGTGGTTTCGTGACAATGCATGCATGTTGGTTAACTGAGTTCTTGTCAATTAATGGGTGGTGATTGTGCTTTGTTTTTCACTCTTTCACTGCTTCCCATTCTCGTTTGTAAGAATCTCTTCGCATTGCTTAATATCTTCTTGGATTTGCTCACCGTTTTCCATATGGTGAGAATGATGTGGTGCTTTAGCTGATTGATGACACTCGAATTAACGTGATTATCAACCCCATTTAAGCGACATTTCCTTGCTTGAGACATGGTTTTTAGGATAGAATAGCGAGTATTCACTCAACTGCTGTATCTCGTGCCGCTTGTGTTACTTTGGCCCATTTCGGGTCTATTTGATGGTTTTCTAGTGTTTTTATGTTAGCACAGGTTTTTGCCATCAAATACAGTAGCCAAGGACGTGTCAAAGGCATTGGAACCCCGAAGAATCGCACCAAAATCAACTAGAGAAGTCAATCAAGTCACGAAAACCCTGCCCCGATTTACACTTGAGTTTTCGGCAAAAAACCCTTAGAGTTTTCGCCGAAAACTCCAAAGGAAATCGGCTGATCTTCACAAGAGGAAGTTTTCGGCGAAAACCCCTAGTTCTCGGCGAAAACTCCTAGTCCAAAAATCACAGGAGACTACCGTCGAAAGCCAACCATTTTACAAGTAAGTTTTCGCCAAAACTTCACAAGTTTTTCGGCGAAAACTCCAGGAAAATTCGGCAGAAATCAGTTAGGTTTAAATACTAAAACTGGCGGCTAATTTTGGGGGATCTCATAACTTACACTTTGGATGAAAATTCCAAGACTGGGACGAGAGAGAGAGAGAGAGAGTGAAAGGAGTTCGAGAAGCCAGGAAAGGATCGTGACGCCATCCTTCCATCTCGGAGAACCAATGCTAGGAGTTGAAGATCCAGCAGATTGAAGCTTCAGGGATTCGTCGAAATTAGGTTTTACAGTTCTTCTCTGTCTTTCCTACCTGAGATGTATTCTTTGTTCGTCTTCGATTCTCCATTTTTTGAATATGAGTAGCTAAACTCTTAGAGCTTAGATTAGATGAACCCTAAGTGACCCAGGGCTTTAAAGCGGTCACGGATCGGCGGTGATTAGATTCGAAATTCATTCAGTTTCTCCTTCATGTTTGATTTGTTCTTTGTTCTCTGTGTTTCTTTTCTGGTTTGGCCACCTAGATTAGATTCTTGTTAAGCTAAGGATAGAAGCGAACGCTCGCCTTACTTTAAAACACCAAATCTAACAATTAACCTATTCATTGTAGTGTGCCTTTCATAGGAACCAGTTTGGGTTGATCCACTGCAAGAGTAACTCATAAATTGTTAGTAATTCCACCAGTTAATTAAGCCGTTACGAGAGGCGACCGTACCCGGGCGACTAATTAATCTTGGTAGCTAGATTGGATAGAGCAAACGTTCGCCAGTCTTAAACCTAAGGGTCAGGAGTTATGGTGGTGTCTGTGAACTGAATGAACTAGAATCGAAAATCGCTGGTCTGTTGACTGCCAATGCTCTGGTGATCTAAGGGGGATTCGAAGTCTAAGCTTGTCTGTCATCTGTCTAAGTCAAACAATCAATCTTTCTGCATTTAAATTCCATTGCATTTCACCTTGCATTTTAGTATAGAAGACGTGGAACTCACACCACGCACTACGTGTTTACCCTTGAATAAAAATTGCTAACATATTTGAGTAAGCAAGTAGAAGAGGCCCGTGGAATACGATCTACCCTAGCTTTCTAGCTTGGTAGTTATTTGACTACACGCGCGTGAAAACGTGTTCATCAAATTGGCACCATTGCCGGGGAATTCTTCTACTTCGTTGAAAGAAGTGTTGGCATTTTTATTCTTCTACCTTTCCATCTTTCATTTCTCGTCACACTTCGATTTTACACCGGTTGTGTTTTTTTTGTCCCTTGCAGATCATAGCAGGTACAGAATCGGATCACTTCCGTTCCATCCTTCCCTACCGCAATGGCTGCTTCAAGGAGTCTTGCGGACTACAGTAAGCCGCGCGCATCTAAGTTCGGTCTCCCATCACCGTGCCTTGTAATGATGACGATCCTAACTATGAGATCAAGATCCCTTTCCTGGGGCTAATCTCTAAGGACGTGCAATTTGAAGGAAAGCCAGACGATAACCCTTGCGCACATCTGTCTGAGTTTCTGGCTATCTGCGAAACTTTCAAGTCTGGGAACCTCAACAAGAATGCTCTATGCCTTCGAGCCTTTCAATTCTCTCTCAGAGGCGCACTAAGAGATGGCTTGGAAGCAAACCACCCGGTCATTACACCGATTGGGAAACTTTAGATCAAGATTTTGTAGAGGAATATTTCCCGCCATCAAGGACAACTGCCTACAAGGACAGCATCTCCAGGTTTACTCAGAAAGAAGACGTAAGCTTATACGACACGTGGAATGAATTCCAATCCCTTCTCTTCAACTGCCCTCATCATGGGTATGAAGAAAGGCAGCTGGCTGAAATCTTCCCCCGTGGTATGCGTGAGGAATCTGCAGAGTGGGTCAACACCCTAGCTGGCGGAGATTGCACCGCTCTCACACCTCAGGATGCTCTTCTTCATTTTGCTAGCTGCGCTTTAAAGTCAAGGAACTGGGAGAGACGAAAAAAAGCATCAAGAGTCAAATGAGTGTTGCAGATCAGATCAAGGCAGAAGTTCAGAAACATCTACAGGCAATTGGCATCCCCCTCGATCCCCCGTCAGCTACCGTCTTTTCGGCTGACTGTGGATGGTGCGGAACCTGTGCTCATAATGGTGGAAGTTGCCTCAACTTTGGTAAAACAGATGACTGGTCTACAGAAGAGGTGAACTTCATCAGTCAAGGCTTCGCCAGCAACCAGAAAGGCTACGCCAATTACAGGAAATACCAACCGCAGAATCAGATCAACCGATTCTCGGACTCATACCAAAGACCTCCTAGATTCGTTGAAGGACATCAGCAGCCTCGAGCAAAGCCGCATCGCAATAGAGACGAGGACTATGAGAAAATGTTCGGTCAAATCATGAGCAGACTCGATGATCATGACAACCAATTAAAAGCTCAAGCTGCACTCAATCAAGGACAAAAGGCTCAAAGCCAAAGGATAGAAGATGCAATAAACAATATGTCTAAAATCCTTACTAGCAATCCTTTCCTTAATCAAACAGCATTTCAAGGAGACCTCGGTGTGAAGAACGAACAAGCTCAAGCTATCACCACCAGGAGCGGCAAGCAGACAACCGATCTAAAGGCTCCAGAACCTGACATGATACCAGATACCACTGCTGCCATGGATATGCCAGAGATTGAAGATATCACAGAAGAGGAAGAAGAAACATCGGCTCCTCCTCCTAAGACAGCCCCTAAGCCTGTCTTGGCGCCATACATACCTCGGATCCCCTTTCCAAAAGCTGCAATGAGCAAAGCCAAGGATCACGACACCCAGTATAAGAAGTGGTACAATGTTCTTAAGACTGCGGAGATCAAGATACCAGTAACAGAAGCTGTAGAGATCATACCACCACTTGGGAAATTCTTTAAGGATCTTGTAAAGAAGGTGAAGAACGGAGAGGCGTACTCTGTCACGCTTACTAACGAATGCGCTTCTCTCTTTGGTACTCCGTCTCCCATGCGCCAGCCGCCACCACCGCCAGTTAAGTGTTCTGATCCCGGTCCTTTTACATTACGTGCATCATTAATGGTATTAAAATTGACCGTAGTCTGGCTGATTCTGGCGCTTCTATTAATGTTATGCTTGTTTATCTGTATGAAAAGTTGAACCTAGGGAAATTAAAACCGCTTACTTTGCATCTCATACTAGCTGATAGGTCTGTCAAACTGCCTAGGGGTATAATAGAAGATGTAGCTGTTTGCTGTGGTCCTTTTACCATAATTGCAGATTTCGTTGTTCTAGATACCCGTGAGTTAGACGGAACGCTTATCTTAGGTCGACCTTTCTTAACAACTGCTGGTGCAAATATCAACTGCAAACAAGGCCTGTTAACTTTAAGTGTAGGACAGGACAGTGTTACCTTCCGCATTAAGGATAGCATGAGATATTCTGTTGCTCAAGATGATAACTGTTATACTATTGATTCTATGGAGTTGGCCTCGGCCGATTTCATCACTAATGCCTTATCTAGTGATCCGCTAGAGTTGTGCTTGATTTCAGGAATTGACAGTGCACTAGAAGATCCAGAGCAGTGCCTGTGGCAAGATGAGTTAGATGATCGGAAAGCAACATTCACACCCACATCTGCGCCTGCACACATCGAGCCAGCATCGAGTTGGATCACTACTTCATATGAGAATCCGCCAGAACTCGCCTTAAAGGAGCTGCCTGACCATCTGGAGTATGCATTCCTAGGAAAAGAATGCCAGTTGCCAGTCATCATCAATTCAAATCTATCTCCCGAGCAGAAAAAGCAACTGATCAGGCTACTTAAGAAGCATGTCCGAGCTATAGCCTGGCAGTTGGCCGACATCAAAGGCATCTCTGAAACCTTCTGCAAGCAGCGGATAGTTGTATATAAAGAGTTCAAGCCAGTTAGACAGCCGCAACGCCGTTTAAACCCTCTGATGCAGGAAGTTGTGAAGAAAGAAGTTCTTAAGCTCTTGGATGTCGGTATCATCTACCCTATTGCCGACAGTCCTTGGGTCAGTCCAACTCAAGTCGTCCCAAAGAAAGGAGGAATCACAGTCATCCCTAATCCGAAGGGTGAGCTCATTCCTATTGGCACAGTTACCGGATGCAGAGTCTGTATCGATTATCGACGACTCAATGATGCTACCAAGAAGGATCACTTCCCACTACCGTTCATTGACCAGATGCTAGAACGGTTGGCTGGTCATGACTACTACTGCTTCTTAGATGGGATGTCCAGTTACTTTCAGATTCCCATCGAGCTCGACGATCAAGAGAAGATGACTTTCACCTGCCCGTTTGGTACATTTGCTTACCGTCGCATTCCCTTTGGTTTATGTGATGCTCCTGCCACTTTTCAGAGATGCATGCTTGCTATATTTGGAGATCTAGTAGAGAATGTGGTGGAGGTATTCATGGACGACTTCTCCATCTATGGAGACTCATTCTCCAAGTGCTTGGCCAACCTGGACAAGGTGCTAGCTCGTTGTGAGGAAACCAACCTGGCTCTTAGTTGGGAGAAATGTCACTTTATGGTTACTGAAGAAATTGTTCTTGGCCATAGGATCTCTAAGCTCGGAATAGAAGTCGATCGTGCCAAGCTTGAAACCATCGCCAGCTTGCCGCCGCCGACCTCGATCAAGACAGTTCGCAGCTTCCTCGGTCATGCTGGATTCTACCGGAGATTCATCAAAGACTTCTCCAAGATCACTCTCCCAATGATGAAGCTTATAGAGAAAGATGTTCCTTTCATTTTTGATAAAGCTTGTCTTGCAGCCTTTGAGACTTTGAAGACTAGACTCACCACCGCACTGATCCTTACAGCACCAGATTGGAATCTCCCATTCGAAATCATGTGCGACACTAGCGACTTTGCCGTTGGCGCAGTTCTTGGTCAGAGAAAAGAGAAGAGATTTCATCCTATCTATTTTGCTAGCAAGACGCTTAACGATGCTCAAAGGAACTACACTACTACAGAGAAAGAACTCCTAGCCATCGTCTTCTCCTTTGATAAGTTCAGACAGTACCTGGTTCTTTCACACACCATCGTCTATACAGATCATGCGGCTCTGCGCCATCTGTTAGCCAAGCAGGATTCGAAGCCACGTCTCATCAAGTGGATCCTTCTTCTCCAAGAATTCGACATAGAGATTAAAGACAAGAAGGGAGCTGAGAACCTAGCGGCCGATCACCTCTCACAACTTGAGGAATCACGGACAGGTAAGTCTACTACTACCCCTATCAATGATTCTTTCCCTGATGAGTTGTTGCGTGTCAAAATTTATGAACAGGTCAACAGCATAGCTATTGAGCCCTGGGCAATCCCTCACGCTCAAGAGCTGAGTAACGCAACCGATTCAAAAGAGCCCTGGTATGCCACCCTGGCTAATTATCTCTCTCACGGTGTCGTACCTCCTGAGCTGGATTATAATGCACGCAAGAAGCTCTTTAAAGAGGCCAAGTCATACTTCTGGGATGAGCCTTTCTTATACCGTATTAGTACTGACGGAATGATCCGAAGATGTGTCTCCTACATCGAAGCGGCTGACATCATGCGTAAGGGCCATTAGGGCCAGTTTGGAGGACACTTCGGCGGTAACCGCACTGCAAGAAAGGTACTTGAAATTGGTTTTTACTGGCCCTCAATCTTTAGTGATTGCGATGCTTTTGCTCGTCATTGTGATGCATGCCAACGATCAGGTAACATCTCTAACCGTAATGAGATGCCCCAAATTATTTCTTTAACTGTTGAAATCTTTGATGTTTGGGGAATTGATTTTATGGGTCCGTTCACACCCTCCAACGGAAACAAGTACATTCTTGTGGCCGTTGATTTTGTTTCTAAGTGGGCTGAAGCTGAAGCTCTACCCACTAACGATTCAAGAGTGGTGGGTCGGTTCCTTACCTGTCTTTTCACACGTTTTGGTTCACTACGCTTTATCATAAGTGATAGGGGTACCCACTTCCATGGACATTTCGACCGGGTGTGCAAACGCTTTGGCGTCACCCACCGAATGTCCACAGCTTACCATCCTCAGGCTAATGGTCAGGCAGAAGTGACAAACCGTGAGCTCAAGCGGATCTTTGATAGGATAGTTGGCTGGTCTCACAAGGACTGGTCATCTAAGCTCAATGACGCCTTATGGGCTTATTGAACTGCCTACAAGACTTCTATCGGTACCTCACCGTATAAACTGGTCTATGGCAAGGCATGCCATTTGCCAGTTGAGCTTGAGCACAAGGCGTTTTGGGCTAATAAAGAGTTGAATATGAGTTATGCAGTAGCAGGTGATAACCTCCATGACCAGATCGCTGAGCTTGAAGAACACCGTCTCCGCGCATATGAGAGCACGAAGCTTTATAAGGAACGCACCAAGAGAATTCATGACTCTCAATTGAAGACGATCAAGCAGTTCTACCCCGGAGATGAAGTCCTCTTATATAACTCTCGATTGAAGCTCTTCTCGGGTAAACTGAAATCCCGATGGTCCGGTCCTTATACCGTGGTGCGGCAGACATCTTTGGGCAGCGTCCTAATTAAATTGCAAGATCAAGAACCATTTATGGTCACCGATCACAGGCTAAAGAGGTATTTGTAGGGATTAGCTGTTTCTCTCATCGACGTACACTACTTTACGTTAGAACCATGACACGAATCTAGGTATCGTCCAGCTCATGGACGTTAAACAATAGCGCTTCGTGGGAGGCAACCCACGGCTGGAGTCAGTTTGTTTTCATTTCGAGTCGTTTTCTTTTAAAATCATGTTTGAAAAAAAAAACACTGTCCGCCGTTTTTCAAAGAATTTTTCGCCGAAAAATTTACCCAGTTTTTGCCAAAAACTCATGTTTTAAAACACCCAGTTCCTCCTGTTCTCGCCGAAAACCCATCCTTCTCGCCGAAAAGTTTTGGATTTTTTAAAGGATTTTTCACCAAAAATTCACACATTTTTCACCGAAAATGTGTAACTTGTCCGCCGACTATTTAAACCTAATTCAGTTCGTGTATTCGCGAAAAACACCCCCCCCCGAAAGCCGATTTTTCGCTGACCCTCTCTCTCTTCTGAAACCCGAGCCGCCACCAGCATCCCTCGCCACCCTTTTCCTTGTTTGTTTTCCGGCTCCAGCCCTAGAATCGGAGTTCCACAGCTCCGGTTCCGCCCAAACGAGTTTTTCAAGCTTTTCGTCGATTTCCCGGATTTCCAATCGTTTTCTCGAGTCATGTCTTCACGGTTAGTTGTTCAGCCCTTGATTTTGAATCTTTTGGCTTTTTGACTTTCGGTTTTTCGGCATGGTTGAGTTTGGTTGACTTTTTGATTTTCCTCAAATTGCATGTTTGCTATAAACTAGCTAGACTTTGGTAATTTCTTTTGATCTTTTTGGCCTCGTGAATGGATTTCTATGCGATCGTGCTAATGAATTCTCTCGTGCTCTGTGATTGTCGATCTGCGTTATTTTTCATGATTGATTGATTGAGTGTCGTTGTCTTCCCTGCATGCTGGTTGTTTCTTTTCTGCTATGCTTTGAAATTTTGGTAACTCAGTTTGTCTGCTTACCCCCACTTACCCGCTTCGTTCTTCTCCGAATAGTGGGTTCCGGCTAAGTGTGGGGTAGGATTTCTGTCATCTAATTCTGGTTTGCCATGAGTTGTGTATTACAGGACTCCAAAGCGCTTCAAGACCACCAGTGCAGATAGGGCGCAGCGATCCTCGGCTCAACAGAACAGGGCTCAATCCTCCCGTCCACCCGCACCGTCTGCACCGATACCAACGGTTGAGAACGTAGCCCCGCAGGTTGTCCCAGCCCCCGTGATTCCCATCTCCTGTGCTCCTGCACCCACCAATGGAACCTTGCATCCTTTCATCGCTGCCCTTGAGCCACACCAACTGGAGGTATATTAGAAGATCAAAGACATCCCGCCAGCGAAGGTGGCGATTCTCTCCTTGGATAGTTTCAAGAACTACAACCCGGTGTGGCACTCCAACATTAACCAGATACTTGACCTCACCGGCTTGCGATCCTTGACCACCCTCGGTTCGCCCTACCCTCTGGTCGCCCTTCAGGAGTTCTGGAGCTCGTTTGAGCGCCACACACCACGACCGAACACTCGTCAGAAGTTTGTTTCTTTCCGCCTCGGTGGTGTTCGATATGAGAAGACCATAAATGAGTTTGCCCTCTTTCTCGACCCCATTGCCGTCATCCAGGATGCCGCCCTTGGGTTCTCAGAGGGTAGGGCAAGAAGAGGCCACACCTATCTTCAACCCCACGGTAGGAGATCTCACTCACCCCCTCTTTAAATTCCTTCATTATGTTTGGTCGCAATCTCTGTGCTATAGCAACAAGGCGGGACGTCACCATATCTCCCTATAGGAGCTCGTATTGTTCCGTGTTGTGGAGGAAAGTTTTCGTCTCCACCTAGGGTGGTGGCTTGGACCGTTCTTCCCCAAACGCACGACCAGCAAGAAGCTTCCCTCTGAACTGCTGGGAGGTCTTTTCATTTCCTGCCTGATAGAAAACCTCCAGAAAGGCGACAAGTGGGGCCCTGACATTCCTCGCATTCCGGTTGAGCACATAGGTGGCGAGCTCGCAGTTGCACGAGGCATCGACCTTTCCCGTGGCCTCAACCATAGCAGGTCGATCCCTCGTCGGCCAAGAAGGGAGCCTCCATAGCCAGTTGTAACTAGAGCTGTCAAACGGGCGGGTTGGGCGGGCCACGGGTCGGGTTGGGCGGACGGGCTCATCGGGTTAGGGATTTATCGGGGCATTTATTCATTATATTATGGGTAAATTATTTAGCAGTTTGCTTAGTTTGAAGGTTTTTTAATTATTATAATTGGGCTAGCTTTGAAATGTTGGCTTTAAGCCTATTTAATTTTTTGGTTAAATTGAGTCGGGCTGAGTCGGGTCAGCTTTTTGCCAGCTCTAGTTGTAACCCCGGTGCCTCACGTTCCTCTCCTAGAGCTGCCACCTCCACCGCAACCACAGATGCCCGTCGAGATTAATGAACGGTTAGCGCGTATTGAGCAATGGCAACTCGACTACTCTGCCGGTTCACTTGAATGGCAGAACGACCGGGTGGCGTACGAGGAGACGCAGAATGCGCGAAGGGCCATCCTGCAACAGCTCATGACCAACCAGGAGGCTCGACAGAAAGATGAGCTTGCATGGTGACAGCAGATTGAGCAGCGACTTGGCGTTTCACCTATCCCGACCCCACCTCCACCCCCACCTGCGGAACAGTGATCAGGTTATTTCTATCCTTTCCATTTCTTTTCTTTCTTCTTTTCGGATTTCGATCCATATTTTTTATGTGTGGATCCGGGGCACTTGTCCCGGTATCCTTTTGATCTTTTTGTTGTTTGTGTTTTATAGGATCTTGAGTAGCAACTCCGCTCTGCTCCAGACTCTCCGTGTTCATCCACTCCACCGAACGTCACTTTATAGGTTCTTCGTATCTCTCATCCTCTTTTTTTTTGTCTTGTTAGGACACAGAACAGTTAGGATTATGCATGATCTTGCTTGATTTTCTGTGATTCTGTGGTTCAATTTTGAATTTCTCTAGCATAGAATCGCTCAATTCTTGACTTCTGATGTTAAATTGACTTCAATTTTGAACAATGACGTCTAGACTGTTCCACTTAGAACCTGTAACCAACGTGTCGGCACTGATATCAAATGAGTCTAGGTCAGAACAGATCATAAATCACTTATGTAGTTGAAACTTGAATCAATTGACTTGTTAATAACAAAGCTCGATAACACCGTTCTAAGATGATAAATGCTAGCGTCTCCCATGTTTTTCACTCCAAATTGGTTCACCTGTGATTGTGGCTAGAGATTAGACGGAAATCCAATTCGAAATCTTGTGTAAAAAGTTATAACTAGCTAGGGTCAAGTAGCTAAATGGTTAAATCAAGTAATTGGGTTGTTCAAAGTAATGCTAAGTTCTTCAAGTGCTAAAAAAAAATCAAAGCTAGGCAAGCCCGACACCTAAGTGAAGTGTTCGGGTTGAGCACTAGCATAGGCACAAGTACTGTGAGCTAGGCAGGTCCAACACCTAAGTGAAGTGTTTGGTATCGAGCACTAGTATGCAGTAAATAAATTGAAGGAAGAAGTTGAACTTGAAATAAATTGTTGATTAAAGCGGTACTAGCTAGAACATGTAACGTACAGATCTAGAAGCGGATGAAGTCGAGTCGATAGCCACGTCGCTTTTCCCACCTCCACATCCACATCATGGCTAGAGTTTAAAGTCTTTTCGATTAGAATTGGTGTTATCGTAGTCGGTTAACTTTGACAAATTGTTTTGCCAAGAAACGAGCTTTGTTAAAACTACTACTTGAAGTGTGCAGAAATTAGTGAGGTCGAAAACTTGTTTGGTTGATGTTCTTGTATGTGTAGGTCACTTTTTCTACGTGGAACAGTCTAAACCAAATCGTTAGAAATTGAATCTCAGTTTAATCTCGTGTCATTCATGAATTTGAGTGTGTTCTAGTTCAATTTGCTTGAGGACAAGCAAAAGCTTAAGTGTGGGGTATTTTGATGACACTCGAATTAACGTGATTATCAACCCCATTTAAGCGACATTTCCTTGCTTGAGACATGGTTTTTAGGGTAGAATGGCGAGTATTCACTCAAATGCTCTATCTCGTCCGCTTGTGTTACTTTGGCCCGTTTCGGGTCTATTTGATGGTTTTCTAGTATTTTTATGTTAGCACAGGTTTTTGCCATCAAATACAGTAGCCAAGGACGTGTCTATGACATTGGAACCCCGAAGAATCGCACCGGAATCAACCAGAGAAGTCAATCAAGTCAACGAAACCCTGCCCTGATTTACACTTGAGTTTTCGGCGAAAAAACCCTTAGAGTTTTCACCGAAAACTCCAGTGGAAATCGGATGATCTTCACAAGAGGAAGTTTTCGGCGAAAACCCCTAGTTCTCGGCGAAAACTCCTAGTCCGAAAATCACAGGAGACTACCATCGAAAGCCAACCATTTTACAAGTTTTCGCCGAAAACTTCACAAGTTTTTCGGCGAAAACTCTAGGCAAATTCGGCAGAAATCAGTTAGGTTTAAATACTAAAATCGGCGGCTGATTTTGGGGGATCTCATAACTTACACTTTGGACGAAAATTCCAAGACTGGGACAAGAGAGAGAGAGAGTGAAAGGAGTTCGAGGAGCCAGGAAAGGATCGTGACGCCATCCTTCCATCTCGGAGACCAATGCTAGGAGTTGAAGATCCAGCAGATTGAAGCTTCAGGGATTCGTCGAAATTAGGTTTTACAGTTCTTCTCTATCTTTCCTACCTGAGATGTATTCTTTGTTCGTCTTCAATTCTCCTGTTTTAAATATGAGTAGCTAAACTCTTAGAGCTTAGATTAGATGAACCCTAAGTGACCCAGGGCTTTAAAGCGGTCACGGATCGGCGGTGATTAGATTCCAAATTCATTGAGTTTCTCCTTCATGTTTGATTTGTTCTTTGTTTTTGTGTTTCTTTTCTGGTTTGGCCACCTAGATTAGATTCTTGTTAAGCTAAGGATAGAAGCGAACGCTCGCCTTACTTTAAAAAACCAAATCGAACAATTAACCTATTCATTGGAGTGTGCCTTTCGTAGGAACCAGTTAGGGTTGATCCACTGCAAGAGTAACTCATAAATCGTTAGTAATTCCACAGTTAATTAAGCCATTGCGAGAGGCAACCGTACCCGGGCGACTAATTAACCTTGGTAGCTAGATCGGATAGAGCAAACGTTCGTCAGTCTTAAACTAAGGGTCAGGAGTTATGGTGGTGTCTGTGAACTGAATGAACTAGAATCGAAAATCGTTGGTCTGTTGACAGCCAATGCTCTGGTGATCTAATGGGGATTCGAAGTCTAAGCTTGCCTGTCATCTGTCTAAGTCAAACAATCAATCTTTCTGCATTTAAATTCCATTGCATTTCACCTTGCATTTTAGTATAGAAGACGTGGAACTCACACCACGCACTACGTGTTTACCCTTGAATAAAAACTGTTAACATATTTGAGTAAGCAAGTAGAAGAGACCCGTGGAATACGATCTACCCTAGCTTTCTAGCTTAGTAGTTATTTGACTACACGCGCGTGAAAACGCGTTCATCACTGACCAAACGTGTGTGTGAGAACCCGTATTATGACCATCTCCCACTCTTCTTTCTTGAAGTATTCTAGGAACTTGCCCTTATCGTGTTAGAGAATAGTTGACTTGGTAATGTGTAAGACTTGGTCTGTCTGATGCTCGAATTCTCTAGTTCAATGCCATGATCGAGTCTAGATAAGGGATCTTTTAATTTCATGCTTTAAATTGATGTTGATGTTCCCAATCAGAGAAAATCTGAAAAATGAGTGGTTTGGTATTGAAGTTGTGGGTCGATTCACGAGCTGGCATACGTGCCTGCCCATTGCTGTAGTCCCAAAGGGAAGTCTCAATGTGGCATTCTTTTTCTAACCTACTCCCGATCGTGGCTGGGGTCTAGGATAACGCGGAATTTCAAAGGTTTTCGGCTGCTCCATACCCAGTGGTATCCACACTGTACCGACCATTCGAAAGTAAATGAAAAAAATGAAAAAAAAACAAAAGAGAAAAAAAGAAAGAAAGAAATGCTCTTTAATTTTGTTCAAGTCGTGTCCCCTTATCTAGCAAGTGTCAGGTTGCGTCCTAGAGCAAGTGTAGCGGAAGAAGTATTGTCTTGCCTTTATCAGGTTTAGGTTGTTCACTAGCTCGATAAAGTCTTGTTTCTCTTTTACTCTCGCAGAGTTTGGTTTTAACTGTGTGGTCAGTCAGGTAATCCTCCTGTTTGATAGAAGCACCATGTACATCATTTTAGGAACCAAGAGGTTTTCAGTTTGCTCTTTCAAGTTGGTACATTGTTGTGTTGAGTTCTTGCTGGATGACAAGCAAAAGTTTAAGTGTGGGGTGATTTGATATACCCAAATATTGGTATATTCAGTTCCAAATTAGACGACATTTTCACTATGGTTTTGTCATGATTGGATGAGATATTGATGATTATTTGATCATTTTTATCTTTTGTTCTTTTAAACCATTTTACGTCGTTTTGCATATTTTTTATGCATTTCAGAATAAATACAATCTTGGAGATTAAATCAACTGCCAAATCATCACAGGCTGCACACCTCATCAAAATCAGCATCAATTAGTCATTGTGAAATTAAAATCACAACAGCATGTCTTTGTTAAATGAAGGAATTGGATTGGGATTAAATCCATCATCATTCCACTTTGTTGATTGGGCTAAAAGCCCACTCAAGTGTAATCAACAGAGGAGGCAGCGGGATTAAGTAACAATTGGGGGGATTGGAAAAAAGAAGGAAAAAAAAAAAGAGAGAAAGGGAGAGCAGAGTAGTACGGGAGAGAGTTTGGTTCGGCTGCGTAGGGAATTATTTCCCTGTTCAACAAATGGCAGCAGCGGGAGAATTAATTGGGAAGAGCAGCTCTCTAACAGCAGAGGAATCAAGGCCAACCTTGATGAATTGGCGGTTTGCAATTTCTTTCTGATTAATCTCATGAGTAGCTAGGTTTTCTTTTCTTGCTTGGGTTTTGTTGAATTCTTTGAGATTATTAGTTAATACTTTGGATACATGTTTTGGATTGTGGATTGATGATGATTGATGATCTATTTTGTTAGTTTGTCGCCCCGTTCTTAGACTTCCCTATAATTCGAGGTTTTCTGCAGTTCTCCTGTTTTAGGGTTTCTGTTCAGTTTGCTATTGGATTGTTGGTTGAATGTGAGTTAGGGTGTGTTGCAGGTGGTTCTTGGTTGTAGAGTTGATCGACCCAACCCTTAGAACCTGAAACTGATTGTCATCCATGTCCTGCCAGTTCTGTAGCTGCATTTTCTCATAGTTTTTTAGAAGGATACAAACCCAAGCAAGACCTTTCCCCACCGTTGATCCTACTTGTTAATTTGTGTTTTTAGATAGTAGTTAGTTTTTACAGTTTTCTAATTTAATCAAATCTTCGATCACTGACTAGAAGAACTAAACTGAGTAAGGTAGCTCAAGTAGACCCGTGGGAATACGACTCTGAGAACTCTCAAGTTTATTTGGTGTTGAGGCCTAAAAACCTCGTCATCATGCTCCAGTATAAAATCCATCCATTCCAAATCCCTCGAAGAGCTAAGGATGTTTCCTTTCTTCACTTTCTTGTGTAGGATTGCTAGATTTCCTTCTCTTTCCATGGCACACTAGATCCTAGGATTTGGGTTGGGGGAATCCATTACATGTGTTCTTGTGTATTCATTGGTGTATTTTATTGTGTGGATGCAAGACTTGTGACTTTCTTTCAATATTCTTGTAATTTTACCCAAGATTGACCATGGAATAGGTGTGGATGGTGTTGAATGCGAGAATAGGCACATTTTCTACCCTTATTCCTTGGTGGATTTGATCTTTAATCGCATAAATGCTTGCAAGGATCCCGGGTTCGATGCATGATTTCTTAATTGCATGTGACACTTGAAAGAGGGGCATGTTCTAGGTCCTTGTCAAGTGGTTTTTCACTTAGGCATTTCATCGAGCACTTGGCGTGCGTGATGGAGTGGTTTGGCTTGAATTACTTGAAAGGTTGGTCGCCTCACTACCCGCATAGTAATAGGAGCCCATTAGAGAGCCAAGGCCATGTTCCGTTGACTTGCCTGAGGTTGATCGACTGTGGCTTGGTTGTTTTCTACATTTAGTTTAGGTCTTGAGGTGAACCCTTGACTCACCTTTTCCTCTCGTTGATTTCCCCTTTGTTGACTTTTCCTTTGTTTACTTCTTTTGTCTCGATCTCACCAATTTCCATGCTCATTGTGGGCTGCTACTGGGACGGGCTTGGGTACCCGTACCCATTAAGAAACGGGTAGTGGGTACCCATTAGACTCGAAACTCATCCCGTAACCCGAACCCGTTCGGGTAGTGGGTACCCATTAATGATAATGGGATCTGGGCCGGGTACCACTAAACCCACTAAACCCCACTAATAACAAAAAATTAATATATAATTAAAATTTATTAATTGCATAAATAGTAAATATGAATGTTTTAGGGAAATAGGAAAGGGGATGATGTTGTGAATGGAGGAGAGAGATAATGAATGAATGACTAAAAGTGTTGTTTAGCAATTCAGAATGAGAATGACCGAATATGAAATTGATAAGTAATTAGGTTTGGCATTTTATTTTATTATTATTTATTTAATCGGCTAAACGGGGTTAATGGGTACCCACGGGTATTACCTGTTCGGGTAGTGGGTACCCATAAGCCTCCAAAGCCATCCCGTAGCCCGAACCCGTTCGGGTAATGGGTACCCACTACCCGAATGGGTACGGGCCGGGATCGCGGGTACCCATTACCCACTATGCCATTAGCCAGCCCTACTCATTGAGCCTATGTGACTCTTCTTGGTTGACTTTCATGTTATGCTTGTGAAGTTTAACTTCTCATTCACTTTTTGTGGCACCTACACCACACAACCCTCCTGTTAGCATTTCATCTAATTGAGTGCCCTTACGCCACGGAACCTGTGAATACGACCCTAGACTAGCTAGGATTTTATCTTTGAGCAGCACCCTTAATGACCGATCAAAATTTGTTTCGCCGTTGTCGGGGACCTTTGGCTAAGTGTGAAATATTAAGATATATTGCTTTAATTCTACCTTCGTTTTAAGTTATGTTTCCTTTGTTTGACTTAGATTTTGTTGAGTTTGAGTTTGTCTAGTCCTTTGCTTAGTCTAAGTTGTTTGTTCTTGTTTCTTGGCTAGTTTGTGTTGTCTTACTTCGTTGGTGCTTTAGTTTTGAAGTTTGGAGTTTGTTTGTTGCATTGAATTGTTCATGTTTGACCCTTGTCTTTGTTTACTCTTGTGCCGCCTAAAACACTTCCCGGGTGCCAACTCCACACGATCACTCCAGGAGCAGTAGATCTCCAAATGACAAATCATTTGAACCGGGTCAAAGCTCTCATGGAACTCTCCACGTCCATGACCTGAAACAACAACAAAAACTTGAAACCAAGTAAAAATGGACGATGAACGTCCCTAGTCACCATAATCAGGTAAAATGTTGAAACAGGGTCGATTACCCAAATAGTCATTGAACTTTGAGCAACAAACCCCGCCAGTCACCGAATTATAAAAAATTACCCAGTGCTCACCCAACTTTAGCCTATTATCCTAGCAGTCACTACCATCTACAGACATCCAAAATTCCGTTAGTTTGCTTACGTGGCGATGACAAGTCAATTGCCACATCATTTAAAGTTGCCACCTCAGATTCTATCTACCCAGAATTAACCAAGTACCTAACCTAATTACCCACCCGACATAATTAAGCAAACCAGATGGGTCATTTGTTTGGTTTAGGGTCGTCTTCAACCCACAATGAAACTTCGTCCCGACACCAAGACCAATCACCACGTCGTCGCCGCCGTAGCCGCTGCCACAACTCCAGCATCGCCAAACTTCAATTCCCGTCCGACCGTCGCTGGTGGTGGAGTCCTCCTCCTCCGGCCGGAATCAGTCCAGCTGCCGCCAGATCTGGGTTACTCTCGTTCAATATCATCATCCTCGACGATCCCTCCACCGTCCCCAAGCTCTCTCTCTTCTCTCTCCTAGCCGGCGCCAAGAAGGGTATCCTCCGGCAACCTCTGACGTCAACGCCGCCACTCAACAGCTTCGACGTCTACATCCCTTTCAAGTGGGAGGAGCTTCCCAGTAAGCCCAGACCTCATCTCCGGTGAGTGTTCCAGACGGCGGCGTGGATTCATCGCCGACTCCCGATGAAGTGGAATGCAATGAGAAGAAGAGTGGGAAGAGAAGATAGCTCCGTTTCTTAAGTTCTTCAAGCCAATGGTGGTGCGTCAGGGGAGGCGATTGAAGAGGAGGATGAAATTAGGGATTTGGATGTCAGATAAAAAATTAGAGATTTGGATGAGGATGAGGTGGGAGTTGAATCAATTGATAAGAACAAGATTGATGTGGAGTATTACGACCCAAAATTCGGAGAACTCTTGGTCGGAGTTGGGGTTGGGGTTGGTGTTTGGGTTTGGGTTTGGCTTATGTGGATTTTAGATGACGTGGAAACTCATGTGGCATGTCCATATCAGCCGATTAACGGAATTTTGGATGTTCGTTGATGGCAGTGACTGATGGGATAATCGTCCAAAGTTCTGTAATGGTTGGGTAATTTTTCTAAGTTCAGTAATTGGTGGGTTATTTGGCCATAGTTCAGTGATGATTTGGGTAATCAACCCTGTTCAAACAAGGTAAAAAGGGGATAAACCAAGGGAAAAGGGGTGTAAAACTCCTAAGACATGTGGTTAAATGCAGGGGGAGTGATATAAATTTCGTGCATCATTTATTATTTTCCAGAATCATCGGCTAAGGCCTGACCCGCTAGCTAGGGCCTATCATAGCCATTTCATGATAAGAGGTACACACAACATATCAACATTAAATAATGTACACGCGATCGAATCTTCTTAATTAATGTTTGAAATATTTTTTAATCGTGCTAGATTAAAAAAATTATTATATAATAAATTAGTATTGTTGCTATAAATAATATCTCGTGGCACTCCTAATTAATTTGAAAAAAAATTAATCTCTTTCTATAAATAAATTATTAGATCCTATTTCAATTTCTGTAACTAGTATGGAAAATTATCTATCTTTTATATATGGACTAAACCATCTTTAGATAAGAGGTGCATCAATATCTTGCATTATTTTGTAAAACATCACAAGCACATTCAAACGATATGAAGGGAGCCAGGTGGCCAGTTCAGGGAGCTATTGTTCTCCCATCCGAAGTTGTCGTCCGAGTAGTGGTTGGGGTGAATGGGGAGCAAACCTGCGAGCTCGTCGTAGGACAACTCGTGGTACTTGCCACCAAGATGGAAGGAGATGCACTTTCCCGTTTTTCTTGAAGCGCTGGTGTTCAAGGTTGAAGGAGCTCCAGAACTCTTAAAGGGAAAAGAATGGATATGAGGAGCCCAGCGTTGTGAGTTCGAGCAATCCCGCCCGGGTGAGGGAATGGCGAACATTGTCAAACCATTCGAAGTCGAACTCTTGTATTGATTCCAACCAGAGGGATGTGATGTCATCCGGAGGGATGTTCCTGATCTTCCAATACCGCTCAAAGCAGTATGGAGGGAGTTTGGCGATGCACGGATGAAGGCCCTTGATGTCTCGGGGTTTGGAGCGGTGGGTGCGGGCACTGTACCTGTGATGGGAGCAACACCGACCCTAGTGTCCATGGGGTCCGTGGCGGCGGATGTCGAACCCGGACCACTCTCCCACCGTGCCTTCTTCCTCTTTCCTCGGTCAGCTGCTGTCGTCTTGGAGGTACCTGGGTTCCTAAAAAAAATTGAGATACGGAGCCACAATTAGCAAAACCAACATCTTCCCCACACTTGATCGAAACACTCAATTTCGCTAGGAAACAAGGAAAACATAGTGGGTATAAGCTAATGCAAACGCTAAACAATGTCCATTAATCACAGGAAACGCACAGGAATCAACGACATCACAATAGGATGGCTATAATGCGAAGTCAATAGTTCGGTCAACAAAAGTCAACATATCCGACAAAATCGATAATTCGGCAAGGCAAATGATATCCAATCGGCACAAAATCAATGCAAACAACCTTAGCATAGTCTAAAATATCTAGGTTCAATCAGGTTAATGAAATTCACATCGAAACAGCGGGCACGCAAATCGAGGCAGGTCAAAAAGTTAACCAAAATGAAACAATCAATATGTCAAAAGATTTGTATTGAGTATCCCAGCAACTAACCTTGAAAACATTATGCGAGAAAAGCGACGAAAAATGAAGAAATCAGTAAAAAAACTCGGGAAGGCTGTTTCGGGTGGAATCAGAGCTACATAGCTCCGATTTTGGGCGATTGAGGCGGCAGACGACTCAGCTAGGGAAGGGGAACCGACCGGCGGTGGAAGTTAGGTCGGCGGCGGTGGGTAAGGACTGAAAAACGACGAGGAGGGTTGACTGGGGGACGTTTTCGACGAGATATCGTGGGGGGTTTGAAAATCTTGTTTTAGATAAGAGAAATGGGTTTTAAAATTTTCTTTATGTTCTCGGCGAGAACATGGGAGTTCTCACCGAGAACTGCTTTGTAAATAATTAACAAAAGGGCGATGCGAAAATACTTGGTCAGATGGCCAATGTTCTCGGTGAGAACTTATTCACAAAAAAATAAAATCTGGGACGCTTTAAAATCCATAAAAAAATACCAAGTTCTCGCCGAGAACTTGGGACCTGGGCACTCAATTTTTAAATCGAACAGAATTGATGTCCCAACTTCAAAAGATCGAAACAAAATCAATAAAAATAAAAAAATTCCAAATAAATTGGAAAAATACCCGAGGACACACGAAACACACAGTAAAAATTAAAAATCATGAATTGACACTTTTGGCTCCCACCAAAATCGATAAAACGATGAAAACTGACTCAATAATTCAAAACTGGCTCCAACCGTGGGTTGCCTCGCACGAAGCGCTGTCATTTTACGTCCTCGAGCTGGACGATACCTTGGTACAGATCAAGAGGCGTCCCAACTAAAGAATTCCTTTACGCTTGCATCAGCATCCTTGAAGTACAGCTTGTGTGCACCGCTAGCTAAGAGAAATCACCTCCCATCAGCGTGAGTCAATTGGGTTCTACTGTTGGGGAGGTTGCCAGTGATCTCGAGTGGCCCAAACAGATCCTTCAGGTGCGTATTTTCGTCTGGTGGCTTGGCGGATAATGGAGAGGTAATTGGCTTCCAAGCCATTTTCTTTATCACTTTGCACCCCTCCTTCGCTTCTCCATGACCTTACTCGTAGAGTTCCAAAAGTGTGTGTCTTCTGCTCCTCTTTCTTCCTTGTCTTATGCGCCAGAGACTCATTCTTCGGGTGGATGGCCTGCTCATTTCCTGTCATACAAATTTCTGAAGAAATGCTAGATTTTTCATTAGTACTGGAGTTGGCCGTGATATTGCATACCGTCCTTGAGGCAAAATGTAACACTATCATTTTCGACCCTTAAAGACAACGAGCCATGATTGAAATGGACGGTCGCACCGGATGTTTCCAGAAATGGTCGGCCTAAGAGGAGGATAACATCTACCTCTTAAGTATCCATCACAACAAAATCAACTATGATGGTAAACGGACCACAGCGAGCAGGTACATCCTCTACCATTCCCCTAGGTGTCTTAACAGATCTATCAGCTAACACGAGATGCAAACTAATAGGCTTCAATTCTCCTAAATTCAGTTTTTCATAGAGACAAGTAGGCATCACGTTTATAGAAGCACCTAGATCAGCCAAGCTACAATCAATTTTTATACAATTAATAGTGCATGGTAAAGTGAAAGAACTAGGATTGCGACACTTAGCTGGAGGGGTATGGATGGTGAGCGGTGGAGGACGGCAGAACACTCCTTGTTAAGGGAGATAGAGGACACATGTCCTTTTTCTTATTCTTCAAGAAATCCTTCATGAACTTCCCAAGCTGTGGTATCGTCTCCATGGCATCAGTGAGTGGTATCTTAACCTTCGAGTTCTTCAAGACTGCATGCCACTTCTTAAACTGGGAATCGTAGGTCTTCATTTTTATTGTCTGAGGGAACGGGATCCTAGGCTAATATGGAGGTAAACTATGCTCGGGAACCGGCTCCGGAGGAGACGGGGCAGTCACTTCCTCTTCTTCTTCTTCTGTATCTTCTTCCTCGATCTCTGGCATGTCAATGGCGATGTCATCAGGAACCATAACCGGAGTAGAATCAGGAGCTGTAGGACTAGCTAGTTGGTTGCCACTTCTTGTCGAGATGGTCTTAACATGCTCGTTTTTGGGGTTCAGGTCTGTCTGGCTAGGTAACTGACTGAGAGGACGACCACTAGATGAAAGACTAATAATGTTACTTAGCTGGCTCTCCATTCTTTGTCCCTGAGCTATCTGACCCTGATTCAAGACAGCTTAAACATTGAATTGATTGTCATGATCATCAAGTCTGGATATGATATGATCGAGCATTTTATCCATCTCGCTCTCTTTAGTATCCTATGGCATTGACCTTTGAGGTTGCTGTCCTCTGGTGAACCCACGCGGCCCTTGGTAAGTATTGTTGGAGTACTGATTCTGGTGATTGTCAGGTGTTGTACCGTAGTTGCCTTGGTTCCGATGTGGTGGCTGATAGACCCCACCAGATTGGTTAGCTGTCTTGTTCTCCTGGAACGACCTAGATGGTCGGTTATTCTAATTCTGATTAGCCCCAGAGTTATATCGATGACGCTCTTGGAAGCTTCTTTAGTGTTGTTTTTGTTGGGGTTACCGGTATTGGTGGTAGCCGGCATAGCCTTGTTGATTGTTGGTGAAGCCTTGACCAACAAATTCTACCTCTTTCGTAGACCAGACACCTGCTTTCCGAAATTCTGACAGATTCCTCCATTCTATGCACAAGCCCCACACCACTCACAATCAGAAACGAAGACAGAAGCATATGGAGGGTTGATGGGTGGGCCAGCTTTCTTCAGGTGTTTCTGCACTTTGGCCTTAATCTGTTCTTCAAGGCCTAATTGGCTCTTAGTTCCTTCAGATTGCCTCTCCCAATTTCTGGACTTGGAGGCACTTCTAGCAAAGTGAAGGAGAGTATCTTCGGGGGTAAGGGTGGTGCAATCTCCTTCAACCAAAGAGTCGACCCACTTAGAGGATTCATCATTCATTCTAGCAAAGATTTCAGCAGTTGTCTCTGCTCGAATCCATTATGAGGACAGTTGTAGAGAAGCTCTTAGAATTCATTCCAAGCATCATAAAGGCTGGCCCCTTCCTTCTGCCTGAACCGAACAATGATATCCTTGTATATTGTAGTTCTTGATGGAGGGAAGTATTCCTCCACAAAGTCTTGGGCAAGAGTATCCCACTATGTGTAATGACCAGGTGGCTTGCTATTTATCCATCTATTAGCAGCACCTCTAAGTGAGAATGAAAATTGATGACACTAGATTTATCATGATTATCAGCCCCGTTTAAGCGATATTTCATTGCTTGTAACACGATTTTTGGGGTAGTTTAGTGGGTTTTCATTCATTAACGCTATTTCATGCCAAATTGGTTACTTTGGCCTGTTTCGGGTCTATATGATGTGTTTTCTAGTGTCTCGTTGAGTACACAGGTTTTTGTCATCAAATAGGTAGCTACCGGACGTGTTCGGGAAGCGATGGAGTTCAAAGAATGACCCAAAATCAATCAAGAGATCAAACCGAGTGAAGAGCTAAAGGATTCTGACCAACACGTAAGTTCTCGCCGAGAATGACAATATTCTCGGTGAGAATCCATTCACAAATCAATGTCCAAATCTCGTCGAAATCATCCTGGAGTTTACAAAGAAGTTCTCGGCGAGAACTTCAAAGTTCTTGCCGAGAACCTATGAAGAAATAAATGACAAACCTCATCGCCGACCAGAGTTAATTTGCAAAGCAGATTTCAGCGAGAACTTTTAATTTTCTTGCTGAAAACTTGATTCTTTTCTGGTGGAGAGTTGGAAAGGTTCTTATTTAAGCAGCGACGCAACTCCAAACAGAACTCAATCATTCATTATTTTGATTTTTAGACTTATAGAGCTGATAGAGTGAGTTTAGAGCCTATATTGGAGTTCCCGAAAAGATCCTGACACCGTCTTTCCATCTCGGAGTGCTCAGAGCTAGGAGTGAAGATTTCTCGAGTTCAAAGCTTCGCCATCGTTCCTCACCCGCCATTAGCTCCGGTCATTGGCTCCCGATGGGTGTATGCAGCAAAATTTAAACCTGATGGCACGTTGGACCGCTACAAAGCTAGACTTATAGCTTAGGGTTTTCGCCAAGAATATGGTATTGATTATAATGAGGTATTTTCTTTGGTTGCTAAGATGGATACGGTTTGGGCTCTTCTCGATATCGCTGCTCAAAAGACTTGGTCATTGTATCAGCTTGACATTAAAAATGCTTTTCTCCATTGTCACTTTGAAGGAGACTGCCTATATGGAGTGTCCTCTGGGGTATGAGAAACACTTACCTGATGCAGTTTGCCTTCTTCGTTGCTCCTTATATCGTCTTAAACAGGCACCCCGAGCATGGTTTGAGATGTTTCAGGCCCTTATTCTGCGATCAGGGTTCGTCCAAATCCAAAATGACCCGTCTCTTTTTCTCAAATCCTCTTCTCGAGGTCTTACTGCTCTACACCTCTATGTTGACGACATGATATTAACTAGCAATGATTCTCAGGGCATATCTGCGATTTGACAAATTCTGAGTACTTAGTTTAAACTCAAAGAGTCGGGGGGTTCTTTCTTACTTCCTTGGTTTACAGATCACTAGATCATTCCAAGGTGTGTTTGTAAATCGACAAAAATATGTCTTGAATCTACTGGTGATGGCTAACTTGGTGGACTGCAAGTCATCCCCCACGCATATTGAGCTAAACCTCAAGCTTCGTAAGGATGAAGGTGACTTACATTTAGATCCCTCTCTTTATCGTCGTCTTGTTGGCAGTTTGATCTACCTTACGTCTACTCGTCCCGATATATCTTATGCAGTACAAGTGGTGAAGCAGTTTCTGGCCACTCCTCATACTCCCCATCTTGCAGCTGTCCACCGCATTCTTAGATACTTGAAAGGGACACCAGATTTGGGACTCTTTATTCCCTTCCACGGGCTCTACCTGCATTTTCGCCTATGTCTATGCTGACTATGCGGAATGTATGTATACTCGTCGTTCTACATCTGGTTAGTGTGTTTCTTTTGGCGACTCTCTTATCTATTGACGTTGTAAGAAACAAGCAAGGCGTCTAAGTCCTCTACTAAAGTAGAGTACAGGTCCATGCAGAAGTTTTTTCAGAAGTGGTGTGGTTACTCCAACTGTTTGGTGAGTTTGGGATCACGGTTACCCAGCCTGTGAGGTTATTTGGTGACAACATGAGCACTATTCAAATAGTTGCTAACCCTGTCTTACACGACCACACCAAACACATTGAAACTCACGCTCATTACATACGGGATATTGCGCATAATGGTGTCATTGAGCTGTTATACATCACCTTAGAAGATCAAGTGGCTGACCTTCTTACCAAAGCGGTTCCCACTAGTCCACATTGGTTCTTGTCTGGCAAATTGATGTTGAGGACTCATCATCAATTTGAGGGGGGGGGATGTTAGCGTGTATGTATAGACAGGGATTGGTTAGTTAGGGTATTGCTGTCTTTTCACTCTAAAACCCTAGCTGTCAGCCATTCTCCTATATAGTTGGAGTATTAGGTTTGGTGTGTAGTATGTATTCCTTCTCTTCTCTTCTCCCTTTCTCGATAATAAAAGCTCTTGTTCTCTCTGTGGACTAGTCGATCACTCTGATCAGAAATCACGTTAAACCTCGTGTCTTACTTTCTCTTTGCTCCTTATTTATCATGTCTAACACTAGCACTACATTACTAGGTTGTTAAAACGAATTAGACGTGGTTATGAGTCCCATTGTTGCATTACAGTGTGAGATTCTTGGATGCTCCCTAGGTAGTTCGGTGCATAGTTAAGCCCAGTGGGGTCACTCAATTTCATTAGGAAACTTATCCCCAAAGTTATTTCCCACTTTCAGATCGCTTTGAGTAGTTGGTACAGTTGGAGCAGGATAGTCGTTTGTCAACTTACTGAAGATGAGGTACTATAACCGTTCCTACTGGATTGAATTCGTTGTTTTCCTCTTTCTTTTGTTCAGTTGACTTTTGGGATATTTTATGATGTATTCAGACTTTGGAGTATTCCGGTTTGACCGATTGTGGTCTGTTTTTAACTTGATCTTGAGATCATCTCTTGTTATTAAGTTATTGAGGATTTTGATTAGATATGAAGTAGAATGAAAAAGAAGAAAAGAGTAAAAGGAAGGATTGAGGAGGATCGTCTATGATGATGGCAGAGGAAGAGAAAGAAAGAATAAAGATATAGAAGAAGAAGAAGAAAAGGTGATGCTTTTTTTTACTACTGAGGTGCAAGTGATCTGCCTTTTTGTGTTGAGCTTTTCATTTGAGAAAAAGAAAGGTTTGTTTGGTGGAATGTGGTTGGAGATGGTGAGAAGGAATCATGTGCTCATTGCAATTTGCAACACAGCATCTCTATTTTCCAGATGCCAATATTTCTACACCACCTTTCTTTCTTCTTTCTTCTGTTTTCTTCATATTCTCTCTTCATTTACTACATTAATCATCACATCACATTTCTTTTATGTATTTCATTATATTAATCATCCTAATCGTATGTGTCCAACTTTGTCGGTTGCACATCGGATGAGGAGGTAGATCCCACACACGTGTATTTCCGTGATCCCACAACCATGCATATATACATCGTGGATATAACCGTCTACGACATACTCTCATATCCAAAATGACATGGATTGACATGAGAATGGAAGAACAAGTAAGTGCAACAAGTGTGGCCACACGGGGCACAACGCAAGGATGTGCGATAAACACCATAAAGGAGCGGCAAAAGCATCATCTAGTCGTCAATGAGATACGATTTGGAGATGAGTCGATCATTGTAATATTTCATATATACCTTTTCTACTTTAATAAATTAATAATTCATTCCTAAATTTTACCGACTGAAACTATTCTGTGTTAACCTTAGACATGCTAGGTCATGACCGGATTAGAAATTTCGATCAAAATGGTTATAATTAATTAATTAAATTTAATAAAAATCAGTTTATTTTTTTTATAAAAAAAAATAAATTCTTAATTGGTTAATTTTGACTTAACAGTTAATTGATTAATCTTAATCTTCAAATGAAATTTGGAGAGCACCAAAACAAACGTGAAATTAAAAATGAAAAGCGCTGGGAAATGGGAACCTCTTCTATACCCAAAAAGATGAGTGGGAAACCTTCTCCGGAGAGAATGGAATCTCAGCTCCCCACTCAAACTCTCTTACTCACTCCCACTAATTTCGTACCAAACGACGTCGTTTTATTCACTAAAAGAAACCGAAAAGAATCCCAGACATTCGTTCGTCACCTCTTTTTACTCCCCCGCTATCATCGCTTCCCTCTACTTACTTTACTCTCTTCCTCCTCCTCCTCCTCCATTTTCTCTTCTTCCACTGTTAATTTAACTAAATCTCTACTCCGGCCGCAATGAACAGCGACCCCATGACCGCCGGTCCTCCCCCTCAACGCATGCTCCGTAAGCTACTCGTCGAAGTTGTAGAAGCACGGGATCTTCTTCCCAAGGACGGCCAAGGCAGCTCCAGCCCTATGTCATCGTCGACTTCGACGGCCAACGGAAGCGCACTTCTACCAAGTACCGCGACCTCAACCCTGTATGGAACGAGCCTCTCGAGTTCCTCGTCTCCGATCCCAACGACATGGACCACGAAGAGCTCGAGATCGAGGTCTTCAACGACAAGCGCTTCGGCAATGGCAGCGGCCGTAAAAACCACTTCCTCGGCAGGGTCAAGCTCTACGGTTCCCAATTCGCCAAGCGAGGTGAGGAGGGACTCGTTTACTTCTCCCTCGAGAAGAAGAGCGTCTTCAGTTGGATTAGAGGTGAGATCGGCCTTCGCATTTGTTACTTTGATGAGATGGTGGAAGACGATCAGCAACCTCCTCCGACTAATTATCCTCCTCCTCAGCCGCCAGAGCAGGAGGCGCCGCCTCCCGATCAACAACAGCAGCAGCAGCAGCCGCCTGTTGTTGTGGTGGAAGAAGGTAGAGTTTTCCAAGTCCCTGGCTCTCACGGTGACATAGGTCACAGCCAGCGCCATAACTATCGCCCCGATGGATGTTATTCACCGCCGCCCGCTGTTGTTGTTGAAGAATCTCAGCCTCCTAATGTTCATATGCACCCCGGTGAGCCGCCGCCTCTGTGTCATCCTGAACCGGCTGGACCTCCGTCACCTATGCCGGAGGTGCAGTATTCTCAGCCTCCGGATTCCAGAACGATGAACACAGCCAGAGTCATTAACGGCGGTGGTGAGAGACTGAGGGTTTTGAAGAAGCCAAACGGGGATTTTTCTCCAAGAGTCCTTTCTTGTAGAGTCCCAAACGAGGCAGAAAGGATTCATCCCTACGATTTGGTTGAGCCGATGCAGTATCTGTTCATCAGAATCGTGAAGGCACGAGGATTGTCGCCGAACGAAAGTCCGTACGTGAAAATCAGGTCATCGAATCACTTCGTGAGGTCTAAGCCGGTGAATTATCGGCCTGGTGAGCCGCCAGACTCGCCTGAGTGGAACCAGGTCTTTGCACTCGGTCACAACAGGCCTGACACGGCGAGTGCGACTCTAGAAATCTCTGTTTGGGACGCGCCGACGGAGCAGTTTCTCGGCGGCGTTTGCTTCGACCTCTCCGATGTCCCCGTCCGCGATCCACCGGACAGTCCGCTCGCTCCTCAATGGTACAGACTAGAAGGCGGAGCTGCTGAACAAAACTCCGACAGAGTATCCGGTGACGTCCAACTCTCAGTATGGATCGGAACTCAAGCAGACGACGCCTTCCCGGAGGCATGGAGCTCGGACGCGCCGTACGTTGCACACACACGGTCGAAGGTTTATCAATCTCCGAAGCTGTGGTACTTGCGAGTCACAATAATCGAAGCTCAAGATCTAAATATAGCTCCCAATCTTCCTCCATTAACAGCACCAGAGATCCGTATCAAGGGGCAATTAGGTTTTCAATCGGTCAGATCCAGGCGAGGCTCAATGAACAATCACTCGGCTTCGTTTCACTGGAATGAAGACCTCATTTTTGTCGCTGGCGAACCACTGGAAGACTCCTTGATCATACTGGTGGAGGATCGAACGAGCAAGGACGTCATGCTTCTTGGGCACATCGTAATTCCAGTGAACTCGATAGAGCAACGGTTGGATGATCGCCACGTAGCATCGAAATGGTACACACTAGAAGGCGTATCAAACATGGGACCTCCACCGGGCCCACCGGAACAGAGCGGTGGGTCATACTACGGAAGGGTCCATCTCAGGCTGTGCTTGGAAGGAGGCTATCACGTGCTTGATGAAGCGGCCCACGTCTGCAGCGACTTCAGACCAACAGCTAAGCAGCTGTGGAAGCCGGCCGTTGGAATTTTGGAGCTAGGGATTTTAGGGGCTCGCGGCTTGCTTCCGATGAAGAACAAAGGCGGAGGCAAAGGCTCCACGGACGCTTACTGTGTTGCCAAGTACGGCAAGAAGTGGGTCCGCACAAGAACAGTCACAGACAGCTTCGATCCGAGGTGGAACGAGCAGTACACGTGGCAGGTTTACGACCCTTCCACCGTATTGACCATCGGTGTCTTTGACAACTGGCGCATGTTTGCTGACCCGTCCGAGGAGAGACCCGACTGCCGTATCGGTAAGATCCGAATCCGCGTTTCCTCCCTGGAGAGCAATAAGGTTTACACCAATTCCTATCCTTTGTTGGTCTTGTTCAGAAACGGTCTGAAGAAAATGGGCGAGATTGAGATCGCGGTTCGATTCGGGTGCCCGAATTTGCTACCGGAAACATGTGCAGTTTATGGCCAGCCGATGCTTCCTCGGATGCACTATCTCCGACCACTGGGAGTGGCTCAGCAAGAGGCATTGCGAGGCGCGGCAACCAAGATGGTCGCTCAGTGGCTAACCCGATCGGAGCCACCGTTGGGACCGGAAGTGGTGAGGTACATGTTGGATGCGGATTCACATGCGTGGAGCATGAGGAAGAGCAAATCCAATTGGTTTCGAATAGTAGCGGTTCTGGCCTGGGCGGTCGGGTTAGCAAAGTGGTTGGACGATATCCGGAGGTGGAGTAACCCGGTTACAACAGTAATGGTACATATACTTTATTTGGTCCTTGTTTGGTACCCGGATCTTGTAGTCCCAACCGGATTCCTATACTTGTTCCTAATCGGAGTATGGTACTATCGGTTCCGACCAAAGATTCCGGCGGGGATGGATATAAGGCTGTCCCAGGCGGAGACAGTGGACCCGGAGGAGCTGGATGAGGAATTCGACACAATACCGAGCTCGAGGCCGCCGGAGGTAGTGAGGGCGAGGTACGATCGGCTGAGGGTATTGGCGGCGCGTGTGCAAACAGTGTTGGGAGATATAGCGACGCAAGGGGAGAGATTGCAGGCGTTGGTTAGCTGGAGGGACCCACGGGCGACGAAGATGTTCATTGGGGTGTGTTTGGGGATAACGATAATAATGTACGTGGTCCCACCGAAAATGGTAGCTGTGGCATTGGGATTCTATTATTTGAGGCACCCAATGTTCCGGGACCCGATGCCGCCGGGGAGCTTGAACTATTTCAGGCGGCTTCCAAGTTTGTCTGATCGGTTAATGTAGATGATGTAGGAGGAGTAGAGTAGAGAATAACGACATTAGTTTTTTTTAGTAATTGGTTTGGCAGATGATGATAAAATAATGAGTAATAGAGAGAGAGAGAGTAAAGTAACAATTTTGGTGGCTCCAAAAAGTAACAATTTTGGTTTGGCTTGGTTGAGAGTGTGTAATTGAAATAAGAGAAAGTGATGGAAGAAAACATGGAAAGAGCAGCAGCTATTGTATTGTTGTACTGGTGTCTGGGTAGCTGTTATGAAAATGCTACTAATTTCCCATATAATGCTTCTGTTCTTTAGATTTAATTTCAGATATTTCTAACACAAGTTTGAAGACATAGTTTGTCCTTGTCATAGGATGAGCAGGAGTGAACGCGAGGGGTTCATGGTATGATTTAGTCAAACAAGGAACAGAAACGAGGGTGGAGAAGTCCTTGATTCTGGCAGCAGCTTTGTTATTTTCTTCTCTCAAGTAAAGTAAGAAATGAATGAATGTACTTTTTCATCAACAAGTTTTTTTTTTTTAGTGGAGTGGTAGTAGAATGGAGCTCGATGCAAAGCCACAGTAGAGCATAGTAGAGAAGGTAGGCCAAAAAGTTGGCATTTGATATATAGATGCTATATTATGGTCTGAGACATTATTGCAATTCGCCTATGTTCCCAACTAATTGGCCAGTTCGTGTTCTGTGTTCATGTTCAAAAAATACAAACAAAGATTAGGCGGGCACTTGATGATTGTGCAACGCAAAGGCAAAGGGAAGACACCTTATCATCCATGGACACACTTCCTGCCATATTTGTTCCTTTTAAGCTTTCTATCCCAACAAAAAGAGAAAGCCTTACTCACCCAACTTATTATTTGAAACCCTAAATTATATTCTATTGGGAAAATGGTACTTTGCCCCCCTCTACTTTGCCAAGTTAACAACAAACAGCCCCCTATACTATGAAATGATCAATTTACCCCCTCCTACTATACCATCCTAACAAACAACCCCTTCCATCAAAATTCCGTTAAGTGATGACTCACCAACATGATACAGTACATTGCCACATCATCGGCTTTCATCCATGTTTTTAGTGACTCAGCTAAATTAAAACATTTAAAACAAAATAAAAAAAAAGTAATTTTAAATTTATAAATTAAAAAATATATTTAATTTTTATGTATTTTTATTTTTTTAATTTTTTAATTAAATTTAATAAATATTTTGTATTTAAAAATTCAAAGTTATTTTTAGAAACACATTGTATATTATTTTATAATAAATTTTATTTTATTTTTTAATATTAAAATTGATAAACGAAATATTTAAAAAAAATTATGTTTTATATTTTATTTATGAATTAAATTTTAATTATTTTTTTCTCTTTTTAGGTTAGTTGAGATGGATGAAAGTCGATGATGTGGCAATGTACTGTCATTAATTGAGGATGACTCATATTGGTGAGTCATCACTTAACGGAATTTCGGATGGAAATTTGGATGGAAGGGGCTATTTGTTAGGATGACATAATAAGAGGGGTTAAATTGATCATTTCATGGTATAAGGGGGTTGTTTGTTAACTTGGCAAAGTAGAGGGGGGCAAAGTACCAGTTTCCCTATTCTATTTTAATAAGAATACATGACCACTTCTTTCACCATATAGTAGGGTATAAGTGTGGAGCCAAACGTGGGGCAGCAAACATTGTGAGGGGCGTTGCTAGGAAGAGCTCATCGTTGGCTTCTGTGAGATCAATAGTTTCAGTGTTCCCCAAAGGTGTCCATTTGAAGCACTGTAGCTACCTTGCTAGCAACATGATGGTCATGCACGTCCCCAGCAGCGGTGCCACACATGCTCTAAGTCTAGTACTAAATGATATCAAACTGAGATCCAGCTCAGAAAGTTTGATGCCTACGCCATCATGGAGGTGTCGGTTTGGGTCGAATTTGAGAGGGCCAGTCCAGGCTTTTGGGTTACGGCCAAGGCCGTAGCGACTGAGGAGGGCGTGGCTACCCTTGGGGATGAAGTATCCTGCAATAGTTGTGTCTTGGGTGGCCACATGGGGTATATTGAATGGTAACATTGGGTGGAGCCGAAATGCCTCTCTAGCACACGCCTTGACGTAACTTAAGCTCCCAATGTCGGTCTCTTGTACCAGCCAGTCTTTTCCGACAACCCGATCTATTTCCTTTGTTGCCTTTTTAAGGAGATTAGGTTGGTTAATCAACTCCGCCATTATCCATTCCACTGCATTTGATGGATTGTCTAGGCCAGCTATAATGATTTCCTGGATCAATTCAAATATAGATGTGAATGCGATTTGCTGATTTTATCATATGTAAAATTGTATATATATAACACTCTGATACCCCACTAAACGATTACCCACACTGACATTTGTGCTATCCAAAATGGTATTTTCATTGAACTGAAATTTTAAATCGATAGATTTAATCTTAATAATTCGACATTAAGCTCTGTTAAATTTTTTTCATCATCGTAATATAAGATTACGTACACCTGAAGTTTTCAGATTTCCTTCTACACCTGCATTTTTTTCAAAATGATAAATCATCATCTCTGCCAAATTAGTTTTTCGTTCAAATCATTATATCTATCCTTTAACAATATGTAAATTTTTATCCCTGAAAGTATAAAATATTTAAAACATGTTTATCCATCGAGTTTATCCATCAAAATATCGATGGAGTTAACCATTATCCCACTGGGGCAGCAGAGCGTCACCATAGTTCATGATACTTGTAGAATTGTAGTTAGATTATTATACTCGCATTCACTCTTGTGACTTTTGACTTTTTGTTGTTAGATTTTTAGCTAGGTACTTAGAGTTATCAATTGTCGGGATCTACTACCATTAGGACACTCTTTAGTGTCCTTATATCAGGACACCCTTTTGTTCCAGCCTTGTCGCCTGGCCCAATAATGGAAGCCCAAGCCTGTTGGTCCTCCGGGAGTGGTGTACCTCGTAAGTAACGTGGGGGGAAGTTAGTTCAAGGAAAAGGGGAGGCGATCAGTTTAAGGAATGGGAGAGGGAGGCGAGTAACGTACCGCGGAGCGTTTGTTCGCTGGGTAAAAGTGTTGTCCTCCGGTTAATAGGATGTACGGGGTATTTATAGTACCCCTGCCTTGGTCGCCAAGGCTGAATCCTGGCCATTCGTTTGTAGCTCCCGTAGGATGTTGACACGTGTCCACTTTGTCTTGGAACCCTAAGTGTCGCCAAGTAACCCTAGGAGCCTGCCGTGTGGGCCGTCGCTTTGGGCCTCACTCCACTTCCTGGGTTTGCCCATTCAGCCATCTGACTTACCGCCTAAGTCCGGACCTCCAGCCCTAGCCGCCGTGTTTAGGCTGCCGTGTGGGCCCCTGGGATTCCGGCAGGCCGGGCCCATCAATTGCCCTCAAGCCCTTAGTCGAGCTTTGCTTGGCTGAGGGTTTTTGGTCCCTATGCCGTGTCGCTTTGTCGCCTTGTTGTCTTGCTGCTTTGCTGTCTTGGTTCTTAACCCTCTGTTAAGTCGCCCTTGTGTCTATGTTTTTATCGCCTCATCTCTTTTATCGCTGCTTTCTATCGACATCCATTTTTTAGTTTTCCCTGCGCTTCTCTACCGCTCAGGGTATTATGGTCTTTTACTCCCTACCTTGCTAGAGAAGTTGGGGAAATCGGGGTATTTCAGTAATTGCCCAGAAAGCCATCATTACCTTATCCCTTCAAACGTCACCTCAGCCGCGCGTGCCCCCAATGAAACGTCGCGACGGCTCAACTTCCCGCCAACACACCGTTTTAACCGCACGTGTGCCTCACTCATTCACCGCGACGGTTCCACTCCCGCTCACTGCACTCCTATATAAACCCCATTCTTACCGTCTTCCTCCGTTTTTTACTCTTTCTCTGCCACCTTGCCTCTCTGTTTTTACAGTCTGCTCGCCTCCACTGCTTCTTCCTTCCTCCGCTGATCAGAAAACACTTCATTTTTCCTTCTTCCGACCACCGGAAAATGTTCATCTCTCTTTACCATTTTTCAGATGTCTGGAGCTCCCCGACGCCCACCTGCTACGTGACTCCTCCCTTCTTTCTCACTCTCATTGCCGTCCTGCCGTGTGTTTCCTTCTCTTTTCTGCTTCTTGATATTTTTCTTGAACCATGGATTCCGATTCCGATAGCCAAAACCAAAGTCATTCCTACTCCGCGGGTACCGACTCTTCACCCTCTCCTTCATCCCCTCCTTCAACTTCCAGCCAGTCTCCTGAACCAGTGTCCTTAAATCCTCCATCTATGGCCGAAACCTCGTCTGCCCAAATTTCCGACGTAGCAGAGGAGAATTTTGATGAATCTCCTGCCCTGCCTTTTTGGGGTCCCCACCAAAAAGGATTCGAGCGGGCCCGTCATGGGGTCGAGATTGATCCTGAGGCGACTAGAGTCACCGGCTCCTACTCCATTGGCAACTGGTGGTCTATGTGGGGAAGAGCTACTTGTGACGAGCGCACGGTCATCGGCCCGGGCTACTTTCCTTCAGGGTCGGTGGAGAAGATCGCCCGCGTTCTTCCATTCGCCATGCTGCCGTCTACTTGGGAATTCGCCGTGGCCTCTCGGCTTTCCACTATTGGCAACTGCCCGCCAGGGTGGCACGGCGTCTGGACCGAGGCCTTCACCAATGGCCTTCGCCTTCCGCCATCATCGTTCACGGTCGACCTGCTTGGGTGCTTTGGCGCTTCTCTTGGCGCCTTTAACGTCGGGTGTTGGGCTACAGCCTCTGCTTTTGAATGCAGCTGCGTGACTAAGAAGATCGCCCCCACTCTGCGATTGTTTCAATTAATTCATTATGCCAAACACACCTCCAATGGCATCAGTTTCGTTCGCCGAGCTGATCTTACTAAAAGGGCACTTACTCATCCCCGAAACCTCGCCCTACATGGTACCATTCATTTTTCTACTTCCGCCCCAGCGACACGGATCACCATTGGGCTTCGCTGCTCCCCTCATCCTGGTCTTCTGGTGACGTGAGTTCTTTCAACGGCGAGCTTGATCCTACTCCTGATGAAATACTCCTACATCGCCAGATCCTTCTTGATTGCCATCACTTATCGACCACTTCTGGCCTGCGGACTGCCCAGGCGGGGATACGAGGAGGTATACTTTATGTCTTAGGCGGTGCTGATTCTTTTCCCTCCCTTCCTAGCTGTCGCCGTTCATCATCTTGCGTAATTGAGTCGTCGTAGCCAAACCCTTAGGAATGTATAACCTTTACATTATCGCCTTTTTGTGCTTTTTTTTTTCATACGCTTATCCTTTTTGTGCTCTCTTCTCTTTCCTTTTTTTATACTAATCTTTGGATGTACTTTTTCTAGGCGCCGTAAGCCTCGCTGGGTGCCTCCTTAGTACCACCGCGCGTGGTCCTGTCGCCGAGACTCGTCCCAGCCGCTCTGAGGCTGCTCCCGTCGCCCCTGCTTCTGCCCAACCTTCGCCTGACAAATCTAAGGGGAAGAGGAAGGCGGCTGAGACGGATGAAAGCCTCCTTTCTTCAAAGAGGAAGAAAAAAGCTGGGGTTTCCAAGTCGAGGAGAAAGGCAGGTGAGGGCTCCAGCAATCCACCGCCGCCGCCCCCACCAGTGATAGAGGTGGAGGATGTCGATGCTGAGACTGAAACTCCCCTCCGCCGCTCTCGTCGCCAATCGCCTCCGGCAAATGACAATCCTTCTGCGGGGGAGCCCTTAGAGCATCCTGCTGACGAGAACGTCATCTCATATGACGACTCCTATCTTCCTGACGAACCTATTCCTCTTCCCCGGGATCCGGAGCATCCTGAGTCTGCGCCGGCTGCGGAGCTTGATCTTCGTCCCACCGAGCCTGCTCGCGACCACTCTCGCCCGCCTCCTGTCAACACCGACCGTGCCCGCCGGGCCGGCTGGACAGAGCGAGCTAACACTCTCTTCGATCGCCCTGCTCCTGCTGGTCGCGAGGGCGAGGGTCCCTTTCGCCTTCCCTACTTCGCTGTCGTTCATCCGGTGGCATCCCACATATCGCCCCGATGGCGAGTGATATCACGGAGGAGTTCTCTCGAGGTGTCTACGAGGGGGTGACCGCTCCTGGTGAGGGCTCGGAGATTTCGGACCTGCATGGGGCAACTTCCTGTCGCCTCCTTCAGGTACTTATGGAATGCGTCATTTATTTGCTTTGTCCTGTTACCTTAGCTCTGCTCGCTGCTTCTTACCCCTTATATTTGTTTTGCTGCCTAGGTCGTGGCCGAGCTCGGCGATCTTTCCTTTGCATGTAAACACATGCAGGAGGAGAATCGGAAGCTGAAGGAGGATGTTGAGAATCTGCGCTCTTTGCGCATGGATCTCACCCGTTATCATAACGAGGAGAAGGTATTTACTCATCTGCCTCTTCTTTCTCCCCTTTTATATATACTATTTCCCGACTTGTCACCTTACGATCCTTGCTAAACCCGCACGTTGTTGTTTTTTAATTTTTATCTTAGCGACGGGCAGATGCAGCGACCTCTGCTGCTGAGTCTCTGAAGGAAAGCCTGGCTGAGGCGACTGGGTGGATCTCCCAGATGGAGGGCGTCCAGGAGGACTTGCAATCTGCTAATAAGCACATTGTCGCCCTTGAAGCCGAGTTGGACGAGGCTCGTGTCAAGGTTGCTCAGGTGGAGGAGATAGCCGCCGAAAGGGACAGAGCTAAAGAGCTGCTTAATGACTCTCTGGCGGCTGAATCGGCGGCGGATCGTGATCTTGCCGCTGCCAAGGCTCAGTATGATGAGACTGTGGCTTATTACACTCATGCTCTCGGCGAGAGTATGCGTGTGGTAATGCGCAGCTGTCGTAATGAGTTCTACGAGCTGTTTCCCAACAAGGGCTGGCCGGGGCGAAAAATGGTTCGAGCCGTCCTCCGAGGTCTCAATCGCTATAACTTTGGGGTTCCCGACCTTCCCGATGCCGATGAGGAGACTTATTTTCGAGATGCTGCTCGCTTGGAGCGGGAGATAGTGGCGGCAGATGCTGAATATGTGGCGGCCACTCGCCGCAGCCGTGGCCTGCCTGATCTGAATCTCGATGGATCAGAGGTTCAGCCGCCATCATCTGATCAAGCCCCCTCGACCAGCGGCAAAGACTTCAATTCCGCCGCTGACCCTTCCAAGGCTGGCGAGAAGGGCTCCGGCGCTAAAGACCCATGATCCCGCTTTCAACCTGTTGTTATTATTGCTATCTTTTCAGACAATCATCATGTTTCTGCGTGCTGTTGCTGTTTTCCTCTCTTTCTTCTTCTCTTTTTTTGTAAAAACTGCTTTATTAAACTCTTCCTCGCGAATTTTCAATCTTTGGTCTTTTATCTTATTACACCTCTCTTGATCGCTTTGCTTCTTTTCATCATTAACTAGATGTTATACCTATAGCTTTGATGCCCTTAGGTCTTACACAGTGATTTGTTAATGCCCGTAGGTCTTACATAGCGATCCCAATGCCCTTAGGTCTTACATGATAAATTTGATGCCCTTAGGTCTTACACAGCGATTTGTTAATGCCCGTAGGTCTTACATAGTGATCCCAATACCCTTAGGTCTTACATAGTGATTTGTTAATGCCCCGTAGGTCTTACATAGCGATCCCAATGCCCTTAGGTCTTACATGATAAATTTGATGCCCTTAGGTCTTACACAGTGATTTGTTAATGCCCGTAGGTCTTACATAGCGATCCCAATACCCTTAGGTCTTACATAGTGATTTGTTAATGCCCGTAGGTCTTACATAGCGATCCCAATGCCCTTAGGTCTTACATGATAAATTTGATGCCCTTAGGTCTTACACAGCGATTTGTTAATGCCCGTAGGTCTTACATAGCGATCCCAATGCCCTTAGGTCTTACATGATAAATTTGATGCCCTTAGGTCTTACACATCGATTTGTTAATGCTCGTAGGTCTTACATAGCGATCCCAATGCCCTTAGGTCTTACATAGTGATTTGTTAATGCCCGTAGGTCTTACATAGCGATCCCAATGCCCTTAGGTCTTACATGATAAATTTGATGCCCTTAGGTCTTACACAGCGATTTGTTAATGCCCGTAGGTCTTACATAGCGATCCAATGCCCTTAGGTCTTACATGATAAATTTGATGGCGCGAAGACATATATTAGATTCAATCATTAGGGCCCTTAGTTGCCTTAAAAACTAGCCTCGGTTACAAGTGTCTTTTTAATCATAATATCGCCTGAGATGCATGGAGTTCCAAGTTTTGGGGATCTTTGCTCCATCTAACTCTGCTAGTTTGAAGGTGTTGGCCCCTACCACTCGCCGTACTCTGTATGGGCCTTCCCATCCGGGGTTGAGCTTGGCCGCCCCGACCGCCGGCCTGAAGATCTTTCGCAGCACTAAGTCATTGAGCGCGATGTGATGTGGTCGGAGCTTTAAATTGTACCGCCTGGCTAACTGCTCCTTTTCAGCGATCAGCCGCATCTGTGCCTTTTCTCTTTTTTCCTCAATCATATCTACGTTAAGCATCAATTCTTGTTCGTTGACCTCATCCCTGTATTCCTGTATTCGGATAGATGGGATTGAGATTTCTACCGGAAGGACCGCCTCAGTCCCGTACGTCAATGTGTAGGGAGTCTCCCCTGTCGCCGTTTTATAAGCCGTACGGTGAGCCCATAGTACATGATCAAGCTCCTCGACCCATACGCCCTTACAACCATCCACTCTTTTCTTTAAACCCTGTAAGATAAGCTTATTAGCCGCCTCCGCCTGTCCATTAGCTTGTGGGTAAGCGACCGAGGCGAATCTCAGATTTATCTTCAGGTCATCACAAAACTCTTTAAAGACCTGCGAGTCAAACTGAGTTCCATGGTCACATATAATACTTTCTGGTATACCAAATCTGGTGACGATACTTTTAAATGCAAACTTCTGTATCTGCTTGGCGGTGATACTTGCCACCGCTTTCCGCCTCAACCCACTTGGTGAAATAATCGACAGCCACGATGAGGAATTTCCTTTTCCCTGTGGCTTCCGGAAATGGGCCTAGGATATCCATCCCCCACCTCGCAAATGGCCACGGACTGACATTCGCCTGGAGCGCTGTTGCTGGCAACTTGTGGTAACTTGCAAATTCCTGACATTTGTGGCATTTCTTCACCAGCCTCCTTTCTCATTGTTGGCCAATAGAAGCCCTGGTATATTAAGTTCCTTTCCAAACTTCTTGTTCCCAAGTGAGTACCACATACTCCTGAATGTACTTCCTCTAGCGCCCAAGCTGCATCCTCCTCTCCCAGGCATCGCAAGTATGGACCCGTAGCTGATTTTCGATACAGCTCTCCCCCTATTATAGTACACCTTCCTGCTTTTCGCCGGAGCTTAGTCGCCTCCAACGGATCGCTTGGTACAGTGTCGTCATCCAAGTATTGAATGATAGGCGTTCGCCAGTCGCTTTTCCCAATTCCGTTAATCATGTGAAAACACTGCTTCATCCTTGTTTCCTCTTCCACTGTAACCATTCACCCTTCTTCAAAATCTGTCGCCGTTGCTAGTTTCGATAATGCATCCGCGTGGCAATTCTCCTCCCTAGCAATCTGGGATATAACCACCTTTTTGAATTCCGATATAAGCAGTTTTACCTCATCAAAATAAGGGAGGAGCGACTCCTCCTTTACCTCAAAGCTTCCATTAACTTGGTTGACTACTATCGCCGAGTCTGAGAAAACTTTGATGTTAGTAACCCCCATACTCTTGGCGATTCGTAAGCCAGCCTCCAATGCCCCATACTCAGCTGCATTGTTGGTTCGATTAGTTGCGAATCGCAATGCAACCTCGTGGAGGATCCCACCAGGAGACCTTAGGACTATCCCGCGCCTGATCCTCCTTTACTCGAGGCCCCATCTGTAAATAACGTCCACTCATCGCCTTCCTTGTTATCTTCTTGTACCGCCCCTTCGACTACAAAGTCCGCAAGGACTTGAGCCTTGATCGCCGTTCGCGGTTGGTACCGAATGTCATACTCGCTTAGCTCGATCGCCCACTTAGCTAATCGCCCTGCCATGCTCATAGATCTTAACACATTATTAATCGGAAGATTCGTGAGCACATGTATTGTGTGTGCCTGAAAATATGGTCGCAACTTTCTGGCCGCGCAGACCACAGCGTATGCCATTTTTTCTATCGCCGGGTACCTTGTTTCAGCATCGACCAAGGTTTTACTTGTATAAAAAACAGGGTGTTCGGCTTTGTCCTCTCTTCGAACTAAGACCGCACTAACTGCCTTTGGAGAGATCGCAATATAGAGAAATAAATCTTCATTTGACTTTGGAGATGCAAGTACAGGAGGGGTAATTAAAAATTGCTTCAGCTCTTCAAAAGCCTTGTTACATTTGTCATTCCATGCAAACTTTGATGCATTCTTTAAAGTCGCAAAGAACGGAGCGCAGCGGTCGGCGATCCTGGGAATGAATCAATTGATTGCCGTCAGTCTTCCAGATAGAACCTGAACCTCCTTCACAGTCTTTGGAGGGGCCATCGCTGTAATCGCCGCGATCTGCGCTGGATTAGCTTCAATTCCTCTCCTGGTTATGAGATATCCCAGGAACTTTCCTGATGTTGCCCCGAACACACACTTCAAAGGGTTCAACCTGAGCGAATACTCCTGCAGTGTATTGAAGGTTTCCCTTAAGTCGCCAAGATGGTCATCAGATCTCTTACTTTTGACCAGCAGGTCATCCACATACGCCTCCAAGTTTCGGCCGAGCTGCTTGACAAAGACTTTGTCGATCATTCTCTGGTAAGTCGCGCCAGCATTCTTGAGCCCGAATGGCATCACTCGATAGCAGTAGTTCGCCGTGGGCGTCATGAAAGCCGTTTTCTCTTGATCTTGCTTGCTTAAAGGTATTTGATGATATCCTGAGAACATATCCAGAAAGGACAGCATTTCATTGTTCGCCGTTGCGTCTACCAGCTGCTCTATGTTGGGCAAGGGGTACGGATCCTTGGGGCAAGCATCGTTAAGGTTGGTGAAGTCGACACACATTCGTCATGCTCCTGACGATTTCTTGACAAGAACTACATTAGCCAACCACTCAGGATACTGTACCTCTTTGATAAACCCTGCCTTCAAAAGTTTTTCCACTTCATTTGCCACCGCTTGCTGCCTTTCTCTACAGATGTTCCGCCGCTTTTGCTGGACTGGGCGACTCCCCGGGTTCGATCGCTAGAGAGTGTTTGATGATGTCTGGAGCAATTCCTGGCATGTCACTTGGTGACCATGCGAACAGGTGCGAGAACTCTCGGAGCAACTTGACCAACTCCTGTTTCTTGTTATCGCTCAGGTAGGACGAAACTCGAACTGTCTTACTTTCATTTTCTTCGAACAGCGGTATTGGGACGTCCGATTCTGCTGGTACGACTCTTTCTCCCTCATTCTCCGCCTCCAAGCTTATGGTGAGGCACGTGCTTTTAGTCGCCGCCCTGTAACACCTTCTGGCGATGTCCGGGTGTCCCCAGGCAAAACCTATCCCTTCATTAGTAGCGAACTTCAGTACTTGGTGCACTGGGGAGGAGATTGCTTGGAAGGCGGTGAGTGCAGGTCGCCCTAGGATCATGTTGTACGTGGATTGACAATCCATGACATGGAAGTCGATGGATCGGGTGACCTGCAAGTCTCCATCCCCAATGGTTATCGCCATCGTGGCTATCCCCTTGATGGGAACTGTGTGTCCTGAAAATCCTGAGATGGTAGTTTTTGTCTGCCTGAGCAAGCTAGCTGGCAGGTTCATCTTTTTGTACAGCTCCAGAAAATAATGTCCGCAGAGCTCCCTTCGTCAACCATCACTCGCTCCACTCGGCTATTGTGTGTGATTACTTGAATCACCATCGCTTCCAAACTTGGGCGTCCTACCTGGCCATGTCTTCTTCCGAGAATCTCAACATTGGGCGACTGACTTGGTCTATCATCATCACCTCCTTTGTTTCTTCCTTTCTGACTTTCTTTGTCGGGCAACTTTCCCCACCGAAAATGGTTTGATAAACGTGGTTTACCTCAGGTCGAGGCTTTTTCTTGCTATCTTCATTGTCCATAGGCTCCTTAAGTCGGGCGAAGTCGGGCCAGTTGATGGGATGTCCCTTATGCTGCATATACAGCAGAATCTTTCTTCGCGATTCTGAGAGGGGTGTATAATCTGCCCTCTCCTCTTGGTATCCTCTTCCTGATAACCCCTTTGCTCTCCAGGGTATCCTCTCTCTTGGTAACGCCTTTGCTCCCCTGGGCGATATTTCCCGTATGGCCGTGTCTCAGAGGGCTGCCCTTTGGCCTGCTTGTTCCCTGTAACGGGCTTTTCTTCCATCTTCGCCGCTCCACCGACAGGCTCTGCTAACTGCTCCTCAATCAAAATAATTTTGTGTACTCTGGTTTCCAAGTCGGACAGCGACTTCGGAGCCACCTGCAGCAGCGACTCCCGCAGCCTGCCGTTATGAGTCGACTGGAATAAACTTGCCGCAGCGATTTCATGATCTACCCTCTTGATGGATTGGACGACCCAGTCCATTCATCAAAGAACTCCTTCAGCGACTGGTTCGGCTTTTGCCTCAGGCTCACCAGCGCTTGCAACGGGACCGTCCTTGTTTTCTTGCACTCATACTTCTGTGAGAAGATCCTCGCAAAGCCCTCCCACGATGTTATGATGCCCTCCGGTAGATTCATGTACCACTCCCTGGCTCGCCCTCCCAGTGTCGTCGGAAAAGCTCTGCAATATGCGGCGTCGCCAGCCTGCTGCATTTGCATGGCGATCTGGAAGGCTTGCAAGTGCTCGTCCGGGTCGCCAGTACCTACATACCTATCTAGGTTGGGCGGAACCAACCCCTTAGGTAGTGGCTCGGCGAGTATCGCCCTGGACAGAGGTTGGCGAACCGCCATCTGTGCTTGGGAGATTTGAGTAGCCGGGAGGAATTGCTGTAACACTTCCAAATGGGAGTCCTGTGGCGATTGCCTGTCCTGAGTGTTGGCCCTGAGAGCTTGAGCCTGCTGGGCGATCACCGTTTTCAACATCTGCGTGAGTTCAGCATTCTGTTGCTCAAGGGACCGAAATCGCTGCTCCAACAGCTCATAGGCATCGCCGGCCGGAATAGTACTCCGGGACTCCGAGTCACCTTCGAATTTGCACTCCATGTTTCTAGTGAGGTTTGGGTCTGCTCGAGAACCTGGGTTGACATGCTTGACAGGTGTTACTCCATCTCCTCTTTCGCCATCCTCGCCCATCAGAGTGGGAATCGCTGATGAAGCCATTCGCCTTGAAAAGTCGCCTGATCGCCCCCTATCTGGCGCGCCAATTGTTCCAGCCTTGTCGCCTGGCCCAATAATGGAAGCCCAAGCCTGTTGGTCCTCCGGGAGTGGTGTACCTCGTAAGTAACGTGGGGGGAAGTTAGTTCAAGGAAAAGGGGAGGCGATCAGTTTAAGGAATGGGAGAGGGAGGCGAGTAACGTACCGCGGAGCGTTTGTCCGCTGGGTAAAAGTGTTGTCCTCCGGTTAATAGGATGTACGGGGTATTTATAGTACCCCTGCCTTGGTCGCCAAGGCTGAATCCTGGCCATTCGTTTGTAGCTCCCGTAGGATGTTGACACGTGTCCGCTTTGTCTTGGAACCCTAAGTGTCGCCAAGTAACCCTAGGAGCCTGCCGTGTGGGCCGTCGCTTTGGGCCTCACTCCACTTCCTGGGTTTGCCCATTCAGCCCATCTGACTTACCGCCTAAGTCCGGACCTCCAGCCCTAGCCGCCGTGTTTAGGCTGCCGTGTGGGCCCCTGGGATTCCGGCAGGCCGGGCCCATCACCTTTAGAACCGTAGGATTAGAAATTAGATCTAATGAACTAAATTAAAATGGACAAAACAGTCATTTAGAATTAATATATATAGTAAAAAAATTAGGGTTTCAACACAAACCCTAATCAAATTCTCTACACAAAGCCGCCAAACCAATCTCTCTCCGTAAACCAAATCCCATCCCCGCTCCACTTCGGCCGCCGACTTGCTCCAGCGCTGCCGCCATCGTCTCCATCCTCCTCCTCCGCCACACCGCCCTCTGCCGCTCCACACCACCGCGCCACCATCTCCAGCCTCCTCTTTCAACCTCGCTATCAAACCCGTACAAGCTCAACCTCGTCGCGATCTCACTCAGCAGCCCCTCGCTCGCCCACGTGCTTCCACGTCGCGTCGAACGCGGTCAACATGGTGCCGTTTGAAGGGATCTGGTTAGATCGCTTTGGCTTCGACAGCGTGACGGCAGGCCGAGTAGGTGGTTGGAGTCGCCGATTAGCGGGCACACCGCCGCCGGGCAGTCACATTCGTCTAATCCGATTCCGACTCGGTTCTTCTTTCTTCCATTGAATCACCGAAACCGATCCAAATACAAAAAGTCTAGGTAAAGAGTCTCTTGAATAAGAGCATATTGATTATTTCGAGTGCTTGATCTTGTACTTAATCTAGTTTTATCGTTTTCCATTTTGCAGCGGCAGAGGATTACCAAAGAGCAATCGATCAGAAAATTAAGGCAGACTGTGGGAGATGAACTGTTGACTTCATTAATAAAATCTAACAAGAAGGTATGTTTTTCGGGTTCTATAAGAACTTCACTATTTAGTTTACATCTCAATAGCATACACTTTCCAGTGCAACTGATCAAATAATTGGGTACTTAATTTTGTTCTCATTCTTGTGTCATCTGCAGAAGCTTTGCATCTGATGAAGGTTCCTTTTGCTCACTGGAAGATTACACTTAACCAAATACAAAAGAGATATTAACATCTTTCATTTGCTCGGTTCTTCTTTATTCTGAGTTGTCCATACAGGAACAAAGTCTTCCTCCTATTCTTCTTTGGGTTTTATTCTGAATTACTAGTTTGGGTTGTGTTTATTTTTTCATAAGGAAATTTGTTCCTAGTTTGGGTTTTTCGGAACCTAATGTATGATTGAACGAGTATTAATCAATTATAATACTTGTTCTAAAATGCTTTTATCGGAACAATAAAATAGGAACTATTCCGAAACAATAAAATAGGAACTGTTCCGAAACAATAAAAGAGGAACTGTTCCGAAACAATAAAAGAGGAATTGTTCCGAAACAATAAAAGAGCAATTGTTCCAAAACAATAAAAGAGGAATTGTTCTGAAACAATAAAAGAGGAATGGTTCTGAAATAATAAAAAGGGAACTGTTCCAAAACAATGAAAGAGGAACTATCAATAACAAAGCCTAATTCTCAATAAGAATTTCGCCACCGAAGAACGTGCATGTCGTGAATATTGCCGTCGTCGAGGAAACCATCACCGCCGAAGAAGGAAAGTCTAAATGGAGCAAATTTGGAATATTAAAAATTAAAAAAAAATAATAACTTTGTAATATTTTTAATATTAAAAATTAAATAAAGTAACTTCAATTAAAGATTTACCATAATAACTGAAAATTTGAAATTAATGTATCATTATGGAAAAATAAATTAGAAAATAAAAATCTGGGGTCCAAATAAGTAAATTACTTTTATATCCATTTAATATTGACCTTTAGATCTCTATGATTAAATCCTACGGTTCTAAGGGGTGTCCTCATATGAGGACACTATGGGGGTGTCCTAACGATAGAAATTCCCTCAATTGTCAGACAACTTGATGTGGTTTAAACACGAGGGTTTTGATGAGGCGGTTCATTTGAGCTAGCAGGAACTTTTGTCGGGGAGACATGGTTTTTTTGCAGTGGCGTTGAGGTTAAAAATGTTGAAGTTGTGGTTAGGTGTGTGGACTAAGGAATTTTATCAAAAAGTGTGTCGTTTCTTGCAATCTTATTACTATTTTCGTTTATTGTTTGTCGATTTCTAACGTACGTAGAGCATCGTTTTCTCGAGTTTTTTTTTTGTACATTGTTTGCTTGTATTTCGTGGCTTAAGGTTTTTGCGATGCTGTGATTTCGAGTTGTGGATGAGGCAGCTTGTGGCAACTTGGTTGTAAGCAGTGGTGGTCTTGCAGAGGTAACGTAATGAAAGGTGATACAACTGAACCCTTTGGCTTTAATTAAAACAACAATCCCAAAAATCCCTTCTTGATCGATCTGAATAGATTATATAAGATGCTTCCCATTTACTTTTTTTTTTACGGTAATCAATTATTATTTATTAATGCTCGCCATCAAAATAAGTGTTTCGCAAAGCATTCTCCAACAAAGCCGGAGAGTTAGTTCCCATGTAGGGTTCTGTGTAGGAACGCGACTGCCTAGCTAACACATGGACTGCCTCGTTTCTACCTCTCCGAACACAACTAAAACTGAAAGTGGGGTGGAGGAGCTGTCTGCATCGACTGATAATGTCCCCGGACACCGAGGCATCCGGTTCCATTCTCGTCATTACTTTTAGTTATGTTTTGAGTTGACTTTTCAATTATCTAGTTGATTATTTTAACACGTTTATTTGAACCCTTGAACAATTTGCTAGTTCCGCCAGTAGGTTTGGGTTTTGGGTTTTCTCGGGCTTCCCACCGTCTGAGTGTTTTTGGGGATTATATGGTATGCTAGGGGGGGGGGGGGGGTTCAGCACTCCTATATAAGGGTGCTGAAGCCCAGCACCACCATTGGATCAAGATCCGAGAGTGGGGGATGGTTGGGGGTGGGCCCGGTATGAAATTTAGACGTGGGGTAAAATGGGGAAAGGGAATTCAGACGTGGATTGGACAGCTTCAGACATAGGTCTATAATTAAATAAAGAGAGAGAGTCTGACAAAACCTAATTCAGACGTGGATTGGACAACCTATTGTTCATTCATACGCACGTTGTTCATTCATACGCGCATTGTTCATTCAGACGTACATATATAATTAATTCATACGCGCATTGTTCATTCAGACGTGGGTTATAATTAATTCATACATGCGTTGTTTATTCATACGTGGGCAAATTCAGACGTGTCAGACAATTTGAATTTTGAATTTTCCCCCTCTTTTTCTCTCTATTTAAACGCACATCTCCCCTCATAAATTCTATTTTTGAATTTTCCCTCTTTCTCTCTCCTGTTTCTCCTCATCTCTCTCGTTTTCGGGCCAGAAACATACGTCTGAATTCGAAGACGCCGATTCAGCACTCTCATATAGGTCGGTTTTACTTCCTTTGATGGTTTTTTTTTGTGTTTTAGTTACGAATCCGCTCGATTTAACGTTCTAATATCTGTAGGAGCACGAACTGAAGCACGATTGGATGATATTCGTGGTAAGTTTGATATTTCTCTCCCTATGTTAATTTTGGATTTCCCCCTCTTTCTCTCTGCTTCTCTATCATGTTTCTCCTAATTTCTCTTATTTTTTAGCCCAAAAACGCACGTCTGAATTGTGAAAACTCCGAGAATGACTCTAAAACAGAAAATCGTTCATATGCAGCACACGATATAGGTTAGTTTTACTTCCTTTCATGGTTTTTTAGTGTTTTACCTACGGATCCGGTTGATTTAACGTCCTAATCTTTGTAGGAGCGCGAACTGAAGCACGGAGAGGATGATGTCCGTGGTCAGTTTGATGTTCGTGGTCAGCACGGAGAGGCTGATGTCCGAGGATGACGACACACGTCTTAATGCCTCCCGTGTCTTAATTCTTGACCGAGAAAAATATTTATTTGTCATTTTAATCAATATTTTTGAATTATATAGACACACGTCTGAATGCCTCCGACTTAGATGCGTTTTGGCCTCCCGTGTCTTATTTTACGAGCGGGGGAATATGTATATGTATGTTTTAATAAGTAGTTTTATATAATACAGACCCACGTCTGAATGCCCCCTACTCAGATGTGTTTTGGCCACACGTGTCTTAATTCATGAGCGGGACAAAATCTGAATACATACGTTATACTCAATCGTTTTGGATAATACATACACACGTCTGAATGACCCCCCGCCTCAGATTCGTTTTGGCCTCTCCTGTCCGAATTCATGAGCGGGGAATTATGTATACATATATGTTTTATATTGATAGTTTTGAATAATACAGACACACGTCTGAATGTCGGGGCTCATATGCAGTTTGGCCTCCCCTGTCTGAATTCATGAGCGGGGAAATATGTATACATATGTTTTATATAGATAGTTTTGAATAATACAGACACACGTCTGAATGCCCTCGGCTCATATGAAGTCTGGCATCCCCTGTCTGAATTCATGAGCGGAGAAATATGTATACATATGTTTTATATAGATAGTTTGGAATAATACAAACACACGTATGAATTCCCCCCGGCTCATATGCATTTTGGCCTCCCTGTCTGAATTCATGAGCGGGGGGGATTTTTTTCGGTGACAAAGGAGAAACTTTGTCTCCTACACAAAGTTGAATCTCCACATTTGATCTCATCCCATCTTCCCTATTAAATAAATGAATATAATTTAATAATAAATTAAAGTGTATCCGGCGGTTATAGCAGGTGAATGATTTCAATTTATTTAAATTATTAATTTAATAAAATGTTTTAATTATCCCTCCCTTAAAATGTGGTAACAAAATATTTTATCAATCCTCTTCCACTATTTAATTTACACCTTCGACTTCTTCTTCTTTATTTTTCGCTTGCGTAACCAAACCACACAACCGCCATTACTAGTTATTTTTAACATCCATTTTCTACCCCAATTCACGATGTTTGCAACCACAAACAAACTAGTTTTAGGGATCAGACATGCATTTGTGTAAAAAAACATACTAGTACTACGAGCATACAAGTATTGAATATATACAAGTATTGCTTGATTTATACAAACACATATCACGCTACCGATTCAAGTGTGAATGAAATTCATCATAGTCATATCAAATTTGCCCCATTTCAAAAACTGATCCATCTCACTGGTATTACACAATATAACAAATACTAAATCAATCACAGTATACACCGAACCACGTACCAATCATACCATCTAATTCAACGAGCCTCCATCAATCAGAAACAAGAAGCAAGAAAGACCGAAACTTGACAGAACCGACAAAGCCCCAGAACCTGAACCTATTCTACCACAATTCACAATGATTGCAACCATATACATACTCAAACATACTAGTACTAGGGATCGAACATGAATTTCTGTAAAAAGCATACTAGTATACGAGCATACAAGTATTGAATATATACAAGTATTTGATTCATGTTCCAATAGCATCCCAATCCATCCATAATCTAACTAAAGAACAGTAAAACATCACAATCCATGAAAAAAAAAGTGTCTAACCAATGGCAAGAGCTGTGCTATATAATCAGAATTTCTTGAATTTAGTTGAGTTTCTTCGTCGGCGGGTGAATTTGGCCGCGACAATGATACAATCAGACGAGGGAAGAGTTAATGGGTTACTGGCGGAGAACACAAATACCACCCGGAAACAGCTACGGCGGCGCAGGTGGAGCGAGCCAGAAGAACGACGACGGCTGCGGAGGGTGCGGTGGGCTGCGCCGACGCTGAATGGGGAAGAAGGATCGTTGACTCGGGAACTCGAACCAGGTGCGTGCGGAAGAAGGATCGTTGACTCGGGAACTCGAACCGGGTGCGTCCATTACTTAAAAAAAAACTTAAAATCATGTTTCTCTTAACAATGGTGGCTGGTCGTTTTTTAACTCCAGCAAGAAGATGACTATGGGAGGAAATTAGGGGGAAGTGAATATTGCAGAGCCTCATTTTAAGGAAGAGGGATAATTATAAAATAGTAAAATAATTAATTACCATTAAATTCAGAAAAACAATTAATTAATGCGGTTTAAATACAAGTATCTGGGACCGTTAGATTGAAATCACATAGATCTAATGGCTGAGAATTAACTTTGTATGGGAGACAAAACCCAGACTTTGTCACCCACCGCGGGGATATATGTCTACAAATCTATATAAGCATTTTAGCTTTTTTCCTATTGCCACCTAGGACTCTCCATGCCTCTCCTTAATTGTAGGAAAGTGACCAATCAATGAATTTTATATAATTTAAATTTATTAAAAATATTTTTTTTAATAAAGGTGATAACTTTTCAGTAACTACGAGACTCGAACCCACAACCTCAAGGATAAAAATATGTGCTTTACCAACTAAGCTAGGCAAACTAATTTATAATTACATTAAAACATTAAAGCACATTGCTCCTATGTATTTTACTGTAAATTGAAGCACATTTCACACTTAATGGTTAGTACATTCATTAATTTTATGATAACCAATAGTTTATTGTAGAAATACACTAACAAGTTGAATAGATAGTAGAGTGAATGAAATTATGGTAATAATTTATTAATATAGTTTATTCTGAGATGATGATACTTTTTTAAATGGACTCTGTGTTTTTTTAATAATCGGGTTCGACGTTCTGTGTAGAATAATTAAATCATTATATTGGATAATATTTGCTCACATGGATTTTTAATAGACATTCAAGATAACTAAGTCATTGATTAATTCCCTTTAAAAAGCGACTGATTAATGGTCAATGATAGATTTGCATAAAGCTTAAAAATTTATGAATATTTAAGAGAAGTATTTTTCAATTAATATATCTATTGAGCTACAAAAAGCTGAAAAAATAAAGTTGTACCTCAGTGACATCAATTGTGAGTGCAGTCATGAGTGTATACGGGTATGAGTTATGAGATCGTAAGTGAAACGGGTTACATGTCATTAAGTATTAACAAAATCAGAGTATCGATTGAGTTGTGTTCAGTTTGAATTGGGCGTATTCATTAAACATAAATACATTCATATTATATTATCCTTATTTTCAAACTATTTTAAGTTTTAGAGGGTCAATTGAACTTTTATGTTTAACTATTCCTCAAATTTTTTATAGTGATAGTTTCTTTAGTGTCCACTTTATTTGCTTGCATATGCTTTGAGAGAATTGCAATTTTGTCTTCCATTTGTATTGAACAAACTTTTGTTGGTAAATTATTTGAAGGACTCCAAGTTTGGTTTTCATTTGATGACTCCAAGTTTGGTAAGTCATAATTTCATTTGACCAAGGATCAAACTGCTAAAATTTTAAAATTTATGAATATTTTCAGAGAATTATTTGTGATTTAAAATATTTATTGATCAAGAGAAAACTAAAGAAATAAGGTCATACCTTAGTAAGATCAATGGTGAGTGAGTGTATAAGAGTATGAGTCATGAGATCATAAGTAAAGCGGGTTACATGTCATCAACTATTAACAAATTCAGATTATTGATTGAGTTGACTTAGTTTGAATTAGGAATATTGATTAAACTTAAATACATTCATATAACATTATCATTATTTTCAAATTATTTTAAGCTATAACAGGCAAATTGATGTTTCATTTTTAATACGTTTAACTATTCCTTCAAATGCTTTTTTTACAGTAATGGCTTCTATAGTCTCAAATTTATTTGTTTGCAAATGCTTCGAGAAAGTTGCAAAAAAATTTCCATTTGGCTTGAACAAATTTTTGTTGATAAATTATTTGAAGAACTCCAAGTTTGGTAAGTCATTAATTAATTTGATCAAGGATCAAACTGCATAAATATTAAAACATTTATGAATATTAAAGAAAATTATTTTCAATTGATATATTTATTAGGATAGACAAAATTGTAAAAATAAAGTTTTACGTTAGTAAGATCAATGGTGCTGAGGTCATGAGTGTATTGTAAGTAAAATTGTCATTAACTATTAACAAATGAAGAGTATTGATCGAGTTTAGTTAGTTTGAATTTGTCCATATTCATTAAACCTAAATACATTCATATAACATGATATTTATTTTCAACTTTTTTTAAAGTTTTAACGGGCCAATATAATCGAGGTTTCATTTTTCATTATGTTTAACTATTCCTAAAAAAAATTAAAAGTGATGATTTCTTTAATCTCGACTTTATTTGTTTTAAATGTTTTGAGAAAATTATAATTTTATTTTTCATTTGTCTTGAAATGACATTTGTTGGTAAATTATTTGAAGGACTCCAAGTTTGGTAAGTCATTAATTAATTTTATTAAGAAGCATAAATTATAAAAATTTATGGATTAAGTGAATTATTTTTCAATTAATATATTTATAATATAGAGAAAACTGAAGAAATAATATTCTACCTTAGTAGGATCAATGGTGAGTGAGCTCACGAGTGTATAAGAGTATGAGTCATGGGGTAGTAAGTAAAGCTGGTTAGATGTCATCAACTATTAACAAATTCAGATTATTGATTGAGTTGATTTAGTTTGAATTAGGCATATTCATTAAACTTAAATACATTCATATAAGATTATCATTATTTTCAAATTATTTTAAGTTATAACAGGAAAATTGAAGTATCATTTTTATTACGTTTAACTATTCCGTAAAATATTTTTTTTCAATGATGGTTTCTTTAGTCTCGAATTTATTTACAAATGCTTCGAGAAAGTTGCAATTTCATTTTTCATTTGTCTTGAACTAAATTTTGTTGATAAATTATTTGAAGAACTCCAAGTTTGGTAAGTCATTAATTAATTTGATCAAGGATCAAGCTGCATAAATCTAAAAATTTATGAATATTAAAAAGAATTATTTAATTCATAAATTTATTAGGCTAGACAAAACTGTACAAATAAAGTTGTACATTAGTAAGATCAATGGTGCTGAGGTCATGAGTGTATCGTAAGTAAAATTGTCATTAAATATTAACAAATGAAGAGTAGTGATCGAGTTGAGTTGGTTAGATTTGGGCATACTCATTGAACCTAAACACATTCATATAACATTATATTTATTTTCAACTTTTTTTTTTAGTTTTAACTGGCCAATATAATCGAGGTTTAATTTTTCATTATGTTTAACTATTTCTCAAAATATTTTTTTAACAGTGATGATTTCTTTAATCTCGCCTTTATTTGTTTGACATGCTTCGAGAAAGTTACAATTTTATTTTTTATTTGTCTTTAAATGGCCTTTGTTGGTAAATTATTTGAAGGACTACACGTTTGGTAAGTCATTAATTAATTTGATTAAGCTGCATAAATTATAAACATTTATAGATATCATCAGGTAGAGAAGATGGAGTTCATTGATCATGTCACGCCGTACTACCTCTTTCCTCCTCCAGAAGGAGAATTCAAGAAGAATTGGTCATCCAACCAGAACCGCGATCTATTGGAGCACTACCGGTTGCATCACCCTTCTGGAGTGCTACATGGCACTCAAACGCACACCTTGAAGAAGACGATTGACTTCAAGGAACTCCTAAGTTGGGGTCCCTAACAGGTACCGTCCGGCTCAAGGACGTTAAAAGAGAGCGCTTCGTGGGAGGCAACCCACGGCTGGAGTCCGTTTTTGAATTATTGAGTCAGTCTTTTTCGTCGTTCGAGTCAGTTTCGGGGAGCCAAAGTGTCAATTTTCTTTTATTTTCATCTGTTTTAATTTTCTGTGTCAGGTCAAATTTTCGCCGAAAACTCCTCAGATTTTTCGGCGAAAAGTTTAGTTGGTTCGAGTCTGTTTTCCAGTGGGTTTTCAAATTTGTTTTCGCCGAAAACTTCTAAAGTTTTCGGCGAAATGTTTAGTCTGTTTGAGTCTGTTTCTGTTTTTGAAATAGTTTTCGCCGAAAACTTCTAAAGTTTTTCGGCGAAAATGTTTAGTTAAGTCGTCTGTCTTTGTTTTCAAAGTAGTTTTCGCCGAAAACTTCACCAGTTTTTCGGCGAAAACTTTAGTTGGGTCAGAAAATTTTCGAAAACTAAAAAAAAAAAAAGAGTCAAAATATTTTCAAAATTCCCCTAAACCGTCTTCATTTCGTCTTTTATTCTGTGTGGATCTGAGACACTTGTCCCGGAATCATTTTGATCTTTTTGTTATTTTTGTTTTTGTAGGAACTTGAGTAGCTACTCCGCTCCACTTCGGACTCTCCGTGCTCATCCGCTACACCGACCATCACCTTCCAGGTTCTTCGTATCTCTCTACTCTAGATTAGTTCTGTGAGGACACAGAACCGTTTAAGTGTGGGGTAGGAGTCTAGGATTATGCATGATCTTGCTTGCTATCTATGATTCTGTGGTTCAAATTTGAAAATTCTCTAGCATAGAATTGCTCAATTCTTGACTTTTGATGTTAAATTGACTTCAATTTTGAACAATGACGTCTAGACTGTTCCACTTAGAACCTGTAACCAACGTGTCGAAACTGATATTAAATGAGTCTAGGTCAGAACAGATCACAAATCACTTCGGTAGTTGAAACTTGAATTAATTGAATTGACTGACTTGTTAACAACAAAGCTCGATAACACCGTTCTAAGATGATAAATGCTAGCTTCTTCCATGTTTTTTCACTCCATATTTGATCACCTGTGATTGTGGCTTGAGATTAGACGGAAATCCAATTCGAAATCTTGTGTAAAAAGTTATAACTAGCTAGGATTAAGTGGCTAAATGGTTAAATCAAGTAATTGAGTTAATCGAATCAATGTTAAGTTCTTTAAAGTGCTGAAAATAAAGCCAGGCAATCCCGACACCTAAAAGAAGTGTTCGGGTTGAGCACTAGCATAGGCACAAATACTGTGAGCTAGACAGGTCCAACACCTAAGTGAAGTGTTTGGTATCGAGCACTAGTATGCAGTAATAAATTAAAGGAAGAAGTTGTACTTGAAATAAATTGTTGTTTAAAGCCATCCTAGCTAGAACATGTAACGTACAGATCTAGAAACGGATGAAGTCGAGTCGATAGCCACGTCACTTTTCCTACCTCCGCGTCCACATCATGGCTAGAGCTTAAAGTCTTTTTGATTAGAATCGGTGTTATCGTAGTCGGTTAATTATGATTAATTGTTTTCCCAAGAAACGTGCTTTGTTAAACTACTACTTGAAGTGTGCAGAGATTAGTGAGATCGAAAACTTGTTTGGTTGATGTTCTTGCATGTGTAGGTCACTCTTTCTACGTGGAACAGTCTAAACCAAATCGTTAGAATTGAATCTCAGTTTAATCTCGTGTCATTTGTGAATTTGAGTGTGTTCTAGTTCAGTTTGCTTGAGGACAAGCAAAAGCTTAAGTGTGAGGTATTTTGATGACACTCGATTTGACGTGATTATCAGCCTCATTTAAGCGACATTTCCTTGCTTAAGACATGGTTTTTAGGGTAGAATAACGAATATTCAATCAATTGCCCTATCTCGTGCCATTTGTTTTACTTTGGCCCGTTTCGGGTCTATTTGATGGTTTTCTAGTGTTTTTGTGAAAGCACAGGTTTTTACCATCATTTATGTAGCCACGGACATGTTCAACAAATCAAGGAGTGAACCGAAATCGAACCAGAAATCAAACCAGAGTCAGAACTGAAGATCCGACTGCCCAGCACAATGTTTTCGCCGAAAACACTATGAAGTTTTCGGCGAAAATACCTTCAGAAACCCACAGGCGGAATGAGCTGAATTACACTGAAGTTTTCGGCGAAAATACTACAATGTTTTCGCCGAAAAGTTACGAAAGAAATCAGCCGTTGGAAGCAGCAATTTACAAAGAGATTTTCGTCGAAAATCTCAATACATTTTCGGCGAAAATTCCTTCACAAATCCGACGACTTAGGGTTTAAGTATAAATACTTAAACCGGCGGCCCAAAGAGGGGGATCATTCATTATTCATATTTTCACAAATCAAAGTTTTAAGAGTCAGCCGACTCTAGGGTCGATAGATAGAGTTTAGAGAGTTCGAAGATCCGTGGAGAGATCGTGACGCCGTCCTTCCACCTCGAAGAGCTCGGAGCTTAAAGTTGAAGATCCAGGAGATTGAAGCTTCGCCGGAGTCGTCAGAATTAGGTTTTTCAGTTCTTATCTGTTCTTCCTCTGTATGATGATTTCCTTTGTTGCCTTTGATTCTTCTGTTATCGTTATGAGTAGCTGAACTTGTAGAGCTTAGATTAGATGAACCCTAAGTGACCCAGGGCTTTAAAGCGGTCACGGATTGGCGGTAATTAGATTCAAAGTTCAATCAGCTGCTCTTTACATGGTTGTTTTGTTCTTGATTGTTTATGTTTCTTTTCTGATTGGTCGCCTAGATTAGGTTTTTGCAAGCTAGGGTTAGTCGCTAGACGGTTCCCTGCTTTGGCGCTTAAACCTGTCTTCCTTGATCACCTAGTTTAGATTCTTGTTAAGCTGAGGATAGAAGCGAACGCTCGCCTCTCTTTAAAACATCAATTCAACCAGTTAACCTTATAATTGGAGTGTGCCTTTCGTAGGAACCGATTAGGGTTAATCCGCTTCAAGAGTAACTCATAAATCAATAGTAATTGCACCAGTTAATTAAGTCGTTGCGAGAGGCGACCGTACCCGGGCGGCTAGTTAATCTTGGTAGTTAGATCGGATAGAGCGAACGTTCGCCAGTCTAAAACCTAAGGGTCAGGAGTTATGGAGGTGTATAGAAACGATTGAATTAGAATTGAAAACCGCTGGTCTTGTGATTGTTGTTTACTTGGTGATCTAAGGGGGATTCGAAATCTAAGCTCGTCTATCTTCTCGTTAGTCAACCTTTTAATATTTTTGCCTTTTATTTTCCTTTGTTCATTAGATTAGAAGTCGTGGAACTCACACCACGCACAACCTGTTTAAACCTGAGTAATTTGCCAACATATTTGAGTAGACAAGAAGAAGAGACCTCGAGTAGAATACGATCTAGTCTACCTTGGTAGATTAGTTATTTGATACCGCTAAAACTGCAGCATCACAAAGCTTTACTAGGAGAGGACGAAGCTCATTCACAACTCCCGTTTGAAGCCGGGCAAGGATTTTAAAGTTGGTGATCAAGTCCTCCTATACAACTCTCGGCTCAAGCTTTTTCCCGGGAAGTAAAGGTCTCGTTAGTCCGGCCCTTTTACAGTAATGTCTTTCCTTATGGCACCATCGAGGTAATCTCTCCATCCCAAATCGAACCTTTTAATGTGAATGGCCATCGACTTAAGAATTATGTTGTTAATGATACTATAGGTGCTGTCGAGGTCTTGTATTTTGTCATTCCTTGAGTGATCCTTGCTTCGTCGAGCTTACGACGTTAACCAATCGCTTCTCGGGAGGCAACCCGAGTGTTTACTCGTTGTTTTTGCTTTGTTTTTGTGTGTGTGTTCTTATTTTCTTTTAAGTCATTGAGGTTTAGAGGTGGTTCTTGGTCTGTGTTGCTGTGGGAAATTGAGTTTGTTCGGATCTAGTAGTCGTTTGGGTGTTTTGGGCATGTTTTGAGCCCTTGAAAAAAAAATTCCTTGTGAGGGGACTACACGTCGTATACTTTCTCAGCCCCTCTCCATAGTCCCAAAATTGGTTAGTTTTGATTTGATTGTCCCACGTCGTGTGGAACCACACGTCGTGTAGTGATACACGTCGTGTACATCTACACGACGTGTATCCCGTTTGAGTCAATTTCGGTTTGAGTCATGGTTTGTTTTTGGTTTTGCCTTGTTTCGATTTGATTGGGTTTTGAGTCCACCCAAGCCACCCAACCCAGCCACCCAACCAACCCAACCCTCTCACATGAGTCCACCCACTCTCCCGACCCCACTTGACCCACCCACCCAACCAAACCATCCACCCAACCCAACCCCCCTTATCCCCTTCGTTCCCATCCCCCTTCGACTCTCCTACCAAACTCCCCCATCCCCGTCGTCGCCATTACTCCTGCTGTCGACCCCAGCCGCCACCATCCTCTCTCACTCTCTTTTCCACTCCAGACGCCGACCAACCACCGCCGACCCATTCCCCCGACGATTCCCAGCTGCCGACCCAGCTTTCCATTCCTCCACCGACGCCACCGACTCCCAGCCATCTCCTATTTTCTCTTACTACTGCCAGCCACCCGACACCGCCAGCAACCTCGCCGCCGCTCCCCAAGCCACCTCAGCCCCATGTTCCCCTTCTCTCGTTTTGAATCCCAGGTTTTTTTTCCTCGTTTCCCATTGTCTAGTGTGGGTTGAAATGTGGTTAACTGTTTGAATTAGTTAGCATTATGGGGCTGTTGGGTTGTTCTGTTGAATTCCACTTATCTTGTCTTGCTTGATAAGGATCATAATATTTATTAGTATTATTTGTTACCATTTTTATTTATCCTCAAATATCTGTGTACCTATTTTATATCTATAAATATACATACACAAGCACACAGTTGGGTGTGGGTAAATCTTCCAACCAATTCTCAACATGGTAATCAGAGCCTCCAAATAATTCTCTCTTTTTTTCCTCCTCTCTCTCTCTTCTTTTTCGGCCAAAAACCCTAGCCCCGACTGATATCTTCTTTTTTTGGCTTCAACCCTAGCCGCCAAAAACAAACTATCCCTTCTTCCTTTTTTTCCGACGATGGTTGCCACCCCGCAACATCAACTTCCGGCTCCTCCCCCGCAGCTCTCGGTCATGCTCGACGTGAAAAATTATGTGTTATGGAAGCTCCATATCGAGCCTTTCCTAGCTGGTTACGATCTCATCGGGCACATTGATGGGACTTCCATTGCCCCTGCCCGCACTACCGAGGATGGTGCCGCTCTCCTCAGTTCACCAAGTGGTTTCATCAAGACCAGCTCGTCTTGGGATGGCTGATAAATTCACTATCGCCGTCGGTGACTCACACGTTGGTCGGTGTGACCACGACTTGAGAAGCATGGGTTTCCCTAGTGACTGTTTTCGGCACGGGCAGTCCGGCGTAAATCAGGTCTTTACAATCTCAACTCCTTGATATACGTTTAAATAACGACACTATGGATGATTATTTACAGAAGGCAAAGAACATGGCGCACAAACTCCAAGCTCTTGGCCATGTCGTGTCGGAGGGCGATCTGGTCGAATACATCACTCGCGGATTACCGCCACCGTACCGTCCGTTTGTCCGTTCTCTGCAGAACAGGTCTGTGCCGGCTGGATACCTCGAGCTCCACGGGCTGCTGATCTCTGAGGAACTCGACTTGGCTATGGAGGAGGCGGCAAAGGCAATAGCTCCACAAGTGCACAATCGGCGGCGACGATGCCCTCTGCTCCTTACCGCGGACGCAGCCGCCGTCCTCGTGGATGTGGTTCCTACCCAAGTCAAGGTCGAGCCGGGTACGGCTACCCCAGCCAGACTTATCAGCTACGACCGCCAGCACGCCAAACACCTGTTTAGCAGCAGTATGGCCAAAGTTGACCACTAATTTACTATAATTACAACGGTCATGGGCATCATTATAGGATGTGTCCCACACCTCGCTCGAACCAATCGGCGCCGCAAGCTCATTTCTCCACTTCCCCATCCCAGTCGAACCCAAATTGGACCCTCGACTCCGGAGCCACACATCACCTCACCAATGACCTAGACAACCTTGCCCTTCACTCCGAGTACGGAGGCACTGAGCAAGTTCAACTAAGCGATGGTAATCTCGTTCCCATTACTCACTCTGGTTCTGCTTGCTCTCATTTTGTTGGTTCATCTATTAAGCTGGATAATATGCTTGTTGTTCCTTCGGTGTGTCAGAATTTATTATCTATCAGTGCCTTAACGCGTGATAATAGTTTAGCGATTTAGTTCTTCCATAAATGGGTATTCATACAGGACTTAGCTAGCCGTCGGATACTCTACCAAGGCTAGAGTAAGGATGGACTCTACTCCATCCCGCTTTCTCTTCTCCATAGGACGCGGCCGCACGCTAACATGGTCACTTTGGCAACGTGGCATCGAAGGTTGGGGCACGCCAATATGGAGGATGTGAAACGTGTGCTACGGACTACTGCTATTCTCTTTTCTTATAAGCGCATAGCGCAGATTTTTCAGGATTGTTGTGTTGGCAAGATGCATAAACAATCCTTTACTTTATCCAATTTTCGTGCTTCGGGCCGTTGGATTTGATTTGCAGTGACGTTTGGGGTCCTTGTCCAGTCGAGTCGATTGATAAACAACGTTATTATATTGTTTTCTATGATCACTACAACAAGTATAGTTGGGTTCATTTCGTGCGTTATCGGTCTGACCTACTATCTGTGTTCATAACCTATCGTGCCATGGTTGAAAAATATTTTGGGCGCCCTATTCGTTCTTTCCGTGCAGATTGGGGGGGTGAATATAAAAATTTATCACAGTACCTGGTGGCTGAAGGGATTATTTTTCAGAGCTCTTGCCCTCACACTCCAGAGCAGAATGGATGTGCGGAACAAAAGCATCGCCACATTACCGAGACAGGCCCTATGCTTTTAGGGCGGCTGTCTACTTGATAAACAGGTTGCCCGCTTCGACGATAGGATATGAGAGGCCCTATCAAAGCCTATTCGGAATGGCGCCGGATCATACTCTTCTACGCGTGTTTGGGTGTTTGTGTTTTCCATGGTTGAAACCATATGCGGCGAATAAGATGGAGCCCCAAATCGGCTCCGAGTGTTTTTTTTTATATAGCCTTCAAGATAAGGGTTATTACTGCTTGAGCTTGTCGTCTCTTAAGATACATATTTCACGACATGTTTTATTTGACGATGATGTTTTTCCCTTTCAGGTGCCTTTGGTACTCGGCTCAACACCACAGACGACCCAGCCCATATTCCAACCAATTCCTACACCTTTATTACTGCCGCCACAATCCAACACACCTCTAGTCGATGCACAACCTAATACACAGCCTACTCATGCTCCACAGCCGCCCACTTCCCCAGCAACCTCCAACCCGCCACACCTCCTCCTACCACCTCTTCACAGCACCGATGGTTACTCGATCGCGGACAGGGAGTTTAAAACCGAGATTGTTCTCGGCCGAGTTGGCCGACTCGGAAAGGGATCCTACTTGCTACTAGCAAGCTATTAAACACAAAGAATGGAGAGACGCAATGACCGATGAGTTCAATGCGCTTCTCCGAAACGACACATGGGTTCTGGAGCCGCCCACACCGACGATAAAGCCTATAGGGAATAAAAGGGTCTTCAAGGTGAAGCAGAACCCCGATGGCACGGTCGCACGTCTTAAAGCTCGTCTTGTGGCTAAGGGGTATCATAAACAAGAAGGGATTCCAGTTAAAGGACTTGGGCACGTTATCCTATTTTCCGGGAATACAAGTCGAGCGCACATCCACTAGCATGCATCTCTCGCAATCTAAATATATCGGGGAGCTACTACACAAAGCCGGATTACAAGATTCTTTCAAAGCTATTTCAACATCTCAAATGTTGGCTTTAAATCTATTTAATTTTTTGGTTGAATTGAGTCAGGCTGAGTGAGGTCAGTTTTTGCTAGCTCTACTTATAATTCAAATAGGACATATCTTAGAACATTGCACAATCATAGACTTATCAAAATATAGACAAATAATAGTATTTATGATTACTATTATTCATAAATCAACTTATCAAAACATAGCACATTCTCTTACTTGCGTATAAAATTAAAAAAGGGTGGCCGGAAAATTGACGAAGAACTGACATATTTCCGGCAGTTAATTTCAGCAACCGGCTATAACATTTAATATGAAGAAGATAAATAAATAGATTAATATTAAGACTTAATTGTATTTAAAGAGTGGATAGTTGAGGTAAGAGATAACAGAGAACAAATTATTTGGGAATAATTACAATAAATTACCATAAATAATAATAATCTTAAAATCAAAGAGATTAATCTTGGATATTGATTAATGTTAGGATGACATAAAAAAAGGATCAAATACCTAAGAAGTCTCGAAACTTTGGGTCGGGTTACAAATCAGTCCCGAAACTTCATTTTGTTATAGACTCGTCCCGTTAGTAAGGACTTCGTTACGATGTGGTACTATTTACGCTGAAGGGGATTTTTTCAACGATTTTGCCACGTTAGGCAGTCCACATCATTGAAAAAATTATAAAATTATACTCTCGGCCGATTTGAATTAACCGCACTACTCGAACCATTCTACTAAATCGAAACCCAAAAATCAGCCAGCCCAATCTGTTCCTTTCCTAACCTAATCGGAAAGTCCATAGAGGCTGTTTGACTACCCCTTTTCTGCGTTCTTCGTTCTTCTTCTTTTGCCTTCCCTTGCAGTGGAGAAAACCCCATCTGTAGCTTTTGCTATCCTCGAGGCCACAACCAAAGTCGACACGGGAACACTAGCGGTGAGTAGCAACAAAGGGCCAATAGCGACAATGGGCTTTGTATTCATCATTGACCGTTGCATAACCCCCAAAGACTTATAGACCAAATCGGTGTAAACGGCGTAGTACTGCTTCTCCCAATCGGACCACTCCTCCAGCGGCTCATAACTATGCTCTGCAAACCCTCATCTCTCTGATTTGCTTCCTCATCACGATCATCCTTTCATCCACCATGTGGGACTTGGGTCCGCCGTATGGTGGATTCCATCTGTCGTCGTCCCTTCTAATGGCGGCAAAAATCACCATCAGGCGCCTTCTCGGGAATCAGGCAGCTGCCAACGGAGGCGGAATGAAGTGGTGCGAGTGTTTGTCTCTCTTTGTTGCTCATCCATTCGGGATAAGTCTCGAGCCTCTTTGGCCAATCTAAAGGCCACTCAGTCCCACGTTTTTTTTATCGAAAATGGAATAGGATGCAAACATATCTTCATAGAAACAGAGAATATTGTTCAAACACTTGAAAATTTGAATATGCATTATTCATATCTAGCAAGAACGATGTACAATAAGCTCACCAAGCAGCATCTGGATTTTCCGTTTCTTTGCACATAGGCAGGTTCTTCTCCCTTCTGAGTTCATATATGTCATCTTGTTTATCGTCAAAGGAAGGCAGAAGAAGGGGGCAAATCAGAGAGTTTGATTTCCACTGCTCCGTTGCAAGGGAAGGCAGAAGATGAAGAAGGAAGAACGAAGAAAAATGGGTATTCGGACAGCCTCTGTGGATTTTCCAATTAGGTTAGGAAAGGATGAAATTGGGGGCGGCTGATTTTCGGGTTTAGGTTTAGTAGGTTGGTTCGAGTAGTAGTGCGGTTAATTTGAATCAGGGCGAGAGTATTATTTTATAATATTTTAAAATAATAATAATGAATGAGTGTGTATTATATAAAGAAGAACAAAATATATATTTTGAGTGGTGGAGCCTAAACAGACTGTCCAAAACTAATGAAGACATGCAAATAGCGAAATTGAACTTTTTCCCGATAAAACTTTCAAAAGCGGAAATTGATCTATAAATAATGATGAGTATGCATGAGCAAGCAGGGTTTAATAACAGTAATTAATTTACCGCAACTTGGTTCTTGATTTCGTCAGGAGTGAGCAAGGATCCCCATGGCTGTCCTTGAGGGTAATGAAAACGTCAATCAAGTCATCAATGTTCTTCCTCTCCCCACTTTCCCAAAGTCGAATCCTCTCATCAATAATCAGGTTTTGGTAATTCCTTAACCTCTTATTAGCATCTTTAAGAATCTTACCATGTCCATCAACATTCAGCCACCTCAACCACGACAAGTAATCCGATATACTAAAAGCGTACAAAAAGTTTACCAGCAACAAAAATAAGTGCCCCTAAAAAGTGACTAAAATGACAGATAAGTAGCTATTTAAAGAAGTAATTACCAACAATTATATCTCCCACTAATTCTTCCATTAGTGGCAGATAATATGTGCCACTGTATTTGCCTCAAAAGACCTTTAGCGACAGGAGCGTTGGTGGCACTTAAGCTATCTGCCTCTAAAACTCTATAGAGGCTGAAAACTGACTTTTAGAGGCAAATACGGTGTGCCTCCGTAGCTAGGTTTTGTTGTAGTGCGTACAAGTACTTGAGCACTGTGAACGCAGCCTTCACGCTCAACTTCCTCCTTCCCGGCCCACCATCCATGGTGCCCTCTCCCCGACGATGGTTGGGTCGAGGATTGGTATGATGTTGGTGCCTCCGAGGCAGATGTCAGTCTTCATGTCCTTCATCACCTTGTGGACCCACCAGAACACCGGCTTGTGGTTCACAATCTCCAGGATGTTGCCGATGACCGGCCATGATGGCTTGGGGCATGGAGGTAGTGGGTGATTCTTTGTCAAGGTTCGTTATGGGCGTAGAGAAGGGTAGTTAAGATTATGCTGAGGAGGAGGATGATGGCTTCCGTGGCGGTGGACCACTTCATAATCAACATGGCTCCTTCCTATCTCATCTTTATATCTAATGAACATGTATGTTTTGTGCGTTGTATGCATGTCTTTATATAGAGGTTATTTCCTGACCTTTTTTGTTAGCTGACAAGGATTTTTTTTTTATGGGTCAAATACCTCAATTAGTCCCAAATTTTTGTCCAGGTTACAAATCAGTTCTGAAACTTCAATTTCTTACAGTGTCGTCCAGTTAGTAAGGACTCCGTTACGATGTGGTACTATTTATATTGACGGGAATTTTTTCCGACAGTTTTGTTACGTCAACTGGTCCATATCATTTAAAATATTATAAAATAATACTCTAGCCCTGATTCAAATTAACCGCACTACTACTCGAACCAACCTACTAAACCTAAACCCGAAAATCAGCCGCCCCCAGTTTCATCCTTTCCTAACCTAATTGGAAAATCCACAGAGGCTGTCCGAATACCCATTTTTCTTCGTTCTTCCTTCTTCATCTTCTGCCTTCCCTTGCAACGGAGTAGTGGAAATCAAACTCTCTGATTTGCCCCCTTCTTCTGCCTTCCTTTGACGATAAACAAGATGACATATATGAACTCAGAAGGGAGAAGAACCTGCCTATGTGCAAAGAAACGGAAAATCCAGATGCTGCTTGGTGAGCTTATTGTACATCGTTCTTTCTAGATATGAATAATGCATATTCAAATTTTCAAGTGTTTGAACAATATTCTCTGTTTCTATGAAGATATGTTTGCATCCTATTCCATTTTCGATAAAAAAACGTGGGACTGAGTGGCCTTTAGATTGGCCAAAGAGGCTCGAGACTTATCCCGAATGGATGAGCAACAAAGAGAGACAAACACTCGCACCACTTCATTCCACCTCCGTTGGCAGCTGCCTGATTCCCGAGAAGGCGCCTGATGGTGATTTTTGCCGCCATTAGAAGGGACGACGACAGATGGAATCCACCATACGGCGGACCCAAGTCCCACATGGTGGATGAAAGGATGATCGTGATGAGGAAGCAAATCAGAGAGATGAGGGTTTGCAGAGCATAGTTATGAGCCGCTGGAGGAGTGGTCCGATTGGGAGAAGCAGTACTACGCCGTTTACACCGATTTAGTCTATAAGTTTTGGGGGTTATGCAACGGTCAATGATGAATACAAAGCCCACTGTCGCTATTGGCCCTTTGTTGCTACTCACCGCTAGTGTTCCCGTGTCGACTTTGGTTGTGGCCTCGAGGATAGCAAAAGCTACAGATGGGGTTTTCTCCACTGCAAGGGAAGGCAAAAGAAGAAGAACGAAGAACGCAGAAAAGGGGTAGTCAAACAGCCTCTATGGACTTTCCGATTAGGTTAGGAAAGGAACAGATTGGGCTGGCTGATTTTTGGGTTTAGATTTAGTAGAATGGTTCGAGTAGTGCGGTTAATTCAAATCGGTCGAGAGTATAATTTTATAATTTTTTCAATGATGTGGACTGCCTAACGTGGCAAAATCGTCAAAAAAATCCCCTTCAGCGTAAATAGTACCACATCGTAACGAAGTCCTTAATAACGGGACGAGTCTATAACAAAATGAAGTTTCGGGACTGATTTGTAACCCGACCCAAAGTTTCGAGACTTCTTAGGTATTTGATCCTTTTTTTATGTCATCCTAACATTAATCAATATCCAAGATTAATCTCTTTGATTTTAAGATTATTATTATTTATGGTAATTTATTGTAATTATTCCCAAATAATTTGTTCTCTGTTATCTCTTACCTCAACTATCCACTCTTTAAATACAATTAAGTATTAATATTAATCTATTTATTTATCTTCTTCATATTAAATGTTATAGCCGGTTGCTGAAATTAACTACCGGAAATATGTCAGTTCTTCGTCAATTTTCCGGCCACCCTTTTTTAATTTTATACGCAAGTAAGAGAATGTGCTATGTTTTGATAAGTTGATTTATGAATAATAGTAATCATAAATACTATTATTTGTCTATATTTTGATAAGTCTATGATTGTGCAATGTTCTAAGATATGTCCTATTTGAATTATAAGTAGAGCTAGCAAAAACTGACCTCACTCAGCCTGACTCAATTCAACCAAAAAATTAAATAGATTTAAAGCCAACATTTGAGATGTTGAAATAGCTTTGAAAGAATCTTGTAATCCGGCTTTGTGTAGTAGCTCCCCGATATATTTAGATTGCGAGAGATGCATGCTAGTGGATGTGCGCTCGACTTGTATTCCCGGAAAATAGGATAATGTGCCCAAGTCCTTTAACTGGAATCCCTTCTTGTTTATGATACCCCTTAGCCACAAGACGAGCTTTAAGACGTGCGACCGTGCCATCGGGGTTCTGCTTCACCTTGAAGACCCATTTATTCCCTATAGGCTTTATCGTCGGTGTGGGCGGCTCCAGAACCCATGTGTCGTTTCGGAGAAGCGCATTGAACTCATCGGTCATTGCGTCTCTCCATTCTTTGTGTTTAATAGCTTGCTAGTAGCAAGTAGTATCCCTTTCCGAGTCGGCCAACTCGGCCGAGAACAATCTCGGTTTTAAACTCCCTGTCCGCGATCGAGTAACCATCGGTGCTGTGAAGAGGTGGTAGGAGGAGGTGCTGGCGGTGGAGGTTGCTGGGGAAGTGGGCGGCTGTGGAGCATGAGTAGGCTGTGTATTAGGTTGTGCATCGACTAGAGGTGTGTTGGATTGTGGCGGCAGTAATAAAGGTGTAGGAATTGGTTGGAATATGGGCTGGGTCCTCTGTGGTGTTGAGCCGAGTACCAAAGGCACCTGAAAGGGAAAAACATCATCGTCAAATAAAACATGTCGTGAAATATGTATCTTAAGAGACGACAAGCTCAAGCAGTAATAACCCTTATCTTGAAGGCTATATCAAAAAAAAAAAAACACTCGGAGCCGATTTAGGGCTCCATCTTATTCGCCGCATATGGTTTCAACCATGGAAAACACAAACACCCAAACACGCGTAGAAGAGTATGATCCGGCGCCATTCCGAATAGGCTTTGATAGGGGCTCTCATATCCTATCGTCGAAGCGGGCAACCTGTTTATCAAGTAGACAGCCGCCCTAAAAGCATAGGGCCTGTCTCGGTAATGTGGCGATGCTTTTGTTCCGCACATCCATTCTGCTCTGGAGTGTGAGGGCAAGAGCTCTGAAAAATAATCCCTTCAGCCACCAGGTACTGTGATAAATTTTTATATTCACCCCCCCAATCTGCACGGAAAGAACGAATAGGGCGCCCAAAATATTTTTCAACCATGGCACGATAGGTTATGAACACAGATAGTAGGTCAGACCGATAACGCACGAAATGAACCCAACTATACTTGTTGTAGTGATCATAGAAAACAATATAATAACGTTGTTTATCAATCGACTCGACTGGACAAGGACCCCAAACGTCACTGCAAATCAAATCCAACGGCCCCGAAGCACGAAAATTGGATAAAGTAAAAGATTGTTTATGCATCTTGCCAACACAACAATCCTGAAAAATTTGCGCTATGCGCTTATCAGAAAAGAGAATAGCAGTAGTCCGTAGCACACGTTTCACATCCTCCATATTGGCGTGCCCCAACCTTCGATGCCACGTTGCCAAAGTGACCATGTTAGCGTGCGGCCGCGTCCTATGGAGAAGAGAAAGCGGGATGGAGTAGAGTCCATCCTTACTCTGGCCTTGGTAGAGTATCCGACGGCTAGCTAAGTCCTGTATGAATACCCATTTATGGAAGAACAAAATCGCTAAACTATTATCACGCGTTAAGGCACTGATAGATAATAAATTCTGACACGCCGAAGGAACAACAAGCATATTATCCAGCTTAATAGATGAACCAACAAAAGGAGAGCAAGCAGAACCAGAGTGAGTAATGGGAACGAGATTACCATCGCTTAGTTGAACTTGCTCAGTGCCTCGGTACTCGGAGTGAAGGGCAAGGTTGTCTAGGTCATTGGTGAGGTGATGTGTGGCTCCGGAGTCGAGGGTCCAATTTGGGTTCGACTGGGATGGGGAAGTGGAGAAATGAGCTTGCGGCGCCGATTGGTTCGAGCGAGGTGTGGGACACATCCTATAATGATGCCCATGACCGCTGCAATTATAGTAAATTAGTGGTCGACTTTGGCCATACTGCTGCTAAACAGTGTTTGGCGTGCTGGCGGTCGTAACTGATAAGTCTGGCTGGGGTAGCCGTACCCGGCTCGACCTTGACTTAGGTAGGAACCACATCCACGAGGACGGCGGCTGCGTCCGCGGTAAGGAGCAGAGGGCATCGTCGCCGCCGATTGTGCACTTGTGGAGCTATTGCCTTTGCCGCCTCCTCCATAGCCAAGTCGAGTTCCTCAGAGATCAGCAGCCCGTGGAGCTCGAGGTATCCAGCCGGCACAGACCTGTTCTGCAGAGAATGGACAAACGGACGGTACGGTGGCGGTAATCCGCGAGTGATGTATTCGACCAGATCGCCCTCCGACACGACATGGCCAAGAGCTTGGAGTTTGTGCGCCATGTTCTTTGCCTTCTGTAAATAATCAGCCATAGTGTAGTTATTTAAACGTATATCAAGGAGTTGAGATCGTAAAGACCTGATTTACGCCGGACTGCCCGTGCCGAAAACAGTCACTAGGGAAACCCATGCTTCTCGAGTCGTGGTCACACCGACCAACGTGTGAGTCACCGACGGCGATAGTGAATTTATCAGCCATCCCAAGACGAGCTGGTCTTGATGAAACCACTTGGTGAACTGAGGAGAGCGGCACCATCCTCGGTAGTGCGGGCAGGGGCAATGGAAGTCCCATCAATGTGCCCGATGAGATCGTAACCAGCTAGGAAAGGCTCGATATGGAGCTTCCATAACACATAATTTTTCACGTCGAGCATGACCGAGAGCTGCGAGGGAGGAGCCGGAAGTTGATGTTGCGGGGTGGCAACCATCGTCGGAAAAAAAGGAAGAAGGGATAGTTTGTTTTTGGTGGCTAGGGTTGAAGCCAAAAAAAGAAGATATCAGTCGGCGGCTAGGGTTTTTGGCCGAAAAAGAAGAGAGAGAGGAGGAAAAAAAGAGAGAATTATTTGGAGGCTCTGATTACCATGTTGAGAATTGGTTGGAAGATTTACCCACACCCAACTGTGTGCTTGTGTATGTATATTTATAGATATAAAATAGGTACACAGATATTTGAGGATAAATAAAAATGGTAATAAATAATACTAATAAATATTATGATCCTTATCAAGCAAGACAAGATAAGTGGAATTCAACAGAACAACCCAACAGCCCCATAATGCTAACTAATTCAAACAGTTAACCACATTTCAACCCACACTAGACAATGGGAAACGAGAAAAAAAACCTGGGATTCAAAACGAGAGAAGGGGAACATGGGGCTGAGGTGGCTTGGGGAGCGGCGGCGAGGTTGCTGGCGGTGTCGGGTGGCTGGCAGTAGTAAGAGAAAATAGGAGATGGCTGGGAGTCGGTGGCATCGGTGGAGGAATGGAAAGCTGGGTCGGCAGCTGGGAATCGTCGGGGGAATGGGTCGGCGGTGGTTGGTCGGCGTCTGGAGTGGAAAAGAGAGTGAGAGAGGATGGTGGCGGCTGGGGTCGACAGCAGGAGTAATGGCGACGACGGGGATGGGGGAGTTTGGTAGGAGAGTCGAAGGGGGATGGGAACGAAGGGGATAAGGGGGGTTGGGTTGGGTGGATGGTTTGGTTGGGTGGGTGGGTCAAGTGGGGTTGGGAGAGTGGGTGGAGTCATGTGAGAGGGTTGGGTTGGTTGGGTGGCTGGGTTGGGTGGCTTGGGTGGACTCAAAACCCAATCAAATCGAAACAAGGCAAAACAAAAAACAAACCATGACTCAAACCGAAATTGACTCAAACGGGGATACACGTCGTGTAGATGTACACGACGTGTATCACTACACGACATGTGGTTCCACACGACGTGCGGGACAATCAAATCAAAACTAACCAATTTTGGGACTAGGGAGAGGGGCTGAGAAAGTACACGACGTGTAGTCCCCTCACAAGGAATTTTTTTTTCAAGGGCTCAAAACATGCCCAAAACACCCAAACGACTACTAGATCCGAACAAACTCAATTTCCCACAGCAACACAGACCAAGAACCACCTCTAAACCTCAATGACTTAAAAGAAAATAAGAACACACACACAAAAACAAAGCAAAAACAACGAGTAAACACTCGGGTTGCCTCCCGAGAAGCGCTTGGTTAACGTCGTAAGCTCGACGAAGCAAGGATCACTCAAGGAATGACAAAATTCAAGACCTCAACAGCACCTATAGTATCATTAACAACATAATGCTTAAGTCAATGGCCATTCACATTAAAAGGTTCGATTTGGGATGGAGAGATTACCTCGATGGTGCCATAAGGAAAGACATTACTGTAAAAGGGCCGGACTAACGAGACCTTTACTTCCCGGGAAAAAGCTTGAGCCGAGAGTTGTATAGGAGGACTTGATCACCAACTTTAAAATCCTTGCCCGGCTTCAAACGGGAGTCGTGAATGTGCTTCGTCCTCTCCTAGTAAAGCTTTGTGATGCTGCAGTTTTAGCGGTATCAAATAACTAATCTACCAAGGTAGACTAGATCGTATTCTACTCGAGGTCTCTTCTTCTTGTCTACTCAAATATGTTGGCAAATTACTCAGGTTTAAACAGGTTGTGCGTGGTGTGAGTACCACGACTTCTAATCTAATGAACAAAGGAAAATAAAAGGCAAAAATATTAAAAGGTTGACTAACGAGAAGATAGACGAGCTTAGATTTCGAATCCCCCTTAGATCACCAAGTAAACAACAATCACAAGACCAGCGGTTTTCAATTCTAATTCAATCGTTTCTATACACCTCCATAAGTCCTGACCCTTAGGTTTAAGACTGGCGAACGTTCGCTCTATCCGATCTAACTACCAAGATTAACTAGCCGCCCGGGTACGGTCGCCTCTCGCAACGACTTAATTAACTGGTGCAATTACTAATGATTTATGAGTTACTCTTGAAGCGGATTAACCCTAATCGGTTCCTACGAAAGGCACACTCCAATTATAAGGTTAACTGGTTGAATTGATGTTTTAAAGAGAGGCGAGCGTTCGCTTCTATCCTCAGCTTAACAAGAATCTAAACTAGGTGATCAAGGAAGACAGGTTTAAGCGCCAAAGCAGGGAACCGTCTAGCGACTAACCCTAGCTTGCAAAAACCTAATCTAGGCGACCAATCAGAAAAGAAACATAAACAATCAAGAACAAAACAACCATGTAAAGAGAAACTGATTGAACTTTGAATCTAATTACCGCCAATCCGTGACTGCTTTAAAGCCCTGGGTCACTTAGGGTTCATCTAATCTAAGCTCTACAAGTTCAGCTACTCATAACGATAACAGAAGAATCAAAGGCAACAAAGGAAATCATCATACAGAGGAAGAACAGATAAGAACTGAAAAACCTAATTCTGACGACTCCGGCGAAGCTTCAATCTCCTGGATCTTCAACTTTAAGCTCCGAGCTCTTCGAGGTGGAAGGACGGCGTCACAATCTCTCCACGGATCTTCGAACTCTCTAAACTCTATCTATCGACCCTAGAGTCGGCTGACTCTCAAAAGTCTGATTTGTGAAAATATGAATAATGAATGATCCCCCTCTTTGGGCCGCCGGTTTAAGTATTTATACTTAAATCCTAAGTCGCCGGATTTGTGAAGGAATTTTCGCCGAAAATGTATTAAGATTTTTGGCGAAAATCTCTTTGGAAATTGCTGCTTCCGTCGGCTGATTTCTTCATAACTTTTCGGCGAAAACATTGTAGTATTTTCGCCGAAAAATTCAGTGTAATTCAGCTCATTCCACCTGTGGGTTTCTGAAGGTATTTTCGCCGAAAACTTTATAGTGTTTTCGGCGAAAACATTGTGATGGGCAGTCGGATCTTCGGTTCTGACTCTGGTTTGATTTCTAGTTCGATTTCGGTTCACTCCTTGATTTGTTGAACACGTCCGTGGCTACATAAATGATGGTAAAACCTGTGCTTTCACAAAAACACTAGAAAACCATCAAATAGACCCGAAACGGGCCAAAGTAACACAAATGGCACGAGATAGGGCAATTGATTGAATATTCGTTATTCTACCCTAAAAACCATGTCTTAAGCAAGGAAATGTCGCTTAAATGAGGTTGATAATCACTTCAAATCAAGTGTCATCACTTTGCATTCTCATAAGCATGGTGGCGGTACTCCTCGAGCTCATGTACCCGAAACTTACGCTCTTCCCCTACAAGACTTGCATCAAGGTTTAGAAACTTCAAGGCCCAATAAGCTCGGTGCTCGAGCTCTACCGACAAATGATATGCTTTGTCATAGACCATCCTATAGGGAGTAGTGCCTATAGGGGTCTTGTAGGCCGTGCGGTAGGCCCATAGAGCATCATCAAGCTTCTTCGACCAATCTTTTCGTGATTGGTCGACTGTTTTCTCCAAGATTCTCTCAGTTCCCTATTGGTCACCTCGACTTGGCCACTAGTTTGAGGGTGATATGAGCTGGACATCTGATGAGTAATGTTGAGCAGGTGGAATACTCTATCGAATTGCCATTGGAAATGAGTACCTCGATCACTAATGATGGCACGAGGGGTACCAAAACGGGTGAACAACTTAACAAGAAACTTCCCTACAACTCAGGCATCATTGGTAGGCAAAGCTTGTGCCTTCGCCCATTTCGACACGTAATCTACCGCAACCAAAATGTATTTGTTACCCTGCGAAGTAGGAAACGTTCCCATAAAATCAATACCCCATATATCAAATATTTCTACCACAACCGACACATTTTGAGGCATTTCATTACGAGAGGAGATGTTACCTGAACGTTGGCATGCATCGCAAGACTTGACAAAGTCTTGACAATCTCGAAAGATGGAGGGCCAAAAGAATCTGGACTCAAGTACCTTGCGAGGCGTGCGATTTGCTCCATGGTGTCCACCCGTGGGGCCAGAGTGGCAATGTTGCATGATGTCCTTGGACTCTCCATATGTAACACACCTCCGAATCATACCATCCGAGCCAACTCGAAATACAAAAGGGTCGTCCCAAAAGTAATGTTTCAAATCCGCAAAGAACTTCCTCTTATCTTGAGTGGAGAGACCCTCCTTCAAGTCACCGCTAGCAAGATAATTAGCAAAATCGGCGAACAAAGGTTCCTCAAATTCCAATGTTGCTATGGAAAATAAAAGCTCATCGGGGAAGTTGTCATTGATCTCCCCATCACCATTGTGCACCATCTCCGCCTGTTCCAAGCGGGACAAGTGGTCGGCGACTACATTCTTGAACCCTTTGTTATCTCGAATCTCAATATCAAACTCTTGCAATAGAAGGACCCATCGGATGAACCTTAGTTTAGCATCGGTCTTAGATAGAAGGTACCTCAAAGCTTGGTGGTCCGTGAAGACAATAGTGTGAGAAAGCACCAAGTAGGACCTAAACTTATCAAAAGCAAACACTATGGCCAAGAGCTCCTTCTCCGTACTTGTGTAATTCCTTTGAGCATCATTGAGAGTCTTACTTGCATAGTATATGGGATGAAATATCTTGTCGATTCGTTGCCCTAGAACCACTCCAATAGCGTAATCACTAGCATCACACATCAACTCAAATGACTTTGACCAATCCGGAGCAATGAGTATAGGAGCATTCGTGAGCTTACCCTTGAGGAGATCAAAGGCTCGCATGCATTCTTCATCAAAGTGAAATTCCACATCCTTCTCGAGAAGCCGAGTCATAGGAGTAGTTATCTTGGAGAAATTTTTGATGAAGCGCCTATAGAAACCGGCGTTCCCAAAGAAGCTTCTCACGGCTTTCACGGATGAAGGTGGAGGGAGTTGAGAGATGGTCTCTAACTTTGCCTTGTCAACCTCAATACCCCTTTGTGAGATCTTGTGACCAAGAACAATCCCTTCATTGGCCATGAAATGGCACTTTTTCCAACTTAATGCGAGATTGGTCTCTTCACAACGATGCAACACCTTCTCGAGGTTCCTTAAGCAAAGGTCGAACGTGTCCCCAAAGACTGAGAAATCATCCATGAATACCTCCATAATATCCTCCACGAGGTCATCAAAGATAACAAGCATGCACCGTCGAAAAGTAGCAGGAGCATTGCACAAACCAAAAGGGATTCTACGATAAGCAAACGTACGAAACAGGCAAGTGAATGTGGTCTTCTCGATGTCCTCCGGAGCCATTGCTATTTGGAAGTTGATAGCTGCAGTTTTAGCGGTATCAAATAGCTAACCTACCGAAGTAGACTAGATCGTATTCCACGGGTTTCTACTAATCGACTACTCAAAGAAGCTGGCAAATTACTCAGGTTTAAACACTTAATGCGTGGTGTGAGTTCCACGACTTCTAATCTAATAAAGCAGGAAAATAAAAGACAGAAAAGTAAAAGGTTGACTAACGAGAAGATAGACGAACTTAGATTTTGAATCCCCTTAGATCACCAAGGCAACAGCAATCACAAGACTAGCGGTTTTCAATTCTAATTCAATCGGTTTCTATACACCACCATAACTCCTGACCCTTAGGTTTAAGACTGGCGAACGTTCGCTCTATCCGATCTAACTACCAAGATTAACTAGCCGCCCGGGTACGGTCGCCTCTCGCAACGACTTAATTAACTGGTGTAATTACTAATGATTTATGAGTTACTCTTGAAGCGGATTAACCCTAATCGGTTCCTACGAAAGGCACACTCCAATTATAAGGTTAACTGGTCGAATTGATGTTTTAAAGAGAGGCGAGCGTTCGCTTCTATCCTCAGCTTAACAAGAATCTAAACTAGGTGATCAAGTAAGACAAGTTTATGCGCCAAAGCAGGAAGATGTCTGGCGACTAACCCTAGCTTGCAAAAACCTAATCTAGGCGATCAACCAGAGAAGAAACATAAACAATGAAGAACAAAACAACCATGCAAAGAGAAACTGATTGAACTTTGAATCTAATTACCGCCGATCCGTGACCGCTTTAAAGCCCTGGGTCACTTAGGGTTCATCTAATCTAAGCTCTACAAGTTTAGCTACTCATAACGATAGCAGAAGAATCAAAGGCAACAAAGAAAATCATCATACAGAGGAAGAACAGATAAGAACTGAAAAACCTAATTCTGACGACTCCAGCGAAGCTTCAATCTCCTGGATCTTCAACTTTAAGCTCCGAGTTCTCCGAGGTGGAAGGATGGTGTCACGATCTCTCCACGGATCTTCAAACTCTCTAAACTCTATCTATCAACCCTAGAGTCGGCTGACTCTCAAAAGTTTGATTTGTGAAAATATGAATAATGATTGATCGATTCCCTTTGGTTGTCGGCTGCTTCTCTTTAAATAGGTACGCTTAGGGTTTCCAATACAGCGCCAGATTTGGAAGATATTTTTGGCGAAAATATCAGATAATTTTCGCCGAAAACTTTAGGCAAAATTCCCTGTTTGATTTCTTCTATGATTTTCGGCGAAAACTCAAAGTAGTTTTCGCCGAAAACTTCAGTGTAAATCAGCCTGTGAGTTTCTGAAGGTATTTTCGCCGAAAACTGTGTAGTATTTCTGCGAAAACATTGTGCTGGCAGTTGGATTTTCAGTTCTGACTCAAATTTGATTTCTGGTTCGATTCCGGTTCACTCCTTGAGGCCTTGAACACGTCCGTGGCTACATAAATGATGGCAAAAACCTGTTCTTTCACAAAAACACTAGAAAACCATCAAATAGACCCAAAAAGGGCCAAAGTAATCAAATCGGTAGGAAATAGGGTAGTTGAGTGAATATTCGCTATTTTACCCCTAAAACCACGTTTCAAGCAAGGGAATATCGCTTAAATGAGGCTGATAATCACGTCAAATCGAGTGTCATCAAATACCCCACACTTAAGCTTTTGCTTGTGCTCAAGCAAACTAAACTAGAACACACTCAAATTCACAAATGACCCGAGATTAAACTGAGATTCAATTCTAACGATTTGGTTTAGACTGTTCCATGTAGAAAGAGTGACCTACACATGCAAGAACATCAACCAAATAAATTTTCGATCTCACTAATCTCTGCACACTTCAAGTAGTAGTTTTAACAAAGCACGTTCTTGGGAAAACAATTAATTATGATTAACCGACTACGATAACACCAATTCTAATGAAGACTTTAAGCTCTAGCCATGATGTGGATGTGGAGGTAGGAAAAATGACGTGGCTATCGACTCAACTTCATCCGTTTCTAGATCTGTACGTTACATGTTCTAGCTAGGACCGATTTAAACAACGATTCTTTTCAAGTTTCGACTTCTTCCATTTAACTTATTTACTGCATACTAGTGCTCGATACCAAACACTTCACTTAGGTGTTGGACCTGCCTAGCTCACAGTATTTGTGCCTTTGCTAGTGCTCAACCCGAACACTTCACTTAGGTGTCGGGCTTGCCTAGCTTTATTTTGACCACTTTAAAGAATTTAGCAATTGATTCGAACAACTCAATTTACTTGATTTAACCATTTAGCCACTTGATCCTAGCTAGTTATAACTTTTACACAAGATTTCGAATTGGATTTCCGCCTAATCTCAAGCCACAATCACAGGTGAACAAATATGGAGTGAAAACCATGGAAGAAGCTAGCATTTATCATCTTAGAATGGTGTTATCAAGCTTTGTTATTAACAAACCAATTAATTTAAGTTCAACTACGAGAGTGATTTATGATCTGTTCTGACCTAGACTCATTTAATATCAGTTCTGACACGTTGGTTACAGGTTCTAAGTGGAACAGTCTAGACGTCATTGTTCAAAATTGAAGTCAATTTAACATCAAAAGTCAAGAATTGAGCAATTCTATGCTAGAGAAATTTCAAAATTGAACCATAGAATCACAGATAGCAAGCAAGATCAGGCAAATTCTAACATCCTACCCCACACTTAAACGGTTTTGTGTCCTCACAGGACTAAACTAGAGTAGAGAGATACGAAAAACCTGGAAGGTGATGGTCGGTGTGGGGGATGAACACGGAGAGTCTGGAGCAGAGCGGAGTAGCTACTCGAGTTCCTACAAAAACAAAAACAACAAAAAGATCAAAAGGATACCGGGACAAGTGCCCCGGATCCATACATAATAAAATTGGATCGAGATCCGAAAAGAAGAAAGGAAAGAAAGGAAAAGGATAGAAACAACCTGATCACTGTTCCAAGGGCGGGGCGGAGGTGGTCAAAACGGGAGAGAGTTGCTATGAAAGGGGATGAAATTTTCGGATGGGGGTGCGAAAATCATGCATTGAGACCGGCTTAAATAGGATTCTCAAAGCACAAAATTTTCGGCGAAAATAAGGGAACATTTTCGGCGAAAATGGTAGTTGAAATCAAAAACCGTTTCGGCGAAAAGATGGTAGTCTCGGTTCGAAAAGTTGGAACAGGAGAAATAGGTCGGTTTTAAACAGGGATTTTCGGCAAAAATAATGGTACATTTTCGCCGAAAATCTATTTGAAAACGGCAGTTTTTTTTTTGAAAAGGGGTTTTAAAACAAAAATGACTCAAAATGAAAATAACTGACTCCAGCCGTGGGTTGCCTCCCACGAAGCGCTCTTGCTTAACGTCCTTGAGCCGGACGGTACCTGTTAGGGACCCCAACTTAGGAGTTCCTTGAAGTCAATCGTCTTCTTCAAGGATAGCGGTTGAGTGCCATGTAGCACTCCAGCAGGGTGATGTAGCCGGTAGTGCTCTAGTAGATCGCAGTTCTGGTTGGATGACCAGTTCTTCTCGAATTCTCCTACTGGAGGAGGAAGGAGGTAGTATGGCGCGACATGGTCAATGAGCTCCATCTTCTCCACTTTATGATCATCTAAAGGTCTACCAGGATCAAGTATGTATGCTTCCAAACCCTTGACGTCTTTGATCCCCCCGTGCTCGTCTATGGCTTGATCTATAGGTTGGCTCGGCGGAAGCTCTATTGAGGATATCTCCTCGATTTCTTCGTGCTCCTCTTCGGCTTCAACTTCAAGATGGATTGGCTCTTTGTCTTCATCAACCACCACCACCAAGGATTCTTCATCAGATGCTTCTAGCTCGCAATAGTTATGGGGGAGATTGTCATGTTCATCTTCGTACGGCTCTTGAGCATCTTCTTCCATTAGTGGATTTGGTTGCTCGAGCACGACATCCACCATGTTACGAGCTTGTAGCTTCAAAACGAGATCATCCAAGGCGGATTCTACTCTTGCCGTCTGTTGTCGATGCTGATGAACTGGTATATACACCTCTTGGTGATTTTGTTGGTGGTGTGTAGCTTCTGGCTCTTCTGCGAAATGCTCTTGAGCATCTTCTCCCTTCAATTGCACTAGTCGCTTGAGCGCGGCGTTCAATGCATCAACAGCATTGTCCATTGATTGGAGGTTGTCGATCGCGGCTTGGGTGCTTGCCATCCATTGTTGATGCTCATAAGTGTGTAAATCCATCTCTTGGGAGTCTTCGAGATATGATGCTTCATTGATGTGCCACTCTCGGTACCGATCATCCTGCCTGTAATCCTGCATGATCAAAACTAAGAAGCACTACCCAGGTAAATCATGAAAATATGGAGGAAAAATAAATGGTAGGCGGAAAGGTAGAAGAATAATTTGCCAACTCTCCTTTCAAACAATTAGAAGAGTCCCCGGCAACGGCGCCAATTTGATAGCTGCAGTTTTAGCGGTATCAAATAACTAACCTACCGAAGTAGACTAGATCGTATTCCACGGGTTTCTACTAATCGACTACTCAAAGAAGCTGGCAAATTACTCAGGTTTAAACACTTAATGCGTGGTGTGAGTTCCACGACTTCTAATCTAATAAAGCAGGAAAATAAAAGACAGAAAAGTAAAAGGTTGACTAACGAGAAGATAGACGAACTTAGATTTCGAATCCCCCTTAGATCACCAAGGCAACAGCAATCACAAGACTAGCGGTTTTCAATTCTAATTCAATCGGTTTCTATACACCACCATAACTCCTGACCCTTAGGTTTAAGACTGGCGAACGTTCGCTCTATCCGATCTAACTACCAAGATTAACTAGCCACCCGGGTACGGTCGCCTCTCGCAACGACTTAATTAACTGGTGCAATTACTAATGATTTATGAGTTACTCTTGAAGCGGATTAACCCTAATCAGTTCCTACGAAAGGCATCACTCCAATTATAAGGTTAACTGGTTGAATTGATGTTTTAAAGAGAGGCGAGCGTTCGCTTCTATCCTCAGCTTAACAAGAATCTAAACTAGGTGATCAAGTAAGACAAGTTTATGCGCCAAAGCAGGAAGATGTCTGGCGACTAACCCTAGCTTGCAAAAACCTAATCTAGGCGAGAAGAAACATAAACAATGAAGAACAAAACAACCATGCAAAGAGAAACTGATTGAACTTTGAATCTAATTACCGCCGATCCGTGACCGCTTTAAAGCCCTGGGTCACTTAGGGTTCATCTAATCTAAGCTCTACAAGTTTAGCTACTCATAACGATAGCAGAAGAATCAAAGGCAACAAAGAAAATCATCATACAGAGGAAGAACAGATAAGAACTGAAAAACCTAATTCTGACGACTCCGTCGAAGCTTCAATCTCCTGGATCTTCAACTTTAAGCTCCGAGTTCTCCGAGGTGGAAGGATGGCGTCACGATCTCTCCACGGATCTTCGAACTCTCTAAACACTATCTATCGACCCTATAGTCGGCTGACTCTCAAAAGTTGATTTGTGAAAATATGATAATGATTGATCGATTCCCTTTGGCTGTCGGCTGCTTCTCTTTAACAATACAGCGCCAATACAGCGCCGGATTTGGAAGATATTTTCGGCGAAAATATCAGATAATTTTCGCCGAAAACTTTAGGCAAAATTCCCTGTTTGATTTCTTCTATGATTTTCGGCGAAAACTCAAAGTAGTTTTCGCCGAAAACTTCAGTGTAAATCAGCCTGTGAGTTTCTGAAGGTATTTTGCCGAAAACTGTGTAGTATTTTCGGCGAAAACATTGTGCTGGGCAGTTGGATTTTCGGTTCTGACTCATTTGATTTCTGGTTCGATTCTGGTTCACTCCTTGAGGCCTTGAACACGTCCGTGGCTACATAAATGATGGCAAAAACCTGTGCTTTCACAAAAACACTAGAAAACCATCAAATAGACCCAAAAAGGGCCAAAGTAATCAAATCGATAGGAAATAGGGTAGTTGAGTGAATATTCGCTATTTTACCCCTAAAACCACGTTTCAAGCAAGGGAATATCGCTTAAATGAGGCTGATAATCACGTCAAATCGAGTGTCATCAAATACCCCACACTTAAGCTTTTGCTTGTGCTCAAGCAAACTAAACTAGAACACACTCAAATTCACAAATGACCCGAGATTAAACTGAGATTCAATTCTAACGATTTGGTTTAGACTGTTCCATGTAGAAAGAGTGACCTACACATGCAAGAACATCAACCAAATAAATTTTCGATCTCACTAATCTCTGCACACTTCAAGTAGTAGTTTTAACAAAGCACGTTTCTTGGGAAAACAATTAATTATGATTAACCGACTACGATAACACCAATTCTAATGAAGACTTTAAGCTCTAGCCATGATGTGGATGTGGAGGTAGGAAAAATGACGTGGCTATCGACTCAACTTCATCCGTTTCTAGATCTGTACGTTACATGTTCTAGCTAGGACCGATTTAAACAACGATTCTTTTCAAGTTTCGACTTCTTCCATTTAACTTATTTACTGCATACTAGTGCTCGATACCAAACACTTCACTTAGGTGTTGGACCTGCCTAGCTCACAGTATTTGTGCCTTTGCTAGTGCTCAACCCGAACACTTCACTTAGGTGTCGGGCTTGCCTAGCTTTATTTTGACCACTTTAAAGAATTTAGCAATTGATTCGAACAACTCAATTTACTTGATTTAACCATTTAGCCACTTGATCCTAGCTAGTTATAACTTTTACACAAGATTTCGAATTGGATTTCCGCCTAATCTCAAGCCACAATCACAGGTGAACAAATATGGAGTGAAAACCATGGAAGAAGCTAGCATTTATCATCTTAGAATGGTGTTATCAAGCTTTGTTATTAACAAACCAATTAATTTAAGTTCAACTACGAGAGTGATTTATGATCTGTTCTGACCTAGACTCATTTAATATCAGTTCTGACACGTTGGTTACAGGTTCTAAGTGGAACAGTCTAGACGTCATTGTTCAAAATTGAAGTCAATTTAACATCAAAAGTCAAGAATTGAGCAATTCTATGCTAGAGAAATTTCAAAATTGAACCATAGAATCACAGATAGCAAGCAAGATCAGGCAAATTCTAACATCCTACCCCACACTTAAACGGTTTTGTGTCCTCACAGGACTAAACTAGAGTAGAGAGATACGAAAAAACCTGGAAGGTGATGGTCGGTGTGGGGGATGAACACGGAGAGTCTGGAGCAGAGCGGAGTAGCTACTCGAGTTCCTACAAAAACAAAAACAACAAAAAGATCAAAAGGATACCGGGACAAGTGCCCCGGATCCATACATAATAAAATTGGATCGAGATCCGAAAAGAAGAAAGGAAAGAAAGGAAAAGGATAGAAACAACCTGATCACTGTTCCAAGGGCGGGGCGGAGGTGGTCAAAACGGGAGAGAGTTGCTATGAAAGGGGATGAAATTTTCGGATGGGGGTGCGAAAATCATGCATTGAGACCGGCTTAAATAGGATTCTCAAAGCACAAAATTTTCGGCGAAAATAAGGGAACATTTTCGGCGAAAATGGTAGTTGAAATCAAAAATCGTTTCGGCGAAAAGATGGTAGTCTCGGTTCGAAAAGTTGGAACAGGAGAAATAGGTCGGTTTTAAACAGGGATTTTCGGCAAAAATAATGGTACATTTTCGCCGAAAATCTATTTGAAAACGGCAGTTTTTTTTTGAAAAGGGGTTTTAAAACAAAAATGACTCAAAATGAAAATAACTGACTCCAGCCGTGGGTTGCCTCCCACGAAGCGCTCTTGCTTAACGTCCTTGAGCCGGACGGTACCTGTTAGGGACCCCAACTTAGGAGTTCCTTGAAGTCAATCGTCTTCTTCAAGGATAGCGGTTGAGTGCCATGTAGCACTCCAGCAGGGTGATGTAGCCGGTAGTGCTCTAGTAGATCGCAGTTCTGGTTGGATGACCAGTTCTTCTCGAATTCTCCTACTGGAGGAGGAAGGAGGTAGTATGGCGCGACATGGTCAATGAGCTCCATCTTCTCCACTTTATGATCATCTAAAGGTCTACCAGGATCAAGTATGTATGCTTCCAAACCCTTGACGTCTTTGATCCCCCCGTGCTCGTCTATGGCTTGATCTATAGGTTGGCTCGGCGGAAGCTCTATTGAGGATATCTCCTCGATTTCTTCGTGCTCCTCTTCGGCTTCAACTTCAAGATGGATTGGCTCTTTGTCTTCATCAACCACCACCACCAAGGATTCTTCATCAGATGCTTCTAGCTCGCAATAGTTATGGGGGAGATTGTCATGTTCATCTTCGTACGGCTCTTGAGCATCTTCTTCCATTAGTGGATTTGGTTGCTCGAGCACGACATCCACCATGTTACGAGCTTGTAGCTTCAAAACGAGATCATCCAAGGCGGATTCTACTCTTGCCGTCTGTTGTCGATGCTGATGAACTGGTATATACACCTCTTGGTGATTTTGTTGGTGGTGTGTAGCTTCTGGCTCTTCTGCGAAATGCTCTTGAGCATCTTCTCCCTTCAATTGCACTAGTCGCTTGAGCGCGGCGTTCAATGCATCAACAGCATTGTCCATTGATTGGAGGTTGTCGATCGCGGCTTGGGTGCTTGCCATCCATTGTTGATGCTCATAAGTGTGTAAATCCATCTCTTGGGAGTCTTCGAGATATGATGCTTCATTGATGTGCCACTCTCGGTACCGATCATCCTGCCTGTAATCCTGCATGATCAAAACTAAGAAGCACTACCCAGGTAAATCATGAAAATATGGAGGAAAAATAAATGGTAGGCGGAAAGGTAGAAGAATAATTTGCCAACTCTCCTTTCAAACAATTAGAAGAGTCCCCGCAACGGCGCCAATTTGATAGCTGCAGTTTTAGCGGTATCAAATAACTAACCTACCGAAGTAGACTAGATCGTATTCCACGGGTTTCTACTAATCGACTACTCAAAGAAGCTGGCAAATTACTCAGGTTTAAACACTTAATGCGTGGTGTGAGTTCCACGACTTCTAATCTAATAAAGCAGGAAAATAAAAGACAGAAAAGTAAAAGGTTGACTAACGAGAAGATAGACGAACTTAGATTTCGAATCCCCCTTAGATCACCAAGGCAACAGCAATCACAAGACTAGCGGTTTTCAATTCTAATTCAATCGGTTTCTATACACCACCATAACTCCTGACCCTTAGGTTTAAGACTGGCGAACGTTCGCTCTATCCGATCTAACTACCAAGATTAACTAGCCACCCGGGTACGGTCGCCTCTCGCAACGACTTAATTAACTGGTGCAATTACTAATGATTTATGAGTTACTCTTGAAGCGGATTAACCCTAATCAGTTCCTACGAAAGGCACACTCCAATTATAAGGTTAACTGGTTGAATTGATGTTTTAAAGAGAGGCGAGCGTTCGCTTCTATCCTCAGCTTAACAAGAATCTAAACTAGGTGATCAAGTAAGACAAGTTTATGCGCCAAAGCAGGAAGATGCTGGCGACTAACCCTAGCTTGCAAAAACCTAATCTAGGCGAGAAGAAACATAAACAATGAAGAACAAAACAACCATGCAAAGAGAAACTGATTGAACTTTGAATCTATTTACCGCCGATCCGTGACCGCTTTAAAGCCCTGGGTCACTTAGGGTTCATCTAATCTAAGCTCTACAAGTTTAGCTACTCATAACGATAGCAGAAGAATCAAAGGCAACAAAGAAAATCATCATACAGAGGAAGAACAGATAAGAACTGAAAAACCTAATTCTGACGACTCCGGCGAAGCTTCAATCTCCTGGATCTTCAACTTTAAGCTCCGAGTTCTCCGAGGTGGAAGGATGGCGTCACGATCTCTCCACGGATCTTCGAACTCTCTAAACACTATCTATCGACCCTATAGTCGGCTGACTCTCAAAAGTCTGATTTGTGAAAATATGATAATGATTGATCGATTCCCTTTGGCTGTCGGCTGCTTCTCTTTACAATACAGCGCCAATACAGTGCCGGATTTGGAAGATATTTTCGGCGAAAATATCAGATAATTTTCGCCGAAAACTTTAGGCAAAATTCCCTGTTTGATTTCTTCTATGATTTTCGGCGAAAACTCAAAGTAGTTTTCGCCGAAAACTTCAGTGTAAATCAGCCTGTGAGTTTCTGAAGGTATTTTTGCCGAAAACTGTGTAGTATTTTCGGCGAAAACATTGTGCTGGGCAGTTGGATTTTCGGTTCTGACTCTGGTTTGATTTCTGGTTTTGATTCTGGTTCACTCCTTGAGGCCTTGAACACGTCCGTGGCTACATAAATGATGGCAAAAACCTGTGCTTTCACAAAAACACTAGAAAACCATCAAATAGACCCAAAAAGGGCCAAAGTAATCAAATCGATAGGAAATAGGGTAGTTGAGTGAATATTCGCTATTTTACCCTAAAACCACGTTTCAAGCAAGGAAATGTCGCTTAAATGAAGCTGATAATCATGTCAAATCGAGTGTCATCAAATACCCCACACTTAAGCTTTTGCTTGTCCTCAAGCAAACTAAACTAGAACACACTCAAATTCACAAATGACACGAGATTTAACTGAGATTCAATTCTAACGATCTGGTTTAGACTGTTCCACGTAGAAAGAGTGACCTACACATGCAAGAACATCAACCAAATAAATTTTTGATCTCACTAATCTCTGCACACTTCAAGTAGTAGTTTTAACAAAGCACGTTTCTTGGGAAAACAATTAATTATGATTAACCGACTACGATAACACCAATTCTAATGAAGACTTTAAGCTCTAGCCATGATGTGGATGTGGAGGTAGGAAAAATGACGTGGCTATCGACTCGACTTCATCCGTTTCTAGATCTGTACGTTACATGTTCTAGATAGGACCGATTTAAACAACGGTTCTTTTCAAGTTTCGACTTCTTCCATTTAACTTATTTACTGCATACTAGTGCTCGATACCAAACACTTCACTTAGGTGTTGGACCTGCCTAGCTCACAGTATTTGTGCCTTTGCTAGTGCTCAACCCGAACACTTCACTTAGGTGTCGGGCTTGCCTAGCTTTATTTTGAGCACTTTAAAGAATTTAGCAATTGATTCGAACAACTCAATTTATTGATTTAACCATTTAGCCACTTGATCATAGCTAGTTATAACTTTTACACAAGATTTCAAATTGGATTTCCGCCTAATCTCAAGCCACAATCACAGGTGAACAAATATGGAGTGAAAAACAAGGAAGAAGCTAGCATTTATCATCTTAGAATGGTGTTATCAAGCTTTGTTATTAACAAACCAATTAATTCAATTAATTCAAGTTCAACTACGAGAGTGATTTATGATCTGTACTGACCTAGACTCATTTAATATCAGTTCAGACACGTTGGTTACAGGTTCTAAGTGGAACAGTCTAGACGTCATTGTTCAAAATTGAAGTCAATTTAACATCAAAAGTCAAGAATTGAGCAATTCTATGCTAGAGAAATTTCAAAATTGAACCATAGAATCACAGATAGCAAGCAAGATCAGGCAAATTCTAACATCCTACCCCACACTTAAACGGTTTGTGTCCTCACAGGACTAAACTAGAGTAGAGAGATACGAAAAACCTGGAAGGTGATGGTCGGTGTGGGGGATGAACACGGAGAGTCCGGAGCAGAGCGGAGTAGCTACTCGAGTTCCTACAAAAACAAAAACAACAAAAAGATCAAAAGGACACCGGGACAAGTGCCCCGGATCCACACATAATAAAATTGGATCGAGATCCGAAAAGAAGAAAGGAAAGAAAGGAAAAGGATAGAAACAACCTGATCACTGTTCCAAGGGCGGGGCGGAGGTGGTCAAAACGGGAGAGAGTTGCTATCAAAGGGGATGAAATTTTCGGATGGGGGTGCGAAAATCATGCGTTGAGACCGGCTTAAATAGGATTCTCAAAACACAAAATTTTCGGCGAAAATAAGGGAACATTTTCGGCGAAAATGGTAGTTGAAATCAAAAACCGTTTCGGCGAAAAGATGGTAGTCTCGGTTCGAAAAGTTGGAACAGGAGAAACAGGTCAGTTTTAAATAGGGATTTTCGGCAAAATAATGGTACATTTTCGCCAAAATCTATTTGAAAACGGCGGTTTTTTTTTGAAAAGGGGTTTTAAAACAAAAACGACTCAAAATGAAAATAACTGACTCCAGCCGTGGGTTGCCTCCCACGAAGCGCTCTTGCTTAACGTCCTTGAGCCGGACGGTACCTGTTAGGGACCCCAACTTAGGAGTTCCTTGAAGTCAATCGTCTTCTTCAAGGATAGCGGTTGAGTGCCATGTAGCACTCCAGCAGGGTGATGTAGCCGGTAGTGCTCTAGTAGATCGCGGTTCTGGTTGGATGACCAGTTCTTCTCGAATTCTCCTACTGGAAGAGGAAGGAGGTAGTATGGCGCGACATGGTCAATGAGCTCCATCTTCTCCACTTTATGATCATCTAGAGGTCTACCAGGATCAAGTATGTATGCTTCCAAACCCTTGACGTCTTTGATCCCCACGTGCTCGTCTATGGCTTGATCTATAGGTTGGCTCGGCGGAAGCTCTATTGAGGATATCTCCTCAATTTCTTTGTGCTCCTCTTCGGCTTCAACTTCAAGATGGATTGGCTCTTTGTCTTCATCAACCACCACCACCAAGGATTCTTCATCAGATGCGTCTAGCTCGCAATAGTTATGGGGGAGATTGTCATGTTCATCTTCGTACGGCTCTTGAGCATCTTCTTCCATTAGTGGATTTGGTTGCTCGAGCTCGACATCCACCATGTTACGAGCTTGTAGCTTCAAAACGAGATCATCCAAGGCGGATTCTACTCTTGCCGTCTGTTGTCGATGCTGATGAACTGGTATATACACCTCTTGGTGATTTTGTTGGTGGTGTGTAGCTTCTGGCTCTTCTGCGAAATGCTCTTGAGCATCTTCTCCCTTCAATTGCACTAGTCGCTTGAGCGCGGCGTTCAATGCATCAACAGCATTGTCCGTTGATTGGAGGTTGTCGATCGCGGCTTGGGTGCTTGCCATCCATTGTTGATGCTCATAAGTGTGTAAATCCATATCTTGGGAGTCTTCGAGATATGATGCTTCATTGATGTGCCACTCTCGGTACCAGTCATCCCGCCTGTAATCCTGCATGATCAAAACTAAGAAGCACTACCCAGGTAAATCATGAAAATATGGAGGAAAAATAAATGGTAGGCGGAAAGGTAGAAGAATAATTTGCCAACTCTCCTTTCAAACAATTAGAAGAGTCCCCGGCAACGGCGCCAATTTGATAGCTGCAGTTTTAGCGTATCAAATAACTAACCTACCGAAGTAGACTAGATCGTATTCCACGGGTTTCTACTAATCGACTACTCAAAGAAGCTGGCAAATTACTCAGGTTTAAACGCTTAATGCGTGGTGTGAGTTCCACGACTTCTAATCTAATAAAGCAGGAAAATAAAAGACAGAAAAGTAAAGGTTGACTAACGAGAAGATAGACGAACTTAGATTTCGAATCCCCCTTAGATCACCAAGGCAACAGCAATCACAAGACTAGCGGTTTTCAATTCTAATTCAATCGGTTTCTATACACCACCATAACTTCTGACCCTTAGGTTTAAGACTGGCGAACGTTCGCTCTATCCGATCTAACTACCAAGATTAACTAGCCACCCGGGTACGGTCGCCTCTCGCAATGACTTAATTAACTGGTGTAATTACTAATGATTTATGAGTTACTCTTGAAGCGGATTAACCCTAATCGGTTCCTACGAAAGGCACACTCCAATTATAAGGTTAACTGGTTGAATTGATGTTTTAAAGAGAGGCGAGCGTTCGCTTCAAACCTCAGCTTAACAAGAATCTAAACTAGGTGATCAAGTAAGACAAGTTTATGCGCCAAAGCAGGAAGATGTCTGGCGACTAACCCTAGCTTGCAAAAACCTAATCTGGCGATCAACCAGAGAAGAAACATAAACAATGAAGAACAAAACAACCATGCAAAGAGAAACTGATTGAACTTTGAATCTAATTATCGCCGATCCGTGATCGCTTTAAAGCCCTGGGTCACTTAGGGTTCATCTAATCTAAGCACTACAAGTTTAGCTACTCATAACGATAGCAGAAGAATCAAAGGCAACAAAGAAAATCATCATACAGAGGAAGAACAGATAAGAACTGAAAAACCTAATTCTGACGACTCCGGCGAAGCTTCAATCTCCTGGATCTTCAACTTTAAGCTCCGAGTTCTCCGAGGTGGAAGGATGGCGTCACGATCTCTCCACGGATCTTCGAACTCTCTAAACTCTATCTATCGACCCTAGAGTCGGCTGACTCTCAAAAGTCTGATTTGTGAAAATATGAATAATGATTGATCGATTCCCTTTGGCTGCCGGCTGCTTCTCCTTACAATACAGCGCCAATACAGCGCCGGATTTGGAAGATATTTTCGGCGAAAATATCAGATAATTTTCGCCGAAAACTTTAGGCAAAATTCCCTGTTTGATTTCTTCTATGATTTTCGGCGAAAACTCAAAGTAGTTTTCGCCGAAAACTTCAGTGTAAATCAGCCTGTGAGTTTCAGAAGGTATTTTCGCCGAAAACTGTGTAGTATTTTCGGCGAAAACATTGTGCTGGGCAGTTGGATTTTCGGTTCTGACTCTGGTTTGATTTCTGGTTCGATTCCGGTTCACTCCTTGAGTCCTTGAACACGTCCGTGGCTACATAAATGATGGTAAAAACCTGTGCTTTCACAAAAACACTAGAAAACCATCAAATAGACCCAAAAGGGGCCAAAGTAATCAAATCGGTAGGAAATAGGGCAGTTGAGTGAATATTCGCTATTTTACCCCTTAAACCACGTTTCAAGCAAGGGAATGTCGCTTAAATGAGGCTGATAATCACGTCAAATCGAGTGTCATCAGAAGTATCCGGACATACCATCCAATAAGCAATAATATTGATGACCGGAGAGACGCTCAAGCATTTGGTCCATGAAAGGTAGAGGGAAATGATCCTTCCGAGTGGCATCATTAAGTCAACGGTAGTCTATGCACACGCGCCAACCGGTGATCGTCCTTGTAGGAATGACTTCATTCTTATCATTGGCAACAACTGTGATCCCTCCTTTCTTGGGGACAACTTGCACGGGACTAGCCCACGGGCTATCCGAGATAGGGAATATAATTCCCGCATCCATGAGCTTAATGACTTCTTTCTTCACAACTTCCTTCATGTTGGGGTTTAACCTCCTTTGTGGTTGAACAACTGGCTTGAAATCATCTTCCATAAGGATACGATGTAAACAAAAGGTGTGGCTTATACCCCGAATATCCGAGATGCTCCAAGCAATAGCTCTCATATACTTCTTGAGGAGAACCACTAGACAGTCCTTTTGCTCGGGTAGAAGCTTAGAGTTGATGATGACCGGTAGCTTAGAGTTTGGCATATGAAATGCGTACTCCAAATGTGTGGGAAGTGGCTTGAGTTCAACAGTAGGTGGTTCTTCATAAGAGGTCTTCACCCTCTCCACCTCCGGGAGTGCAACAAAAACCGTCTCACCAACTAGCTTGTCTCTTCTTTCATCAAGGTAGGCCACTTGAGCTTTCAAATCCGAGGTATCTAAATGTTCCTGCAAACCAATTCTAAGGCACACATCCAAAAAATCTTAACACACGAAGTTAGAAATACTACACACACTAGCCGAAGCAATTGCATTGCACGAGTATTCTAAATCATCTTGCGCATGAGCAAATTTCATTCCATCGGCTATGCAAAATGTGACACTATCTTATCCGACTCTCAAGGTCAATTTTCCATTGTGCACATCAATCAAAGCACGAGAGGTGGCCAAGAATGGTCTACCAAATATCAATGAGACATCCACATCATCGGTATCTATGACCGCAAAATCGACTAGGAAAACAAAGGGTCCTACTTTAACTAGCACATCATCAACAATCCCCCTAGGACTCTTAGTCGACTTGTCCACAAGTTGAATGAACATAAGAGTAGGACGGATATTAGACAAACCTAGCTTCTCAAATATGCAATAGGGCATGACATTAATACTAGCACCTAAATCCGTAAGACCATTAGCAAGAGAGACATTACCAATAGCACAAAGGATAGTAAAGGTACCCGGATCTTTGAGCTTTTCAAGTGGACTCTTGAAGAGGACGAAGGAGCATTCCTCATTGAGACGGACTAAAGATGTCTCGGGTAACTTCCTCTTGTTGGTGTAAAGTTCTTTCATGAACTTAGCATATTGGGCATCAAGGTCATAGCTTCGGGAAACGGTAAGAGAATTGCATATTGGGCATCAAGGTCATAGCTTCGAACGGTAGAGAGAATTGCATTTGACTAATCCATTCCACAAACTTCTTGAAAACCTTCTCAAGGCCATCCTTCTTCAACCGAGACGAGTATGGAGGCTTAGGCTTGTACGGAGGTACAATCGGTGCGGGAGGAGAGACCGGTGATGTACTCGATGTAGCCTCACTAGGTTCCTTAGCAACCCTAGTGCTCTCATTATCCTTAGGAACTTCAACTTCAACCTCTATTTCCTCAATCTCAACATCATCCAAGGGGTCATTAGCATTATTATCATCAATCACTAAGTTTGGATCTTGTACCTTTTGGGAGTCAACCGGAATAGGAGGTGTAGCTTGCAAGGGCCTCCCACTTCTCAAAGTCACTACCTTGCAATGCTCCGGGCCTTTGGGATTGACCTCGGTATTGAAATGTAAGGAACCCGAGGTTCTCTCCGAGAGTGCCGTAGCAAGATGACCCATTTGAGTCTCCAAATTGGTGATTAAGGCTTGTTGATTCTTGAGAAGTTGAAGAATAGCCGCATTGGTGTCTTCTTGGGAGGTTGAAGATCCACCGACTTTGTTTTGGGGAGGCTTGTTTATAACCGGGTGGTCCACTACCCTTGTGGTTATACATCCCCGGTGGGTTAGAACCTTGACCACTACCTTGATTTCCACTTTGGTTACCTTTACTCCATTGGTTAACCCCTTGGTTGCCTTGACTTTGATTTCCACCTTGATTCCATTGGTTACCTTGATTGTACCCCTTATAGTCTTGAAATACTCCTTGATTACCTTGGTTATATCCCTTGTTATAACCCCCACTTTGATTACCTTGGTTAGGCTTGGTATAACCCCTCCTTGGTTCCAAAGACGGTGTAGTTACCCCATTGATAGTTCCCTTGAGGGTTGAAGTTACCATGAAACCCTTGACCTTGCACAAAGTCCACTTCCTCAACATAGTCACCTTGAGTAGGCTCGGAAGTAGCGGAATGGCAAGCATTGACATCATGGCCTTGACCCCCACAACACTCACGACAAAACATTGAAGCAATCGGTGGATTATCCAAACGAGATGATGAAGCCTTAGAAGGAGGCTTAGGTATACTAAGATTGCTTACTTGTGAGGTCATGGCATCAATCTTCGACATGAGGAGAGCGATCATGGGATCATCCTCCTCACGGTGTCCCGGTATCGTTGGCTTCTTCCCATAGTTAGAAGGCTCCTTTGGCGCGTCCACACTTACGTCCCGGCCGGGAATCATAGTGAGTGTCGCTTCCATACCTAGACTTGGGAGGTTGTTGTCTAGCCCAACTCCTTGTCTTGTTGGCCATCTCCGCGAAGAGATCAAGAGCATCTTCGGGAGTGAGCATCCTCAAATCACCTCCGGCCGCTTGATTGATCATCCTTGTATTCTCAAAATCAAGGGATCTAGCAATGATGTCCGCCAAGGTCCACTCGACGGTGTTGTGGTGTGGACAAGACCGAATAAGGGCTTGAAACTGATTCCATGTCTCGTGGAAGAGCTCTCCCTTATGTTGCGTAAAGTGGTTGATGCGGTCTCGAATTGCATTCCATCATATAAGGAGGGAATAATTCTTCGAGAAAAGCTTCGGCTAGGCCCTCACATGTGGTGAAGGCTCTACTCGGTTAACCATGTCTTGGCTCTACCCTTGAGTGAGAAAGGGACAAGCCGAAGTCTCACACAATTCGGGTGCACTTGGTCATTCTTCACCGTGTCACATATTTCCAAGAAGTCATTGAGATGCCTAGATGGACATTCACCATTAATGCCATTGAAAACCACCCCATTTTGAACCATTTGTATCATGTTGGGCTTGAGCTCGAAGTTCCTAGCATTGACGGGTTGTCGAACAATGCTAGAGGTGGCCCCTTCAAGAGTGGGGCGAGCATATTCCGCTAAGGTACGTCTTGCACCCCTTTGTGAGTGATCAACCTCGTTGGTATGTTGAGAGTGCTCCGAACGATTGTCTTCATCCACATGGTGAGACATGTTGTTGTGTGGGGGGCTATGAACTTCTTCTTCAATAATTACGATAGAAGGAAGGGTTGGATGCTCAAGAACTTGCTCAAGGCCTTGGAGTCGTGCTTGGAGTCGAGTGAGTCGACTCATACACTACCACAAGGTACCTACACACAAGCACAACAAGCACACCAAAGTAACACAACAATGTGGAATACCAAAATCAAGCAAACAAGGAACAAGAAGAAAAAACTAAATTGGAAGGAAGAGAATAGATCGGTCCACTACTAAATGCTTTCTTAGGATTGAGAAAAGTCCCCGGCAACGGCGCCAAAAACTTGACGTGCCAATAATCAACTAAGAAAGTACGATTATTAACAATCAAGGTTGTATTCCACGAGGGTCTCTCAAAGACTAATACTCACACACTTTATAGACGGTCTAGACATTTAGAATAGGTTTTGGTTTCATTGAGAAATTCAGAAACAAAGGCAAAGACTAGCAATACTAACAAAGATTAAACAAGAGAGCAAAGTGGTTCAAATCAAAGATAAAGGAGGTTCACTTGGAAGGATAGTTTCATCATGCTCAAGAGGACTAATTCAACAAACAAGCCAATCAAGGTTGAGTTTGCAATCGGATGACCATGCAATTCACTTCTACAGACTCAATGCACCTCGTATCACCAAATCCCTATCCTAGCACCACTCAACTTAGGCTCTCGCTCTCAAGCTAAGTTACTAAGGATGCATTCTAAGTGTTTGATGAAATGCTAAGTCACAAAACCCTCTCCTAGAACTCTATGACCACAAGAGTAGGCACAACACTCTCATACCAATGTCTTAACACTAATAGAATGAGAGCCTTCTTCAACAACTTGCAGAGCTTTCTTCAAGGGAAGGAAGAAGAAGGAAGTACAAAGAGAAAGAGAAGATGGAGAGCCTCTTTAGCTTTTTCGATTAGTTTAGGAAGAAAGGGATTGGGTGTTGAAGATTTTTGGGTTTAGGGTAAATTGACTGGTTTGATTAGGGGTTAATTTGAATCGGGTCGAGTCTATTATTTTATTATTATTTAACTGATGTGGACTAGCTGACGTGGCAAAGTCGCCGGAAAAAGTCATCGGTTGTGTGAATAGTACCATGGCGTAACGGAGTCCATACTTAGGGACGAGTCTGCAACAAAGTGAAGTTTCAGGGACTGATTCTATTAGTGTTAAGACATTGGTATGAGAGTGTTGTGCCTACTCTTGTGGTCATAGAGTTATAGGAGAGGGTTTTGTGACATGGCATTTCATCAAACACTTAGAATGCATCCTTAGCCACTTAGCTTGAGAGCGAGAGCCTAAGTTGAGTGGTGCTAGGATAGGGATTTGGTACTACGAGAGTGCATTGAGTCTGTAGAAGTGAATTGCATAGTCATCCGATTGCAAACTCAACCTTGATTGACTTGTTTGTTCAACTAGTCCTAATTTCTTTTTATGAATTAGAGGTTTCATTTAATCAAATTCCTTTTGGAAAATCGTGACTTATATTGGTCACGGTTTTGCAAAAGCAATCGTGACAAATAATTCGTCACGTTTACCAATAATAATAATAATAATAATAATTCATTTATAAAATAGGTAAATAAGAGTGATCAAATTGTAATTTGACAACATTTGACCAAATTCCAAATCGCAAGTCACTGATGAAACGCTTTTATTATCATTTTATATTGCAGCTAGTGATGTGCTTGCTGGCCAGCGCATAGCTGACTGGCTAGCTATGTGCTGGCTGCAGGTCACATTTGTCTATTTTTGGACATATTCATGCGTTTTGCCATGACGGTACATAATAACGAATAATGTACTATAAAATTCCAAAACCAGAAAAATGATTACAAACAATCGCCTTATGGATATAAAAAAACCCAAAGAGGTTCTCCGCCAGTGACCTTTGGCCCCAACAATAATACCTACCTACTCATCCCCACAAGGACAAAAAGCTATACATGCTCCTACAACCCGACCCCTATATGGTTTGCGGGTGAAACCTAAAACCCAAAATCGTCTTCCACAACCTATCCCCACCCAAGCAAAACCAAAAGGCAAACCTAAACCCAAAACCGTTCGGAGTCTCGCCAACCATCCACCAAGTCAACTCGGGTCATGGAGTCTGTTCCACCTAACCATCGAAATCCTAAAATCATTATGAAATAAATGTCTTGTAGAAGGGGGAAATCCGATTAATGCTAGTATACCCAAAACCAGGGGCGGAGCCAGAGGCTTCAAGCGAGTTCCTGGGACCTCACTTGACAAATGATTTTTTGATAAAATTTATGTAAAATTGTTACATAAATTCTTATAATTGAATATTGCATTCCGCTTGGTCTTGATCGGAACTCTAATTATTTGATAGCTTTGCTAATTTTTTTTATAGATCCCACTTGACAGAATATCACTTTTACTAATATCAATATACTAAGTAACATATCAATATATTCCACATATCATGATATGTAGATATCGACTACAATTCCCATGACAATGATGCGACTTTCTTGCATCCGGTGCAACAATTATTATCCACCGTTAGAGTTGAGTTGTTTAATCTTGTGGTCTCAATCCTATGTTTCTAACTCAAAGTTATTTTAGTTTGTTGGAGTTTTCTCCATTTTCCATCACCGAAAAGTTTCTCGACGAATTTCCTGATCACACAGCCTCCGTTGAAGAAATTTTTTCCACCCACGTGATCTTTGTCATTAGATCTATGATTCTGGAAAAAATTATTTTTCTGAAAAAAAAATTTCCTTGGCAAATTTCTTGTTGGCCCGTCTGTACAGTTTGTATGCGGTCTATACACACTATACATCTCGTATGGTTGTTTATACAAGTTGTATACAAACTTTATACACTTTGTACGAGAGTTGTTGATGACACTCGATTTGACGTGATTATTAGCCTCATTTAAGCAACATTTCTTTGCTTAAGACATTGTTTTTAGGGTCGAATAACAAATATTCAATCGATTGCCCTATCTCGTGCCATCTGTGTTACCTTGGCCCGTTTCGGGTCTATTTGATGGTTTTCTAGTGTTTTCATGTTAGCACAGGTTTTTGCCATCAAATAAAGTAGCCATGGAACTGTCTAAGGCGTAGGAACCTCGAGGAATCAAACCAGAATCGATCAAAGGAGCCAATCAAAGTCCAACCAAAGGTCTGCCCGAATACAAAGATATTTTCACCGAAAATACCCTAGGGTTTTCGCGAAAACAATACCACAAATCAACTGCTGGACACAGAAGGATGATTTCGGCGAAAAGATTCAACTGCTCGGACCGAAAATAATGAACAGCCGGCGAAGCCCTGAACTCAAAGCCAGTTTCGCGGAAACTATCCCTATGGTTTCGGAGAAAACATCAGCTCAGCCCGGCCCAACTAGGGTTAAGTATTTATACTTAATCCGGTGGCCCGAGAGGGGAGAGATCATAATTAATCATAATACAACTTTTCGAGATCAGAATTCTCTGAAGTTCGGGAGCGAAGAGTTGTAGTTCGAAGAGCCGGATAGAGATCGTGACGCCATCCCTTCCATCTCGGAGAACCGGAGCTAGGAGTGCAACTTACCGAAAATCGGAGTCTGTCAGAGTCGTCTGAATTAGGTTTTTCAGATCCTTTTCTGTTCTTCCTTTGGATGATGAACTCTTTCCTTGTCTTTGTGTCTTTTGTAATGATCATGAGTAGCTAAACCCTTCAGAGCTTAGACTAGATGAACCCTAAGTGACTCAAGGCTTTAAAGCGGTCACGGATCGGCGGTGATTAGATTCGAAATTCAATCAGTTCTTTTTCATGTTTGATTCGTTCTTCATTGTGCATGTTTCTTGTCTGGATTGATCACCTAGATTAGATTCTTGTTAAGCTAATGATAGAAGCGAACGCTCGCCTTACTTTAGAACATCGAATTAAACAATTAACCTTATAATTGGAGTGTGCCTTTCGTAGGAACCGGTTAGGGTTAATTCACTGCAAGAGTAACTCATTAATCACTAGTAATTACACCAATTAATTAAGTCATTGCGAGAGGCGACCGTACCCGGGCGGCTAGTTAATCTTGGTAGTTAGAACGGATAGAGCGAACGTTCGCCGGTCTTAAACCTAAGGGTAAGGAGTTATGGTGGTGTCTTAGTAATTGATTGAATGAGAATCGAAATCTGCTGATCTGTTGATTGCCAATGCTATGGGAAACGAAGGGGGATTCAAAGTCTAAGTTCGCCTGTCATTCTTGTTTCCAAACCCTAATTCTCAATCTGCTTTAGTTTAATCTTTTTAATATTTATGCATTTCTTAGAAGTAGAAGTCGTGGAACTCACACTACGCACAACGTGTTTACCTTTGAGTATTTTGCTAGTTCTGAAGTAACCAATCATAGAAAGCCCTCGGAATACGATCTGCTATACGCTTTTTCTTAGCATTAGTAGTTTTTATTTGGCTGAACGTCCGAACAACGACCGGAGGTCTCACCAAATTGGCGCCGTTGCCAGGGACTTCTTTTGATTGTTCGAAAGAAGAACTGGCAATTTATTCTTCTATTTTCCATCTTTCATTTTTCCACCCACTTCGATTTTACGCCGGTATGTTTGCTTTTGTTGCTTGTAGGTTGTTCTACAGGTTCATGAACCGCTCGATTGCTCATTCTCAGTTTAAGCCGGGTAATTCTGCTTCGTCGAAGAAACCGCGAGCTCAGAAGCAAGTCATAAGCACACCGCCTACACCACCTATCCATCAAAAGATTGAGGAGTAGAAGGAGAACTCCTCATCTTCATCCGTTTCATCCACTACTTCATATTCACCACCACCTTCTCCTCCCGTACTAGCTGCTCAGCGCACCGTGGCGGATTACTGTAGACCAAATGCGGCTTACCTCCGAGCTAGCGTCGTCGTGCCACACAGCGATGACGACCCCGACGAAAAGATCACAATCTCTTTCCTGAGCATGGTCTCTAAGGATCTTCAATTCGAAGGGAAGCCGCAAGAAAACCCCCGTACACATTTGGCAAACTTCCTTGACATGTGCGAGACGTTTAAAAAAGGGAATCTCGGTAAGAATAATCTTTGCTTACGAGTATTCCCATTCTCTCTTAAAGGCAATGCCAAGATATGGCTCAGCTCAAAACCACTTGGCTATTACACTGACTGGGATAGTCTAGCTCGGTGATCAAACACACCCCTCCTCACACAAAGAAGGTAAATCAGCCCCTGAATTCATCACCTGCAACACCCAACAAAATGACATACACCACCCTGAACCAACCATCCCAAGAGAATATACCATTCACCATGAACTCAAGCAAACCACAATTTGTTAAGCGATGAACTCAAGCAGCAAACCACAATTGAAGACGCCAATGGCACAACAATCATGACAACAATCAAACCACTTAGCCAAACTCAACAAGCCAATTTTCATGGGCAAACCGTCATGAACAAATACCACAATAAATACCAATGAAAAACCAAATCATAATCACCCCAATACCTCATTAACACCCCCCAAACGAATCAAACAGTGAAAAAAATTGTGGAAAAATGCAGGGGGGTGCACGGCGTGCACCATGGAGCTAAAAATTTTTCTGAATCCTCCTGGAAGCACGTGCCCAACGTGCACGTGCACGCTGCATCATGCACGCGTGCATCATGCACGGCGTGCATCATGCACGGCGTGCATCATGCACGGCGTGCACCTCCTCAGCCTAAAATCAAATTTTTATCTCGACGAAAAATGACCAAAACACCGTCAAATCAACCCAAAACGGACCCCGAACTTCAGAATTTCAACACCTACGAGACCACAAAGGACACCACAACAACTCAAGGACCTTGAATACCACAAAAACACACAATCATGCAATCAAACCAAGAAGAAAAGACATGAAAAACACTCGGGTTGCCTCCGAGAAGCGCTTGGTTAACGTCTTAAGCTCGACGAAGCACACGGACCAGCTAAGTAAAACCATCCCAACTCATTACCTCTTTGAAATCGAAGTCATTACCTTGGCATGGCACACGGAACTTGAATTGAACCTTACCGACTTCGGGAGGTGTGAGCTCGGATTTCCCAGATGATGAAGTGTGAGCAATGGAGAAGGGGCCAAACCACTTGGAGTGAATTCTCTCATCGGGTGGCTTCTTAGTCCTGCTAGTCTCACCCATCGGTGCGGCTTCCTTGCCCTTCTCGGGTGGCTTCTCCACACCTTTCTTCTTAGCCTTAGGTGGAGTCTTTTGAAGCACGAAAGGTGGAGCCTCCTTTACTTCATCCTTTTTCTCCTGCACATCACTAAGAGCAAACAACTCCGCAAGACTATGACGGACAAGGTTAGTGCTATTAGTAGCCGAAGTAAGCTCATGCGGATTCTTAGGATCATGATGACTAGCATAAGACAAAGTAAACTCCATGCCATTTGAACGGTCAAAGATCATGCATTCATTATCAACCCTAAGTGTAAGTTTACCACCGTAGACATCAATCAAAGCATGAGAGGTTGCTAAGAAAGGTCGTCCTAAAATCAAAGGCACATCGGTATCACCCAAAGCATCTAGAATAACAAAATCCACAAGGAATTCAAAAGCACCGACTTTAACCAACACATCTTCAACAATACCACGAGGAGATTTCATGGTCTTATCCGCTAATTGAACATTCATGAGGGTTGGTTTTAGTTTCCCTATGCCTAGCTTCTTAAACATGCAATATGGCATAACATTGATACTAGCACCCAAATCGGCTAAGCCTCTACTTATTGCATGCTCACCAATAGTGCAAGGAATAGTAAAGCTACCTGGATCCTTAAGCTTCTCCGGTGGTTGCTTAGAGAGAATAAAAGGCGATTTTACCAAGGTCGTATTCCACGGGGTCCTCTCATAGACCAATACTCACACTTCTCATAGACGGTCTAGACATTTGAAATTGGTTTGGTTTGAATGAGAAATTCAGAAACAAAGGTAAAGAAATGCAATACTAACAAAGACTAAGCAAAAGAGAAAGGTGGTTCAAATCAAAGACAAAGGGGGCTCTCTTGGTGGGTAGTTTCATCATGCTCAAGATGACTAATTGAACAAACAAGCCAATTAAGATCGAGTTTGCATTCGGATGACCATGCATTTCACTTCTATAGACTCAATGCACTCTCGTAGCACCAAATCCCTATCCTAATACCACTCAACTTAGGCTCTCGCTCTCAAGCTAAGTGAAAAAGGATGCATTCTAAGTGTTTGATGAAATGCCAAGACACAAGACCCTCTCTTAAGACTCTATGACCACAAGGCTAGGCACAACACTCTCATATCAATGCCCTAACACTAAGAGATTCACCAAAAAGCATTTTCAAACTCAATTGAATGAAAATCCACATGCACACCAAGTGTTCGATAAAATGCCCAAGAGAGAAATCAAGTGAAAATGGTTGAAACAAGATGATCTAATCTCTTAGAACACACTCACTTCAATCCCTAGACCTACAATCTATGCAATCCAAGCACTCTCATGCATCAAATCACATTGAATGGACCAAATCAAGCAAACATGGCATAAAATGGCATTAAGAACAAGTCTATCCTCATACAACCAAGATCAATCATGGCAAGTTCTATACAATCATCCCTCTATCATAGCACAACTAATCTACCCATCCAAGATGAACCCTAGAAACTCAGCCACACATGGCCAAGGGAGTAAAGAGAAAAGAAGGAAGAATGGTCACCAAGAACACCATGGATGAATCCTTGAGATGATCTTCACTTCTCCACTTGTAAGCACTTCTCCAAGGTTTGTTGGCTTCAATCCTAGCTCCAATGGCTTCAAATTGCTCCAAAAATGTGTTCTAGGGTTTGAGGGTTCGTGGGTATGTGTTTGGGGTTCAAGAGAGATCCCAAAATTTCCCAAAATGGCCAAAAACAAGAGTATTTATAGTGCAGGGGACAGTGCATACGGGCGTGCACCCCTGCACGCGTGCACATTGCACGGCGTGCACCCCTGCACTCTGCAGAAAGCTCGATCTTGTAATGCTCATATCTCCCTCGTCCGGACTCCAAATGACCTCCCGTTTGCTCCTATGTGCTCCTTGTCATCCGTACTTTGATGCCATAACCTGAAAATGCACAGAGGCAACTCCAATAGACCACGAATTTGGCTCCAAAGTGGCAACCGGACAACAAAATGACACTTTGCACAAAAATTCAATAAAAGCATATAAGTCATGTCATTTCACGAATAAACACGGGCATTTCATAGGTCATTCATAAGCTTAAAATGCACTAATTAAAGTCACATCAAATTCCCCTACGACTAAGCTTTGCTTGTCCTCAAGCAAATGAATTAGAAAACATCCAAGTTCACAAATGACAAGTTCGGTCCATTGAGATTCAAGCAATCACAATTTAGCTTAAACTGTTCCACGAACAAACTAAACCTACACATGCAAGAACATCAACCAAACAAGTCTAAACCTCACTAATTTCTTCACACTTCAAGTAGTGGTTGATTGGGACACAGCAAAACCGACCACGACAACACCAACTCTAATCAAAAGGGCTTCAAATCGGGACATGGATCGTAAGTGGCGAGTGATTATGATGTGGCTATCGACTCGACTTCATCCGCTTCTAGATCCGCACTTTACAAACTCTGGCTAGGATCAAGGGCTACATTTGAGAACTCTTTTCTTTCTTTCTTTTCTTTTCTTTTTTTTTTTTTTTACTTACTGCATACTAGTGCTCGATTCAACACTTCACTTAGGTGTTGAACCTGCCTAGCTCACAGCCTTTGCCCTTTTGCTTAGTGCTCAACCCGACACTTCACTTAGGTGCCGAGCTTGCCTAGCTTTTCTTTTGAGCATTTTTTTTTTCACAATTTAGCCACTTGATCCTTAGCCCTTTACAACTTCCACACAAGATTTCGAATTGGATTCCGTCTAATCTCAAGCCACAATCACGAAGGATCAAAAAGGGAATGAAGAACATGGAAAAGGAGTAAAAAGGGTGAAAATTCTGATTGCCTCCATCATCTTAGACCGGTGTTATCGAGCGGTACAAAAAAACACGTAATCAAACCAATCAACCAACATACAAGAGTGATAAAATCTTGTTCTGACCTAAACTCATTTGACATTAGCTCTAACAAGCTGGTTATAGGTTCTAAGTGGAACAATCTAAACATCATTGTGAAGACTTGAAGTCAATTAAACACCAAAAGTCAAGAACCGAATGATTCTACGATAGAGGAATTTGGAAACAATCAAGATCATGCAAATCATCAAAGCATAGCATTACATCTCTACCACAAATAATCACACCAAACCTCAAACTCCCCTACGACTAACATGAGCATTGTCCTCAATGATCAAGAGAGAGATGGTAAGGTGGAACGAAGTTACCGCGTTGGTAGAGAGGAGCATAGGACGTAATAGTGGTGAAAGAGTTCCATGATGATCCTTGGTGAAGAGTGATCCAAAATGCTTGTCAAACCTTATTCAAAAAGCTAAAACAACACAAAAACCTCAAACAACAATTAAAAGCGAAAAAGTAAAGATAACATGGGGTGCATAAACAAGTGCAATAAAGCCAAAAGAGAGCCTTGATTGATCTACACACAATCACAATCAAATAAAAAGAAAACAAGGGTCTTGAGATAGAAGTGGGGCCCTGGAAATCTCACTGGGAAGGATGAACACAAAAATCACTAATCAAGTATCCTTCAATTCCGAAATCCAAAACATGAAAGATCAGAGCAAAGATCAAACAATTTAACATCCACAGCTCAACGATCACATCAAAATGGAAATATCACTTAGCATGAATTAAGATCATCAGAGTCAAAAGCGACAACCTATGCTAGCAAAGATCAATTCATTAAGGACCACTCTAAGCATTAGGCATGTAAAACGGGCAATATTACTAATAGCAACATATGAGCACGAAATCACATAATGTAAGGAGGGATGTACAAAAATAGACCCATGCGTGGTGATCAAACACACCCCTCCTCACACAAAGAAGGTAAATCAGCCCCTGAATTCATCACCTGCAACACCCAACAAAATGACATACACCACCCTGAACCAACCATCCCAAGAGAATATACCATTCACCATGAACTCAAGCAAACCACAATTTGTTAAGCGATGAACTCAAGCAGCAAACCACAATTGAAGACGCCAATGGCACAACAATCATGACAACAATCAAACCACTTAGCCAAACTCAACAAGCCAATTTTCATGGGCAAACCGTCATGAACAAATACCACAATAAATACCAATGAAAAACCAAATCATAATCACCCCAATACCTCATTAACACCCCCCAAACGAATCAAACAGTGAAAAAAATTGTGGAAAAAAAATTGCAGGGGGGTGCAGGGACGGCGTGCACCTTGGAGCTGAAAAATTTTTCTGAATCCTCCTGGACAGCACGTGCACCAACCGTGCACGTGCACGGTGCATCATGCACGGCGTGCATAGGTGCACGGCGTGCACCTCCTCAGCCTAAAATCAAATTTTTATCTCGACGAAAAATGACCAAAACACCGTCAAATCAACCCAAAACGGACCCCGAACTTCAGAATTTCAACACCTACGAGACCACAAAGGACACCACAACAACTCAAGGACCTTGAATACCACAAAAACACACAATCATGCAATCAAATCAAGAAGAAAAGACATGAAAAACACTCGGTTGCCTCCCGAGAAGCGCTTGGTTAACGTCTTAAGCTCGACGAAGCACACGGACCAGCTAAGTAAAACCATCCCAACTCATTACCTCTTTGAAATCGAAGTCATTACCTTGGCATGGCACACGGAACTTGAATTGAACCTTACCGACTTCGGGAGGTGTGAGCTCGGATTTCCCAGATGATGAAGTGTGAGCAATGGAGAAGGGGCCAAACCACTTGGAGTGAATTCTCTCATCGGGTGGCTTCTTAGTCTTGCTAGTCTCACCCATCGGTGCGGCTTCCTTGCCCTTCTCGGGTGGCTTCTCCACACCTTTCTTCTTAGCCTTAGGTGGAGTCTTTTGAAGCACGAAAGGTGGAGCCTCCTTTACTTCATCCTTTTTCTCCTGCACATCACTAAGAGCAAACAACTCCGCAAGACTATGACGGACAAGGTTAGTGCTATTAGTAGCCGAAGTAAGCTCATGCGGATTCTTAGGATCATGATGACTAGCATAAGACAAAGTAAACTCATGCCATTTGAACGGTCAAAGATCATGCATTCATTATCAACCCTAAGTGTAAGTTTACCACCGTAGACATCAATCAAAGCATGAGAGGTTGCTAAGAAAGGTCGTCCTAAATCAAAGGCACATCGGTATCACCCAAAGCATCTAGAATAACAAAATCCACAAGGAATTCAAAAGCACCGACTTTAACCAACACATCTTCAACAATACCACGAGGAGATTTCATGGTCTTATCCGCTAATTGAACATTCATGAGGGTTGGTTTTAGTTTCCCTATGCCTAGCTTCTTAAACATGCAATATGGCATAACATTGATACTAGCACCCAAATCGGCTAAGCCTCTACTTATTGCATGCTCACCAATAGTGCAAGGAATAGTAAAGCTACCTGGATCCTTAAGCTTCTCCGGTGGTTGCTTAGAGAGAATAAAAGGCGATTTTACCAAGGTCGTATTCCACGGGGTCCTCTCATAGACCAATACTCACACTTCTCATAGACGGTCTAGACATTTGAAATTGGTTTGGTTTGAATGAGAAATTCAGAAACAAAGGTAAAGAAATGCAATACTAACAAAGACTAAGCAAAAGAGAAAGGTGGTTCAAATCAAAGACAAAGGGGGCTCTCTTGGTGGGTAGTTTCATCATGCTCAAGATGACTAATTGAACAAACAAGCCAATTAAGATCGAGTTTGCATTCGGATGACCATGCATTTCACTTCTATAGACTCAATGCACTCTCGTAGCACCAAATCCCTATCCTAATACCACTCAACTTAGGCTCTCGCTCTCAAGCTAAGTGAAAAAGGATGCATTCTAAGTGTTTGATGAAATGCCAAGACACAAGACCCTCTCTTAAGACTCTATGACCACAAGGCTAGGCACAACACTCTCATATCAATGCCCTAACACTAAGAGATTCACCAAAAAGCATTTTCAAACTCAATTGAATGAAAATCCACATGCACACCAAGTGTTCGATAAAATGCCCAAGAGAGAAATCAAGTGAAAATGGTTGAAACAAGATGATCTAATCTCTTAGAACACACTCACTTCAATCCCTAGACCTACAATCTATGCAATCCAAGCACTCTCATGCATCAAATCACATTGAATGGACCAAATCAAGCAAACATGGCATAAAATGGCATTAAGAACAAGTCTAGGAATCATCCTCATACAACCAAGATCAATCATGGCAAGTTCTATACAATCATCCCTCTATCATAGCACAACTAATCTACCCATCCAAGATGAACCCTAGAAACTCAGCCACACATGGCCAAGGGAGTAAAGAGAAAAGAAGGAAGAATGGTCACCAAGAACACCATGGATGAATCCTTGAGATGATCTTCACTTCTCCACTTGTAAGCACTTCTCCCAAGGTTTGTTGGCTTCAATCCTAGCTCCAATGGCTTCAAATTGCTCCAAAAATGTGTTCTAGGGTTTGAGGGTTCGTGGGTATGTGTTTGGGGTTCAAGAGAGATCCCATAATTTCCCAAAATGGCCAAAAACAAGAGTATTTATAGTGCAGGGGACAGTGCACGGCGTGCACCCCTGCACGGCGTGCACATCTGCACGGCGTGCACCCCTGCACTCTGCAGAAAGCTCGATCTTGTAATGCTCATATCTCCCTCGTCCGGACTCCAAATGACCTCCCGTTTGCTCCTATGTGCTCCTTGTCATCCGTACTTTGATGCCATAACCTGAAAATGCACAGAGGCAACTCCAATAGACCACGAATTTGGCTCCAAAGTGGCAACCGGACAACAAAATGACACTTTGCACAAAAATTCAATAAAAGCATATAAGTCATGTCATTTCACGAATAAACACGGGCATTTCATAGGTCATTCATAAGCTTAAAATGCACTAATTAAAGTCACATCAAATTCCCCTACGACTAAGCTTTGCTTGTCCTCAAGCAAATGAATTAGAAAACATCCAAGTTCACAAATGACAAGTTCGGTCCATTGAGATTCAAGCAATCACAATTTAGCTTAAACTGTTCCACGAACAAACTAAACCTACACATGCAAGAACATCAACCAAACAAGTCTAAACCTCACTAATTTCTTCACACTTCAAGTAGTGGTTGATTGGGACACAGCAAAACCGACCACGACAACACCAACTCTAATCAAAAGGGCTTCAAATCGGGACATGGATCGTAAGTGGCGAGTGATTATGATGTGGCTATCGACTCGACTTCATCCGCTTCTAGATCCGCACTTTACAAACTCTGGCTAGGATCAAGGGCTACATTTGAGAACTCTTTTTCTTTCTTTTCTTTTCTTTTCTTTTTTTTTTTTTTTTTACTTACTGCATACTAGTGCTCGATTCAACACTTCACTTAGGTGTTGAACCTGCCTAGCTCACAGCCTTTGCCCTTTTGCTTAGTGCTCAACCCGACACTTCACTTAGGTGCCGAGCTTGCCTAGCTTTTCTTTTGAGCATTTTTTTTTCACAATTTAGCCACTTGATCCTTAGCCCTTTACAACTTCCACACAAGATTTCGAATTGGATTCCGTCTAATCTCAAGCCACAATCACGAAGGATCAAAAAGGGAATGAAGAACATGGAAAAGGAGTAAAAAGGGTGAAAATTCTGATTGCCTCCATCATCTTAGACCGGTGTTATCGAGCGGTACAAAAACACGTATCAAACCAATCAACCAACATACAAGAGTGATAAAATCTCTGTTCTGACCTAGACTCATTTGACATTAGCTCTAACAAGCTGGTTATAGGTTCTAAGTGGAACAATCTAAACATCATTGTGAAGACTTGAAGTCAATTAAACACCAAAAGTCAAGAACCGAATGATTCTACGATAGAGGAATTTGGAAACAATCAAGATCATGCAAATCATCAAAGCATAGCATTACATCTCTACCACAAATAATCACACCAAACCTCAAACTCCCCTACGACTAACATGAGCATTGTCCTCAATGATCAAGAGAGAGATGGTAAGGTGGAACGAAGTTACCGCGTTGGTAGAGAGGAGCATAGGACGTAATAGTGGTGAAAGAGTTCCATGATGATCCTTGGTGAAGAGTGATCCAAAATGCTTGTCAAACCTTATTCAAAAAGCTAAAACAACACAAAAACCTCAAACAACAATTAAAAGCGAAAAAGTAAAGATAACATGGGGTGCATAAACAAGTGCAATAAAGCCAAAAGAGAGCCTTGATTGATCTACACACAATCACAATCAAATAAAAAGAAAACAAGGGTCTTGAGATAGAAGTGGGGCCCTGGAAATCTCACTGGGAAGGATGAACACAAAAATCACTAATCAAGTATCCTTCAATTCCGAAATCCAAAACATGAAAGATCAGAGCAAAGATCAAACAATTTAACATCCACAGCTCAACGATCACATCAAAATGGAAATATCACTTAGCATGAATTAAGATCATCAGAGTCAAAAGCGACAACCTATGCTAGCAAAGATCAATTCATTAAGGACCACTCTAAGCATTAGGCATGTAAAACGGGCAATATTACTAATAGCAACATATGAGCACGAAATCACATAATGTAAGGAGGGATGTACAAAAATAGACCCATGCGTGGTGATCAAACACACCCCTCCTCACACAAAGAAGGTAAATCAGCCCCTGAATTCATCACCTGCAACACCCAACAAAATGACATACACCACCCTGAACCAACCATCCCAAGAGAATATACCATTCACCATGAACTCAAGCAAACCACAATTTGTTAAGCGATGAACTCAAGCAGCAAACCACAATTGAAGACGCCAATGGCACAACAATCATGACAACAATCAAACCACTTAGCCAAACTCAACAAGCCAATTTTCATGGGCAAACCGTCATGAACAAATACCACAATAAATACCAATGAAAAACCAAATCATAATCACCCCAATACCTCATTAACACCCCCAAACGAATCAAACAGTGAAAAAAATTGTGGAAAAAAATTGCAGGGGTGCACGGCGTGCAGGGGTGCACGGCGTGCAGGGTGCACGGCGTGCACCTTGGAGCTAAAATTTTTCTGAATCCTCCTGGACAGCACGTGCACCAACCGTGCACGGTGCACGGCGTGCATCATGCACGGCGTGCATAGGTGCACGGCGTGCACCTCCTCAGCCTAAAATCAAATTTTTATCTCGACGAAAAATGACCAAAACACCGTCAAATCAACCCAAAACGGACCCCGAACTTCAGAATTTCAACACCTACGAGACCACAAAGGACACCACAACAACTCAAGGACCTTGAATACCCACAAAAACACACAATCATGCAATCAAATCAAGAAGAAAAGACATGAAAAACACTCGGGTTGCCTCCCGAGAAGCGCTTGGTTAACGTCTTAAGCTCGACGAAGCACACGGACCAGCTAAGTAAAACCATCCCAACTCATTACCTCTTTGAAATCGAAGTCATTACCTTGGCATGGCACACGGAACTTGAATTGAACCTTACCGACTTCGGGAGGTGTGAGCTCGGATTTCCCAGATGATGAAGTGTGAGCAATGGAGAAGGGGCCAAACCACTTGGAGTGAATTCTCTCATCGGGTGGCTTCTTAGTCTTGCTAGTCTCACCCATCGGTGCGGCTTCCTTGCCCTTCTCAGGTGGCTTCTCCACACCTTTCTTCTTAGCCTTAGGTGGAGTCTTTTGAAGCACGAAAGGTGGAGCCTCCTTTACTTCATCCTTTTTCTCCTGCACATCACTAAGAGCAAACAACTCCGCAAGACTATGACGGACAAGGTTAGTGCTATTAGTAGCCGAAGTAAGCTCATGCGGATTCTTAGGATCATGATGACTAGCATAAGACAAAGTAAACTCCATGCCATTTGAACGGTCAAAGATCATGCATTCATTATCAACCCTAAGTGTAAGTTTACCACCGTAGACATCAATCAAAGCATGAGAGGTTGCTAAGAAAGGTCGTCCTAAAATCAAAGGCACATCGGTATCACCCAAAGCATCTAGAATAACAAAATCCACAAGGAATTCAAAAGCACCGACTTTAACCAACACATCTTCAACAATACCACGAGGAGATTTCATGGTCTTATCCGCTAATTGAACATTCATGAGGGTTGGTTTTAGTTTCCCTATGCCTAGCTTCTTAAACATGCAATATGGCATAACATTGATACTAGCACCCAAATCGGCTAAGCCTCTACTTATTGCATGCTCACCAATAGTGCAAGGAATAGTAAAGCTACCTGGATCCTTAAGCTTCTCCGGTGGTTGCTTAGAGAGAATAAAAGGCGATTTTACCAAGGTCGTATTCCACGGGGTCCTCTCATAGACCAATACTCACACTTCTCATAGACGGTCTAGACATTTGAAATTGGTTTGGTTTGAATGAGAAATTCAGAAACAAAGGTAAAGAAATGCAATACTAACAAAGACTAAGCAAAAGAGAAAGGTGGTTCAAATCAAAGACAAAGGGGGCTCTCTTGGTGGGTAGTTTCATCATGCTCAAGATGACTAATTGAACAAACAAGCCAATTAAGATCGAGTTTGCATTCGGATGACCATGCATTTCACTTCTATAGACTCAATGCACTCTCGTAGCACCAAATCCCTATCCTAATACCACTCAACTTAGGCTCTCGCTCTCAAGCTAAGTGAAAAAGGATGCATTCTAAGTGTTTGATGAAATGCCAAGACACAAGACCCTCTCTTAAGACTCTATGACCACAAGGCTAGGCACAACACTCTCATATCAATGCCCTAACACTAAGAGATTCACCAAAAAGCATTTTCAAACTCAATTGAATGAAAATCCACATGCACACCAAGTGTTCGATAAAATGCCCAAGAGAGAAATCAAGTGAAAATGGTTGAAACAAGATGATCTAATCTCTTAGAACACACTCACTTCAATCCCTAGACCTACAATCTATGCAATCCAAGCACTCTCATGCATCAAATCACATTGAATGGACCAAATCAAGCAAACATGGCATAAAATGGCATTAGAACAAGTCGTATCCAAACCAAGATCAATCATGGCAAGTTCTATACAATCATCCCTCTATCATAGCACAACTAATCTACCCATCCAAGATGAACCCTAGAAACTCAGCCACACATGGCCAAGGGAGTAAAGAGAAAAGAAGGAAGAATGGTCACCAAGAACACCATGGATGAATCCTTGAGATGATCTTCACTTCTCCACTTGTAAGCACTTCTCCCAAGGTTTGTTGGCTTCAATCCTAGCTCCAATGGCTTCAAATTGCTCCAAAAATGTGTTCTAGGGTTTGAGGGTTCGTGGGTATGTGTTTGGGGTTCAAGAGAGATCCCATAATTTCCCAAAATGGCCAAAAACAAGAGTATTTATAGTGCAGGGGACAGTGCACGGCGTGCACCCATGCACGGCGTGATGCACATCTGCACGGCGTGCACCCCTGCACTCTGCAGAAAGCTCGATCTTGTAATGCTCATATCTCCCTCGTCCGGACTCCAAATGACCTCCCGTTTGCTCCTATGCGCTCCTTGTCATCCGTACTTTGATGCCATAACCTGAAAATGCACAGAGGCAACTCCAATAGACCACGAATTTGGCTCCAAAGTGGCAACCGGACAACAAAATGACACTTTGCACAAAAATTCAATAAAAGCATATAAGTCATGTCATTTCACGAATAAACACGGGCATTTCATAGGTCATTCATAAGCTTAAAATGCACTAATTAAAGTCACATCAAGCAGCCAAGAGTCAACCAAGTTGTGAAGCTCAGATTAAGATCGCAGTACAGAAACAAATGGAAGAGATCCTCGGTACAACTAATAACTGGCCTAAAAAGGAAGTCAACTTCATTGATCACAGCTTCACCAGGGATCAAAGAGGCGACCCTGACTACCGTCAGTTCAGAACAGCTCCTCAACAACGGGAAGGCTTCTATGAGCGTCCTCCCTACAACTTCCAACTCGACCAGAGCCGAAATCAATACATGGACAATGGTTATCAAGATCCTTCCAGATTCACCAGAGTACAGCAGCCTCTGAATTTTAGATCTGAGGACAATTGGGAGAGGAGAATAGCCAGGAAGTTTGATCTAATTACAGCAAGACTTGATGATCACGAGGAAAGATTTAGAGCGCAAGATGCTCTTAACAAAGGGTAGATCGCACAAGGACAGAGAATAGAGGATATGATAAATAAAATTGCTAGTGCGGTGGCTCATCTTCCCATCTTCAATCAGGCTCCGTCTCCAGACAGCTCCACCGTGAAGAACGAGCACGCTAAGGCCGTAACAACCAGGAGCAGTGAGCAGACCAGCCCGTCTGAAAAGGAAGAAATTCCCGTTTCCAATGAGGGAGAGTGCTCGGCTATCATCCCTCGACCACCACCCTTACCTATTCCAGCTAAGTGCCCCGACCCTGGTCCTTTTACTTTACCTTTGAGCATTAATGACATTGAAATCGAGCGTAGCATAATTGACCTAGGTGCTTCTATAAATGTCATGCCAATGTGTTTATATAAGAAACTGAACCTAGGGGAATTACAACCTGCCAACATGAATTTAATGTTCGCTGACAAAACTCTAAGAGAACCTAGAGGAATGATCCAGGATGTAATCACTTGCTGTGGCCCGTTCCGGTTTTTCGTTGATTATATAGTTATGGATACTCAAGAGACATATTCTACCCTTCTCTTGGGTCGGTCATTCATGGCGACAGCCGGAATTAATGTCAATGTTCCTAATGGCTCTCTAACTGTAAGGGTGGGGAAGGATACTGCAACATTCCGACTCAAGGACGGGATGAAATACATTCCTAAGGAAGAATTAAATTGTTTATCTGTAGAGATTGTGGAGTTGGCCTCGGTCAACTTCATTTCTAATGTTTCTTCCAGTTTTTCGAGATCAATTGACACTGCAGGTGCTGGACAGGGTACCGAGAAGAAGCCAGAAATATCGGTTCAGAAGCCACCTAAGAAGAAGAAGGAACTGCAAGCCTCTTCTAAACCACCAAGCAGACCTCGAGGAAAGAACAAGAAGACGGAGACCCAAATGGTCTGGAGACCAAAAATTTCGCCGTCTTCCACCGAGCCAGCTGCACCACCATTTCGTTCCGAGAAATCGGCGCCGGAACAAGTATGGAGGGAGAAGCCGAAAGCATCTCCTAAGGAAGTACTTATGATCACCGATCCTGGTGATAACAAGCCGAAGAAGAAAGAAAAAGAGAAGCCGACAGTCCTCATTCCTTCCATCGTCACACTCAAGAAGGATGACCTCTCTAGAGAGCTGTTCGGACCATTCAAGTTCGTTGATCATCTTCCCGACGGACGTACCAAGCTTTTGCATGCGAACGGGAAGAAATTCACGCTTACCGGAGAAGTCCCGAAGCTGTACTTCATGAACTCCGACGCGAGCGTGAAGGAGAATCTAAGTTGGGATGTCTCCTAATACCGTCCAGGTATCGTCCAGCTCAAGGACGTTAATAAAACAGCGCTTCGTGGGAGGCAACCCACGACTGGAGTCAGTTTTGTTTTGTTTCAACCTTGGTATTTTAGAGTCGGTTCGGGAGAGCCAAAAGTGTCAGTTTCTTTGATTTATTATTTTTCGTGTAGAGTCTGCATGTCATAGAGTCAGTCGCAAGTTGATTGAGGTCGTTTCGATTTTTCTGGATTTAACTGTGATTTTCTGAAGTTGGCCTGATTTACGAAAATATTTTCACCCGAACAGTTCAAAATTTTCGGCGAAGCCACTACCATTTTCGGCGAAACTGATTCTTGATTTTCGAACTCATTCTTCCTGTTTCCTATTTTTGGTTTGAAAATTTTCTGATTTCGGCGAAACCATCCCAACTAAATTTTCGGCGAAATCGAGCTTCCATTTTCGGCGAAACCGCTTTTTTTTTCAAATCGGTCAATCCATGTTAACTTGGAGTTTCGCCGAAACCACCCCCCTACTTTCGCCGAAACTGATTTGAAAAATCACCCAAAAATCCCCTTTAAAATTTCGGACCACCCCCTCTCTCATCCCCTCTCATTTTCGCCCAGCCACCCGAAGCCCCGCCTATCCTTTTCATATCGCCGACCGCCCCATTTCAAAACCCGCCGCCGCCGCCGTTTGCTGCCGCCCCGCCCGCACCTCTCCCCTCCTCATTCCGATCCCAACAAGCCCTAGAACGTTCGAATCGGAGCTTTGCAGCTCCAGTTCTCCGAAATCCCAGTTTTCAAGTTTTTCACTGATTCCTCTCAACTCGTTCATTTTTAGCAATCATGACTTCAAGGTAAGTTGTATGACTTTTCAATACGAATCTTTTGACATATAGATTGCTGAATTTCGTCGACGTTGACTTTCGGTTGACTTTTCGGTTTGCCTCGTTTTGCGTGCCGACTGTTTCGTGTGAACTAGGATTGACTGAACTTATAGAACTGTTCTAGGATGCTTAGGGAGTTCCGTGCTTAATTTCCATATCATTTGGTCATGTGTTGCTATGCATAAGATTAATTCTTTGAAATGTTGACTTTTGTGAGAAATGTCGGTTTGACTTTGAACTGTTGTTGATCGTTTGGCTGTCATAAGTGTTCATTCTTGATCTTATTATCGTGCTGACATTTGCAATCATATTTTACCGTCATTCTCCAAGTTTTGATAGTCTCGCCATGATTAGGGTTCAATATGCTTCAATGTTGACTTTCTAAATGTCGGTTTGACTTTTTGAACTCTGATTGTAATTATCCGATTATGGCTGTCCGAAGTATGTATTTTAATGTCTATGATTACCGGTTACTCCGCTTTACTTACCCCACTTAGTTTCCCTCGTTTCTTTGTGAAATTGAGTTTTTCTACTAAGTGTGGGGTAAGGTTTTGGTCGACTAATTTGGTTTATTCTGGTTAAGGAACACCTTTGAGCGCAGGACTAAGGCGCGACTCGATGGCGCCTGAGCTCAGGAGCTGCCGCTCCCGTCACACCCGCCATTCTGGGTCCTCCACCGGCACTCCCTCGCCATGCTGGATACCATCCCACCAGTCGCCGCCGCGCATTCCAGATCCATTTCCGGCGCATACTCATCAGCCCCGACCGCACCCCGCGGACATTGGTGAGTTGTACGGGCGACTGCAAGAGTGGCGCATCACCGACACCGCCACTCAGGAGGCTAGGTGGACTATTATGCAACAACACATGCGCCGCGCCGAGAGGCGATATGAGCGACAGCTGGAGTGGCAGCGACAGCTCGGCGATTACTTCCACTTCCCCCACCCCGACACCTCTGACCAGTGATGATCAGGTGGTGTCCTTTTCCTTGTCCTTTCTTTTTATTTATTCTTTTCGGACTTCGGTCCAACTTTTTTCTGTGTGGATCCGGGGCACTTGTCCCGGTTTCCTTTTTATGTTTCATTTGTTTTTGTTTTGTAGGCAGTTTGGAGATTTCCTTTGCTTCAGGTTCTGTTACACTTCCCTCCGCTCCAAGGATCCGTGCTTACCCTCTGAAATCAACCGTCCTCTTCCAGGTTCTTCCATTCCACTCTGAACTCTAGAATTAGTCCTGTGAGGACACAGTCCGATTTAAGTGTGGGGTAGGATGCTAGAGAACCTTGCATGAACTTGATTGCCCTTGATTGTGTTTTGTGTGCCTCGTGATTCCATTCCAGTCTCTCTAGCATTAGAATGGCTCAGTTCTTGATTTTTGATGTTAAGTTGTTGTTCAAACTTTCATAATGATGCTTAGACTGCTTAACCTAGAACTTGAGAACCAACTTGTATGCTTTGATGCTAAATTGCCTGGTCAGAACAGAATTTTAAAATCACACTTGTAGTTTGTAGCCTTGATTGCATGAAAATGACCGAATCCGACTAGCAAACCAACTGTGAGCTTTTGATCCATTGCACGTAACTTGCAATTTTAATTCTTTCTGAGTGGTTTTCTGTTTACTTGAATGAGTTAGAATTTGCATGAGACCTACTCGAGACCACACGATGACACGAGTTCTAGAAGGATAGGGGCACCTAGATTCAGCTACTAAGCCAGATAGCCTACCAAACAATAAAATCCACTAGGTTTAGACCCTTGAGCTTGGCCTGTTCTTTCGGTTCGATAATACATTACAGCCATTCCCCATTTCTTTCATTCCCCGTTGATCCCCTGTGGTTGTAGTTCTAGATTGACCTACCGGAAGTCGGTTTGTGGTAACCTGCCTATAGCCATTAAACAGGTGGTCTTAGCTAATATGTCCAGACGTGTAAACCCCTCTAGCAACTAAAAGAAAAATTGGCACAAAAGAAAAAAAGTAAAGAAAGAAAAAGAGAAAAAAATTTCGAAAAAATGATTAAGAAAAGAAAATCAGAAAAAGTTCAAAGTGTAGTTCAATAAAACGTTCTTCTCCCTACAAATGGAAGAACGAAGTCAAAAGAAAAGTTCAAAAGAAAGTGAAGAGAAAAAAATTGTGCAAAAAGAAAAAGAATAAGTGCTAGGTTGCTTGAGGGTATCATAGGACGAGCGTTCATCATTCCACCAGTGTTTGGTTAGACATTAGGAAGCCATAGATTAGATTCGAGGGAAGTTAGTCGAAAGCTACACCGCACCAAAGCCATCATCATTCATCCCCATCATCCATCTCATTATAAACCCTAGTAGTGTAGATTTCATTACGGTCCTAGCAGGGAAGTCCTTCTTGACTAGATACTCGTGTTGTCACAGTGGTGGAGATGTGGTCGAAATGCAAACCTATGACAGAATTCGGTAACAGAGAATGATCGAGAGCAGAAACACATCCTTAAACACAGAGAGTGAGAGTCCCCATTGTACTAAATATATCCTGTGTGAGGAGTCTGGTCAGTCAGGTCGAATTCGTGCATGATTGATTGCTAATTACTTGTCGTGTGAAGTTTATTAGTGAGACCAGGTAGTTTGGCTGATCAGTATGCATGTTAGGTTTCTTGTTCTAGGATCGATCTGTCTAATAATTCATTGTGCTTGATTGAGCTCCAATTTAATCGATCTTATCATTTATGAACATGAGCATTTCTATTCAGTTTGCTTGAGGACAAGCAAAAGCTTAAGTGTGGGGTATTTGATGACACTCGATTTGACGTGATTATCAGCCTCATTTAAGCAACATTTCTTTGCTTAAGACATTGTTTTTAGGGTCGAATAACGAATATTCAATCGATTGCCCTATCTCGTGCCATCTGTGTTACCTTGGCCATTTCGGGTCTATTTGATGGTTTTCTAGTGTTTTCATGTTAGCACAGGTTTTTGCCATCAAATAAAGTAGCCATGGACGTGTCTAAGGCGTAGGAACCTCGAGGAATCAAACCGGAATCGATCAAAGGAGCCAATCAAAGTGCAACCAAAGGTCTGCCCGAATACAAAGATATTTTTGCCGAAAATACCCTAGGGTTTTCGGCGAAAACAATACCACAAATCAACTGCTGGACACAGAAGGATGATTTCGGTGAAAAGATTCAACTGCTCGGACCGAAAATAATGAACAGCCGGCGAAGCCCTGAACTCAAAGCCAGTTTCGTCGAAACTATCCCTATGGTTTCGGCGAAAACATCAGCTCAGCCCGGCCCAACTAGGGTTAAGTATTTATACTTAATCCGGCGGCCCGAGAGGGGAGAGATCATAATACAACTTTTCGAGATCAGAATTCTCTGAAGTTCGGGAGCGAAGAGTTGGAGTTCGAAGAGCCGGATAGAGATCGTGACGCCATCCCTTCCATCTCGGAGAACCGGAGCTAGGAGTGCAACTTACCGAAGATCGGAGTCTGTCAGAGTCATCTGAATTAGGTTTTTCAGATCCTTTTCTGTTCTTCCTTTGGATGATGAACTCTTTCCTTGTCTTTGTGTCTTTTGTAATGATCATGAGTAGCTAAACCCTTCAGAGCTTAGACTAGATGAACCCTAAGTGACTCGGGGCTTTAAAGCGGTCACGGATCGGCGGTGATTAGATTCGAAATTCAATCAGTTCTTTTTCATGTTTGATTCGTTCTTCATTGTGCATGTTTCTTGTCTGGATTGATCACCTAGATTAGATTCTTGTTAAGCTAAGGATAGAAGCGAACGCTCGCCTTACTTTAGAACATCGAATTAAACAATTAACCTTATAATTGGAGTGTGCCTTTCGTAGGAACCGGTTAGGGTTAATTCACTGCAAGAGCAACTCATTAATCACTAGTAATTACACCAATTAATTAAGTCGTTGCGAGAGGCGACCGTACCCGGGCGGCTAGTTAATCTTGGTAGTTAGAACGGATAGAGTGAACGTTCGCCGGTCTTAAACCTAAGGGTAAGGAGTTATGGTGGTGTCTTAGTAATTGATTGAATGAGAATCGAAATCCGCTGATCTGTTGATTGCCAATGCTCTAGGAAACGAAGGGGGATTCAAAGTCTAAGTTCGCCTGTCATTCTTGTTTCCAAACCCTAATTCTCAATCTGCTTTAGTTTAATCTTTTTAATTTTTCTGCATTTCTTAGAAGTAGAAGTCGTGGAACTCACACCACGCACAACGTGTTTACCTTTGAGTATTTTGCTAGTTCTGAAGTAACCAATCATAGAAAGCCCTCGGAATACGATCTGCTATACGCTTTTTCTTAGCATTAGTAGTTTTTATTTGGCTGAACGTCCGAACAACGACCGGAGGTCTCACCAAATTGGCGCCGTTGCCGGGGACTTCTTTTGATTGTTCGAAAGAAGAACTGGCAATTTATTCTTCTATTTTCCATCTTTCATTTTTCCACCCACTTCGATTTTACGCCGGTATGTTTGCTTTTGTTGCTTGTAGGTTGTTCTACAGGTTCATGAACCGCTCGATTGCTCATTCTCAGTTTAAGCCGGGTAATTCTGCTTCGCCGAAGAAACGCGAGCTCAGAAGCAAGTCATAACCACACCGCCTACACCACCTATCCCTCAAAAGATTGAGGAGTTGAAGGAGAACTCCTCATCTTCATCCGTTTCATCCACTACTTCAGATTCACCACCACCTTCTCCTCCCGTACTAGCTGCTCAGCGCACCGTGGCGGATTACTGTAGACCAAATGCGACTTACCTCCGAGCTAGCGTCGTCGTGCCACACAAGCGATGATGACCCCGACGAAAAGATCACAATCTCTTTCCTGAGCATGGTCTCTAAGGATCTTCAATTCGAAGGGAAGCCGCAAGAAAACCCCCGTAAACATTTGGAAAACTTCCTTGACATGTGCGAGACGTTTAAAAAAGGGAATCTCGGTAAGAATAATCTTTGCTTACGAGTATTCCCATTCTCTCTTAAAGGCAATGCCAAGATATGGCTCAGCTCAAAACCACCTGGCTATTACACTGACTGGGATAGTCTAGCTCAAGACTTCATAGAAGAATACTATCCCCCTTCAAGAACTACATTCTACAAGGATAGTATCGCTAGATTCTCTCAGAAGGAAGGAGTAAGTTTACACGACGCGTGGAACGACTTCCAAGCGCTTCTCTCTGAATGCCCTCATCACGGATTCAACCAGGGCAGCTAGCTGAAATTTTTGCCCAAGGGATGAATGAAGAAACAGCTGAATGGGTCAACATCTTAGCTGATGGCGACTGCACAGCACTTGAACCAGAAGCTGCTCTACTTCACTTTGCAGATTGCGCATCTAAATCCAGAAATAGGGAAAGACAGTTTGGAGCAGCCAAGAGTCAACCAAGTTGTGAAGATCAGATTAAGATCGCAGTACAGAAACAAATGGAAGAGATCCTCGGTACAACTAATAACTGGCCTAAAAAGGAAGTCAACTTCATTGATCACAGCTTCACCAGGGATCAAAGAGGCGACCCTGACTACCGTCAGTTCAGAACACCTCCTCAACAACGGGAAGGCTTCTATGAGCGTCCTCCCTACAACTTCCAACTCGACCAGAGCCGAAATCAATATATGGACAATGGTTATCAAGATCCTTCCAGATTCACCAGAGTACAGCAGCCTCTGAATTTTAGATCTGAGGACAATTGGGAGAGGAGAATAGCCAGGAAGTTTGATCTAATTACAGCAAGACTTGATGATCACGAGGAAAGATTTAGAGCGCAAGATGCTCTTAACAAAGGGCAGATAGCACAAGGACAGAGAATAGAGGATATGATAAATAAAATTGCTAGTGCGATGGCTCGTCTTCCCATCTTCAATCAGGCTCCGTCTCCAGACAGCTCCACCGTGAAGAACGAGCACGCTAAGGCCGTAACAACCAGGAGCAGTGAGCAGACCAGCCCATCTGAAAAGGAAGAAATTCCCGTTTCCAATGAGGGAGAGTGCTCGGCCGACCCTGGTCCTTTTACTTTACCTTTGAGCATTAATGACATTGAAATCGAGCGTAGCATAATTGACCTAGGTGCTTCTATAAATGTCATGCCTATGTGTTTATATAAGAAACTGAACCTAGGGGAATTACAACCTACCAACATGAATTTAATGTTCGCTGACAAAACTCTAAGAGAACCTAGAGGAATGATCCAGGATGTAATCACTTGCTGTGGCCCGTTCCGGTTTTTCGTTGATTATATAGTTATGGATACTCAAGAGACATATTCTACCCTTCTTTTGGGTCGGTCATTCATGGCGACAGCCGGAATTAATGTCAATGTTCCTAATGGCTCTCTAACTGTAAGGGTGGGGAAGGATACTGCAACATTCCGTCTCAAGGACGGGATGAAATACATTCCTAAGGAAGAATTAAATTGTTTATCTGTAGAGATTGTGGAGTTGGCCTCGGTCAACTTCATTTCTAATGTTTCTTCCAGTGTTTCGAGATCAATTGACACTGCAGGTGCTGGACAGGGTACCGAGAAGAAGCTAGAAATATCGGTTCAGAAGCCACCTAAGAAGAAGAAGGAACTGCAAGCCTCTTCTAAACCACCGAGCAGACCTCGAGGAAAGAACAAGAAGACGGAGACCCAAATGGTCTGGAGACCAAAAATTTCGCCGTCTTCCACCGAGCCAGCTGCACCACCATTTCGTTCCGAGAAACTGGCGCCGGAACAAGTATGGAGGGAGAAGCCGAAAGCATCTCCTAAGGAAGTACTTATGATCACCGATCCTGGTGATAACAAGCCGAAGAAGAAAGAAAAAGAGAAGCCGACAGTCCTCATTCCTTCCATCGTCACACTCAAGAAGGATGATCTCTCTAGAGAGCTGTTCGGACCATTCAAGTTCGTTGATCATCTTCCCGACGGACGTACCAAGCTTTTGCATGCGAACGGGAAGAAATTCACGCTTACCGGAGAAGTCCCGAAGCTGTACTTCATGAACTCCGACGCGAGCGTGAAGGAGAATCTAAGTTGGGATGTCTCCTAATACCGTCCAGGTATCGTCCAGCTCAAGGACGTTAATAAAACAGCGCTTCGTGGGAGGCAACCCACGACTGGAGTCAGTTTTGTTTTGTTTCAACCTTGGTATTTTAGAGTCGGTTCGGGAGAGCCAAAAGTGTCAGTTTGTTTGATTTATTATTTTTCGTGTAGAGTCTGCATGTCATAGAGTCAGTAGCAAGTTGATTGAGGTCGTTTCGATTTTTCTGGATTTAACTGTGATTTTCTGAAGTTGGCCTGATTTACGAAAATATTTTCACCCGAACAGTTCAAAATTTTCGGCGAAGCCACTACCATTTTCGGCGAAACTGATTCTTGATTTTCGAACTCATTCTTCCTGTTTCCTATTTTCGGTTTGAAAATTTTCTGATTTCGGCGAAACCATCCCAACTAAATTTTCGGCGAAACCGAGCTTCCATTTTCGGCGAAACCGCTTTTTTTTTTCAAATCGGTCAATCCATGTTAACTTGGAGTTTCGCCGAAACCACCCCCTACTTTCGCCGAAACTGATTTGAAAAATCACCCAAAAATCCCCTTTAAAATTTCGGACCACCCCCTCTCTCATCCCCTCTCATTTTCGCCCAGCCACCCGAAGCCCCGCCTATCCTTTTCATATCGCCGACCGCCCCATTTCAAAACCCGCCGCCGCCGCCGTTTGCTGCCACCGTCGCCGACCGCCACCGCACCTCTCCCCTCCTCATTCCGATCCCAACAAGCCCTAGAACGTTCGAATCGGAGCTTTGCAGCTCAGTTCTCCGAAATCCTAGTTTTCAAGTTTTTCACCGATTCCTCTCAACTCGTTCATTTTTAGCAATCATGACTTCAAGGTAAGTTGTATGACTTTTCAATACGAATCTTTTGACATATAGATTGCTGAATTTCGTCGAGGTTGACTTTCGGTTGACTTTTCGGTTTGCCTCGTTTTGCGTGCCGACTGTTTCGTGTGAACTAGGATTGACTGAACTTATAGAACTGTGCTAGGATGCTTAGGGAGTTCCGTGCTTAATTTCCATATCATTTGGTCATGTGTTGCTATGCATAAGATTAATTCTTTGAAATGTTGACTTTTGTGAGAAATGTCGGTTTGACTTTGAACTGTTGTTGATCGTTTGGCTGTCATAAGTGTTCATTCTTGATCTTATTATCGTGCTGACATTTGCAATCATATTTTACCGTCATTCTCCAAGTTTTGATAGTCTCGCCATGATTAGGGTTCAATATGCTTCAATGTTGACTTTCTAAATGTCGGTTTGACTTTTTGAACTCTGATTGTAATTATCCGATTCTGGCTGTTCCGAAGTATGTATTTTAATGTCTATGATTACCGGTTACTCCGCTTTACTTACCCCACTTAGTTTCCCTCGTTTCTTTGTGAAATTGAGTTTTTCTACTAAGTGTGGGGTAAGGTTTTGGTCGACTAATTTGGTTTCATTCTGGTTAAGGAACACCTATGAGCGCAGGACTAAGGCGCGACTCGATGGCGCCTCGAGCTCAGGAGCTGCCGCTCCTGTCACACCCGCCATTCTGGGTCCTCCACCGGCACTCCCTCGCCATGCTGGATACCATCCCACCAGTCGCCGCCGCGCATTCCAGATCCATTTCCGGCGCATACTCATCAGCCCCGACCGCACCCCGCGGACATTGGTGAGTTGTACGGGCGACTGCAAGAGTGGCGCATCACCGACACCGCCACTCAGGAGGCTAGGTGGACTATTATGCAACAACACATGCGCCGCGCCGAGAGGCGATATGAGCGACAGCTGGAGTGGCAGCGACAGCTCGGCGATTACTTCCACTTCCCCCACCCCGACACCTCTGACCAGTGATGATCAGGTGGTGTCCTTTTCCTTGTCCTTTCTTTTTATTTATTCTTTTCGGACTTCGGTCCAACTTTTTTCTGTGTGGATCCGGGGCACTTGTCCCGGTTTCCTTTTTATGTTTCATTTGTTTTTGTTTTGTAGGCAGTTTGGAGATTCCTTTGCTTCAGGTTCTGTTACACTTCCCTCCACTCCAAGGATCCGTGCTTATCCTCTGAAATCAACCGTCCTCTTCCAGGTTCTTCCATTCCACTCTGAACTCTAGAATTAGTCCTGTGAGGACACAGTCCGATTTAAGTGTGGGGTAGGATGCTAGAGAACCTTGCATGAACTTGATTGCCCTTGATTGTGTTTTGTGTGCCTCGTGATTCCATTCCAGTCTCTCTAGCATTAGAATGGCTCAGTTCTTGATTTTTGATGTTAAGTTGTTGTTCAAACTTTCATAATGATGCTTAGACTGCTTAACCTAGAACTTGAGAACCAACTTGTATGCTTTGATGCTAAATTGCCTGGTCAGAACAGAATTTTAAAATCACACTTGTAGTTTGTAGCCTTGATTGCATGAAAATGACCGAATCCGACTAGCAAACCAACTGTGAGCTTTTGATCCATTGCACGTAACTTGCAATTTTAATTCTTTCTGAGTGGTTTTCTGTTTACTTGAATGAGTTAGAATTTGCATGAGACCTACTCGAGACCACACGATGACACGAGTTCTAGAAGGATAGGGGCACCTAGATTCAGCTACTAAGCCAGATAGCCTACCAAACAATAAAATCCACTAGGTCTAGACCCTTGAGCTTGGCCTGTTCTTTTGGTTCGATAATACATTACAGCCATTCCCCATTTCTTTCATTCCCCGTTGATCCCCTGTGGTTGTAGTTCTAGATTGACCTACCGGAAGTCGGTTTGTGGTAATCTGCCTATAGCCATTAAACAGGTGGTCTTAGCTAATATGTCCAGACGTGTAAACCCCTCTAGCAACTAAAAGAAAAATCGGCACAAAAGAAAAAAAGTAAAGAAAGAAAAAGAGAAAAAAATTTCGAAAAAATGATTAAGAAAAGAAAATCAGAAAAAGTTCAAAGTGTAGTTCAATAAAACGTTCTTCTCCCTACAAATGGAAGAACGAAGTCAAAAGAAAAGTTCAAAAGAAAGTGAAGAGAAAAAAATTGTGCAAAAAGAAAAAGAATAAGTGCTAGGTTGCTTGAGGGTATCATAGGACGAGCGTTCATCATTCCACCAGTGTTTGGTTAGACGTTAGGAAGCCATAGATTAGATTCGAGGGAAGTTAGTCGAAAGCTACACCGCACCAAAGCCATCATCATTCATCCCCATCATCCATCTTATTATAAACCCGAGTAGTGTAGATTTCATTACGGTCCTAGCAGGGAAGTCCTTCATGACTAGATACTCGTGTTGTCACAGTGGTGGAGATGTGGTCGAAATGCAAACCTATGACAGAATTCGGTAACAGAGAATGATCGAGAGCAGAAACACGTCCTTAAACACAGAGAGTGAGAGTCCCCATTGTACTAAATATATCCTGTGTGAGGAGTCTGGTCAGTCAGGTCGAATTCGTGCATGATTGATTGCTAATTACTTGTCGTGTGCAGTTTATTAGTGAGACCAGGTAGTTTGGCTGATCAGTATGCATGTTAGGTTTCTTGTTCTAGGATCGATCTGTCTAATAATTCATTGTGCTTGATTGAGCTCCAATTTAATCGATCTTATCATTTATGAACATGAGCGTTTCTATTCAGTTTGCTTGAGGACAAGCAAAAGCTTAAGTGTGGGGTATTTGATGACACTCGATTTGACGTGATTATCAGCCTCATTTAAGCAACATTTCTTTGCTTAAGACATTGTTTTTAGGGTCGAATGACGAATATTCAATCGATTGCCCTATCTCGTGCCATCTGTGTTACCTTGGCCCGTTTCGGGTCTATTTGATGGTTTTCTAGTGTTTTCATGTTAGGACAGGTTTTTGCCATCAAATAAAGTAGCCATGGACGTGTCTAAGGCGTAGGAACCTCGAGGAATCAAACCGGAATCGATCAAAGGAGCCAATCAAAGTGCAACCAAAGGTCTGCCCGAATACAAAGATATTTTCGCCGAAAATACCCTAGGTTTTCGGCGAAAACAATACCACAAATCAACTGCTGGACACAGAAGGATGATTTTGGCGAAAAGATTCAACTGCTCGGACCGAAAATAATGAACAGCCGGCGAAGCCCTGAACTCAAAGCCAGTTTCGCCGAAACTATCCCTATGGTTTCGGCGAAAACATCAGCTCAGCCCGGCCCAACTAGGGTTAAGTATTTATACTTAATCCGGCGGCCCTAGAGGGGAGAGATCATAATACAACTTTTCAAGATCAGAATTCTCTGAAGTTCGGGAGCGAAGAGTTGGAGTTCGAAGAGCCGGATAGAGATCGTGACGCCATCCCTTCCATCTCGGAGAACCGGAGCTAGGAGTGCAACTTACCGAAGATCGGAGTCTGTCAGAGTCATCTGAATTAGGTTTTTCAGATCCTTTTCTGTTCTTCCTTTGGATGATGAACTCTTTCCTTGTCTTTGTGTCTTTTGTAATGATCATGAGTAGCTAAACCCTTCAGAGCTTAGACTAGATGAACCCTAAGTGACTCAGGGCTTTAAAGCAGTCACGGATCAGCGGTGATTAGATTCGAAATTCAATCAGTTCTTTTTCATGTTTGATTCGTTCTTCATTGTGCATGTTTCTTGTCTGGATTGATCACCTAGATTAGATTCTTGTTAAGCTAAGGATAGAAGCGAACGCTCGCCTTACTTTAGAACATCGAATTAAACAATTAACCTTATAATTGGAGTGTGCCTTTCGTAGGAACCGGTTAGGGTTAATTCACTGCAAGAGTAACTCATTAATCACTAGTAATTACACCAATTAATTAAGTCGTTGCGAGAGGCGACCGTACCCGGGCGGCTAGTTAATCTTGGTAGTTAGAACGGATAGAGCGAACGTTCGCCGGTCTTAAACCTAAGGGTAAGGAGTTATGGTGGTGTCTTAGTAATTGATTGAATGAGAATCGAAATCCGCTGATCTGTTGATTGCCAATGCTCTGGGAAACGAAGGGGGATTCAAAGTCTAAGTTCGCCTGTCATTCTTGTTTCCAAACCCTAATTCTCAATCTGCTTTAGTTTAATCTTTTTAATATTTATGCATTTCTTAGAAGTAGAAGTCGTGGAACTCACACCACGCACAACGTGTTTACCTTTGAGTATTTTGCTAGTTCTGAAGTAACCAATCATAGAAAGCCCTCGGAATAGATCTGCTATACGCTTTTTCTTAGCATTAGTAGTTTTTATTTGGCTGAACGTCCGAACAACGACCGGAGGTCTCACCAAATTGGCGCCGTTGCCAGGGACTTCTTTGATTGTTCGAAAGAAGAACTGGCAATTTATTCTTCTATTTTCCATCTTTCATTTTTCCACCCACTTCGATTTTACGCCGGTATGTTTGCTTTTGTTGCTTGTAGGTTGTTCTACAGGTTCATGAACCGCTCGATTGCTCATTCTCAGTTTAAGCCGGGTAATTCTGCTTCGCCAAAGAAACCGCGAGCTCAGAAGCAAGTCATAACCACACCGCCTACACCACCTATCCCTCAAAAGATTGAGGAGTTAAGGAGAACTCCTCATCTTCATCCGTTTCATCCACTACTTCATATTCACCACCACCTTCTCCTCCCGTACTAGCTGCTCAGCGCACCGTGGCGGATTACTGTAGACCAAATGCGGCTTACCTCCGAGCTAGCGTCGTCGTGCCACACAGCGATGACGACCCCGACGAAAAGATCACAATCTCTTTCCTGAGCATGGTCTCTAAGGATCTTCAATTCGAAGGGAAGCCGCAAGAAAACCCCCGTACACATTTGGCAAACTTCCTTGACATGTGCGAGACGTTTAAAAAAGGGAATCTCGGTAAGAATAATCTTTGCTTACGAGTATTCCCATTCTCTCTTAAAGGCAATGCCAAGATATGGCTCAGCTCAAAACCACTTGGCTATTACACTGACTGGGATAGTCTAGCTCAAGACTTCATAGAAGAATACTATCCCCCTTCAAGAACTACATTCTACAAGGATAGTATCGCTAGATTCTCTCAGAAGGAAGGAGTAAGTTTACACGACGCGTGGAACGACTTCCAAACGCTTCTCTCTGAATGCCCTCATCACGGATTCAACCAGGGGCAGCTAGCTGAAATTTTTGCCCAAGGGATGAATGAAGAAACAGCTGAATGGGTCAACATCTTAGCTGATGGCGACTGCACAGCACTTGAACCAGAAGCTGCTCTACTTCACTTTGCAGATTGCGCATCTAAATCCAGAAATAGGGAAAGACAGTTTGGAGCAGCCAAGAGTCAACCAAGTTGTGAAGCTCAGATTAAGATCGCAGTACAGAAACAAATGGAAGAGATCCTCGGTACAACTAATAACTGGCCTAAAAAGGAAGTCAACTTCATTGATCACAGCTTCACCAGGGATCAAAGAGGCGACCCTGACTACCGTCAGTTCAGAACACCTCCTCAACAACGGGAAGGCTTCTATGAGCGTCCTCCCTACAACTTCCAACTCGACCAGAGCCGAAATCAATACATGGACAATGGTTATCAAGATCCGTCCAGATTCAATACGATCTGCTATACGCTTTTTCTTAGCATTAGTAGTTTTTAATTGGTTGAACGTCCGAACAACGACCGGAGGTCTCACCATTTGTACAGTCTATAGGGGAACTGTATATACTTTGTATGTGAATTATACACTCTGTATTTATTTTTGTACAATTTGTACAACATTTGTATACCAACTGTATACACTTTATACGAGAGTGGTACACTCTGCATTTATTTTTGTACAATTTATTTTTTTGTACATTAGGATTGTAAATAGTTCATACAAATTGTATACATTCTATATGAAATCCGTACACTTTGTATGTCATTGTACAATCTGTATATGACATACACTCTCTATTAAATTCGTAGAGATTGTAGAGACGAAAAAAATTCAATATGTCATTATTGGCGCTCCCATATATAAATGATGTCCCGAAAATTAGGATCTCTCTCCGGCCAACTCGTTATTCGACCGAGAAAATAGTTTGCCGAAAAGAGATCCCATTCAAATGAGATGAAAAGGTTAAAAAGAACAAGTAAAAATATTGAACGTTAGATTAAATGAAGGGCTTATATTAATGTCGCGTTGGAGATAGCATTATTATTGCTGTCTCCGGAACTGTGCTCTATAGATATCCTCCAACGAAACGACCCCGATGTGATATGTGATATCTATATTTTAAATCTATTTATTGACTTACCAAATAATGTAATTAAAAAGTGCATTGTATATACGTTTTTTATAGGAAAAACCTAATCACTTTACCCCCTCCTCAATAAGTCAAAACTAGGAATCCAAAAGTTAATTGGCGTTGATAACCACGATCTGAAAATTATAACCGTTACTTTTTTCCTTTCTCAGTATTCGGTCCTACTTGGAGAGTTGGCGTGCTTCGAGGGCGAATTCGGAGTCAGTAGAGTGTCAGTCTCGACATTGTATGAGCATGGACGGCGAGAAGCTACCAACAGAGGAATCGCTTCTCAGAGAAATGGTCGACAAGCTCCGTAACCATGCTTCCTGGATCCAATTCATTGACAAGTTTGAGTCTACTTCAGCAGCCATCCATGCGCTCATAGGAAGTGCGGCTAATGGAGATGAAGGTCGAGGAAGAGATAAAGGAGCTCGTGAAAAAGGAAGAAGAGCTGAAGAAAGCTCAGGAGGCTGTCAAGAGGAAGTCGTCGAAGCTCGAAGCAAGGGAGGAGGCGTTTGAGGTCCTAATTAAGAAGGTGATTGAGGATTAGTCAGGACCTCAATTCCTCCGTTCCTCAATTCCTTCATAGTCAGGACCTCAAACGCCTCCTCCCTAGCTTCGAGCTCCGACGACTTCCTCTTGACAGCCTCCTAAGCTTTCTTCAGCTTTTTTCTTTTTTTCTCGAGCTCCTTCATCTCTTCCTTGACCTTCATCTCCATTAGCCGCTGATGACACTCGATTTGACGTGATTATCAGCTACATTTCCTTGCTTAAGACATGGTTTTTAGGGTAGAATAACGAATATTCGATCAATTGCTCTATCTCGTGCCATTTGTGTTACTTTGGCCCGTTTCGGGTCTATTTGATGGTTTTCTAGTGTTTTTATGTTAGCACAGGTTTTTGCCATCAAATAAAGTAGCCAAGGACGTGTCTAAGGCGTTGGAACCTCGAGGAATTGCACCGGAATCGACCCAAGGAGCCAATCAAGTCGAACCAATTCCTGCCTCGGTTTACAAAGGAGTTTTCGCCGAAAACCCCCTAGTGTTTTCGGCGAAAATGCATGAAGAAATCCACTGATGTCAACCGAAGGATATTTTCGGCAAAAACCCTAAGTTTTCGCCAAAAACTGTTGGGCCGAAAACCACAGAAGAAACAGCCGGCGGTCATCCACTTTTGCAAAGGAATTTTCGGGGAAAATTCCTTAATATTTTCGCCGAAAATCCTAGTTAAAATCCGGCGGTATTAGGGTTAAGTATAAATAATTAACTGGCGGCCCAAATTTGAGGATACCTCATAATATCAATCATAATTTCCAGACCTAGAAGTTGGAGAGAGAGTTTGGAGAGTTCAAAGAATCGTGGAGAGATCGTGACGCCATCCCTTCACCTCGGAGACTCGGAGCTTGGATTGAAGATTACCGGAGATTGAAGCTTCACGAATTCGTCAAATTCGGTTTTACAGTTCTTCTCTGTTCTTCCTACCTGAGATGTATTCCTTGTTTGTTTTCAATTCTCTTGTTTCTGATATGAGTAGCTAAACTCGTAGAGCTTAGATTAGATGAACCCTAAGTGACCCAGGGCTTTAAAGCGGTCACGGATCGGCGGTAATTAGATTCAAAGTTCAATCAGTTTCTCTTTGCATGGTTGTTTTGTTCTTGATTGTTGTACTGCATTTCTTATCTAGTTGACGCCTAGATTAGTTTCATTGTTCATGTGTTTCTTTTCTGGTTGATCGCCTAGATTAGGTTTTTGCAAGCTAGGGTTAGTCGCCAGACATCTCCCTGCTTTGGCGCATAAACTTGTCTTTCATGATCACCTAGTTTAGATTCTTGTTAAGCTGTGGATAGAAGCGAACGCTCGCCTCTCTTTAAAACATCAATTCAACCAGTTAAACTTATAATTGGAGTGTGCCTTTCGTAGGAACCGATTAGGTTAATCCACTGCAAGAGTAACTCATAAATCATTAGTAATTGCACCAGTTATTTAAGTCCTTGCGAGAGGCGACCGTACCCGGGCGACTAATTAATCTTGGTAGTTAGATCGGATAGAGCGAACTTCGCCAGTCTTAAACCTAAGGGTCAGGAGTTATGGTGGTGTATAGAAATTGATTGAATGAGAATTGAAAACCGCTGGTCTTGTGATTGTTGTTGCTTTGGTGATCTAAGGGGGATTCGAAATCTAAGCTTGTATGTCGTCTGTTTAAACCAACCAATCATTCTGTCTTTTAATTTCATTTTAAATTTTCCTGCATATTAGTCTAGAAGTCGTGGAACTCACACCACGCACAACGTGTTTAAACCTAAATAAATTGCCAGCTTCTTTGAGTAGTCAATTAGAAGAAACCATGTGGAATACGATCTGCTTAGCTTTCTAGCTTGGTAGTATTTGATCATTGTTCTGCAGCTCATCAAATTGGCGCCGTTGCCGGGGACTCTTCTATATTGTTTGAAAGAAGAGTTGGCATTTTATTCTTCTATTTTCCATCTTTCATTTTCCATCACACTTCGATTTTACACCGGTTGTGTTTGTTTTTGTCTCTTGCAGGTTAAGAAAATTCAGAAGCAAATCACTTCCGATCCACCTTCCCATACCGCAATGGTGCTCAAAAGAGTCTTTCAGATTACAATAAGCCAAGTGCTACTAGTGTTCGTTCTTCATCTTTGTGCCGCGCAATGAAGACGGTCCTGACTATGAGATCAAGATCCCCTTCCTGGAAATGATTTCTAGGGATTTACAATTTGAAGGCAGGCCATTAGACAATCCGTGCACGCATCTGACGATTTCCTTGATCTCTGCAGCACTTTCAAGAACGGGGAATCTCGACAAGAACACTCTTTGACTTGTGAGCTTTCCCGTTCTCTCTGAAAGGTGCAGCTAAAGGTGGCTCACTGGAAAACCACCTGGCTACTACACTGACTGGGAGACTCTTGCTCAGGAATTCATAGAGGAATACTTCCCTCCTTCCAGAACAACTGCTTATAGGAAAAACATCTCAAGGTTCAGACAGAGAGAAGGAGTAAGTTTACATGATGCTTGGAACGAATTCCAGGAACTCCTCCACGATTGCCCTCATCATGGCTTCACTCAGAGGCAACTAGCTGAGATCTTTGCTTGGGGTATGAACGAAGAGTCATCTGAATGGGTTAACTCCTTAGCTGATGGAGACTACACCGCACTCACACCAGAAGCTGACTCTTCTTCACTTTACAAACTGCGCATCCAAATCTAGAAGCTGGGAGAGACAGTTTGGAGCAGCTAAGAGCCGACCAAGCCGTGAAGATCAGATCAAGGTTGAAGTACAAAAAGAAATGAAGAAGATTTTCGGTAACTGGTCTTCAGAGGAAGTGAACTTTATTGATCAAGGCTTCACCAACAATCAAAGAGGCTACCCCGACTATCGTCAGTTCAGACAACCTCCTCAACAACAAGGAAGCTTTCAAGAGCGTCCTCCTTACAGTTTCGGATTCAACCAGAGTCAGAATCAGTACTTGAGCGATAGTTATCAAGATCAACCTCAGAGATCTACATCAGGGAACATAAGGGATATCGAGGTAGACAAGAAGCTCAACCTGATCATGGCAAGGCTCAATAACTATGAGGAGAAATTTAAGCTTCAAGCCGTCATAAATCAAGAACATGAAGCTCGAGGTCAACGAATGGAGAGCATGATTAATAACATGTTTAGCTTGCTAACTAGTAGCCCCCTCCTTAATCAATCATCGGTTCAAGTCGACTCTACCATTAGGAAGGAGCACGTCAAGGGCGTCTCCACAAGAAGCGACAAGCAATCAGCTGATACTGTAGCTCTTGAATCGGCCATAATTCCTGATGCTATAGCCATTGACAAGCCAGAGATCGAGGAGGAGGATAGAGAAGAAGAAGAGGAGGTGACTGCCCCGCCTCCCTTGGCAAAGACGGCACCCGCGCCACCTCTCCCTCCATATCAACCTCGGATTCCGTTTCCTAAGGCTGCACAATCAAAGGAGAAAGATCATGATACCCGGTACAGAAAGTGGTATGGATACTTGAAGAACACGAATATGAATACACCAGTTACTGATGCTATCCAGGTGATACCGGAGGCTGACAAAGTCGCAAAGGATCCTGCGAAGAACAAAAAGAAGGAAGAGTTGTCTTCCGTCTCCCTCGAGGGACAATGCTCCGTCATCCAGAGCCAGGCGACACCCATACCTCCCCCAGCTAAGTGTCGAGATCTCGGTGTTTTTACTTTGCCTTGCACTATTAATGATGTGAAGATTGATCGTAGTGTAACTGATCTAGGTGCTTCTATTAATGTTATGCCTACCTGCCTGTTTGAGATATTGAACCTAGGAGAGTTGAAACCAATTAGCATGCATTTAGTGTTTGCCGACAGATCTGTTAAACTACTTAGGGGAATAATAGAAAACGTGGCTGTCAGTTGTGGTCCTTTTACTATTATGGCTGATTTTGTTGTTATGGATACCCGAGGGGAAGATGTCACTCTTCTCCTAGGCCGACCGTTTATGGCGACAGCCGGCATTACCATTAATGTCCTGAATGGCTCGTTGACATTAAGGGTCGGCAAGGACACCATGACATTTCGCCTCAAGGACGGTATGCAAGTCCCAGTCAAAGAAGAGATGCATTGCTTATCTGTTGAAGCTGTGGAGTTGGCTTCGGTCAACTCCGTTACTAATGAAAAAGCTAGAGTTTCTTCAGAAATTTGCTTGCCAGGTGGTGGACAGGTCCTAATTGAAGAATGAGCTGCCGGCACAAAAGCCGAGAAAGAAGGAGGATCCGACGGCATCTCCTCATGAATCGCCAAAAGTTAAAGATCCTGGTGAGATAAAGAAGGAGAATAAAGAGAAGACGAAGGCGGTTTGGAAGCCGATCGCTCAGCCCCCGTCTACCGAGCCACCGGAGAAGAGTGATCCTCTGAAGGACGCTCCTTCGAAAGAATGTTCGGGCCATTTGAAATCTCTGGTCATCTTCCCGGAGAACGAACCAAGTTAATTCACGCAAACGGGAAGAAGTTCACACTTGTCGGAGGATCCCCAAGGCCATATTTCATGAACTCCGACTCGGGCCTAAGAGAAATCCTGAGTTGGGATGTCTCTTGATCGCCTCCAGGTATCGTCCAGCTCAAGGACGTTAAGCAAGAGCGCTTCGTGGGAGGCAACCCACGGTTGGAGTCCGTTTTGAATTTTTGAGTCAGTCTTTTCGTCGTTCGAGTTAGGTTCGGGGCAGCCAAAGTGTCAGTTTAATTTCCTTTCGTTTTGATTTGTTTTCGGTTGGGTTTTGAAAAAAAAGGGTTTTAAAATCATTTTTCGGCGAGAATTGAAAATTCTCGCCGAAAACTTTTCCCAAATTGCAAACAGTAGCGTTTCCATTATTTTTGCCAATTTTCGAAGATGTTTTCGGCGAACACTTATAAAGTTTTCGCCGAAAACTTGTGTTGTTTTGAAAATCAGTTTCCTTTTTCGGTCCGATTCCAACGCATACTTGATCGTCCAAATCGGAGCTCTGTAGCTCCGGGTATTCCCGAAACAAGTTTTTCACGGTTTTGGCCAACTTCCTCGCTTTCCGTCCATTTTCTTGAGTCGTGTCTAAAAGGTTAGTTGTTGGGTTTTCAATTTTGAATCTTTTGACATGCTAATTATTGAATTTCGACGAGTTTAAATTCTGTCTACCTCGTTTTGCGTGCCTGTTGTTTCGGTGTGATTTTTTCTGAACTGCTTGAGCTTAGATCTTCTAGATTGCTCTAGGAGTGTCGTGCCGTGAATTTGAAAAAAAAAAAAAGAGTCGAAATATTTTAAAAATTCCCCTAAACCTTCTTTGTTCGACTTTTGTTCTGTGTGGATCCGGGACACTTGTCCCGGTATCCTTTTGATCTTTTTGTTGTTTTTGTTTTGTAGGAACTCGAGTAGCTACTCCGCTCCGCTCCAGATTATCCGTGCTCATCCCCTACGCCGACCATCTCATTCCAGGTTCTTCGTATCTCTCTACTCTAGTTTAGTCCTGTGAGGACACATAACGATTTAAGTGTGGGGTAGGATGCTAGAGAACCTTGCATGAACTTGATTGCCCTTAATTGTGTGTTGTGTGTTTCTCGGTGCCTTTCCAGTTTCTCTAGCATTAGAATTGCTCGGTTCTTGATTTTTTATATTAAGTTGTTGTTCAATCTGTCATAATGATGCTTAGATTGCTTAACCTAGAACCTGAAAACCAACGTGTATACTTTGTTGCTAAATTGCCTGGTCAGAACAGAATTTTAAAAATCACACTTGTAGTTTGTAGCCTTGATTGCATGAAAATGACCGAATCCGACTAGCAAACCAAATGTGAGCTTTTGATCCATTGCACGTAACTTGCAATTTCAATTCTTTTTGAGTGGTTTTCTGTTTGCTTGAATGAGTTAGAATTTGCATGAGACCTACTCGAGACCACACGATGACACGAGTTCTAGAATGACAGGGGCACCTAGATTCAGCTACTAAGCCAGATAGCCTACCCAACGTTAAATCCATTAGGTTTAAACCCTTGAGCTTGGCCTGTTCTTTCGGTTCGATATACATTACAGCCATTCCCCATTCTTTCATTCCCCGTTGATCCCCTGTGGTTGTAGTTCTAGATTGACCTACCGGAAGTCGGTTTGTGGTAACATGCCTATAGCCATTAAACAGGTGGTCTTAGCTATTATGTCCAAACGTGTAAACCCCTCTAGCAACTAAAAGAAAGAATCGGCACAAAAGAAAAAAAATAAAATAAAGAAGAAAAGAAGCAAATTTCGAAAAAAAAGTAAGAAAAAGAAGAAAAATCAGAAAAGCCAAAAAGTTTCAAGTTCAAAAAAAACGTTCTTCTCCCTACATATGGAAGAACGAAGTCAAAAGAAAAGAAATGCGTAGAGAAAATAAAGTGCTAGGTTGCTTGAGGGTATCATAGGACGAGCGTTCATTATTCCACCCGTGTCTGGTTAGACAGTAGGAAGCCATAGGCTAGATTCGAGGGCAGTTAGTCGAAAGCTACACCGCACCAAAGCCATCATCATACATTCCCATCATCCATCTCATCATAAACCCTTGTAGTGTAGAATTCGTTACAGTCCTAGCAGGGAAGTCCTTCTTGACTAGTTCATCGTGTTGTCACAGTGGTGGAGATGTGGTCGAATTGCAAACTTATGACAGAATTCAGTAACAGAAAATGATTGAGAGCAGAAACACGTCCCTAAACACAGAGAGTGAGAGTTTCCATTGTTCCATATATTTCCTGTGTGAGGAGTCTGGTCGGTCAGGTCAAATTTGTGCATAATTGGTTACGATTACTTGTCGTGTGCAGTTTATTAGTGAGACCATGTGGTTTGGTTGATCTGTATGCATTATAGGTTTCTTGTTCTAGGATCTATCTGTCTAATAATTCATTGTGTTTGATTGAGCTCCAATTTAATCAATCTTATCATTTGTGAACATGAGCGAGTCTATTCAGTTTGCTTGAGGACAAGCAAAAGCTTAAGTGTGGGGTATTTTGATGACACTCAATTTGACGTGATTATCAGCCTCATTTAAGCGACATTTGCTTGCTTAAGACATGGTTTTTAGGGTAGAATAACGAATATTCGATCAATTGCTCTATCTCGTGCCATTTGGGTTACTTTGGCCCGTTTCGGGTCTATTGATGGTTTTCTAGTATTTTTATGTTAGCACAGGTTTTTGTCGTCAAATAAAGTAGCCAAGGACGTGTCTAAGGCGTTGGAACCTCGAGGAATTGCACCAGAATCGACCCAAGGAGCCAATCAAGTCGAACTAATTCCTGCCTCGGTTTACAAAGGAGTTTTCGCCGAAAATCCCCTAGTGTTTTCGGTGAAAATGCATGAAGAAATCCACTGATGTCAACCGAAGGATATTTTCGGCGAAAACCCTAAGTTTTTGCCAAAACTGTTGGGCCGAAAACCACAAAAGAAACAGCCGGCGGTCATCCACTTTTGCAAAGGAATTTTCGGCGAAAATTCCTTAATATTTTGCCGAAAATCCTAGTTAAAATCCGGCGGTATTAGGGTTAAGTATAAATACTTAACCGGTGGCCCAAATTCGAGGATACCTCATAATATCAATCATAATTTCTAGACCTAGAAGTTGGAGAGAGAGTTTAGAGAGTTCAAAGAATCATGGAGAGATCGTGACGCCATCCCTTCACCTCGGAGACTCGGAGCTTGGATTGAAGATTACCAGAGATTGAAGCTTCACGGATTCGTCAAATTAGGTTTTACAGTTCTTCTCTGTTCTTCCTACCTGAGATGTATTCCTTGTTTGTTTTTAATTCTCTTGTTTCTGATATGAGTAGCTAAACTCGTAGAGCTTAGATTAGATGAACCCTAAGTGACCCAGGGCTTTAAAGCGGTCACGGATCGGCGGTAATTAGATTCGAAGTTCAATCAGTTTCTCTTTGCATGGTTGTTTTGTTCTTGATTGTTGTACTGCGTTTCTTGTCTAGTTGACGCCTAGATTAGTTTCGTTGTTCATGTGTTTCTTTTCTGGTTGATCGCCTAGATTAGGTTTTTGCAAGCTAGGGTTAGTCGCCAGACATCTCCCTACTTTGGCACATAAACTTGTCTTTCATGATCACCTAATTTAGATTCTTGTTAAGCTGAGGATAGAAGCGAACGCTCGCCTCTCTTTAAAACATCAATTCAACCAGTTAACCTTATAATTGGAGTGTGCCTTTCATAGGAACCGATTTGGGTTAATCCACTGCAAGAGTAACTCATAAATCATTAGTAATTGCACCAGTTAGTTAAGTCGTTGCGAGAGGCGACCGTACCCGGGCGACTAATTAATCTTGGTAGTTAGATCGGATAGAGCGAACGTTCGCCATTCTTAAACCTAAGGGTCAGGAGTTATGGTGGTGTATAGAAATTGATTGAATGAGAATTGAAAACCGATGGTCTTGTGATTGTTGTTGCTTTGGTGATCTAAGGGGGATTCGAAATCTAAGCTTGTTTGTCGTCTGTTTAAACAAACCAATCATTCTGTCTTTTAGTTTCATTTTAAATTTTCCTGCATATTAGTCTAGAAGTCGTGGAACTCACACCACGCACAACGTGTTTAAACCTGAATAAATTGCCAGCTTCTTTGAGTAGTCAATTAGAAGAAACCCTGTGGAATACGATCTGCTTAGCTTTCTAGCTTGGTAGTATTTGATCACTGTTCTGCAGCTCATCAGCCGCACTTCCTCTAAGCGCACGAATGGCTGCTGAAGTAGACTCAACTTGTTAGCGAATTGGATCCAAGATGCATGGCTGCGGAGGTTATCGACCATTTCTCTGAGAAGCGGTTCCTCCATTGGTAGTTGATGTGAACTTATTTCATACATGCTTATCTTACGTTCTACCCTTGTTTTCCCCGTGATTTGGTCCCTCTCTATCCTGGTTTGCATGCCTTTCGAGTCCTTTTGCACAAGTTGAGTTATTGTTACGTGGGGGTCACTTGTGGCCCCATTTGACGTGCTTTTTAGTCTCTTGTGTGTACATTTCAGGCCAGGAACTTGTAGTAGAGATGACAAGGAGTCCATAGTACCAAACGGGGGCTAAATCGGAGCTTGGATGAGGGAGAAACGAGCGAGGAAAAATCATGATTTGTGCAGATTTTCAGGGCACATGACGTGTATGCCCAACATAATCCTTATTAAAGATGGTTTTTGGGATTCAAATTCATTCTTGACACATCCCTTTGATTCCAATTCAAATATCCACAACCCCATAAACCCGAGGAAACATTTCTGGAGCCAAATGGAGCTAATTGGAGCAATTGGAGCTTGGATTGAAAGTCAACAAACCTTGGGAGAGGTGCTTACAAGTGGAGAATTGAAGATCATCTCAAGTATTCATTCCATGGTGTTCTTAGTGATCAATCTTCCTTCTCTTTTCTTTACTCCATTGGCCATGTGTGGCTAAGTTCCTAGGTTCGTCTTGGATGGGTAGATTAGTTGTGCCATGATAGATGCATAATTGTATGGATTGGCCATGATTGATCTTGGTTGTATAAGGATGATTTCTAGACTTTTTCTTAATGCCATGTTTGCTTGATCTGGTATATTCAATGTGATTTGATGCATGAGAGTGCTAGGATTGCATGGACTGTAGGTCTAGGGATTGAAGTGAGTGTGTTCTAAGAGATTAGATCATCTAATTTCAACCATAGTTGCATGATGTCTCTTTTAGACATTTTATCAAACACTTGGTGTGCACTTGGTTTTTCATTCAATTGAGCTTTAATAGGTCTTTTGTGATTCTATTAGTGTTAAGACATTGGTATGAGAGTGTTGTGCCTACTCTTGTGGTCATAGAGTTCTAGGAGAGGGTTTTGTGACTTGGCATTTCATCAAACACTTAGAATGCATCCTTAGTCACTTAGCTTGAGAGCGAGAGCCTAAGTTGAGTGGTGCTAGGATAGGGATTTGGTGCTACGAGAGTGCATTGAGTCTATAGAAGTGAATTGCATGGTCATCCGATTGCAAACTCAACCTTGATTGGCTTGTTTGTTCAATTAGTCCTAATTTCTTTTTATGAATTAGATGTTTCATTTAATCAAATTCCTTTCGAAAATCGTGACTAATATTGGTCACGGTTTTGCAAAAGCAATCGTGACAATAATTCGTCACGGTTTACCAATAATAATAATAATAATTCATTTATAAAATAGGTAAATAAGAGTGATCAAATTGTAATTTGACAACATTTGACCAAATTCCAAATCGCAAGTCACTGATGAAACGCTTTTATTATCATTTTATATTGCAGCTAGTGATGCGCTTGCTGGCTTGCGCATAGTTGACTGGCTAGTTATTTTCTGGCCGCAGGTCACATTTGTCTATTTGTGGACATATTCATGCGTTTTGCTACCGACGGTACATAATAACGAATAATGTGCTATAAAATTCCAAAACCCGAAAAAATGATTTCAAACAATCACCTTATGGATATAAAAAACCAAAGAGGTTCTCCGCCAGTGGCCTTTGGCCCCAACAATAACACCTACCTACTCATCACCACAAGGACAAAAAAGCTATACATGCCCCTACAACCCGACCCCTATATGGTTTGCGGGTGAAACCTAAAACCCAAAATCGCCTTTCACAACCTATCCCCACCCAAGCAAAACCAAAAGGCAAACTCAAACCCAAAACCGTCCGGAGTCTCGCCAACCATCCACCAAGTCAACCTGGGTCATGGAGTCCGTTCCACCCAACCATCCAAATCCTAAAATCATTATGAAATAAATGTCTTGTAGAAGGGGGAAATCCGATTAATGCTAGTATACCCAAAACCAGGGGCGGAGCTAGAGGCTTCAAACGAGTTCCTGGGACCTCACTTGACAAATGATTTTTTGATAAAATATATGTAAAATTGTTACATAAATCCTTATAATTGAATATATCACTCCACTTGGACTTGATCGGAACTCTAATTATTTGATAGCTTTGCTAATTTTTTTTATAGATCCCACTTGACAGAATATCACTTTTACTAATATCAATATACTAAGTAACATATCAATATATTCCACATATCATGATATGTAGATATCGACTACAATTCCCATGACAATGATGCGACTTTGTTGCATCCAATACAACAATTATCATCCACCGTTAGAGTTGAGTTGTTTAATCTTGTGGTCTCAATCCTATGTTTATAACTCAAAGTTATTTTAGTTTGTTGGAGTTTTCTCCCATTTTCCATCACCGAAAAGTTTCTTGACGAATTTCCTGATCACACGAGCCTCCGTTGAAGAAATTTTTTTCACCCACGTGATCTTCGTCATTAGATCTATGATTCTGGAAAAAATAATTTTCTGAAAAAAAAAATTTCCTTGACAAATTTCTTGTTGGCCCGTCTGTACAGTTTGTATGCGATCTATACACATATACATCTCGTATGGTTGTTTATACAAGTTGTATACAAACTTTATACACTTTGTACGAGAGTTTTACAGTCTATAGGGGAATTGTATACACATTGTACGTGAATTATACACTCTGTATTTATTTTTGTACAATTTCTACAAGATTTGTATACTAACTGTATACACTTTATACGAGAGTGGTACACTCTGCATTTATTTTTGTACAATTTAGTTTTATTGTACATTAGGATTGTAAATAGTTCATACAAATTGTATACATTTCATATGAAATCCGTACACTTTGTATGTCATTGTACAACCTGAATATGACATACACTCTGTACGAAATTCGTAAAGATTGTAGAGACGAAACAATTTAATGTGTCATTATTGTCGCTGCCATATATAAATGATGTCCTGAAAATTAGTATCTCTCTCAGCCAACTCTGTCCTCGTACGAGGAAAATAAATTTGTCGTGAAAAGAATCCTGTTCAAATGAATGAAAGGTTAAAGAACAATAAAATATTGAACATTAATATTACAGAAGGGCTCGATATAATGCCGCATGTTGGAGAGCATTCATTCTGTTCATCGAGAAATGGCTTTAGAACCTCCAACGAAACATGACCGTTGATAATGGTGATATCTAATGTTTAAATCTATTTATTGATTCCCGAATAATGTATTAAAAGTGCATGAAAACGTGTTTTATAGAAAAAAACTAATCACTTTACCCCTCCTCAATAAGGCAAAACTAAGGAATCCAAAAGCTAATTGGCCTTGATAACCACGATCTGTAAATTATAACCGTTACTTTTTTCCTTTCCTCAGTATTGGTCCTACTTGGAGAGTTGGCGTGCTTCGAGGGCGAATTCGAGTCATTAGAGTGTCAGTCTCGGCACTGTATGAGCATGGACGGCGAGAAGCTACCAACAGAGGAATCGCTTCTCAGAGGAATGGTCGACAAGCTCCGCAGCCATGCATCCTGGATCCAATTTGTTAGACAAGTTCGAGTCTACTTCAACAACCATCCATGCGCTCAGAGGAAGTGCGGCTAATGGAGATGAAGGTCGAGGAAGAGATGAAGGAGCCGTGAAAAAGGAAGAAGAGCTGAAGAAAGCTCAGGAGGCTGTCAAGAGTAAGTCGTCGAAGCTCGAAGCAAGGGAGGAGGCGTTTGAGGTCCTGACTAAGAAGGAGATTAAGGATTAGTCAGGACCTCAATTCCTCCGTTCCTTAATCTCCTTCTTAGTCAGGACCTCAAACGCCTCCTCCCTAGCTTCGAGCTCCGACGACTTCCTCTTGACAGCCTCCTAAGCTTTCTTCAGCTCTTCTTCCTTTTTTCTCGAGCTCCTTCAACTCTTCCTTGACCTTCATCTCCATTAGTCGCACTTCCTCTAAGCGCACGAATGGATGCTGAAGTAGACTCGAACTTGTTAGCGAATTGGATCCAAGATGCATGGCTGCAGAGCTTATCGACCATTTCTCTGAGAAGCGGTTCCTCCGTTGGTAGCTGATGTGACCTTATTACATACATGTTTATCTTACATTCTACCCTTGTTTTTCCTGTGATTTAGTCCATCTCTATCTTGGTTTGCATGCCTTTCGATTCCTTTTGCACAAGTTGAGTTATTGTTACTCGGGGGTCACTTGTGGCCACATTTAACGTGCTTTTTAGTCTCTTTTGTGTAAATTTCATGCCAGGAAGTTGTAGTAAAGATGACAAGGAGTCCATACGACCAAACGGGGGCGAAATCGGAGCTTGTATAAGGGAGAAATGAGCGAGGAAAAATCATGGTTTGTGCAGATTTTCAGGGTACACGACGTGTATTCATACACGACGTGTATGCCCAGCAGAATCCTTATAAAAGACGATTTTTGGGATTCAAATTCATTCTTGACACATCCCTTTGATCCCAATTCAAATAGCCACGACCCCATAAACCCTAGGACACATTTTTGGAGCCAAGTGGAGCTAATTAGAGCAACTGGAGCTTGGATTGAAAGTCAACAAACCTTGGGAGAGGTGCTTACAAGTGGAGAATTGAAGATCATCTCAAGAATTCATTCCATGGTGTTCTTAGTGATCAATCTTCCTTCTCTTTTCTATACTCCCTTGGCCATGTGTGGCTAAGTTCCTAGGTTCTTCTTGGATGGGTATATTAGTTGTGCCATGATAGATGCATAATTGTATAGATTGGCCATGATTGATCTTGGTTGTATGAGGATGATTTCTAGACTTTTTCTTAATGTCATTTTATGTCATGTTTGCTTGATTTGGTCTATTCAATGTGATTTGATGCATGAGAGTGCTAGGATTGCATGGACTGTAGGTCTAGGGATTGAAGTGAGTGTGTTCTAAGAGATTAGATCATCTAATTTCAACCATAGTTGCATGATTTCTCTTTTAGACATTTTATCAAACACTTGGTGTGCACTTGGTTTTTCATTCAATTGAGCTTTAATAGGTCTTTTGGTGATTCTATTAGTGTTAAGACATTGGTATCAAAGTGTTGTGCCTACTCTTGTGGTCATAGAGTTCTAGGAGAGGGTTTTGTGACTTGGCATTTCATCAAACACTTAGAATGCATCCTTAGTCACTTAACTTGAGAGCGAGAGCCTAAGTTGAGTGGTGCTAGGATAGGGATTTTGTGCTACGAGAGTGCATTGAGTCTATAGAAGTTAATTTCATGGTCATCCGATTGCAAACTCAACCTTGATTGGCTTGTTTGTTCAATTAGTCCTAATTTCTTTTTATGAATTAGAGGTTTCATTTAATCAAATTCCTTTTGGAAAATCGTGACTAATATTGGTCACGGATTTGCAAAAGCAATCGTGACAAATAATTCGTCACGGTTTACCAATAATAATAATAATAATTCATTTATTAAATAGGTAAATAAGAGTGATCAAATTATAATTTGACAATATTTGACCAAATTCCAAATCGCAAGTCACTGATGAAACGCTTTTATTATCATTTTATATTGCAGCTAGTGATGCGCTTGCTGGCCAGCGCATAGCTGACTGCAGGTCACATTTGTCTATTTTTGGACATATTCATGCGTTTTGCCACTGACGGTACATAATAACGAATAATGTGCTATAAAATTTCAAAACCCGAAAAATGATTACAAACAATCACCTGGATACAAAAATTCCAAAGAGGTTATCCGCCAGTGGCCTTTGGCCCCAACAAGAACACCTACCTACTCATCCCACAAGGATAAAAAAGCTATACATGCCCTTACAACCTGACCCCTATATGGTTTGCGGGTGAAACCCAAAACCCAAAATCGCATTCCACAACCTATCCCCACCCAAGCAAAACCAAAAGGAAAACCCAAACCCAAAACCGTCCGGAGACTCGCCAACCATCCACCAAGTCAACCCGGGTCATGGAGTTCGTTCCACCTAACCATCCAAATCCTAAAATCATTATGAAATAAATGTCTTGTAGAAGGGGGAAATCCGATTAATGCCAGTGTACCCAAAACCAGGGGCGGAACCAGAGGCTTCAAGCGAGTTCCTGGGACCTCACTTGACAAATGATTTTTTGATAAAATTTATGTAAAATTGTTACATAAATCCTTATAATTGAATATTGCACTCCACTTGGACTTGATCGGAACTCTAATTATTTGATAGCTTTGCTAAAAAAAATTTATAGATCCCACTTGACAGAATATCATTTTTACTAATATCAATATACTAAGTAACATATCAATATATTCCACATATCATGATATGTAGATATCGACTACAATTCCCATGACAATGATGCGACTTTGTTGCATCCAATGCAACAATTATCATCCACCGTTAGAGTTGAGTTGTTTAATCGTGTGGTCTCAATCCTATGTTTATAACTCAAAGTTATTTTAGTTTGTTGGAGTTTTCTCCCATTTTCCATCACCGAAAAGTTTCTCGACGAATTTCCTGATCACACGAGCCTCCGTTAAACAAATTTTTTTCACCCACGTGATCTTCATCATTAGATCTATGATTCTGGAAAAAAAAAATTTTCTGAAAAAAAAAATTTCCTTGACAATTTCTTGTTGGCCGTCTGTACAGTTTGTATGCGGTCTATACACACTATACATCTGTATGGTTGTTTATACAAGTTGTATACAGACTTTATACACTTTGTACGAGAGTTGTACAGTCTATAGGGGAACTTATACACTTGTACTTGAATTATACACTCTGTATTATTTTTGTACAATTTGTACAAGATTTGTATACAACTGTATACACTTTATACGAGAGTGTACACTCTGCATTTATTGTACAATTTATTTTGTACATTAGGATTGTAAATAGTTCATACAATTGTAAACATTCTATATGAAATCCGTATATGTACAACTGTATGACATACACTCTGTATGAAATTCGTAGAGATTGTAGAGACGAAAATATCAATGTGTCATATAGGCGCTCCTATATAAATGATGTCTCGAATTATGATCTCTCTCCGTCCAACTCGTTATTCGACGAGAAATAGTTTGCCGAAAAGATATCCCGTTCAAATGAGATGAAAAGGTTAAAAAGAACAAGTAAAAAATATTGAACGTTAGATTAAATGAAGGGCTGATATTAATGCCGCGTTGGAGATAGCATTATTATTGCTGTCTCCGGAACTGTGCTCTATAGATATCCTCCAACGAAACGACCCTGATGTGATATATGATATCTATATTTTAAATCTATTTATTGAATTACCAAATAATGTAATTAATAAGTGCATTGTATATACATTTTTTATAGGAAAAACCTAATCATTTACCCGCTCCTCAATAAGGCAAAACTAGGAATCCAAAAGCTAATTGGCCTTGATAACCACGATCTGTAAATTATAACTGTTACTTTTTTCCTGCCTCAGTATTCGGTCCTACTTGGAGAGTTGGCATGCTTCGAGGGCGAATTCGGAGTCATCAAAGTGTCAGTCTCGGCACTGTATGAGCATGGACGGCGAGAAGCTACCAACAGAGGAATCGCTTCTCAGAGAAATGGTCGACAAGCTCCGCAGCCATGCATCCTGGATCCAATTCGTTGACAAGTTTGAGTCTACTTCAGCAGCCATCCATGCGCTCAGAGGAAGTGCGGCTAATGGAGATGAAGGTCGAGGAAGAGATGAAAGAGCTCGAGAAAAAGGAAGAAGAGCTGAAGAAAGCTCAGGAAGCTGTCAAGAGGAAGTCGTCGAAGCTCGAAGCAAGGGAGGAGGCGTTTGAGGTCTTGACTAAGAAGGAGATTGAGGATTAGTCAGGACCTCAATTCCTCCGTTCCTCAATCTCCTTCTTAGTCAGGACCTCAAACACCTCCTCCCTAGCTTCGAGCTCCGACGACTTCCTCTTGACAGCCTCCTAAGCTTTCTTCAGCTCTTCTTCCTTTTTTCTCGAGCTCCTTCATCTCTTCCTTGGCCTTCATCTCCATTAGCCGCACTTCCTCTAAGCGCACGAATGGCTGCTGAAGTAGACTCGAACTTGTTAGCGAATTGGATCCAAGATGCATGGCTGCGGAGCTTATCGACCATTTCTCTGAGAATCGGTTCCTCCGTTGGTAGCTGATGTGACCTTATTTCACACATGTTTACCTTACGTTCTACCCTTGTTTTCCCGTGATTTGGTCCCTCTCTATCCTGGTTTGCATGCCTTTCAAGTCCTTTTGCACAAGTTGAGTTATTGTTACTCGGGGGTCACTTGTGGCCCCATTTGACGTGCTTTTTAGTCTCTTTTGTGTACATTTCTGGACAGTAAATTGTAGTAGAGATGACAAGGAGTCCATAGGACCAAACGGGGGCCAAATCGGAGCTTGTATGAGGGAGAAACGAGCGAGGAAAAATCATGGTTTGTGCAGATTTTCAGGGTACACAACGTGTATTCATACACGATGTGTATGCCCAGCAGAATCCTTATTAAAGACGATTAAGAAAATGGTGACATGAAACAAAAATGGGTAGTTTGGATTATGGAATTGGTTAATATGAATTGTGGCAAATTTCTATTGTGATGGGAATTGAACAAAAAATAGGAGTAAGAGGAGAAGAATACTGAAGACATCAAGGACCAAGATGCTGGAATTAACCCTCAAAGATAGCACCAGAACACCCTGAAAATCCATGAGAACAAAGCCTTTGGTGCAGTATTTTGTTTAACCAGTATATGTAGGAGGGTTCTTGGAAATTTCTGTCTTGGATTAACTCATGTCCCTTGAGCTTGTGGTTGAATTTAACTATATCTGGGAAACTTCCTTCCTCTCTGCTAGATTTGGATAACTTGTTAAGAGTTAAAAGAGAACAACATTAACCTCTTAATTCTCCTCATTTCCCCTCCAACAATTAAGGAGCAAATGATATACCAAAGTCCTCCAACTCCTGGTTACTACTCTGACATTGGCGAGAATGCTAGAGGAAATCTGAGTTCACTTCTCTTTTCAGATTATTTCTTCTTCTTTTCTCATCTTTCCACTCATCCCAACGCCAGATCTTTTGTACAAAGACTATGCTCGACAGCCTCCGACCTTCTTCAAGTATCAATCCATCGAGTGGAACTTTGATCTTTCCTGTGAAAGTAAACTCTCTTCAATCCTGTCTCGTAATGTTTCTCGCTTCTGCTCTGTGACCTGAAACTCAGTTAACTTATCTGACTTTGCAGCTCAAGAAATCCTGCCAGGACTCACACCACTCTTCAGGTTCATAATTCCTGATTCCAGCAAGGTAGAACTGAGATACACTCATGACTATGTTAGGCCTTACTGCAGGAGTTGGGGTTAAGGCACATAAGAAAGGTCCTTTTAATGGAAATGCGTACTACAGCCCGTTTCTCAGTTTCTCTGGCATTGTTCGAGCCAGCAGTTTCTTCTCCATTGGAGCAGACATGGCCCTCGATGCATCGACGAGAATGTTTGATGACTTCAGTGCTGGTCTCCACTTCAAATTCAATGGAGCCTCCTCCGCCATCACATCATTCAACTTGTAAGCCCATCTCACTACACATTTGATTTGCATTTCAGTCAATCAAGTAGTACTATTTAGTGTCTTAACAGTTGGGTACCAATATGATTCATCGGCAGTGATGACAAACTGGACACTTTCAGTGCTTCTTTCTACTACTCCTTCAGCCCCGTCACCAGGACAGCCATTGCTGCAGAGCTCAAGCACCGTCTTTCTCATGATCAAGCTACGACCTTTACAGCTGGCTTGCAGCACACACTGTTTCAATCCGTCTTCTTGAAGACTCGTCTCGACACAGATGCTTCATTTGGTGCATTCATTCAGCTCGAGCTGTGGGAGAAGCTGCTATTTGCAGTTGCTGGAGAGTTTGATTTCAGAACCAGTGACAAGAAGCTTTCTAAGCTCGGCCTCTCCATTTCAATCAGGCCTTAGGGCAGAAGAACATCATTTCAATGTCTTCAGCAATGTAGCCAAATTTCTGGCTAGTAAATTGGTTGGATAGGGGAGCCAAAACCAAATTGACAAAGCATAGTTATCCTCTTTCTCCAATCAACAAGATAGGGGTTTTCACATAAATAAATAAATAAAAATAAACTATTAACCTAAATAAATACCGTTTAAAACTATTGATTTTCGTAGGTATAAACACCCGTACCCCAAGCGATATCGTCCAGGCCCCAGGCGATATCGCCGTGGCCTTTGATTTTCCGAACCACCCGATTCCAATTCGCCCAACCACCGATTATAAGCAACTCGCCCGGCCCATAGGCGATATCGCCTGTACCATAGGCGATATCGCCTATCCCCTAGTTAATTATAGCATATTAAATAATTAAGTATTTATCATTCAGTCATCATTGTTTTAATTTTTAACCGTTTTGTCTACCCCTTTTTCTCAGGGCTTGCGATTGGAGTCCTCAATCTTTCAATCGTTATCCCACAGGTAATAAATTAATTAACCAGAGTTTATATTCAGTTTAATAACTAAATTAATTATTTATCAGTAATCATATTAGGTTAAATACTTCAAAATGGTATTTATCAGTTGTCATAAAATTTCAAGACCAATCCGCACCATTTTGAAATTTTATGATCACTTTATATATAACTTATTACCTGTGGGATAACGATTGAAAGATTGAGGACTCCAATTGCAAGCCCTGAGAAAAAGGGGTAGACAAAATGGTTAAAAATTAAAACAATGATGACTGAATGATAAATACTTAATTATTTAATATGCTATAATTAACTAGGGGATAGGCGATATCGCCTATGGGCCGGGCGAGTTGCTTATAATCGGTGGTTGGGCGAATTGGAATCGGGTGGTTCGGAAAATCAAAGGCCACGGGCGATATCGCCTGGAGTACGGGCGTTTATACCTACGAAAATCAATAGTTTTAAACGGTATTTATTTAGGTTAATAGTTAATTTTTTTTATTTATTTAGGTGAAAGCAAGATATGGTTCCTCGAGTTCCATTTTTTTCATTCACATTCCTAAATCCTCATGACAAAAAACTATGTAAATGCTAGCTCTCAGACGTATCTTTCATTTCTGTATATGAAGGTAAAAAGCAGTAGACCTCAAATCTCTTAAGAAAAAAAACCAACCATAGACAACTATTTCCGTACCCAACAAGCAAATCATTACGCTTCAAGAGTCAAATTACTAGACAGAACCCTGGAGAAGTCCATCTCGAATCTGAGCAGCAACATCACGAACAGCACCAGGACCATGGGGAATGAAGACAGCAGAGGATTTGGAGGCAGCACCGATTTCCTTCATTGTGTCAAAGTACTGTGTAACCAAGACCATGTCCATGACGTCTTTTGCAGATGTCCTGGTACATTGGAGGAAAAGCCAAGCACGCTGTCCCTTAAGCCATCCACAATAGCTTGCCTCTGGCGAGCAATACCCAATCCTGAAAGGTACTTCGACTCGGCCTCACCCTCAGCACGCTTGATTTGCAGAATCTTTTCAGCCTCTGCCTTCTCATTAGCTGCCACCCTCATTCTTGCAGCTAAAACAAACAAAAAAGTGTGGAAGTGTTTCAATAAACAAGATAAGAAAAGGAAGCCAAAATCATTCAGAAACCAAACTACAAGGTCACAAACTGAGGAACACGACATACCAGCATTAATTTCATTCATTGCCTTCTTTACACGCTCATCCGGTTCTATATCGACAATAAGCGTTTGCACAATCTCATAGCCATAGTGAGACATAGCCTGCAAAAATGATGAAACAGAATATAAAAAGATGCTTAGATTTATGGAGAAATTTGATGATTAGCCACAACTCCACCAATAAAGAGAGCTGACAAACTAGAATACCTTTTCAAGTTCATCTTCTACAGCTTTGGCAATGTCATTTTTCTGCTCAAAAGTATCATCCAAGTTGAGTTTTGGGACACTTGCTCTAATCACTGAAACATAGGCGCATTGTCAACTCATTACAATATGCTTATACTTTAAAACAAACAACAAAAAGTCCTACGGATTTCATGTTCCTCCTTTGCGTGACCCATTTTGAGGATCTAGAAGCCCTAGAAATGAACAACTCCTTCTAACATGAAAATCAAAAGTTACTAATTATTATTTATAATAAACGGCAAGTGCATACCATCAAACACATAGGCCTGGATTTGGCCCCTGGTGTTGCTGAGCTTGTAAAAAGCATCGTTTGCCCTCTCTGCCAGGGCACGATATTGAACAGAAGCAACAACAGTAACAAAAACATTGTCCTGGCAAGAAGACGACAAAAAAATTGTTATAAATTAATTTTAGCACCTTATCATAATAGAAAGGAAACTACCATTCAATATGGTTGACAAATAGATAAAAATTGCAATCTTATACACATAACAGTCAGAAGTATGCGAAATGGCAACCAAACACGAGATGAAACTGCAAACTGTATTACCCTCATCAATCCTAACTTACCAGTCCCAGCACTTACAGGTGAAAAAGAAAGTTGAAGCACAAAGATGAAAAAAGCAACACAAAAGTCTGAAACCGTAAAAGGTTGTCCCCTTAATTTTCCTTGCAGCACATGTGAAGTTGATTGACTTAATAAAAGCCAGCAAGTTCAAATCGTTTCAAGGGAAGAAAAATTGCAGCACTCAACAGTTCACTATCGACAGCAAGTAACAAGGTGAAATCATATCAAAAGTAGATGAACGTACCTTTGTCTTGGTCTCACAACGAACATCCAGTTGCTGAACTCTCAGAGACAGATGGCCAGCTAGTTGGCTCCCAAGGAACCATGGCAAACAGTGGCATCCAGGCTCAAGAACTTCATCAAACCTCCCAAATTTTTCCCTTATAGCTACAGTGGATTGGTCGACTTGTACGCAACAAAACAGATTACCCATGTTTTCTACAATCATATAAAACAACAATGAATTAAGATAATGGAAACCCAATACAAAAGACTGCACCTCTAACGTTACAGAAAAGTTGTAAGATGCATATTTGATTCATTTCCTCCTTTCTCTTCCATTACTGAACTGAATCTATGCTATTGGCTATTTTATGAGGGTATCAAAGCAAGATCTCATATAAAACAAACATGAAAGGTTTTCCAGTAAAAAGTCTCAGGATAGGATAACAGAAGTAGCTTGCGTCAACTTTAGAATGAAAGAGAGGAGATTGTGAAATTGAAGAAACAGAGGTCTTCCATAGAGTCACAAGTTTCACAAAACTACATCTCAATTTAACAATTCTTCTAATGCATCGAATAAGCATAGAAGGAATGCAAGAGAAGAGATAGAAAGAGAATTAACTAACAAAGCTCACCGATAGATAGAGAAAAGTGGAACAAAAGAGACTGATCAGCCTGACAGACTAAAAGGAGTGGAAGCCCTGAATCAACCCTGTTTGCCCTTTTAATTATATTCTAACAAGGGAGTAACCTAATAAGCAGCACTTATCTGAGCTGTACCAACCAATCCTTATCAACACCATAAACCACCATGGGTATGAAGAGAATCAAACTTTCTCAACCACCACTCAAATAAATTTCACCTAAGAGTCAAATTTGCATCTCAAAATCATAAAGAAGCATGAAAATCAAACGAAACATCAACTTAGAAGAACCCACCACTTAGGTTTTACCAAACAAGACGGAAAGAAAACAATATATAAGAAAGCAACTGACATAAGAAAGCAACTGACAAGAAATTCCAGAAAGAAATTTACGCGCTAACAGCCTTGATCTCAGCGAAATAACAAAGTGACAACCCTTTCAGATTGCGTTTACTCGACAGTGTACTACACATCAAACAAGAAAAGGGCTAATGGCGAGGATCACTAATCACTACAGCTCACGGCGAGCAGAGCAATAAGAAGAAAAGATTAAACGTGAGATTAAGAATCCGAGCTGAATTATGTGGGAAGAAGAAAGAAGGATAGAAGGCTTCACCTTTTCTGAGACCGCGAAGTGTGGATGTGGAATTGTTGCGGAGGAGAATTATGGCAAACGGAAAGCTTCGTGCAAAGACTGAAGACGTCTCTCCTTGTGTTTCTTTGTCGATAAGTTATTATACAAATAAAGGGTTTACGGTTACCCTAATTACGACAAAATGAATTCGACGCTGATGAGATAATTTGTGGGTTAACTAGTCATTTTGGTAACTATTGATATGGTAATAATATATTGATAATTTACGTATTAAATGCTCATTATTACCTATATTTTAGTCATTTCACCGTCTCTTAATTCAGTTTCTTGGTTAACTGCTTATATGAGAGTCCGAATTGAGGTTATTCCTATATCTCAGTTATTTGATCAAATTTCATTAATACCTAAAACGGCTCAAAATATAGAATAGTTTAGCAATTTTAAAATTATATTTTATGACTTCTAATGAATACAAAATTGGTCAATTCATGAATAAAAAATATAATCTAAGTATCTTGTAGCCCACTGTCGGGCGCCGCCGTTCGTTCGCCACCCTTAGTAATAATCAATATTGTCACGACCAGACCGATTATTCAACTGATCCAGCAAAAGGTTTGAGGGTTTAATGATCAACTGGTATCAGACCATAAAAACTGGTGAAAAAACCAGTCATACTATTATAATTATTATCTATCACTAAAAAAATGATGTTATTAATAATAATTATATGTATTCAAATAGTAAATATATGGTGAACACTCCGGTGACGCGCGTCACCGGTTACGCTACCACGTGGCAGCGCACCATTGGTTCACTTAATACTAATAGTTTTAGCTCATATTTAGTGTTCTAACTTTTCTGAATGTATTAAAAGGTCTCCCAATTCAATAAAATCAACAATCTATTTTTCCATCTGTTAAGTCAAGAACATGTTTCGACCACACAATTTATCTACCTTATCTCACAAACACCATTTACCACCGCCACACCATTTATCAACGAACTCCTTATTTCTATCCGATCTCCGACTCATCGTCAAGCATAGCTTATTTTGTGCGCTGAAATCATGATTTTGCAAAGGTTAACTCGATCCTCTCATCAATACGAGCTACTTAGGGTTCGGTCAATCTCGATTACTTTGATAACCTCTTATCAATACAATCATAGAGTTCGAAAGTCTTCAACTTTGATAACCTCCACAAGTCCTCTGGGCAAGATTCGCCAGGATGGGCAGTCTCTCCAAATGCCAACATGACCTAATATCAATACGATTCAGAGATTGTGGGAGGCCGACATGGAGCAGAGTTGTGAAGTCTAGGGAGGAACAACTAGAGATATCCAAAGTCTTCAACATTGATAACTGCTGCAAGTCCTCTGGGATATCAGGCTTTTCAAGCTGAAAGCTTAGCTTCTCCGACTTCTTGAGATCCAATAGGTTTGGAACTGTTGGGCAGGAGATGGTCAGTTGCTTCAAGTTAACCCTAAATAATCGATATCGACGAAATCCTAAGTAGCTCGTATTGATGAGAGGATCGAGTTAACTTTTACAAAATCATGATTTCAGCGCACAAAATAAGCTGCTTGACGATGAGTCGGAGATCGGATAGAAATAAGGAGGTCGTTGATAAATGGTGTTGCGGTGGTAAATGGTCTTTGTGAGACAAAGTAGATAAATTGTGTGGTCGAAACATATTCTTGACTTAACAGATGGAAAAATAGATTATTGATTTTATTGAATTGGGTGACCTTTTAATACATTTAGAAAAGTTAGAACACTAAATATGAACTAAAACTATTAGTATTAAGTGGACCAATGACGCGCTGCCACGTGGCAGCGTAACCGGTGACGCGCGTCACCGGAGTGTTCACCATAATTATATATACGTTTTTTAATGATGAAAAGGATGGCTGGATATGGCTGGATAGATTCGGTGGAAGGCTGTTTCCGAAATGACGATACTAATGTCGACATTGAAAAGGTAATCACGCTGGTTTTTTTCTTTAAATTGAATTGCCTTTGGTATAAGATGAACAAATATATACTTAAACTCTGGCTTTCATGGTTGCAGATGGGTAGTCAATCAGAAACCCCTACTGATCAGGAAGATGGACTGGAAGGCCTTGGTGAAAATATTGAAAGATTTGACAAAAGGGTTGATGATGCGGAGCGTTTTGAAATGCCAGTGCATCCTAATTCCACAACAAGAGTTGAACCTATTACCTCAGGTATTGGCACGAATCTTTATAGATTTTGTCTACTACTTCATGGAGGTGTTTCATGGGAACAATATAGAGGTGGCTGGGTTTTTAATAAATCGTTGTGGCAATTTGTATATAATGACTGCGTCCCTGGTTCGTCGGGCTTTGGCATTAATCTGTTTAATATTGAGCTTGTGTTTAATAAACTCATATTTTGGGAGCTAAATCTTCTAATACATTAAAGCATATTCGCTTTTTTTCAGTTGACACGTCAGCGTTTTGGGGATTTTAGAGCTTCTCCTTCATTCTAAGAATGAGGGTATTTTGGATAAAAATCGATTTTGGCAAACAAAATTTTTTTATTCTTTTCTCACGAACAAGGATCGAACTCTCAACCTCATGTTTAAGAGACAAAGTGAACAACCAACAATGCCACACCTAATGATTAGAGTAGTTTACTATTTAATCAAAGAAAAGTTGCAGTGTTTTCAACGTAACAACAAGAAAGCATAATTATAATGCTTTTATTTATTATATTCCAACAATTGATAACAAATTTATAATTTTTTACCAACATATGAATTAATTATTATATATTAAAAAGTAGAAAAAACAACCACACTTCTAAGTAATCTAAATAAAAATAAAAATAAATATTTTCGGTAAAATATTAACACAAAAAATCGGCCAATGAGCTGTCTACAGTTATTTTTTAATTCTTTGGCAGGTTATACCTTTAATTTTTTTAAATATCTTTAGTTTTTTAAATTTCAAATTATATTTTCTATTACATGTCAACAATGATGTGGTAAAATTGCCAAAAAAATACACTGCTTACGTTAGTAGGACTGCTCCGAACACGTATTAAAGTAATGAGTTCACTTTGTAAAGAATTTAAAATTTAGGAGGTACGAAGACACTCGACTGAGTTTGGAGAGGATAGGAAGCCCCGTGGCCAACTCGAAGGCGCTGTGTCCAGACGTACTAAATATTTAATGTTTTAAATATTTATCTTATGTTGAAGTCGGCCAACAGGCCGCGACTAATCTAGTAAGAGTAGTAGAGATTCGATTATACTTTTACCTGTGAAATACTTTTCTACCTCTCTTTAGTTTAATAGACTTGATTGGCTTAAAAATCATAAGGATGGCTATGAGTTGTATAAATCATCGAACCTTGCTTCTGCCGATCATGTTTTCACTATTGATTCGGGCTTTTTTCGTTCAAATTTGGATCGGACCACTACTATCTAACAAATTAACGTCATGGAATCAGAATAAGGGTGGATGGGAACTGTTTTCATTCTTGTTGATACTTTTTCGGATTATTATATTTCACCGACTTTTTACATGGATGTGTGTGGTTCGTCTCTAATGCCACTATGTTCTGGGTTTTGGTTAAAGCAAGATGGATGTTTGAGTTTCACTAAAACAGTACTTGGTTTATTTTCAGATAACAGTAGTCATGATGCTACAAGGAACGGAGGTGATGGGAAGCTTTTTTAGCCTGAAGTGGAGGAAGCCAGCTTGGAGTGGCCCCAAGCCAATAAATGAGCATACTAGCTTGGAATTGTCAAGGTCTTGGGCCTTCCTTGACAAATTGAGAGCTTAAAAGGCTGGTTAAACTCCATAATCCTAGTTTTCTTTTCCTTTGTGAAACGCACGTTCTTGAGAAGGTTGTTTGAGATAAAATTTTTGGGGTTGAATTTAGAAACTTCGAGTTAGTTGGATTTGATAGAAAGGGTGGAATTGTTATTGCGTGGCAAGAGGATTTGGTTTGCTCAGTTGTTTTTACATTCCCATTTGCGGTCTGTATTTGTTGGGAAATCTCAACAAGTAATAAATGCTTCTTGATTGGTGTCTACTTATCGACTAATGTTCCTAAACGGTGTGAAGAATTGGAATCTATTAGAAATCTCCTCCTCTCCTTTAATGAGCCATGTACGATTTTTAGTGATTTCAATGCACTAATAAGCCCATTTGAAAGGGAAGGGGGGAATCCACCAAGTGTTAGATCCTTGGCCGATTTCAACGCTTTCATTTCAGATCTTAGCTTAATCAGTTTGGACTTTTCTGGACCGCCTTTTACTTGGTCAAAAAAGTGCTTAGCCGGAGAAGATAAAATCAAAAGTAGTCTAGACCATTTTCTTACCTCGCGTAATTGGATTGATGCTTGGCCTGAATCGTCAGTCACCCATCTTAAAGCTCGAGGTTCTGACCATCTACCAATTCTTCTGCAACAAGTCCCTATTTCCTCTCCGACTAGAAGATTGTTTCGATTCGATAATAGATGGCTGGAATTAAAGGAAGTTAGAGATATTGTCATTTCAGTTTGGAATCTTCACGTGTTAGGATCGCCAATGTTTAAGGTCGCGGAAAAATTGAAGATAATTAGACACAGGCTATTTAGCCTCATGAAATCTGGGATGACTAATTCAGGAAAAAAAATTAAAAATATTAAAAAAGCAATAGATGAAGCTCTGGCTTCAGAGGAACAAAACTGGGAACTTATTTCTAACCTCGAAGCTGATTTAGCAATTGAAGTTCATAAGGAAACAATGTATTGGAAAGCAAGATCTCGATGTAATTGGATTGACTTTGGAGATAAAAACACGAAAGTGTTTCATCAATATGTTGCTTATCAACGAAAAAAAATACAGTTAAGACATTATTAGATGAAAATGATATCCCACAATCATCAGAACTCCGTATGGGAGAGATTGCAGTTGCATTTTATAAGGATCTTTTTCTTACATCCAATCCCCCTTCTGGAATCCATAATTTCTTCCCTCCCCGCTCTGAAGGGAGAAAAATCTCAAATGAAATGAATATAAAACTCACAAATTTAGTATCAGATCTGGAAATTAAAGAAGCTATCTTTGACATCGGGATAGACAAAGCTCCAGGCCCGGATGGTTTTACAAGTGCTTTCTTTCAAAACTATTGGGATATTGTGGGCCTTCAAGTTACGCGCGCAATCTCGGACTTTTTTAGAAAGGGGAGAATGCTAAAAAAAATTTAATCATACATGGATAACACTTCTTCCAAAGGTTAAGAATGTGAAAACTATGAAACAATTACGGCCAATCGGACTATGCACTGTCCTGTATAAGGCAATTTCAAAAATTTTGGCACGACGATTGGGAATGGTTCTCCCGGCAATTATTAGTCCAACACAAAACGGTTTTATCCAATGAAGGCTTATCACAGATAATATCCTAATAGCTCATGAGGTCATGCATTATCTTAAAGGACGATCATCGACAATTACAAGTTTTATGGCACTTAAACTAGACATGGAAAAAGCTTACGATAGGGTGGAATGGTCCTTTCTGTTCACTATGATGAGAAGGTTTGGATTTCGAGAAAGATGGGTAGCATGGATCTCAGAATGTATCTCGACTACTTCTATGACAGTGATTCTTAATGGCCAAGATACTAAAGAACTTATCAAACCATCTAGAGGACTGAGACAAGGAGATTCATTATCTCCACTGCTTTTTGCTATCTGTTCAGAAGGGCTATCGCTCCTACTTCAAAAGGCAATCGAAGACGAAATATTGGAAGGATTAAAACTCAATAGTTATAGCCCAACCATTACTCACCTCATGTTTGCAGATGATACATACATTTCCCTTAGGATTTCAACAGAGGAAATTGAGATTCTTCTACAACTCTTTAAAGTATACCAAATTTTTAGTGGGCAAAAAATTAATTTTGGTAAATCTGCTGTTACTTTCTGTGCAGGCACGTCAGATCAATCTAAAGAAGAATGGAGCGTAAAATTGGGGGTGGTAATTTCTAATACTCAAGATATCTACCTTGGTTTACCCTCTGTAATTCAACGAAAAAAAAAACAGAATCTTTTAAATTTTTGGAAGACATCATCATTAAAAAGATACATACTTGGAAATGTAAGGACATTTCCCCAGCCGGGATGGAAATTCTGGTTTCCTCTGTTCTTTCGGCTATGCCAGTCTACACTATGGGATGTTTTAAACTATCTAAAAACGTAATTTATAATCTTACCCAATTACTCTCTAATTTTTTGTGGGGACAAACGATGATATCAAGAAATATCATTGGATGTCATGGGAAAGAATGTGCATTCCAAAAGAAAAAGGAGGTCTAGGATTTAAGGACTTTGAAGCCTTTAATAAGGCCTTGCTGGCAAGACATGCTTGGAGAATTCTAGAGGAACCTGACTCCCTCTTTGCTCGCGTACTAAAAGGAAAATATTTCCCTAAAAACTCATTTATGGAAGCCTCTTTAGGATCCAAACCATCATGGGGATGGAGAAGTGTATTGCATGGACGTGATTTATTACGCCTTGGTATTATGTGGCAAGTAGGATCAGGTTCTTTGATTAATCCCTTTAGTGACTCGTGGGTCACAAATTTACCTAATCTAAGACCAACAACAAATATTGATGACTAACGCAATATCTATTATACCTGGATCGGTGGCAAGCTAATCTCTCAAGGTAGTTGGGATATTGATTTTTTGAAGTCAATATTTGACAATAATTCTGTTAACCAGATTATCTCAATTCCATTGCCATATGAGGAGGTGGATGATAAGATAATTTGGCGTTTTGCACCCTCAGCAGCTTACACAGTTCATTCTGGTTATAAGGTTGCTAGTGGGAAGTTCTCAACAAATAAAGTCTTTGGACCAACATCAATGTGTGATGAACAATTTTGGAATAATGTTTGGACATTGCCTGTTCAACCAAAACTAAAAATCTTTCTTTGGAAAATAATTCAAGGTATTCTACCAACAAGAGCTAATCTTGCTAAAAAAATTACTTTAGTAAATGAATGCACGGTCTGCCTCGTAGAAGAAGAATCCTCAGAACATTTATTCATGAAATGTATACTTGCTCACAAATTAGCAGAGAGTCTTCAAATTCAAATAAAAATTTTTGAACATGAATGTGTGGTTTATTCCTGGCGAAAAATCTTTAAACTTAATCAAAAAATACAAATAAGGGTATTGTTGCTCTGGTGGAGACTTTGGAAATCTAGAAATGATGTCGTTTTCAATAAAAAAACAATGGTTTCCAGACATCCTGATGGAGCAATTTAAGGCACAATTGAAAGAACACGAGGAATTTGCTGAACGTGCTCGAAGCCAGTTAAAGTCCCAACGACAAAGTGGCTCTCCCCAAAATATGATTAATTCCTATCATTTCCTAGTTAACACAAAAATCAAAGTTGATGGAGCTATTAGAAAAGGAATTGGAGGTGCGATTGAATTTATCGTTGTTGACTCTATTGGAGCCATTAAGTTCGCAGCAGGCAAAAGTTTTCAAGGAATCTGTTCCAGCCTCGTCGCCTGGCCCAATAATGGAAGCCCAAGCTTGTTGGTCTTCGAAGGGTGGTGTACCTCATAAGTAGCAATGGGGGGTAGTTAGTTCAAGGGGGGTAAGCCAATTGATTTAAGGAAGGAATGAAGAAGGAGGGCGAGTGACGTACCGCGGAGCGTTTGTCCGCTAGGTAAAAGTGTTGTCCTCCGGTTTTGTGGAGTGTACGGGGTATTTATAGTACCCTGTCTTGGTCGCCAAGGTTGAATCCTGGCCACTCGTTCGTAGCCTCCATAGGATGTCGACACGTGTCAGCTTCACCTTGAAACCCTAAGAGCCGCCGTGCTGGGCCGCCGCTTTGGGCCTTCTTTTACTCCCTGGGCTTGTTTGCCTTGTCTGCCCAGGCTGTCGCCTAGGCCCAACTTACCAGTGGTGATCACTGTGTATGGGCCGCTGTTTGATCCTTCAGGCCGCTGGTGGGCCGAGCCCATCAGAATCTGTGACTCGTTTACAATGAAATGCTTGGCGGTAAGAGAGGCGGTTTGTTGGTGTCTCCAAAATAGAATTCTTGAACTTCAATTAGAAGGAGATGCTGAATCTGTTCATAAAAAAAATGAACAAACGAATGCTACACCCAGTAGGAGGTGCAATTATACAAGAAGTTAGAAAGATGATTAAAAAATTCACAAGTTTTAATTACATCACAATTCCAAGAAATCAAAATAATTCAGCTCATTTAGTAGCAAAATTTGCCCTCTCCTTCCTACCAAAATCATCCCCATTGATGAACCTAACTCTTTTTGCTTCAGTTGACTCTCGTTGAGAAAGTTTTTTCTTTCATGATTACTCGTAATCGAGTTTATTTTTTATTTTGTTCTTCCTTTCCCTCTCCCTTTCTTTCTCCTTTCCTTTTTTTTTGTTTCTTTTGTATCTCATAGGTTGGCTCGCTATCTATGGTTCTCCCCATGGGGAGTTGCATCGGCAAAAATATATATATATATGATATCCGTAATTGGGGCTCCATATTCTTTTTTAAATTGTTCTTCATTTCTTGATAAGGCAAGAAGAATGAATTATTGACAAACGTTTTCAAAGTTAAATTAGATAATTATATACCTTGTTAAATATTTGGAAGTAGTAATAAATGGCCAATCAACTAAGAGATGAAATTGACCTTTCTCGGCTAAGAGGGCTGCTGATCTGCGTCCAATGAAAAAAGTTGAAAAGTCCAACCTTTTCAATCAACCATTAGATCATTTTTCACTCATTGACTAATCTAACGGTCTAGATTGTTAGGGATATTTAGAGTATTACACGCATAATTTAATTATTTATATTTAAATTATACTCTAAATATTTTCTGGCGAGTCTCCGGTGACTTTTTCAGCGACCGACCATCGTCTCCGTTAACTTTCTGGCGAAACTCCAGCGACGCTTAGTTAACTAGTTAACCAGATTTTTTATTGATAACTAGTTAACATGCTTTTTTTACTGATAACTAGTTAACAGGTTGTATCGATTTACTGTTTATTTTCGACGGTCGGAATTCAGAGAATTTGGATTTGGCTCGGATGAACTTTACATTCTAGAGATTGTGGTTGCCACTCAATCTGTGAATAGTTGCTCTTCTTTCAGACGTAGTTGACAAAGAATCTTAATCCTTGATATTATTCTAGAGGAAGTTGTTACTTCCTGTGATTATTGCGGATTGACGCTCTCTTTGGATGAACATTTTGACTCAACCTATGCTATCGCTCACTTTGCAGGAGGTGTTTCGATTGTTTGAGAAGTCTATTTGAGGATCTTAGAACATGACTGGTGAAAATTTTCAAACTGGACTTCGGGTTCAGTGGTTAACGATTGATGATTTACATGGTTCAAAGTTTTGTTATTACTGAAGGGTTATTTAAGAAGAGATCTAACTCTCTTGTCATTCTTATTTCCTATGTTCCCCGGAAGAATTCTGTTTTTCCTGATTTTCGATTTTTTTTGTCCACGGGTGCGTGTGCTGCAGTCCCAGAATTAGTTATTTCCCTTAGAAGTTGACTCATTAAGTTTGTTTCTCCAGACCAGTGTTATTAATGCCGGATCGGGCCGGCTGGTCGGACCGGTCAGATTGCGAGCCGGTGCCCAGACCGAAAATGACCGAGCAGTCTCCTTACTGGGATTCAGACTAGGCCCTGCCCGGTTCAACCTAAAAACCGGCCGGTCCGATCCGAAAATAATCACCTGGTCGGCCCTCTCAAAATGCTACGTTTGATGATATTAAAAAAAATTAAAAATTCAATTATCTGAAATGGGAATAGCATCGCAACACACGATTAGGTTTAGGGGCGGCTTCAGTTTTCTTCGATCGACACCGTCTTCTTCTTCGATCGATGACGTCTTCTTCTTCAACCGCACCATCACCGTCTCCTTGCTAGATTTGACCTTCATCCTTCGTCCGACGCTTCTGCAATCGGCCGACGAGTCTCCTTCAAATCTTCAATCGATTCCACCTTTCGGCAGTCGCCGATCCTTCAATCGACCGTCGCCTCTTCCTTTCACCCTTCGGTCGACGCCGGCCGGTCAACGACGACGCCATCGCGGAGCCATAGGTCGTTCAATACTTCAATCGCAGCCTGTTCGATTCATCGTCCCTGCAGGTCTGTCATCCCTTAGTGTACATGGCTTCTGAATTTACTTGGCTAATTGAAACTTGAATGTCGACTGGCCAATTGAAATTTGAATGGCTCTACTGAATTTTATGCTGTTGTGTAATTTGTCATTCCTGTCATCCCATGAAGTTTAAATGTCGACTGTTATAGTGATATTCTCATTTCCTTATCAGTCATTTCCATTTCATTATCAAGTTTCAATAGTTCAAACTTCAAACAATGGACACTGGTTCGTCAGTGGCTGACGCGCAATCTCAGATTCCCTCTCGAGTTAGTGTTCGAGCTAAAACTGATCTGGCATGGGGTTATGCTCAGAAGAATGGAACAAAGATTACTTGCTTGTTATGCAGCCACACGTTTGCAAGTGGAGGAATTAGTCGATTGAAGAATCACTTGGCTGGAGTTTCAGGAAATATTCGAGCATGCCCGAAAGCACCTCCTGATATTCGTGCCGTAATGCTAAAAAATTTGAGTGAAACTTCAAATAAGAACCATACACTTGCAGCATAGAAGAGATCTTTTAGTGAGATGACTAGAGGGGATAGTAGCTCAGAACCTGATGTGTGAATTTCAACTCACAACAATCAAGGTCGTATTCCACGAGGGCTCTCTCAAAAGCTACTACTCACACGGTTCATGGACGGTTTATTCATTTAAAACGAGTTTTAGTTTGAAAAGGAAATAAAAAACATAAAGGAAACTAAACAAGAAAGCAAAACAAAATGGTGCCAATCAAAGATAAAGGAGGTTCACTTGGAAAGATAGCTTCATCATGCTCAAGAGGAACAAATGCACAAACAAGCCAAACATGATCGAGGTTGCAATCGAACGACCACACAAATCCCTTCTATAGACTCAATGCACTCTCGTAGCACTAAGTTCCTATCCTAAAACCACTCAACTTAGGCTTTCGCTCTCAAGCTAAGTGACTAAGGATGCATTAAAGGTGTTTGATGAAATGCCAAGCTACAAAACCCTCTCCTATGACTCTATGACCACTAGGCTAGACACCACACTCTCATGTCAATGTCTTAACACTAAGAGGATCATCAAAAGACTAATCAAAGTTCAATTGAATGAAAAACCTAATGCACACCAAGTGTTCGATAAAATGCACAAGAGAGAAATCATGCAACTATGGTTGAATTGAGATGATCTAATCTCTTAGAACATACTCTCTTCAATCCCTAGACCTACAATCCATGTAATCTAAGCACTCTCATGCATTAAATCACATTGAATGGACCAAATCAAGCAAACATGGCATAAATTGGCAATAAGAACAAGTCTAGAAATCATCCTCATGCAACCAAGATCAATCATGGCAAGTTTATACAATCATGCCTCTATCATGGCACAACTAATCTACCCATCCAAGAATGAACCCTAGAAACTCAGCCACACATGGCTAAGGGAGTAAAGAGAAGAGCAGGAAGAATGGTCACCAAGAACACCATGGATGAATCCTTGTGATGATCTTCACTTCTCCACTTGTAAGCACTTCTCCCAAGGTTTGTTAGCTTCAATCCTAGCTCCAATGGCTTCAAATTGCTCCAAAAATGTGTTCTAGGGTTTGAGGGTTCGTGGGTATGTGTTTGGGGTTGAAGAAAGATGAAAGAATGCCTCAAAAGAGTAAAAAACGTGGGTATTTATAGTGCAGGGGGCAGTGCACGGCGTGCACCCCTGCACTCTGCATAAATCCCAAACTTGCAACAACCATAACTCCCTCGTCTGGAGTCCAGTTGACCTCCCGTTTGATCCTACATGCTCCTTGTCACCGGTACTTCAACGCCAAATCCTGAAAATGAAAAGAAAACAACTCCAATAGACACGGAATTGGCCTCAAAGTGGCAACCGGACAACAAATGGACACTTTGCACAAAACTTCAATAAAAGCATATTAAGCATGGCATTTAAGGATCAACTACGGGCATTTCATAGGTCAATCATAAGCCCAAAAGGCACTAAATAAAGTCACATCAGAACCACATTATTCAGAAGATACTCCAGGAAGCAATGAGGATACTACTCTTATTCATTCGCCTAATCCTTGTCTTAGACCGGGAGGTTCATTGTCCTCAAGCAAATGAATCATAAAACATCCAAGTTCACAAATGACAAGATCGGTCCCATTGAGATTCAAACAATAACAATTTGGCTTAAACTGTTCCACGAACAAACTTAACCTACACATGCAAGAACATCAATCAAACAAGTCTAAACCTCACTATTTGATGCACACTCAAGTAGGTTAATTGGGATACAGAAAAACCGACCACAACAACACCAACTCTAATCAAAAGGACTTGAACTCGGGAGATGGAACGGATTAAGCGGAGGTAGGGTAATTTGGAAAGTGGTGAGTGATCGTGATGTGGCTATCGACTCAACTTCGTCCGCTTCTAGAGCTGCACTTTTTATGCTCAAGCTAGGATCACTACAACAAGGGCCAATTTGAGAACTCTCTTTTTTTTCTTTTTTTTTTCTACTGCATACTAGTGCTCGATCCAACACTTCACTTAGGTGTTGAACCTGCCAAGCTCACAGCCTTTGCCTTTGCTAGTGCTCAACCCGACACTTCACTTAGGTGCCGAGCTTGCCTAGCTTTTCTTTTGGCATTTCAAGAGTTTCAGCAACTTGAACACTTCATTTTGAGCATTTTCTTTTGAACATTTTCTTCACAAATTAGCCACTTGATCCTTAGCCCCTTACAACTTCCACACAAGATTTTGAATAGGACTCCGTCTAATCTCAAGCCACAATCACGAGGAAAAAAAAGGGAATGAAAAACATGGATTAGGGTGAAAATGTGTATGATCCAACAAACAGGCCAAGGCTCAACGGATTTTCCTATAGGAACTGATTCGGGTGGGCTTTTTGGCTGAATATGGTGAAATTCTAATTTCTTTTATCATCTTAGACCAGTGTTATCGAGCGGTACAAAAACATGTATCAAACCAATCAACCAACATACAAGAGTGATAAAATCTTTGTTCTGGCCTAGACTCATTTGATATTAGTGCTAACATGCTGGTTATAGGTTCTAAGCGGAACAGTTTAAACGTCATTGTGAAAGATTGAAGTCAATTAAACACCAAAAGTCAAGAACCGAATGATTCTACAATAGAGGAATTTGGAAACAATCAAGAACATGCAAATCACCAAAGCATAACATTACATCTCTACCACAAATAATCAAACCAAACCTCAAACTCCTCTACGAATAACATGAGCATTGTCCTCAATGATCAAAAGAGAGAGGGTAAGGTGGAACGAAGTTACCGCGTTGGTAGAGAGGAGCATAGGACGTAATAGTGGTGAAAGAGTTCCATGATGATCCTTGGTGAAGAGTGATCCAAAATGCTTGTCAAACCTTATTCAAAAAGCTAAAACAACACAAAAACCTCAAAGAACAATTAAAAGCGAAAAATTAAGGATAACATGGGGTGCCTCCCAAGAAGCGCTTAGTTACCGTCTTAAGCTTGACGATACCTGCGTTGTGGTGTCCAACTTAGTACCTCCTTCAAGTCAAGTAGCTTCTTCCACGATGAAAGTTGAGCTCCAAGAAACATCTTGGGAGAATGGTAGGATAGCCAATGCACATTGATGCTTACATAACACTTGGTACCTTGGGGTGGCTTACTACCTTTGAAATTTGGAACTTGAGGAAGATAGTAAGGTGAGGGGCCACCATTGAGCTCCATCGTCTCCAAGTTGGTGATGCCACTCGAAGAGTCTTCCGGGTCAAGGAGAGGTGGCTCCACTTCCATGACCACCTTATGAGGAGTACAGTTGCATGTCTCCTTGGGTTCTTCGCACAAATACTTCATGACCAAGCAAGAAGATTGAAGAGCACTCACAATCTTTGGTGTCACCACAATAGGGTGGTGTTGTTCACTTTCGTGCTCCACTCTCGATACCACCTCTTCTTGAAGAGTCTTCACAACATGTCTCATGTGAGAAAGTCCCCGGCAACGGCGCCAAAAACTTGATGTGTGAATTTCAACTCACAACAATCAAGGTCGTATTCCACGAGGGCTCTCTCAAAAGTTACTACTCACACGGTTCATGGACGGTCTATTCATTTAAAAGGAGTTTTAGTTTGAAAAGGAAATAAAAAACATAAAGGAAACTAAACAAGAAAGCAAAACAAAATGGTGTCAATCAAAGATAAAGGAGGTTCACTTGGAAAGATAGCTTCATCATGCTCAAGAGGAACAAATGCACAAACAAGCCAAACATGATCGAGGTTGCAATCGAATGACCACGCAAATCCCTTCTATAGACTCAATGCACTCTCGTAGCACTAAGTTCCTATCCTAGAACCACTCAACTTAGGCTCTCGCTCTCAAGCTAAGTGACTAAGGATGCATTAAAGGTGTTTGATGAAATGCCAAGCTACAAAACCCTCTCCTGTGACTCTATGACCACTAGGCTAGACACCACACTCTCATGTCAATGTCTTAACACTAAGAGGATCATCAAAAGACTAATCAAAGTTCAATTGAATGAAAAACCTAATGCACACCAAGTGTTCGATAAAATGCACAAGAGAGAAATCATGAAACTATGGTTGAATTGAGATGATCTAATCTCTTAGAACATACTCTCTTCAATCCCTAGACCTACAATCCATGTAATCTAAGCACTCTCATGCATAAAATCACATTGAATGGACCAAATCAAGCAAACATGGCATAAATTGGCAATAAGAACAAGTCTAGAAATCATCCTCATACAACCAAGATCAATCATGGCAAGTTTATACAATCATGCCTCTATCATGGCACAACTAATCTACCCATCTAAGAATGAACCCCAGAAACTCAGCCACACATGGCCAAGGGAGTAAAGAGAAGAGAAGGAAGAATGGTCACCAAGAACACCATGGATGAATCCTTGTGATGATCTTCACTTCTCCACTTGTAAGCACTTCTCCCAAGGTTTGTTGGCTTCAATCCTAGCTCCAATGGCTTCAAATTGCTCCAAAAATGTGTTTTAGGGTTTGAGGGTTCGTGGGTATGTGTTTGGGGTTCAAGGAAGATGAAAGAATGCCTCAAAAGAGTAAAAAACGTGGGTATTTATAGTGCAGGGGCAGTGCACGCGTGCACCTATGCACGGCGTGCACCTATGCACGGCGTGCACCCCTGCACTCTGCATAAATCCCGAACTTGCAACAGCCATAACTCCCTCGTCCGGACTCCAATTGACCTCCCGTTTAATCCTACGTGCTCCTTGTCACCGGTACTTCAACGCCAAATCCTGAAAATGCAAAGAAAACAACTCCAATAGACACGGAATTGGCCTCAAAGTGGCAACTGGACAACAAATGGACACTTTGCACAAAACTTCAATAAAAGCATATTAAGCATGGCATTTAAGGATCAACTACGGGCATTTCATAGGTCAATCATAAGCCCAAAATGCACTAAATAAAGTCACATCAGAACCACATTATTCAGAAGATACTCTAGGAAGCAATGAGGATACTACTCTTATTCATTCGCCTAATCCTTGTCCTAGACCGGGAGGTTCATTGTCGCAACCAAATATAAAGAGTGCTTTGAGAGGGAAAGATGCTGCTTTGAGAACCGATCGTGCAATTGCCAGATTCTGGTACGAGCATTGTCTCCCTTTTAATGTGGTTGCTTCTCTTAGTTTTCCCGTCCTCATAAATATGATTGCTAGCATGGGTGCTGGATATACGGGTCCTTCTCATCATGCTATAAGAACCACAGTCTTAGATGATATATATGCAGAGTGTAAGTTGACAGTTGATAGCATGAGAATTCATTGGAAGAACTTTGGTTGCACAATTATGGCAGATGGTTGGACTGATAAGAGGCAAAGAAGTTTGATCAATTTCCTTATATATAGTCCTAAGGGTATATCATTTGTGAAGTCTGTTGATGCATCGGGAATTGTCAAGACTGCAAATAACTTGTTCGAGTTGTTTGATAGTGTTATTCAGTGGGTTGGTGTTCAAAATGTAGTACAGGTGGTCACCGACAATGCTCCCAATTATGTCTTCGCAGGGAAAAAGATAAACACCCGGTAAAAGCACATATATTAGACTTCGTGTGTTGCTCACACAGTGAACCTTGTGTTCAAGGGCATATGTGCACTACCACATATTGGTAGACTTGCAAAAAGTGCTTCGAAGATTACAACATTTCTGTACAACCATGGAGCACTTCTACATTGGTTGCGAGAAAGACATAGTTGGAAAGAAATTGTGAGGCCTAGTGCTACAAGATTTGCAACTACATTCCTCACTCTTGATAGTATTGTTCACCAACAAGTTGATTTGGAGTGTTTGATGGTTGATGAGTCTTTCAGAGAGTCTGCTCTGGGTAAGTCAAAATTAGGAGAAGATGTGAGGGCAATTATCTTTGATCGTGCATTTTGGGAAGAATGCAGGTCAGTTGTTGAATTGATGGAACCTCTGCTCAGATTGTTTCGCATTGTAGATAGCGTTGAGAAACCAGCTTTGGGATATGTTTATGAAGGATACAGATGGGTTGAAGATAAAATATTCTCGCTTTGTGCACAAAATCCAGAACTGGCCAAGCCTTACATGGAAATCCTTGACCTGAGATGGGATAAGCATTTGAACCAAGAGTGCATTATTGCTGCATACTATCTCAATCCAGCTATGATCTATTCTTCAAACTACGAAGGGTTGAGTAGGCCTGTACAATTTACTGCCCTCGATTACCTTGAAAATAAGGCAATTTGTCCCGATGTGGATGAAATGGTTAAAGAGAGGGAAATCTTTCAAAGTCTGTCAAAGGCTTTTGCAAGAAATTCAGCAAGAGCAACGGCAAAGAATCAAAATCCATGTAAGCACTATTAACTCTCACTTTTTGTTTACGTTTGATAATGAAATATATGAATTAGTTAGTTATATACTGTCACCTGTCTATATATGAGTTAGTTAGTTAGTTAGGAGTTATTAGTTAGTTAGTTATTTGGATTGTTAATTGAAACCCTTTCTGCTTACACGTGGTTGCTCACACTTTTGCTTCTTCTGGGTCCTTACACCATTATTGACCATTTCTTACTTTTTCCCCACTTTCTTTATAGTTACTTAATTTTACTTAATTGCAATCAACTGAACAATTAAAGATTTTACTTAGTTAGTTATTGTTATTATATACTGTCTCTATAGCCAGAAATACAATTCTAAGGCTTTAGCTCGCTGCATGTAACTACATTATCCAACTGGCTAATTTAAGTGATATATATATGTAGGTGTATGGTGGCAAACATATGGCATGGACACTCCTCTCATTCAGAATATAGCTATTAGGTTGCTTAGCCAAACTGCTTCTTCTTCTGGTTGTGAGCGAAATTGGAGTGTATTCGAGCGTATTCATACAAAGAGAATAAATAGGTTAGAGTATAAGAGGCTAAGTGATTTGGTGTTTGTCCACTACAACATGCGCTTACAACATAGGTATCTAACTATCATTTACATTTACTTATTTCCTTGAACTTTAATCGTGAACTATCATGTAAAACTCTACTATTCATTCGTTGTTCTAAATAGGGAGTATTATGGAAGGAAACTTGTGGTCCAGTTGATTATGAATCAATTGATGGGGCAGATATGTGGATGTATGAAACAACTCCCGATCTTGATATTGATTCGCTAGGGAGGAGATAATTATTCCAGCGTCGACTTTGGACTTGGAGTAGGTGGAGCTGCTCATGAGGACATTAACACTATAGGGCTACCTTAATTATTTCTGTCTTGCAAACTTCTTTGATGTTCTTGGCACTGAACTACTTATGTTGACTTCGTTATGTTTGTTAGCTCGATCTTGACCTTTGATGTTTGTATTTCGAATTTTCATGTATTTCGAATGTACTCTTATGTTTGTGATTTTGATATTTTGTGATTTTACTATTTTGAATGTTCTATGAATGACTATGTTGAATTTTAATTTTTTTGAATTAATAGTACAAATTAAAACTCTATGTACCTCTGATTTGATCCGGCTTAATTCAAAATTTGTCCGGTCCGGCTTAACTATATTTATTTATTTAATAATTAAAATTGTTCAACCCCGGTATGCAAACGGTCTAACCCCGGTTAAACCATTAAACCCTGAACCCCTGACCTTGCCGGCTCGACCCCCCGGCCGGTTCTGAAAACCTTGCTCCAGACACAAAATCATTCTTGGTCGGTGCATTCCTTCAACCTGTTTGGTTTCCGGCGAAGATTTGAAGTTAACACTTAATAGTGAATTACCCTCAATCATAGTCCCGGTAATTAAGTTAAATTTAATTACCTTAAAATACGTTCCGATCTCCAGGGATTCATTTCTTCATTCATTATCCCGTTTTTTATTGGATGGATATTTACTGTTGCTGAAAAATTACCCAAATTTCTGAGTTAATTGGTCCGTAATTAGGGGGTTTCAAAATTTGCTGCATTTTCTGGAAAAGGAAAGACAATTGTATGTTTTTGCTGTAATTGATACACTAATTGGTTTTCTTCTGATTTTCCAGCTGATGATTCACACAATATCAAATATTCACACAATCATTTAATTATCTGGACATTAATTTATTAATTATGTAATTCACCTACAAAAAAAATTAATTATGTAATCCGGCGTTGACTGTTATGGCAATTAATAATTACGATTTTTTTTAAATTTTTCCCTAACAAGAATCCTAATTTGAGTATAATATCAAAAAAGAATCATAGTTTTGTTTCACCGGCGGAAGTTATGAATCACAATATCAAATCATAATCCTAATTTTATTTCAGTATAATATAAAATCTGAATCCGAATATAAAATAAGAATCCTAAGTCATCTATTTCTTGTCCATCAACAGTCTTCTCTTTATTCTCTTTCTTCTCATCATCCCTTTCATTCATAATTTTCACAGCCAATTAGAAATCAGTGCATATTAGATATCAGTGTAGAAATCCCAGCCGATCAGTCCTAATTACCTTTGTTTTTTTAGGTTTATTTCTGGTTTTCAATTGTATTCTAATGTGTTGACCTCCCCATAGTTGATGGTTATTGATGTTCCAACCAATTTGCGTGTACTAGGACATCCATCTATCCTAATAATGTCCTAGTACACCCAACAATCCCATCTTACACAACCTTGAATTTTCTCTGTGCAGTTAAGACAACTTTGAATCTACTCTGTGCAGTTGACGTAACCCTCACAACAATCCTTAGAGCACTCATGTTTGACAAGATATATATAATTATAAATAGAGTGTGATGAGCATTTTGTTTTGATGAGCATGTAGGTGCTGTCTCTTTAATTCAAATACAGGAGAAACTGAAGAAATTGAACCAAGCAGAAAACAAAGAAGAGAACTTGATGAAGGTTGTTGAGGATAGGAAGGATGTTATGCTTCAATCTCTGTGGCAGATCAATGTAGTTGACATTGATACCACTTTATCACGCGTTTTCCAAGCCGTAAGCTCTTATGTTCCTTTCTTTTGCACATCAAACTCCGTTACAATTTAGGAAGGAAGGTGGTCCTTGTTTTTAACATGTACAAGCATCAGATAATATCATCAAAATGATGTTTTCCTTTTAGATACTTCAATTCTCGCTTGGATAACCTTTCATCACTTCTACAATCCTAGTCGGACTGCATTTACTGTATAGACTTTCTGGCATTATTCCTGCAAAGTGCAAATTAAAAAGTTAATTTCAAAATAGGCATAATTCAAATAGAAGCTGTCCTAATACATGCACTGATCATAGACTGTACTAGTACATGCACTCAACCAAGAATATAATCTGTAAGTACATTAGTTTGGACAAAACGACAAGTGTAAACTGTCCTAATACATGCACTGATCATAGACTGTACTAGTACATGCTCCACAATAACCATCAACAAGTGAAACTACTTTAGATGAATTGATCATAGACAAGTGTGAACTGTCCTAGTACATGCACTGATCGTAGACCCCAAAGTGATCAAAAGCTGTGAAATCAGAAGCTGTCCTACTACAAAAGCTATGAAATCAGCATATCACATATAAAATTCGGTCAAAAGTTGTCCTAGTACATAAGCTGTGAAATTAACATAACACATTTAACATAAGCTGTCCTGATTCAACTAAAATAAGCTGTCCTACTTCACATATATTTTTTTCAAAAAATTAGTTGTCATACAACAAGTCATACAACATATCACATATAACATAAGCTGTCCAAGTACAGAAGCTGTGAAATCATCATAGCACATATAACATTCGGTCAGCAACTATCCTAGTACAGAAGCTGTCAAATCAGCATCACACATATAACATAAGTTGTCCTACTTCACATAATTTTTTCAAAAAATTATCGCATTTTTGTTTTCCATTGACAAAACTGAGTCAATAAACACATTTATTGGTCACAAAATCCACAGTGTCCTAGTACATTGATTTGAACCAAACAATAAACAATAAACACATAACTAAAAAACAATAAATCGGTAAGCAGATTCTACGAAAGTAAAGCTAAATTCTGTAAATACTAACACCGTACATTTGCATAAATGAAAGATCAAGATAAGATGAGAAGCAGTACATGAGAACCAGAGACAAAATTTGTTTACCAGTCAAATGAAGGAAGCAACGGAGATCAATGAAGGGAATCTTCCTTTGCGTTTGAGGTGGATGAGCTTCAAAAGAAAAACAATACACAAAGACAACATTGAGTCATAGTTCCGAGCTCATAATGATTGATATTTTCAAATACTCACCCAAAACAATATATCGACAAGTAAACAATATAAGATCCATTGGGACTGTTACTGTAACTATAACTAAAGATGTCCTAGTGCATCAAACCAAATCTAACTGTCCTAGTACAATGGCTTCCTAAACCAAATCTAACTGTCCTAGTGCATCAATAGCTAGACTGTCCTAGTGCAGGGAACACATCATACAATCAACATATCATACAATCTAGAAACATAATCAAAACAAGAAACACATGTGCAGGCAACACATCATCTAGAAGCTGTCAACACATCATAGAATCGACACATCATCCAAACCAGAAACATAATCCAATACAGAAGCTGTCCTAGTGCAATACAGAAGTTGTCATAGTTCAAGACTGTAAATTTGTAATACAGAAGCTGAAGAATAGAATGTAAATCTGTCCTAGTGTAATACAGAAGCTGTCCTAGTGCAATTGAGCCAAGAATATAATGGATGCTTTACCTTCTGTACTTTTCGGGTTAATGCTACAAGTATGCTTTTCAATCGACGCACTCTCTCCAAGTTTAGAGCACTGATCTTGGATGTAAGTTCATCCAATAATGGGTAGGCTTCAATTTCCAACTTTGCTGCCTTGAATTGGACAAAATGTGATCATAGAGTTAATCTCAGCAGAGATTCAAACAACTAAAAAGATAAGAGAACAAGCAAGTCTCTGATTTTTCTCAAACTAGGGAACTATAGATTTTCTTATATCTACATGGACAGGAGAAAAATTAACTACAAATTAATTAAGAATGTGTCATGTTGGAGTTGCATATGAGTATAAATGTGATTGTTATCTTATTATCAAAGTAAAGAAAAACGAGTTAAGAAGCCTGGCAAGACAACATCGACAACATAGTAAAGAGCAAAGTCTCAGAAAGAGTAGAAACAGCAAGTTTCGTCGACGTTGGGGATTATCGGCGAGGATATTTGGGGTTTTGGAGCTGTGGGGTTTCAGAGGTCGGCGGCGTCGGAGTTGTGGGGTTTCGGAGGTCGGCGGTGTCGGAGTTGTGGGGTTTCGGAGGTCGGCGGCGTCAGAGCTATGTGGTTTCGGAGAAAGTCGGCGTCGAGAAAGAAAGGGATTTTGGAGCTGTGAGGGGAAATTCGAAAAGGGTGATTTTGGATTTGAGCTGTTATTGGCGTTTAATCAGGGGAATCCCAATAAGGATTTTGTCCAATTTTTTTGGTTTTTTGTTTTTTTGTTTTTTCTTATTTGTATATTTTATTGCATTTAATTTGTTCAAATTAATTTTCACCCTTCATTCAGATCTGATGGCTAATATCAATTTGGTCTAGCAGACCAAATTTAAGCCTTGGTCTCCCAATATAATCCGTCGTGGCTTGCTCTTCTTAATGACCTCATTCCCTTGTTGTAATTTTCATGTGCTCTGCCCTTTGAGAGAATGAAATGGGAGTTTTTACACTAAAAAATAATAGTAATGATAGGACTGTTTTGTAATAAGTTGAATTTAAGGGTTGAATTGTTAATAGTGTAATGATGTTCTTACTAAAGGGTTAGTTTATGTAATAAAAATAACAATTTTCGCTCTACAATCTCTGTCCTCTCTCTCCTATTTTCTCTACGGATTTCCTACCGAAATCCCTCTTCTCCCAGCTCGCCGGAGCTCTAATCCTATCAGGATCTTACAGTATCTGAATCTTAAGTAGCTTCTGTTGTTGAGCATGACAAAGGGTTTCTCCAATTCACATCTTCCATATCTTCACGGTATTGATGCCAATTGTGTTTCGGAACTGACAGTACTTCTTTGCTAGTAACGCACTCAATAATCATAGTATAGAACTGAACATTGATATAGAATTAGGATCTGATACAATACTGTACTATGCACCCAGAGTAGAAACATAATGCTTGCTACTCGTGAATTATTCTGACCTAATTACTACATTCATGTTCTATGTACCTCTCTCTCTCTCTAGTTGTCAATAATGGTGTATCTGGTTTATAATATAAAGATGCTGTCTTCTGGCTAGGTGGGTTTTTCGCTTATTTATGTGATTCAACTTCAGTTGTTGATCTGTACTTGTAGCGGCGTGCCCAGAAAATATAGTGCAAGAAGTTGATTCCGCTCAGCACACACATCAACCAGTAAAATCTTTCAAGGTGATAATGATTCAAGTTGCTTCCGGAGAGCCATGGCGTTTGTTTATAGACACCGGCGATGCTGTTCACCAACGAGACAAGCACAGAACTGAGATAGTATCCCATGGCCAGTGATGCCCATGAAAGAGATGTGGCCAATGACCTCATGCTCAAAGGGGCTTCCGAGAAGAAGAAATCCATCATTCCTGCTAAGGTGAAAAGATCTGCTGATCCAAGGAACAGGTACTGCAATGCTATCCATAGGAATGTCATGGGGAGAGGTGAAGAAGTGTTGAGTAATCCAGATTCCACTGCGATCCTCTTCCGCTTACTTTCCACAAGGGCTGCTACTACCATTGCCACTATTGACAATACCAATCCTGTTCCTATTCTTTGCAAGTGAGTAATCCCCATTTCAGATTTTGTAACTCTTCTAGCAAAAGGGATTATGATGTGGTTGTAGACCGGTGCTAGGATCATGATGAAGATGACTGGAAAGATAGGGAGCGACGCTGGTGGGACTTTGAATGAACCTAATTTTGTGTTCATCGTTGCTGCTTGTTGTACAGAAAAGGTGGATAGCTGGGCAAGGCAGCAGTTTAGCATTATGGTAGACATGAAGATTGGGAGTATCTTCACCACTATCTTTACTTCTTCTACCTCTTTGGTTTTACACTGGAGTATTCTGTTGCCATTGTCGTTTCTCGTTGCTCTGTTAAGGAACTCAAGGCTTTCTGTTGCACTTGTGCTTGGGGTGTTTGTCCTATCAGTTCCATTTCCTCCCTCACTTCTGATAGTGGTATTATCACAGGAGTTCATCTCCACTCCCATGATAGCATTGCTAGGATTCCTAGATTTGCCGACATCGTAAATTGCTGCTGCTAGAACCTATTGGTAACAGAAGAAGGGATATTTAGAGGGTCATGCTTTATCTCTTAGTATCATGATGCCAGATAGAATAATTAGTACCTTGAAAAGGGTCGTGATGGGACTGCCTGTTGGAACTTTGGTCCTGTATGTTGGGGAACCAAGGATGAATACTGGTATCGACATGAGTATTGCAGCGGTAGCTGTTCCAAAACCCCATTGCCAACCTTTGTTGTCTTCAATCCAGACTACGAATGTAACAGCAACCAATGCTCCGCAAGAAAGGCAAAACACGTAGTAATTGAAGAATGATGATCTTTGCTTTCTTCCTAGTTGCGTAGTCTCATCAAATTGCTCTGCACCATGTGGGGGGAGTGAACCTTTGATCCCTCCAACACCCAGTGCCACCAGATAGAGACCTGCAAAAAACATTACTTCTGTCTCGCCATTTGCTTCTGCACAAGGGATGCTATTGTTGGTGGCACATGGTGGTGGTCTCAATGAGGCAATACTAGCCTGGACTGTAAGTACTGACAGACCCTGTTTCATCAGCCAGAAAATATGTTAGTTGCAGTTTAAAGCCTTTGATACCTGGTATGTCAATTAGAACAGAAGTCTGGTATGCTGTCACTGCAACTGAAAATTGTCATGGCTACAAGTTCTCTAGTAGTAGTCCACCCTAAGACATTGCCATTTACAAGTGGACCATACTCTGATGGGAACTTACTCAAGTGGACAAAAATTCTTTGGTTGTCACTTTTCATTGTGTGCTTGTCTTAAATTTCATCTATCATCCTTTCATTGGTTTAATTCTTAATGCCCTGGCTACTAGGGAATTCAAGTACTTGTTAACCATGCTGAATTCAAGTACTTGTTAACCATATTGGTGGGCGTGGTTCATTTTCAAGTGGGTCAGATCTGCGTAAGGAAAATAACGACTTCACAAAATTTGCAAGTTCAGTACTACTCTGGTCCAAACGTTTCTTATGATATTTATTTCATGTTTTTACTTCAGATAAACAACAGCAGCTAGTTTTCGTAGTTTGATTTATCCTAGGCTTAGGTGACAAATGTTATGCAACAACATGGATGCAATAGTTCTGAAATTATGACTACTTTTCTGTAGTGTAATCAATCACTGAACCAGAGAAGTCCATATCAAACAAGAGCAGTAAAACATAAATAGGAAATTCTAGCATCTTACCATGAATTCAATTAGTGTGCTTATCAAATAAATGTAGTAGGTGGTGAAGAAGGCATCCGCTAGAAAGCCACCAGCCAAAGCTAGGAGGAAGGAAGTGCCCATGAAATTGGTCACAATATTGGCCGAGGCCGATGGAGAGAAATGTAGGAACTTCGATAGGTAGAGCACAAGGTTGCTTGCATTAGCCAGGAATGCTAGGTTTTCTAGTACCTCCACAACTGTGGTTTTCATGATAATAAAACTGGATTAGTGGGTATGAAACGTCTAGCATCTAAGTGCATTAAAAAATTAAGTTCTGTCCTTGTTATGGATATATACTATTCTGACTGTGTTGAAATTGAAATATTCATGACAATGACGAAATGCTTAGAGGTGGTTTGAGCATACCCAAGACAAAGGAGGCTGCTAGCATTCCCCCATGACGACCTCTCACAGCAAGTCTATTCCTCCAGTCTACATAGCCTTCCCACGTATCCAAGGTTCGTGCTTCATCCTACAGCCATTTCACAGTATATTTAATCTGCTATTAAAGATCGCGAGAAACATAGAAATCACAGTAGAAAAGCTGACTTACCATATCTTATCTCGACAGACGACTCGTTAATGTAGGATCTCTAAATTATAGATTCTGATTGTTGAGCTGGTTAGAGTTCATGCATTCATATATATAGTGCAAGAATTGTGGTCCTTCCAAACTATGGAGAAAGGTCTAGACTCTAGCTAGATGACATGAAAAGTGACCTTACATTCTCTCTTATAGTGAGATGCCGACTTTTCTAACTAGCACAGTGGACGACATGGTTTTATCTGGATCACTTATCTATCAAACTCCAAACTTACAGAAAAAAGTTCAAAGATAGACTCTTTCACCAAAATGCACTAGAAAATGTCGTTACACTTTTAAGATTTGGTGAGCATAGTGGCTTAAGCAGAACACCACTAGAATAGTGGTTGCTGGAGTTCTATATGCTGATTAGGAAGACCATTTTCTAAGTAAGTGATTAAATCTTATGACCTTAATTAAGTTGGTTTCTGTGAGTAATCTGATATTGATCTGCAATTGTTGGAAGATATGATTAGTAAGGTTTACTTTCTGAGCATGCTCGTGTAATGTTGTCTTTGACCTTAATGGAGAAGTTTTGGCTAAAATAAATTGCTATTTACGCTACTTTGCATAAGATGAAGGCCATTGAACCTGTCAGCATCGTATATGTTCTAGTGGGTGTCTTTCGTTATTTCCCTCTGCATGTGGTGCTTTTACCAATTCGGTCGGGAACTTATTCTAACGACTAGAGGCATCTGAGTAGTGGCCTCATCATCGTCATATCCTCCTCATCTTCTTTCTGGCCCACCCTTGATTCTTTGTTCCAGCATCATAGGAATTTGTGGATCAAATTTTCATGGATGCATGATAAGAGAGGTCTCCAATTTAAGTGGCTTGGAGTCATCAGCTGGATGGGTCCTACTCTTCCAATATTACTAGCATTTCATTAGCTCTCTCAAGTCTTATCTGCAGCCACCGAAGCTATAGTTTCTCGCTTACTCATTTTTTCCAAGTCTGAGGAACCAGATGGGAAAGAATAGATCCTGTCTAGCTAAACTTGTTTTGCTTTCTTATCAAATCATCGAAAAATATAACATATTAATTAAACCAAGATCAAGTAGGTGGACACTGTTTGTTTTGCTAAGGAAGTATGTGCTATATGGCGTAGATAAGGCCTTCAAGTTCCAATTTGTGGTGGGGATGTTAATCCTATTTATTGGTTGTTGGGAGATTAAGTTCCTTGTTGTTTTGGAATGTTCTGTGAGTCTCTTGTATGCTGAGATGTCTTAGTCCATCCAAGAATGTTGACCAGATAGCTCCTAAAAGTGCAGGTCATTGCCCCAATGAATATACTTGTTAGTATGAATGATAGTCCACAGAGCTCCCAACTTGTAACGTTGATTAATGGTTTATAAAGTACTTGTTAGAATAAACAAACAGTGAACAGAAAAGAGGAAGCGCTATAAATCTCATGGAATGCTTTCTTGAATATTTTGCCTCAACCTGGTTGGTTCTTTTTCATTATGCAAGCTAATGTTGCTAGTTCCTTCCTCTGTAGTTAAATTTCAACCCAGGATGAGGGTACGCTAGAAGTCCTGATCAAATGTCAGGTCCCCCACAATTAGCATACTTAGTACGTTGTTGATCGTAGGAGTGATGATCGAGCGGCCACCGTCTAAATTTGTCCTTGGATAACTCTGCACATGCTTATGCTCCTCTCCTCTAGTCCTCTTGCCATATGACTTGTTCTAATAACCATCCATAGGTACTAGGTAGTTGGTAGTTAGAGAGTATGCAAGTTAAGTGATGAGCATGACATTTGCAGACACAAGAATACTAGTACTGGTAGTATCAACCTATTTTTACCACCTCTGCATATGCAGGTGGGTAGTTGTCTTTCCCGGATGATTTGACGCCATTTCTGAGAGATTCTAGAAAGGATCGTCGTTGTCTCCTGAATTGACCTGACAGATTCCCTCTTAGAACCTATCTCCCAACAAATGGTAGGACAGTCTGTCACGTTCTCACATTTTGTGAGGATCAGAGAATGTGGGAAGCATCTATCAGAATTGGGTACAAAACCAGTAGTGGTTGCCATCAAATGCTAGTACCAGAACATGGGTCTTAAGGAACAACAATGGTGTGAGAAATGCCAATCCATTGAGAGCGCCTGTGCAAACAGTGGTTGCAGATGAGCACCAGGCCGGTGGGGATACTATTAAAGGAGTATAATTTGAATAATTGATCTATTATTTTGTTTCCTAATATTGTCGTTTTGGTATTTGATAACTTTAGCGCACGTACTAAACGTGATTGAAATAAAACAAAAAATCAAGTGCGTATTATACCAGGCATAATAGAGGACGCTAGACTTGTTGCTTGACATGTTTTGCATTGACGAACCAGGCATAAATATACCAGTTACTCTTCTTGGCCGTACGGGTAATGGCTTATCTCTAATTCTTACAACATTATATCATAAGATTAATTTGGTCACTTCTTGGGTCTTCCTGTTCCACGACCTCCACACCAGAAACTGAGTTAGATCTGATGAAACTTGACTAAAAGGAGTTACATATGGCTGGCTTACATGATGACATTGGTCTAGGTATCTTTAAAGCAAATACTTTAGGCGCAGAACATTCAGTGACCAAATTGTTATTTGGTCCACTAAACCAAATCACTCACAACCAATCATTTAATATTAAATAATCATCTAATCATTTAATTATCTGGACAATTATTATAATTAGTTATTAGCATTTTTTCTGCCCGTTGGCCGATTTGTGATATTTTGGTTGTTTATTTAATATAATTAGTAAATGAAGAACAATCTTGTATATTGAGAGATTTAAAATTACGTATAGAAAACTATAAACCAACTAAAATTTTGAAATATCGAGATTGAAATTAAACTAAAACTCAATAATCTAAATAATTAACGTTTTACTTAATTGAGAAGTTAAATAGTTTAAAGTAAAAAATATAAAAATATCTAGATAATGTTTTATATAGTACCAAAATACACATAATATTTAAATGTAATGTTGTGATTAATTTTAGAATATTTTAAAATTAATGAAGTTAAATTACATACTAAAATGAAGTACGTCCATTTATGATCATTGCAAAGGAGAAAAAATATAAAAAATTATAACAAACTTTTCAAATGAATGATGTCTTCTAAACCAATATGACTTCAAAATATTTTATTTACCAACAAAAGTAAGTTCGAGACAAATAGAAAATGTAACTGCATCTCCCTCGAAACATTTGCAAAAAAATAAAGTAGAGACTAAAAAACCCAATACTATCAATAAAAAAATTGTTTTGAGGAATGGAATCTCAATTGGCCCGTTAGAACTTAGAATAATATGAAAATAAGGATCATTTTTAATATAGTTAGGTTTGATGAAATATGCCTAATTAAATTTGACTCAATTCAATCAATACTCTAAATTATTAAATAGTAAATGATTTGTAACTCACAATTTACTTACGATCACACACTCATGACCTCACTGGTCTGCTCTTACTAAAGTACAATCTTAGTTCTCCAATTTTCTCTAGCTCAATAATTTATAAAAAAAATTTCTAGCTTAATAGATATATAATATATTAATTGGCAAATACCTCTCTTAAATTTTCAAAAAATTTTAAATTTATGAAACTAATTTTTTTAAATTTATACTTCTTTTAAACAAACTTTTCAAATGAATGATGTCTTCAAAACGAATATAACTTAAAAAATTAACAAAATATTTTATTTACCAAGAAAAGTAAGTTCGAGACAAATAGAAAATATCTCTTAATTGAAAATTTATCTTAGAAAGTCGTTTGATTCAGTCAATTTGAACTTCCTGATCAAGGCTCTTGTAGCTATGGGATTTCCTGATAAGTTTGTTAGCTGGATTAAAGGGTGTTTGGATAGTGTGATGCTGAGTGTGGGATTTAATGGAGGCTCGGTGGGCTACTTCAGTAGTAAGAAAGGGCTGCGGCAAGGGGATCCTTTATCCCCTGCCCTGTTTGTTATCACTATGGAGCTCCTCCACTGTCTTTTTCACAAGGCTGCAGCAGCTGGGAAGGTACCTTACCATCCTAAATGTAAAAAATTGGAGATTGTATAGTTGTGCTTTGCTGATGACTTGATGGTTTTCACCAATGGAACATTGGAAGGGGTCAAGGGGATTCAAGATGTTTTGGCCAGGTTCTACAAAATTACTGGATTGTGCATAAATACTGATAAATCTGAGATTTTCTACTCCTCAACAGTCAATAATGAAGTCAGATTGAAGATTTCACAGCTCATAGGATTCCGGGAGGGTAAACTGCCAGTAAGGTACTTAGGGGTGCCTCTCATCTCTGGAAAGCTTAGCTCCAGGGACTATGATATGTTAGTTGACAAAATCACAAAAAGATAAGTGGGTGGAAAGTGAGGACATTGAGTTATGCTGGTAGACTGTTACTTGTCTCTACTGTTCTTACAGCTCTAAGCCAGTTCTGGATGGCAGTATTCCTGCTTCCTAAGGCTGTGATTAAACAAGTGGAAAAAAAATGCAATGCTTTTTTATGGAAAGTAGGCGTGGAAGGAAGAAGAAAGGCCAAAGTCTCTTGGAAAGAGCTAGCCAAGCCAAAAGCTGAAGGGGGGTTAGGTCTGAAAGATTTAAATTCTTGGAATGCTGCTTGTATAACTAGACACATATGGAAGCTTTTCTTCAGAGCTGGCTCCATATGGGTGGCCTGGATCCGTATCCATCGAATTAAAGAAGAAACCATTTGGAGTTGCAAAAGCCAGCCCTATCACTCTTGGATTTGGAGAAGAATATTGAAAATAAGAGGTGATATTCAGCAATTTATTTCAGTGAATCAAAGTGGTGAGGTCCTATGGGATGGAAAGCTAATGAACAGGTATTCAGTGACTAGGGTCTGGAATACCCTAAGACCAAAATCAACTGTGGTGGACTGGTATAATCTGGTGTGGGGAATGCCTATTATCCCCAAGCACTCATTTATAGTTTGGATGGCAGTCAAGAAGAAGATGGTGTTCAAAGTGGACATGGTTCATTGGGGTTTGGTAGTTGATATCAGTTGCTTATTCTGTCAGCAGGGAGTAGATGAACCAAATCATATTTTCCATGATTGTGAGTATGCTAAGGAAATCGTAACTCTCTGCAAAGCTGAGGGGTGGCAGAGTGATAGCTGGGAGGGTGACATTGGAAAAGCCTGCATTCTTAATAAGAAGGACAGGGTCCTCTGGAGAGCTATATATGCTTACATTTGGTATGAGAGATGTAATAGGAATGCAGGTGGGGCGATGAGATCGACTAAGGAGTTAGCTGCAGTTATCCAGTTTGAAGTTGGCACTAGAGTGCAGTAGCCTTTTCTCCTGTGTTTTCTGTGTTCTGTTTTGGTTAGTGTTGGGCTAGTTGAGCTGACTCGGACACCCGTTTATAAAGGGGAGATGAGGATACGAAATTAGCCTTCCGATTTCTCTGTAGTTGACAGTTTTCCGGTTAGGATTCCCCTAATCCGGTTCTTTGATGAATAAAATTTGATAATTATTCATCAAAAAAAAAAGAAAATATCTCTTAAAACATTTGCAAACAAAAAAAGTAGAGGAGACTAAATACCCAACATTGTATAAACAAATCATTTCAAGTAATGAAACATCAACTAACCCGTTAAAACTGAAAAGAATATGAAAATAAGAATCATTTTACATGGATATATTTAGGTTTGATGAAATATGCTCAATTCAACCTTACTCAACCCGATCAATACTATGAATTTGTTAATAGTAATTGACTTGTAACCCACTTTCCCATGACTAATTCTTTTACACACTCGTGACCTCACGGGTCATTGCTCTTATTAACGTATAATCTTATTTCTCCAATTTTCTCTAACTCAATAGATATATTAATTGACAAATACTTCTCTTAAATATTCATAATTTTTTAAATTTATGCAACTCAATTTTTTTAGTCCATACTTCTTTTAAACAAACTTCTTAAATTAATGATGTCTTCTTAAACAATATAACTTCAAAAAACTATAACAAAATATTTGATTTGCCAACAAAAGTAATCTCGAGACAAAAAGAAAACGAAATTGCAACTCTCTCAAAACATTTGCAAACAGATAAAGTGGAGTCTAAAAACCCAAAACTGTATATCAAAATCATTTTAAGAAATGAAACCTCAATTGACCCGTTAAAACTTAGAAGAATATGAAAATAAGGATCATGTTACATGAATATATCTATGTTTGATGAAATATGACTAATCCAACCTACCTCGAGTCGATCAATATTATGAATTTATTAATAGTAAATGACTTGTAACCCACTTTTCCATGACTAATTACTATTACACACTCGTGACCTCACTGGTCATTGCTCTTATTAAAGTACAATCTTATTTCTCCAATTTTCTCTATCTCAATAGATATATTAATTGACAAAAACTTCTCTTAAATATTCATAATATTTTAAATTTATGCAACTCAATTTTTTTAAGTTTATACTTCTTTTAAACAAATATTTTAAATTAATGATGTCTCTTTAACCAATACAACTTCAAAAAAAATTAACAAAATATTTGATTACCAATAGAAGTAAGTTCGAGAAAAAAAAGAAAATGAAATTGCAACTCGCTCAAAACATTTGCAAACAGATAAAATGGATACTAAAAACCCAACACTGTATATAAAAATCATTTTGAGAAATGAAACCTCAATTGACCCTTTAAAACTTAAAATAAGTACTTTCGATAACTAATACTATTACACACTCGTGACCTCACTGGTCATTGTTCTTATTAAGATACAATCTTATTTGTCCAATTTTCTCTAGTTCAATAGATATATTAATTGACAAATACTTTTTTTAAATATTCATAATTTAAGGAAAAATAGAAAACAGAAATTGTAATTCTCTTGAAATATTAGCAAACAAATAAAGTCGAGACTACAAAAAACAACACTATCCAAAAATAATAATTTTGAGAAATGAAACCATAAAATTGGTTTGTTAAAACTTAGTTGACTATGGTAAAGATCATTTTATGAATATATTTAGGTTTGACAAATATGCTCAATTCAAATTGACTCAACTCGATTAACACTCTGAATTTGTTAATAGTAAATGACTTATAACCTCCTTTAGTTAAGATCTCATGACTCAGATTATTACACACTCTTGACCTTAGTTACCATTACCCTTATTAAGGTACAACCTTATTTCTTCAATTTTCTCTCGCTCAATAGATATATTTATCTGAAAAATATTTCTCCTAAATATTCATAATTTTTAATTTATACAACTTGATGTTTGACCAAATTAATCAATAACTTAGTTAGCTTGAATGTCTTTAACACATATATATGATGTGCTTTAATTTTTTAAGTAATCTACGACTCGCAGTTACCTTCAATGTCTTTCAAGAATTCATGTGAGCAAATACATCTACAAACATATATGAATGATTCGATCAATATCAAGTTTATATGTCTCATTCTCACAATTATCGTCATGTGTGTAAACATGTTAGTGCTATATATGCATACATAGGGTGGTAAGTAAAGTGTTTGAGTATATAATGTAAGATATTATATGTGGCAGAAAAATAAATTATTTCATTTTAGACCCCCTTAATTAAATATCAACACAAAACCCGATTTAAACAAAAGCATCATCATCTGTCAATAAACTACATGAATGAATTATTACCAATTTTTTCACTATACTCTTTATTTAACTTGTTAGTGTATTTCTACAATAAACTGTTGGTTATCATAAAATCAATGAATTTGCAAATCATTAAGGGTGAAATGTGCTTCAATTTGTACAACAAAATGTCGAGAAGTAATATGCTTTAATGTTTCAATATAATTATAAATTAGTTTGTGTGGCTTAGTTGGTAAATCACGATACTTTGATCCTTGAGGTTGTGGGTTCAAGTTTCATAGTTGCTTAAGATTTATCACTTTTATAATAAATAAAACATTTTATTCAAAATAAATTAAATTAAAAATCATTGATTTGCTACCTTCCTACAATTAAGGAGAAGCATGGAGAATTCTAGGTGGCAATTAGAAAAAGTCTAAAATGCTTATATATGTTTGTAGATTTATCTAATCCGGCTGTTATGGAAATTAAATATTATGAAATATTTTTTAGGATTTGCCGTTGCTTTATGTTTCCCTAATTATAATCATAATTTCAATTCAAATCAAACTCTCATTCTCTCCTTCTCCCTTCTCTCCCTTTTTCCCCGCCATTCAACTATCTCTACCATTTTTCACTTTTGCAATCCTAGTACAAGTATTATAGTAATCAACCACGGATAATCATGGTTTCTTCGATCTCAACAAGTCACCTGAATTCGACTTTAACATATCACCAGATTTCACGTACGAACAAGAATATGACGAGCATGTCGCAGTTCAAATCAATGACGAGTGGAATGACATCGGTACTGAAGAAGGTTTGTTAATTTTTGATGTATTTTCTACTCCTTTTCTATCTTCTTATTTTCATGATTTATGTTTTCATTGAACTGACAGCCTCGTATTTTTTGTTAGTTTCAAATGTTTCGCCGGCGGATGCGCCTTCCAATTTGAAGAAAACTATTGATGGGCAAGGTTTGTTTTCAATCCCTTAATTCTAATCTTTTTGCTGAGTTTTGTTGCTTTTCGAGAAGTTCATGCTTTCTAATTCGTTACCCTTGTTGCTTGCTTGTACTAGTACATTAGATTTTTATAGTAGTCGCTCATCCCTAATTCTGTTTCTCAGTCCCTGCTACTTCGAATGATTTCCCCCCTTGTGCTTTATTTAAGTAGCATATGTCTGTAACTTTTGTAAGTAACTAATTCAAATAAAGCACCCGATCGATGGAGTTATTTGTTAAGATCATTGCTGTCCATTGACTTACTAATTAGGATAGTTAGATGATGATTGAGAAATTGCTTATACTTTTTAAAATTTTAATGTCTTGCAGATGTTACGCCTGTTGTTGGATAGGAACTTCTAGAGTTCAAGTCATTTAAAGAGGTTAGAAGATATTACACCGATTATGCTCATACTTTTGATTTTTCCATCAAAACACACAAGTTAAGCAGAAATAACACTAGGAATGATACGGTTGATAGCATTCAGTACGCTACACTCGCCTGTAATAAAGAAGGTTTTAGAGATAACAGTGAGTATAATCCAAAAAATAAGGAAAAATTGGATACAACAAAGCGTTTGAAAGAGAGATCCGAGACCCGGAGAGGGTGCACCCCCTCCTGAAGATCAAGTTCTATGCCGATAAAGAGGTTTACAAGATAAAGAAGTGGGTTTTTGCTCACAATCATGATCTTGCTCTACCACAACACAACAATTTTTTAAGTCTAAACGGCATATTTCTGATACTCATCATCAAATTGCCAAGATGCATGACTCAGTTGGTATTAAACCAAGGGATTCATATGATTTTATGGCTAATTATGTGCAAGCTCTTCGTCAGACGCCTATGGAAGATGGTGGGGAAACGTTTTTGCGTGAATGGTTTACTGAAGATTCATCTCGTAATCCAGGATTCTTTCACCGCTTGTAGTATGACGCTCATAATAAGATTGAAAGTATTTTTTGGGTGGATGCACGGATGATATTAGACTATTTTGCCTTTGGTGATGCAATTACCTTCGATACCACATATAGGACTAACAATCAATATCGTCCCCTTGGTATGTTTTTTCATTCCCTTTATTTATTTTCAGTATAGTTTGTGTAAGTTTATTATGTATCTCATGTTTAAATTGAATTTTATTTTTTAAATACATGTTTTTCGTTCCACATTTTTCATGTATACTGTTTGTGTTCCGTCAATTTTTTTTCCACTATTTCAAAACATGTTTTTCGGTCCATTCATTAGTGTACTGGTTCTGTGTATGTACTAGTTCATGTTATACTTTGTTCTTGTCCTATGACAAGGTGATTAATTTGGACATGTTTTACCGTGTCCATCAATGTGATACATTAGTTAGAAGCCTGTACTAGTTCACGTTATAATGTGTTTTTGTCCTAGAACGGGGTGATTGTCCTAGTGCAGATTTTTACATCTTCTTTGTGTTGACAGGTTTATTTGCTGGACTTAATTACCATCGGGAGTTAACTATTTTTGGTGCTTGTTTGATGTATGAAGAGACGACTGAAGGGTTCAAGTGGGTTTTCAATACATTTTTAGAGTGTATGAGGAATAAACATTCCCGTACTATTTCCACGGATCAATGTCCGACGATTGCTGCAGGTATTAGATCAGTTATGCCGAATACTTTTCATGCATTGTGCATTTTCCATATCAATGAAAATGCTAAGGAAAATTTGAAAGGAAAGACAACGAAGGATGGTATTATCACGGATCTAAATTTTCTCATGAAATGGGTTGATACTGAAGACGAGTTTGAATCAAGGTGGCAGGCAATGATCTCCAAATATTATCCTGATAATCTTCCTCATGGTCATCATTGGCTTGTTTACATTCATAAATTTCGCCATCAGTGGTCATCAGTATGGGTGAATAATAATTTTACCGCTGGTATGAGGAGTTCTCAACTCAGTGAGTCTATAAATAGTAACCTTAGGCCTCTACTGAATACGAAGAAGAACTTGCATCAGTTTTTCACTCATTTTAATAGATTGCTGGAGAGTAAGAGGTCTGACGAGGAGCAGCTAGATTTCAATGTTGGAGATAATCTACCTATTGCTCGATATCGTACATGCCCTCTGGTATGTCAAGCGGCTAAGGTATACACTATGTACCACACATCTCTTGTACTAGCGCATTTTTGTTTTTCCTATACATGTTTAACCCTATTTTTCCTTTTTAGGTATACACCAAAACGATTTTTGAATTCTTTCAGAATGAATTTGCCATGTCTCTGGCATATGAACCATCTTCCAGCCATATATTGGATAATGAACGGCTTAAAGTATTTTTTTGGCATCATTTCGACGATGACAAAAAAATATGGATAGATGAACGACGCGTGGAAGTTGATATTGCTAGTTGGAAATATAGATGCCCATGTCGTCTTTTTGAGTATTCTGGTTGGCTGTGTTGTCATATTCTAAGGACGATGGAAGCTCTAAAGTTGCTTGGATATATACAGGCACGTGCCATTCCTGCGTTTTATCTCATCGACCGATGGACTAGGTCTGCCAAGATAGGTTTAAATTGTCAGATCGATCTTTCACCATCTAGTGATCCTGACACTCAGGTTGGTAGGTACTAACAACTTTATTCAGCTTTTCTCCCTGTGGCTTTGGAGGCATGTGTTAACCCTAATTTTACGAGTATAACCATTAAAATGGTGGAGGATATTGAATCTTACGTTCGTCAAACGATTCTCAATCGTCAAGAAGCTCCTCATGAAATACCTCCTCGCTCAGTTGCAGGTATATATCAGATTAAGCATTTACAATGTTGCATGTCCTAGTACACCCAACTAGTTTTCATTGTCCAAGTACACCCCACTTAATTTTTGGTCCAGGTAACAATGATGGAGAAGCTCGTCGTCAGGAACAGAGTAGGCCGGGTGAATTGAAGGAGAGGAATAACCCAATAAATCGACTAAAAGATTGAAATCCAATGGTAAACGGGAACGGGAAAAGGCTGCCCAACGAGAGAAGGCGAAGTCGCGTAAGGTCTCTGCTGATGAGAGGATGCAAGGCTATTAATTTGGTTTATTTTTTATTTCTTTTGGCGTACTGGAACGATAATGGTGGGATTCAGTTCTGATTTTAGAGATTATGGTCGGATTTATGGTTACATGTAATAGTATTTTTTACAATAGTTAATTTTTTAGTGTATGATAGCATAAAAGTTACAACAGCAGACTGAACCAGTGTTTATATCCAAAAATTTCAGCTGAATCTCTATAGTTTGTGTCAAAGGATGGACATGTTTTGAATGTCCAGGAGCAATCAATCAGCTAACAAGAAGCTTGGCTTCTCAGTGGGCCAAGGACAACATTAGAAGCAATGCTATAATACCATGTTATATCAAGAAATCAATAGTGGAACAAGTAATTCATCATCGATGGGCGGTGTATGTAAATGTGTGCTTCCCAAAGCATTCATAGAAGCTATTAATTCATACCAAATGATATCACAGAAATTGGTTGAACATTGAAATTGTACTAGGATATTCATACCAAATCCTAACACTATAATCCAGAAATCTATCCAAACCAAAATTCATAATCCAGTAAACAAAAATCATTCCCCATATCACACTAGTGATAGCGATACAAAATCCAAAAGTTTAAGAACAAGGAAAAACCCTAGAATGCCATTATGCTAGCAGCAATGAAGCTTCGTCAACTCATCCTCGTAATCAAAATATTTCTGGTTCGCATCATCCATGAATAGTTCAGTTTATGATCTCTCTACGCCCCTTCAATGTATCTTCAAGACCCCAAATTGTTTCCATCCGATGATCAAATTCTCCACACCAAAATTGCATCATGCTCATCACAAAAACTCCACTATCCTCGGCTGTGTCATTGAAGTTCTCCGGGAATTTGATCACTTGCCACTCGAACTTGCTAAAATCGAACGGGTTGTCGAAGTGTTCGAAATAGCGCTGCACATAGGTCACTACAATTTCTCCAATTGTCTTCATGACTTCTTGAAAAATATGTGCCCGTCCTTCATGCTCACTATGAACAAGGAATAATGTCCAGAACAAAGAATGGAAAAAACCACTGCAATGAAGTACATAATAAAATATTAATCAGAAGGCCAAACCTTTCACTTTTGTGTCAATTCTGTCCACATCTATTGAAAAACCCATTTCGGCCATTTTGGTAATCTCCATCCATTTTAACGGTAGTCTATCATCTAGTGGGGTAACCATTTTTTAAACCCCAAATTGTACACGTCATAGAGCCATTTGTAATTTTACCTATCCTTTTAATAAAAAATTGAGATTTCCTCATAAAGCCTTCTCGACTCCCAGAAACTGTTCCCCCTCTTTCGCCGACTTGGATAGGGTTTACGAAGGTCAGCGTAGAAGAAATCGGCGGTGAGACCATCGGTGGACAGAGCCTCCTTCGAAGGTCAGTTCGTGTCCTGACATTGATTTATCGAGTTCGGAATGGGGATTAGGGTTTGTCGATGTCTGTTTCGTATCAGAACTATTCTTGAGAATGCCAAGATACGATCACGGAACTGCCTCACCTACCTGACTCTCAACGGGGTGTGTGAAGTTAAGGAGTTTGGGGACGGTTATGTTGTTGACCTCAGGAACAACACGTGTAGTTGTGGCTACTTCACTTTGTCAGGAATTCCATGCAACCACGCTATAGCTGCTATTGCCTTCATGCGTCTCAATTTGGAGGAGCATGTTGATCTGGTGTATCATACTGAATGTGTTATGCAGGCATATGGGTATGGGGTGTCGGCGATCGTTGGGAGACAGGCGTGGCCACCAACTGAGGGTCATGACGTCCTACCGCCGTTAGGGAAACGGATGTCTGGTAGGTCGAAGAAGGTCAGGAGAAAAGAGGCGGCAGAATTGCAAGGTAGGCCACGCAAATCTGCCCCTGGTTTCCACTTCAGCCGCCATGGCATGATCATGCATTATCGGACATGTCGTCGTGAAGGGCATAATAGTAGAAACTGTCCGGATGCGGAAATGGTAAAACGGCTGCTGCTGAAACGTAGTATATGATTACATATGTCTAATAGTATGTGTTTTGGGACTTATTGTTTGTCTGACAATTATATGCAGCAACCAATGGCAGACCCAGTAGCTGAAGCAGTACCACCCGGAGCCATTGCAGGAGCTGTCGAGGATAGGTCTGTGCGTCCTCGAACTGAAGGAAGGACCAATGCAGACCCAGGACAGGTACGGGAAGAGGCTACCATAAACCCCCAAGTTGGGGAAGCTTCATCTTCCCAGAGGCCAGCAAGGAAGAAGAGCAAATGCAAGACTTGCGAGTTCATGGGGCACAACTCGAGGACATGTCCGTCTAAGTCCGGTGTCCAGGTAAGAGTTTTATCCACCTAAATCTGTATCTGTGTTACATTCCCTTGGGTTAGTGACGGTGGAATATGTATTGCACACAGCCGATGGAAATGAATGTACAAGCGAGGAGAGTTGTAGAGAGGGAGACGGGTATCGCACAAACTGGATATGGAGTCGCATACTTCCCAGAAACAGGAAACACCTATTTTGCGGTAAATCATCTCAACCTAAATCTAGATAGATCGGTATCATACATAATTTCTAATTAATCCGAATTATTCAACGTGATATTTCAATTACGCAGACTGGGAACAATGGAGGAGGTGTAGAACCCACGAGGGTAGTCACTCGGGCTAGAACAATAGCGGTTACAGATGGGAATCGTGAACATCAAGATGTCATCAACTTAACACCGGCGCACGGAACTCGGGAGTAGAACACTAGTTGTAGATGTTGCAGTGGGTTGTATTTTGGGTTGAATGGTGGTATGAAGTAATTTTGGGTTGCATGGTGGTATGAAGTTATTTTGGGTTGCAGTGTTAGTTAGTTTCGTTGGACTCAACTAGGTGGAATACTTTAATGTACACATGCTAGCTGATATTGGTACTGGGTTTGAAAACTCAAATTTAAATACTCTTCTATCAGATGCGTGGCTATTCCAAGACCTGCATTTCAAATTTAAATATTTTAATTATAATGTACGTCTTCATTATCTTGAATATAACACACTACACGTTTCAATTGCATTTCAGTTACACACTACAATGTTTTCAACAAAATGAATATAACACACGACAAGACTATTGCTAACATGATGGTTGCATTTACGACATGATTCTCTAGTTTGCATAACACGCTCCGCACGATTTTAATTTCAGACACTAGATTACTACAGTCTTCAGTTGTTTTGGCTAGTGCTTGTTGCATTCTCTGCTTCTCTCGCTTTCTTCGAGAAGCCTTGTCATTTGCAATCGCTAGTGCGCCTTCATCCTCTTCCAACTTTCGCCTTAAAGTAACATTCTCAGAACCCATTATGGCTAGGTTATCGTCATCTCGGTGGCTGCCTTGGTCAACCCACTTGAAAAAGCCACAATCAACACCTTTGTCCTGCAACCAAAACCAAAATACAACTGAGTAATCGTTTAATTGTCTAAACACAACGAATCTAAGCGATGAACCCACTTGCCAGTGTCGGCAACAAAGAAATTTCCTTCCAGGATTCTTCCCTGTACCTGAAGTTTTCGTAATACACGACACATTATGCTTACAGTACAGAATCGTCACCGATCTACTGGCCGAACTCGAGTCACCTTGCTCTGCCATATGTTAGTAACCCTAGAATAACCACCAGCAAAACCAAATCCGTAAATGCTAATTCGGGAAAAACCCAGATAGAAGGAGAACATGGGAAGAATGAAAACAAACACATAATGGAGGAATGAATGAGTAGGATAAATATAGACGAAGTCGGAAGAAAAAGAACTGGAAAAGATCGGTGGAACACATACCTGAATCGACGGCTCTTGATTCGGCTGAAGCAATCGATGTCCCAAATCTGGTTCAGCTCGAGAACAGAGGGACTGATAAAAGATTTTACCAAGGTCGTATTCCACGGGGTCCTCTCATAAACCAATACTCACACTTCTCATAGATGGTCTAGACATTTGAAATTGGTTTGGTTTGATTGAGAAATTTTGATACAAAGGCAAATAAAAGCAATACTAACAAAGATTAAACAAGAGAGAAAGGTGGTTCAAATCAAAGACAAAGGAGGTTCACTTGGAAGAATAGTTTCATCATGCTCAAGAGTAATAAAAGAACAAACAAGCCAATCTAGATCGAGTTTGCATTCGGATGACCATGCATTTCACTTCAATAGACTTAATGCACTCTCGTAGCACCAAATCCCTATCCTAATACCACTCAACTTAGGCTCTCGCTCTCAAGCTAAGTGAAAAAGGATGCACTTTAAGTGTTTGATGAAATGCCAAGACACAAGACCATCTCTTAGGACTCTATGACCACAAGGCTAGGCATAACACTCTCATATCAATGCCCTAATACTAAGAGATTCACCAAAAAGCCTTTCAAAACTCAATTGAATGAAAATCCACATGCACACCAAGTGTTCGATAAAATGCCCAAGAGAGAAATCAAGTGGAAATGGTTGAAATAAGTTGATCTAATCTCTTAGAACACACTCACTTCAATCCCTAGACCTACAATCTATGCAATCCAAGCACTCTCTTGCATCAAATCACATTGAATGGACCAAATCAAGCAAACATGGCATAAAATGGCATTAAGTACAAGTCTAGGAATCATCCTCATACAACCAAGATCAATCATGGCAAGTTCTATACAATCATCCCTCTATCATAGCACAACTAATCTACCCATCCAAGATGAACCTAGGAACTTAGCCACACATGGCCAAGGGAGTAAGGAAAAGAGAAGGGAAGTTGATCACCAAGAACACCATGGAGTGGATCCTAGAATCAATCTTCAATTCTCCACTTGTAAGCTCCTCTCCCAAGGTTTGTTGACTTCAATCCAAGCTCCAATTGCTCCAATTAGCTCCACTTAGCTCCAGAAATGAGTCCTAGGGTTTATGGGGTCGTAGGTATGTGTTTGGGGTTCAAGAGAGATGATAGCATACGTGAAAGATCCCCAAAAATATCTTCAAATAGGATTCTGCTGGGCATACACATCGTGTATGACTACACGTCGTGTATAACTACACGTCATGTACCCTGAAAAGTCTGCACAAATCACGATTTTCCCTCGCTCGTTTCTCCCTCATCCAAGCTCCGATTTGGCTTTCGTTTGGTCCTATGGACTCCTTGTCATCTCTACTACAACGTCCTTGCCTGAAATGTACACAAAAGAGACTACAAAGCACGTCAAATGGGGCCACAAGTGACCCCCGGGCAACATAACTCAACTTGTGCAAAAGGGCTCGGAATGCATGCAAACTAGGACGGCTGAGGACCAAATCACGGAGAAAATAAGGACATAACGTAAGATAAATATGTATGAAATAAGGTCACATCAGGGACGGAGTCGGCTGTTTCACAAAGATGGAGATACCTGAATACAGTCGACGAGGCTTAAGAATTCGACAAGCTAGACCGGAGAAGACGATCGGAGCGAATTTGAAAGAGCTTTGCTTTTTTGGGGAACAGGTGACTCGGGAAAATAAGTAAATCATAGAACCTAGCATACAAAGAAAGTAACTAACTCACCACATACAAAGGTGGGAATGCCCATCTGCGGTATAGTTTTAGTTCATCGTTGTTCAAGTATTCGTAGAAGTTGTCTACAACAATGTTCGCAATAACTTCTCTAGTCATCAATTCCTTCAACTGTTTGCGTCGCAGTACCTCACAATCCTCAACTGAACCATCTTTTCACCACTATGTAGTCATTTAATTTCAAGCACAATACAATTGAAATTAAAAATCATACTTATGCAATCCAATTAGTTTTAATGTTATACATAGGCGCACATACCCGTTTCTGCTTGGATCATTTATGTACTGTATAAGCACATCATCCTCTAATATCACATCATTTTATACTTTCCATCATTTTCCCAAGCCTCGTCTTTCTCTTCCCATTCCCTGTGGTGTATGGACTAATGATTGCTGCAACTGATCTTTTGTTTCTCTGTGGTCGCTTATACACATATGGTGCAACCAATCCTTTCTTGTTCAAATAGTCCCCCAGTGTTTCTTGAAAACTCATTTCTTCTTCCTCCTGCATCTTTATTAAGTACACATATGAAGAGAAGTTCAAAGTCTCAATCACACCATGTAGCTGGATATTAATACACATGTTGATTTCACATTTAAGCAACTAAGCATCAAGTGTGGGACATTCATCAACTAAGCATTTAAGCAACTAAGGAACTAATAGAGGTGGTAAAAGTTCAACCATCAATCCCAGGACAATCGAATGAGACATTCAAGTGTGGACATAGTGTGGACATGGGAGTAAAGTGTACTAGGACATGCAACATAATACAAAGTTTAAAAGGACATGCAAGTCGGGTGTACTAGGACATGTAACACAATTAAAACTTCTTAGTGCAAGTCTGGTTTACTAAGACATTCAGTATCATATTAGATTGAGTGCATCAGTACTATCATAATGAGGAAAAGTGTACTAGGACAATCGAATGAGACATTCAAGTGTGGACATGGGAGTAAAGTGTACTAGGACATGCAACAGAATACAAAGTTTGCAAAAGGACATGCAAGTCGGGTGTACTAGGACATGTAACACAATTAAAACTTTTAGTGCAAGTCTGGTTTACTAAGACATTCAGTATCATATTAGATTGAGTGCATCAATACTACCATAACGAGGAGGAAAAGTGTACTAGGACAATCGAATGAGACATTCAAGTGTGGACATGGGAGTAAAGTGTACTAGGACATGCAACATAATACAAAGTTTGCAAAAGGACATGCAAGTCAGGTGTACTAGGACATGTAACACAATTAAAACTTTTTAGTGCAAGTCTGGTTTACTAAGACATTCAGTATCATATTAGATTGAGTGCATCAGTACTATCATAATGAGGAGGAAAAGTGTACTAGGACAATCGAATGAGACATTCAAGCGTGGACATGGGAGTAAAGTGCACTAGGACATGCAACAAAATACAAAGTTTGCAAAAGGACATGCAAGTCGGGTGTACTAGGACATGTAACCTAATTAAAACTTTTTATGGCAAGTCTGGTTTACTAAGACATTCAGTATCATATTAGACTGAGTGCATCAGTACTATCATAATGAGGAGGAAATACCAACCTGTAGATCATCAGTACACATATCATTCACTCTTTCATCTGGAATTGCAGCGCAACCAAAATCTTCATTAACACCCAAGTCAAATGAAGGTAATTGCGTTTCTAAAATATCAATATCACCTCCTCCATCACCCTAACAAATTCAATACAATAAGAATAAACAAGTCAGAAACAACTTATTGTAATTTAGTTTTATTCAAACAACCTTAATGGCTTACCGTTTCAGCATCAGCATGTGGCTGTGGTAATATACTTTCATTATCACTCACCTAGACAAACAACAAGCTACGGTTCATTATTTACGAACGTGAAACTCTTGGAAAAAAGAGTAGTTAGAATGGAAGATGAATTATCGCATATTCTTCATCTTCAAGAACTATTTGTGACTCCTTGTAAGAACGCACTACTTCAAGATTTCTCTGAGCAATTTCAATCATTGCCTCATAATAACTTTCCAACAATCTTGCCTGTAGAGGATCATAAAACAATATTATTCCCAAAACAAAATATTATGCACAATGATATTAACTACGAAAGTTTCAATAGTGCAGTTTTTTTACTTACATTTCGTGCATCAAGGTCATTTAAGTTTACCACGCTTCTGGGATGAAGCAACGACATCAATGCTGACTTTCTAAATAGTGCCTCTCCTCCAAGTGATTTTAAATATTTCAATTCATTTCGAGCATCGACATTTCCCCCACATACTACAAAGTGGGACTCCATCCACAATTTCTTTTGGTTTACGACTAAACTTTGACAAATCACTATCTAGAATATACACAAAAGACATTGCATAATGGTATAAAATTCATGGCATAGTAATTGAAAGTATAAAGTCATGTGATGCACTCACCATCAATAGATGCAAATCTATTTGTAGATAAGTCGTAGATTCCATTGTAGCCATTCCGTTATCGAAATGCTCGATGACATGTTTGCACCAATTATACTCCTGGATCTCCTTCATATCTTCAAATCTGAACATGCTTGCATACTTTAGGGGTGTTCTCGGATGAGTATTAGGACACAACAACGAACCTATATCACGAAGTATTTACTCCATTTTGAACTTCTTGCTTCCTTATCCATTTTCTCTCTCAATTCCTTCAAGTCTATATGTTCTGTGCCACTATTACCATCATGTAAATCCAAGTCCACGGCTAGAGATACAAGGTATTGGGTTGACCTTCCTTTAACTTCAACCTCTCTTGGCCCTCTAGGAAGTCCATATACAATTTGAACATCCTCCTCTCTTGGCCCTCTAGGAAGTCCATATACAATTTGAACATCCTCCTCTATTAGCCTCAATGTTTAGTTCGGGCCGATATGAAATGATTTTGCCTCTGCATTGTATATCTCCAATATCCAGTGCATAAATTCATTTCCTATTGATGTCATTTTGATAGATGTGATCACACTAAACCCCAGTTTACTCAATGCTTTCAATTTACGCTCGCTTCGAGACCCTTTCATCACTTCTACAATCATATTCGGACTGCACTTAGTGTATAGAGTTTCTGGCATTATTCCTACAAAGTTCAAATAAAAAGGTTAACTTCAGCATTGTTAAGTGTGCAATTCAATTACTACAAGCTGTCCTAATACAGTTACTTCAAGTTGCCCTAAGACAAGTTGTCCTAAACTAAAAGGTTTTGTTTTTTATACAGAAGTGTTTCTGGAAGTTGGGTCAAGTGTGTCCTAATGCACTTATTGAACTGCAAGCAATATTCTAAGTTTTCCAAGTGCAAGCTATGAATTAAGATTAAATAAGTTGTCCTAGTGCAATTGCGAACCCAAATCTAACTATTGCATCTGCTGTTGTAACTATAAGTCACTACAAGAAACTGTGCAGTTAACAGCGACAGTAATCAAGGTTAACAGCGGCCATGGCCGCTGTTAAATTATTTTAACCGCGGGCACGCGCCGCTGCTACATTAGCCAATGCTAAAAAAAATTAACAGCGGCCAGAAGTGGCCGCGGTTAAATATGACGGCCGCTGTTAATTTATTTCAATTTAACAGCGGCCATCTAGACGTTGTTAAATTATTTCAGTTTAACAGCGGCAATTAGACCGCTGTTAAATTATTTCTTCTGCAAAAAATTTTAGCCGGAGCTCCGGCTAAAGAGCCAGACCTCCGGTGGCACCCAACAACCCTAAGGAGCCAGACCTTCGCCGGAACCATCTCCATCGCCGCTCTTCCCTTTCCCAGCTCTCAAATGCTTCTTCAACATCCTGCCTTCCAGAACGATCTCTCGCGCCTTGTAGTCCAAGATCGCGTCCGTTGCCTCTCCACCGCCGCCTTTCTTCGCTGGAATCAGCGCCGCATCGTTCCTCTCATTCTTCAAATCCGCTCCTGATGAGATCAACAACGAGCAAATCTTCCCGTGTCCTGATGATGATAGAAGACAAGGAAGAAGAGAAGATGATGGAAGATTGGCAGAGAAGCAGAAAAAGAAGAAGCAAATAAAGATCGGCGGAAGAGGAAGAAGGAAGAGCGGCGGAAAGAAGAAGAAGAAAGAGAAGAATTAGGGTTCTAGTGAAATGACGATCCATGCGAGATGAAACTAGCCTATCAGAATGCGTCATTTTAACAGCGGCCACTAAGCCGTTGTTAAATTTTCATAGCCGCTGTTAAATTATCCAATTTAACAGCGGCAACTTAGCCGCTGTTAAATTTATTTAACAGCGGCCAAATAGTGGCCGCTGCAAACCTGGCGCCATTAAATGGCCATTTTGTTGTAGTGAGTAAGTTCCTAGTGCATCAAACAAAATCTAACTGTCCTAGTACAATGACTTTTCTTAACTCACAATTTAGGATCTTAACCTAGCTACGTAATAGAAGCAAAAACACCAAAAACTATAGCAGCTAAACTTTATTTGAACACCAAATTCAGCATAAAACACTTAGAAACAGAAGCATCCAAATTCAACAGCAAAACTTAGATTTAGAAGCATCCAAACAGGAGCATCCAAATTCAGTGGCCAAACACTTAGAAACAGAAGCATCCAAATTCAGAAATAGGAACACTTAGAAACAGTAGCTAAACTTTATTTGAACACCAAATTTAGCATAAAACACTTAAAACACTGTTATGAACCATGCTCCAGAACAATAGCTGTCCTAGTACATTAATTAACCTAGCTCTGTAATAGCGAACAAATTAAGACTAAATAGGTTGTCCTGGTGCAATTGCGAACCAAAATCGTATTTGTAACTATAACTAAGTTGTCCTAGTGCATCAAACCAAATACAACTGTCCTAGTAAATGGAATTTATGCTCAAATTCCTTGACATATACCAGCATCTACGAAGCACCGTACATAGCATCAACAGGAGCTCGAGGTTCAATTTAAAAACATGGAAAAGCCTCCACTTACCTCAGACAACTGCTTCCCAGATTGAGAATGATGATTTTGAGAATACAACGAGGGATTCCAAGTCAGCTAACGTCATTGGAACTGAAAATCAGAAACAGGGAAACACTCTGACGAACAAAAACTTGAGTTAGTATTAGGTACGCTATATACCGTGCTTTAGGACGTAGAGGAGAAGAGTTTCATCCCGAACTAACTCTTACCTGAAGCGGGGAGTAATCGACATACGAGAAAGACTTCTTATCGATGCAGGGGAACTGAACTGACGCAGGGGAACTAACCTTTGATTTTGCCTTCATCTCGTTGCAGGGGAACTGAACTAATGGGAACGATTGCGGAATGCAACGTGGAATGCGGGTGTCTGTGTCAATTGATTTGACGGTGGAATGCGGCCCGGTGACCGGCGGTGAATGGGTGCCGATTAGGGGTTGTTATTGGCGGGCTGGTTTGGGGGTAGTTATTGGCGCGATTTGCTTGGGAAAATTGGCGGGATTGGTGTGGGAAGACGTTGTGGGTGTGAAAATCGTGGAGAAGACGGCGTGGGCAGCTATTTCGCCGCTGGCGCTGACTTGGTGAAATCGGCGAGGGTTTTTGGGAGAAGGAAGGAGACGTCGAGCGGTTTGGGAGCTGAGGGGAAAATCCAAAAAGGGGATTTTCGACTTAGCTGTTATTGGCGTATAATCAGGGGAATATCTTTAATTGATTTTAGTCCCATGTTTTTCGTTTTTGCTCATTTTAAATATTGTTTTTTTATTGCATTGAATTTGTTCACATAAATCTTGACCCTTCATTTCAGATCTGAAGGTTGCTATTAATTTGGTCTAGTAGACCAAATTCAAGGTTTGGTCCCTCTATATGATCCGGACTTTGATGCTCGAAGCTGAAGTCGTTTGCATCGTGTAAAGTGGAATTTTGAGTAACACAATTTTCTAGCATATATGATCTATCAATGAAGCATATAATTATAATGAGTTATTTTTGGAATTTAGACGTCAAAATATTGAAGTCGTGATTCTAAGTTTAGAGATTTAGAACTAATGCCAAAATTGAACAAGAACATGGATTATGGAAGCATCGTTTTTCTTTAGTAAACAAGAAAGAAAGAACTTGTTATTTATCCTCACAACAGACTATGATTCTGGAGATAGCCATATTTTAGGCTCGTTCGGATGCAGAGTTGATCTGGGCCATTGTTTCTTGAAATGATCCAATGATCTAAAATAATTAGGGGTAAAATGGTTATTTCATATTTATGTTGTTTATTCTTTTATATTTTCTCTAAACTAGTTGTTTTGGGTTACCGGATCACCTGCTATGGTCACCGGACCACCAGCTCCGGTCACCTGAACACCATCTCCCATCACCGGAAAGCTTCTCGATAAATTTCCTGGCTAAATAAACCGTCGTTAACGATTTTTTTCACCCACGTGATAACCATCATTAAATTTGTGTTTTTGGTAAAAAAAATATTTTTTTTTCGTACAAATTTTTGGTCGATTAGTTGTATAGAATGTATATTGTTTGTACAACGTGTGTACAAATTGTGTACACTCTATATCACGATGTATTGTATGTATATTGTCGTACACTTTGTATTTATGATTTATACTTTGTATAGTATAGTACGACATTACACTTTGTATTTATGATTTACATTTTGTATGTGGTCTATACAAAGTGTATACAAGTTATATACACTTTGTACGATATGATATACACTTTGTATTATGTTGTACAATCTGTATTTGGTGTACATTTTGTATTTATGATTTACACTTTGCATAGTACAATATGTATTTTGTTGTACACTTTGTATGTAGTCTATACGCAATGTATACAAGTTATATAACCTCTGTATTATGTTGTACGACCTGTATTTGGCGTACATTTTATATTTATGACTTACACTTTGTATAGTATAGTATGTATTTTGTTGCACACTTTGTAATTATGATTTACACTTTGTACGTGGTCTATACAAAGTGTATACAATCTATATACACTATGTACGATGTTGTACACTCTGTATTATGTTGTATAGTCGACGTACATTTTGTATTTATGATTTTTTACGAGACATGTAACTGTAAAAAAACAGTTTACACTTTATACGAACAATCTATATTATGTCGTACAGTCTGTATTTAATATATAATTTATATTATATCATACATTTTATTTATTATACAATTTTTATCATGTCGTACTGTTTATATTTATTATAAATATGTATTTCTCGTATCGTACTAAGATTATAGTCCATAAAAGTGTAAATGAGTTGGTTAATATTATGTCAAATATATGAAGGAGCTAATAGGTTGACAAGTTTTCTTGTAATTAACGAGTATTGAACACTTCAAACTCTTCTAAATTCTCTCCTTTGCATCTTCTTATCTAAGATCTCTTTCTCACTCACCTCTCCAACCAGTGCTTGAGAGTAGAGTAGAGAGGCACCAAAGCATCAGTGCTTGGAATCGGCGGATCTCTGGGCAAATCAATAAAATCCAATCATAGACGTAGCTTCCTCCACTATGAAAGACATTAGATCCACATGGCTTGAAATTTGATAGTCGAACGAGCTGAGTTGCAGAGGTTGAACACGGAGTAGAACGTGATTCCGTGGAGTCTGACAGAGAAGACAATTGAATATTAAAATCCCAATTTTACCCCTGTAATTATCATTCGTTAGATCTAGGAGTATTGTGTTTGGGCGATTATGATTGTCTCCGAAATCGAACTCGTGGGTAACGACTATGTAGTCATATTTAGGGGTTTGACTTTTGAATATGAACAAAAGAGCCAATGAATTAGCGAATAAATCCTTCTCAACAAATATAACTAGCATTTTTTTTCGGTCCATTGACCGATATGTCATATTTTAATTATTTACTTAGTATAACTAGTAAATGAGGCTCAAAATAATTAAAATGTTACATAAATGAGAACTTAAATAGTTTAAGATAGAAAATATATAAATAGATTAAAATTAAAAAATGGGTTATACATTAAAAATACACATTGATTATTTGAAATTAAACTAAGTTAAATGGAGAAATTTATTTTTCCCTAAACTTCTCCATGTTTAAAAAATAATTTAAAATAGGAATACACAATAATGTGATTGGATAGTATCATATTTTAATGAAAGGATTTTAGTTAATATTATCCTAATTTTAATGCTTATATAATAGCTAGATAATTTATTTATACAGTTCCAAAAAACATAATATTTAAATTGAAAATTGTGATTAATTTTAGAATATTTTTAAAATTAATTAATTTCAATTACATACTAAAATGAAATAGCTCCACTTATGATTATTGCAAAGAAGAAAGAACATAAACAATTATACTTTTATAAATATATATCTATATAATAAGATTTCAATTTATTCCATCTGCCACGTCAGCCAGGAACGCTAATCCACAAATTTCTCTCGCCACAACACTGCTCTCCATGATAAATTATTTCAGTTTAAGTGGGCTTTAAAACCCAATACAAAATCTTCAATTGTTATCCTTCATTTCCATTTTGCATTAGACATCTATCTATCTATCTATTATTAAGCAAATATAAAAAGAGACCTCCTTTTATTCTTCTTCTCCTTGAGTGTATGGATTCTATCAATCACCATTAAGTAATTAACCAGCCACATTAGAAAAATTAATAAAAAATGAAAACAGTTTCTTTATGTTCCATGATCTTAGGATTATCTCTCTTTTCACAATAACATCATTTCTTTTGTTTTCTCTTATTTAAAAAAAAATCCAATTTTTCATCCAAAGTGCACATCCTCACTTAATTTTAGTATTTCAATAAAATTAATTAATTTTTCATACAAAAATGTTTTTTAATTTTCCACGTTTACTCTATAAAATAATCATACCCATTTTTCATTTTTAATCAATTAAAGATCTTATCTTCATTTTATCTTTTATTTTTTTTAACTTGTGATTGTATGATTATTATTAAAAGCTTATTCTAAATGATTCATATCAAAACGAAAAATTCCAATAAAAACAAATAAAAATTTAAAGACTTAAACCACTAGACCAACAACTTAAAAACATTATTTATATGATAATCTATATATGTATCCAATATCTACGATACATATAATCAATCTCTTTTTATAACTATGATTTATATGCTTAACTTAAGACAACCATTATCGTCAAAACTAAATGAGAATTTAACGAACTTATATATAAGAATTAAATTATCTATTAATCTAAAATGTTATTAGAAATAATACACAAAGTAAATTCAATTTTATTAAAAGAGGGTTCAAACATGGGTTATAATAGTAAAAAAATACGTTTCATTGACTAAAAAGGGAGAAACGGTCTATTCTATAATTCTACAATACAAATCAGTTAAACTGTTTCTATGTAAACGCAATCAGTTTTCTTTATAAATATTCTCCTATGAGAACACATTCATTATTATAAACAAGTTTTTTTTTAATTTCAATAAGCATCATAAAACGGGCTTTTCACCATAATAAATAGATAAATGAAACTATGTACCAAAATAAATACGTTCTGAAAGTATGAACATATATAGGTATAAACGCCCATGGCACAGGCGTTTTCGCCCAGGCCCCAGGCGTTTTCCCCTATGGCAGAGGCGGAAGCATTGATTCGGGCCCCAACAGCTAACCAACCGAATAAATGCGGGATATGACCGTTGGGATTTTTCGCCCGTACCATAGGCGTTTTCGCCTGGGGCAGGGGCGGAGAAATTTGATTGGGAGAATTCGCCCACCCCTCCTATAAACCCCCCCCCCCCCCTCCCCCCATTTTTTCACTCCTACCACTTCTCCTTACTTCCTTCCCCTTCCAAGGTAAGTCCTCCCTCCTCTCCTCTCTTGTTTATGTTTTTTTAGATTAGGGATTTTAGGTTAGAGACTATAGATTAGGGGTTTTAGGTAAGAGAATATAGATTAGGGATTTTAGGTTAGAGAATTTAGATTAGAGATTTTAGGGGTCAGTTACCTAAATAGTCACCGAACTTTGGCCAAATAACCCGGAAGTCACTAAACAAAAAAAATTGCTATTGACATTACCAAACTTTGAGCCATTTTTCGAAGAGGTCACTGTTAGCTACGGACATCCATTTTTCCGTCCATCCGCCTATGTGGACTTGCCAACTCTACTGCCACGTCATTTAAAGTGCCACATCATATTCTATCTACCCAAAATTAACCCAACAACTCAACCAATTACCCACTCTAACCGAAAAAACATATCTGATTTGTAAAAAAAACCAATTACCCACTCCTTCACTTTCTCTTTTCCATCACCGTCTTCCACACTCTCCTGCGCCGCCGCCGCCGCCGCCGCCACTCTTCTCCCACCCTTCCTCCTCTACGCCCAACCCATCGCCGAAGCCACTGCTTCCTCCGGTCTCATCATCCAAACCCACCCCCATCTCCAAACCCACCCCACCGCCGCCATCTCCAAACCCACCCCCGCCGCTGCTCTCCAAACCCACCCACCCCCCGCCGCCATCTCCAAACCCACCCCCGCCGCTGCTCTCCAAACCCACCCACCCCCCGCCGCCATCTCCAAACCCACCCACCCCCCGCCGCCATCTCTAAGCCCACCCACCCCCCGCCGCCATCTCCAAACCCACCCCCCCCGCCGCTGCTCTCCAAACCCACCGCCGCCGCTGCTCTCACACCCACCCCCGACAGCCGTCTCCGGCGACAGATTAAGGGACGAGGTGGTGACCACAGCCGACGCAACAATGGAAGAGTAGTGCTGAAAATGGCACGGTCGACGATTCTCTCCACTCCAATGCCTCCTTCGTCGCTGCTACCGAGCAACCTCCCGCTGCTTTTAGCCTTCCTCGCCTTCACCCTCGCTCAGTTCCTTAAGCTCTTCAGCAATTGGTCCGCAATTTTGCCCTATTTTTCGCTTCTTCAAACCTTAGAATGGATGTTAGATTTAATTAAGATTTGGGGGAAGGGAGGAAAGGGGAAGAGGAGGGAGGAGGGGGAAGAAGGGGAAGAGGAGGGAGGAGGGAGGAAGAAAGGGAAGAGGAGGGAGGAAGATCTGGGTTTTTGTGGAAGTTGGTGGAGGTTTGTTTGAGGAAGCCGACGGAGGGTGGTGGAGGATGACAGTGCCGGCGGTGAGGAAAAGGAAGTCGGAGAAGTGAGATCCAGGGGAAGGGAGGAAGGAGATTGGAGTGTGGGTTGGGTTTGGTTTGAGAATTGGTTGGAATTTCGAATTGAATGTATCAGGTTTGGTTTGGGTTAGATAGGAGCTGATGTGGATTTTAAATGACATGGCAGTCTAGTTGGCAAGTCCACATAGGGATGGACAGAAAAATGGATGTCCGTAGCTAACAGTGACCTCTTCGAAAAATGGCTCAAAGTTTGGTAATGTCAATAGCAATTTTTTTTGTTTAGTGACTTCCGGGTTATTTGGTCAAAGTTCGGTGTCTATTTAGGTAACCAACCCGAGATTTTAGGTTAGAGAATTAGTTTAGAAATGTTAAAAGATTAGATAATTAGTTTAGAAATATTTGTGATTATCTATTGACACCGTCCTATTAACGTCGTAGGTTTTTTAAGCATCATACGTTCGTGTCAAGCAGAGGATATTAGTTTCATACCAGTACTCGAGGTAAGTATTGTATACATTATTTACATTCTTATTTTAGTGTTAATTATGAACATGTATTTAGCTTGTATGTATTATATAGGTTGTTTGTCTGTTGCACTACAGTAGAAATTTGTTTGTAGGACTACAAATTTGGTCTTTGCATGATAGTGTGAATTAGGCTAGTTCAGTTTAACCTTTAGGAAAATAAACATATTAGTCTGTATATTAACCTAGTATTTTGCTATACAATAGATGTCTTACTACGGGTGGGACGAGCCACTAGTCGATGAGATCCCTGAGGCTAGCAAGCCTCAACCTAGGAATTCTTCTGTACTATGGGGGGAGAACAAGCATAGGGTTGGCTTAGTTTGGCGTAGGCCTGCTGAGTGCAAGGCTTTGAAGTTGCGTCAGCGTAGTTGTTCACTATCCTGGAGTCCATGGTATGAGGCATTCTTGGTGGAGTGCCGACTTCGAGATGTTTGTCGTGTAGTCCGTCACACACCGTGCAAGGAGATGGTCACGGCACTTCTTGAGAGGTGGCGACCGGAGACGAACACCTTCCACCTGGTCCAGGGAGAGGCTACTATCACGTTGGAGGACGTGGAGATTCTTACAGGGCTTCTGACTCAGGGATTCCCTGTTCTTGTAGCTCCTGACGAGCGCAACACGAGTGTCATCTGCGAGCAGTGGTTGGGCGTCCAACCTCCACCCAGATCCATTCAGGGCACGACAGTTAGAGTTTCTTGGGTTAAGGGGCTGTTCGATCGTCTGCCCGATGAGGCTCCAGAGGAGGTTGTTACCTACCACGCACGAGCGTTCACATGGGTTCTTCTCGGTGGAGTTCTACTGGCTGATCGGAGTGGAGACCACATACCAGTGCACATCCTACCGCTTGTAGGGGACCAGCGGGTTGCATGCACCTACAGCTGGGGTTCAGCGGTTCTCGCATGGTTGTACAAGGTGATGGGGAGGGCGGCCTTCTTTACCGGTGGTAGTCTGAGGGGGACTGGTGACATCGGAGGATTCACCTTGTTGGTCGAGCTGTGGGCGTTGGAGAGATTTCCACGCATTGCAGAGCGGTACATAGACGGTGGTGACCTTCCCGTAGATGACTCCATTCCTCGTGGTATGCGCTGGTTACCTATCATCGAGCGCCATCAGCATCGTGTGGCCATGCGCCTAGAGGATATACGTTACGCATTGGACCGCTGTACGGACTTCGTGGTTAGTCTTCTTATCTTCGTATCTCTCTTAGTTAGGCAGTTCATTTTTCTGCTTTTCCTCACAATATTTGTGTTTCTTCCATACTTTCCAGTGGATGTCGTATGCAGACCGGGCTCCAGAGTATGTGTTACATGGTGATCTCGTCTGGCGGGCCATTACGCCCATGTTGTGCATAGATTGCATTGCATGGGACCACCCAGATCGTTGTATCCGACAGTTTGGTTTCAAGCAGCGAGTCCCCCAGGACGCAGAGCCAGCAGGACATGTGGAGGAGTTACTGGCGGCAGGTTTCAGATCGTCAGTTTCAGATTGGCGGACTAAATATCACCAGTTTGTCAGCCACTGGGGCGAGAGGGATCAACACATAGCCACCGGCGATCTCGCATCTGATGATTCACGCCACCACTTTCATGACGAGTACGACGAGTGGTACCGGAGGCGGACTCGCTTGGCCATCTCACACGATGGTGCTCAGTACCAGATGATGGTTCGTGCTCAACTTTATTATGAAATAGTAGTCCATTTAGTCTTCAACAGTCTTATTGATTTCATTTTTTTTCTAGGTTGACTCGCTGGAGCGCGCTACCGTTATGTGTAGGGCTAGGGGTAGTGTGGATGATGACATGGCTCAGGTCTTATATGGTGGTTTGGCGGCTAGCGGGGGACATGAGCGGCTTACTGATCGAGGACCACACGTCCCACGTCAGGCATCGTACGAGCAGTCTTACGTCCCGTACGAGGGATATCCTGTAGTTCAGCGAGGCCCTAGTACAGGTTTGGTTCCAGTAGACCAGGAGGGTAGACCGGACAGTGTTATTGGCTATGCCCCAGACCGCCACTATTTTTGGTCAGACGGGCATTCTCAGTCATCTCAGTAGTTTATGGGTGCGGGACCCTCCTACCACAGCCAGCATTACAACCAGTCGGGTCCCAGCCAGCAGAGGGGGACCTCGCAGGAGACGGGGACCACTCACCATCGGGGGACCACTCAGCAGTGGGGGACCACCCAGTAGTCTACTCCCCCGGTGGGGCCCAGCCAACAGTGGACCCCACGTGAGTACTCGGTTTCAGAGCTGTTCGACGACTGGAACCCAGAGATACATCCCACCCCGCCACCACCACCGAGTTCTCACGACTTGCGTGATCGAGCTACATTACGACCACCTTCATGCTACACAGATGAGGAGCGAGCACGGCGCCAGAGGGGGCGTAGGCGGTGATTTATATTATTGTATAGTTTCTATGTTTATGTTTTTTGTATTCCACGGATGTTGGACGGATTTGATTTTCATATTTGGTTTATCATATGTACTTGTTATGACATTTCGATTTGGATTTCTCGATTTGGATTTTTTGTAATGGATGTCTTTTTCATAACCGTTTCGATAGATGAAAACTAACAATTTAGTACATTGTTCGAAGGGAAACTGACATAAACAACGTAGTCAACAAAAGCAACAAACAACTCTGATAGTACGTCAACCACGTCTTCCTAGACTTTCACGTCTTTCTGCCTCCAAGTCCCAGCAAATTTTTTCCAAGACTGAGTATTTGCGCCTCAATTCTTCGATGATGTTGTCCTTCTCCCTGATGATCTTCTCCTTCTCCCTGTTCGTTAAAATGAGTTCTCTACTTTTCCCTCGAATGATTCGGTCTTTCGCCTTAGTGACACGGTCAATGGCCTCCCAGACATCCAATCTTTCAAAATAACCGCACGACTTGTTCTTCAAATCAGGAAGATGAACTTAGAGGGTTTTCAAAGTATGCGAGAATGTACTAATATGAAATAAACAGTTAATGTAGGTATACCTCCCTCTCGAGAGGGCAACCAAAATAGGGTTCGAGATCCTTTAATCGAACGGATCTGGTTGCCCTCAAATCGCACCAGCAGTTAACCTCACTTTCCTCATAAACATAGAGGTCTTCCTCCGGCTTTTTCATCTTGTACATGATACGATCAACTTCTGTAACTACACAACAATAACAAAAGTAATTAGGGCACAAGATAAAGTACATGACTCGACACCACAACATCGAACTTACCGTTATCACGCGAGCGGCTTCGTGATGCATGAGTGAATGCCATATTGGAACCGACTGTAGTGGATGAAGGCTATTGGATTTGAATGCTTTTGAGAGAGAGGTGTGTGAGGTGTGTGTTTGGTTCATGGTGAGAGTGGGTTTTTATAGATGGACAAGTGACTGCTGGGAAAAGCCTGTGTAGGCGAAAACGCCTGTGCCACAGGCGAAAACGCCCATGGTACAGGCGAAAACGCATGAAGGTGTTCAGCCAGCAGGAATTACTATCCGTTTTGTCTGTTGGCTTTTTTCGTAGTTTGCTGAATCGCTTAAAATTTGCTGACACGTTGAATCGCTGAAAATTACTCGCAACTCTAATTTTATATAATACTAAATAAACTAGATTGTACATTGATAAAAGCTATTACTCATTCAACGAGAAAAATAAACACGTTACATATGTAGACTTTCATGTTTCAGGCCTGATTACTAGAAGAAGGTCTTGCACCGCCCCTACGCCGTGCGCATGTCCTCGAATTGTGTCCCGTGCGACCACATGTCTTGCACTTACTTGGTCGTCCAACTTCGCGCCAATCCATCTCGTTCCTGATTCGTGTGTGTCTTGGACGTCCCTTTCCACGGCGTAAACCAGGATTGGGGATAACTGGACGGCCTGTGTGTGCTATCCAGTCTTTAGGACCCAATATTGGTTGGAAGAACACGGCATAAAATAACTGAACCTTCGAGACGCGGTAGAAGGGGCTGACATAGTGGCGCCAATTTGACCCAGCAAACGTGCAACAAGCTACGGCGTGGGAGCATGGTATCTTGTAGCACTGAAACTTCCCGCACGTGCATATCCCCTTACGGTTGGACCGAGCATCAAATCGAACGACGTAGCTGTTACTACCACTACGATTCTGATTGTTGGGAGCATACTTTACCTCGTACACTCCGTTAGCTGCATCGTACAGGAGCACGTAGTGTGAGACAGAACGTGACGTCCAGTTCGAGGTGAATTCTCGACAGTATTCAGTTAGCTCATGCCGCTCTGCCGACATCGCCTGATATTCTCCGCGTCGGTTGTGCCAATACTTGACCATACGGTGAAATGTGTGCTCGATCACAGAAGCCATTGGCAACCGGCGCACACCCTTTAGTACTCCGTTGACACACTCTTGGGCATTAGTCGTCATAGTTCCCCACCGAGCACCACCTCCCTCGAGGTTGTCATAGGCCATACTCCATAACGCGAGATCCTCATTAACCCATTTGGGGTCCCGTAGGTTTTCTTCATTATGGATCTCCAACCAATCCGCCTTCTTTGCCTCAAACTTCCGCACATTGTGTTCTAAGCCTGCAGGTAGACATGTACTCGTGTATGAATATTCCGGTTATCGCCTTAAACGAAATTGGGAAACGAATTAGTATAATACCTAAGTTCCAAAGGCGACTCTTCAGCAATGATTTGCGGTGCTTCTTGTTGAAGTTACTTACATAATGGCGTAGGCACCACCGCCAAACCCACCCTCGACCAATATTGTGCATCGCCATTTCTATCCCCGCGTGTCGATCACTAATGACTGTTATGTTGGCCCGGTTGGTGACATATTTTTGTAGCATCTCCATGAACCACGTCCAATTATCGTCGTCCTCTTGTTCAACTATAGCGTACGCCAATTACACAATCCGGTGTTGTCCATTAAACGTGCTTGCCATCAACAGCACTTGCCTGTACTTGCCCGTCAGGAATGTCCCGTCAATGATCATGATTCCAGGGCAGTTCTTGAAGGCTTCTATGCAAGGGCCAAATGCCCACACTACAAAAAAAAGCGGTTTAGCGTCGGTCAGACGCGCGTTATGGCGTCGGTCATCGACCGACGCTAAATTGAATAACGTCGGTCGACCAAACCGACGCCAGATGTGGTGACGTTAAACTTTAGCGTCGGTTTTTGGTCGACCGACGCTAAATACGCATTCAGATCATACAAAAAAAACAGCTACAGATGCAGCTGCTTCTCTTTCTTCTTCTTCTCCTCCGTCTTGTTCAGATGCATCTGCTTCTTTCTTCTTCCCCTCCTTCTTCTTCTTCTTCTTCCCTCCTTCTTCTTTTCTTCTTTGCAGATACATCAAAAATCCAGTGAGGAGGAAAGCAAAAACACTAAATCCATAAATCAAAATCTAGATCTAAGAAGACGAAGTACCTTAGGCAAATCGAAGATGAACGACGGCGAAGGGTCGGGGATCGGTGGAAGAGATGGAGCGGCGGCGGTGACTTTCGAAGAGGTGGAACGGCGGCGGCTTTGGAAGAGGTGAGCGGCGGCGGCTTTGGAAGAGGTGGAGCGGCGGCGGCGGCTTTGGAAGAGGTGGAGCGGCGGATGCTTTGGAAGAGGTGGAGCGGCTACGGCTTTGGAAGAGGTGGAGCGGCGGCAGTGGCTTTGGAAGAGGTGGAGCGGCGGCGGCCCGACGTTTAGGGTTCGAAGAAGAAGATAGGGAAAGTGAGAGAGAAGAATGAGTGGGAGATCGGACGTTTAGGGTTCATAACTCCCCAATTTAGCGTCGGTCTACGTTTGACCAACGCTAAAACGCGATATTTTTTTTGGCGTTGGTCGTTAGATCGACCGACGCTAAGTTCCTACGTTTCAACCGATGCTAAAGAACGTTTTTTTGGTAGTGCCAAAACACAATTTTGAACATCCTATTCTCGCCGGCAGGAGTGGTTCTAAGCTCGTAACGTGAACCAGGGTTTGTGAGTTGAATAACATTCAATATGGTCTCGATGTTGTTGTAGGATGTCACCCAGTCACTGTACAGCTTCTCGACAGCGCGTTGCTTAACAAACCACGCCTTCCTGTACGAAATGTTGCAATGATACTTCTCCAGAATGCAGTCAATCACTGTCTCCACCTTCATGCCCGGCTCCCTACGGACAATGTGCATGACTGCATCTGAGATGAGCGTGACGCCGAGTTGTGGGTGGGGACCTAGTATCGTTGATCGGTCACATGTGTGACCGATGTTTAACTGTCTTATTATCAGAAGTCGTATCTCTTGCTAAGTGTTGAACGCATCCTCCACGGACAAGTCGGTTCGATGCAATTTATGGCCCATTCCTTCGGGTTGGAGGTGGTCACCTTGTACTTATAGTTGCAGAGGACTGTTTGGCTCTTCGTTAATAACACTAGTTGGGCTTTCGTTGCGAATGTTTGTCCTGAGTAGAATTCCATCTCCACCGACCATACGACTTCGTTGGGATCTGGAAACGCCTGTCCATGGAGTAGGTGTTGGAGATTGTCATGATGTCGTCACTGTCTTCACCCACGCTCGTGGCATGTTCCGGTGGCACATATATGTCCACGCTTGCTTCTGTTGCTCTCCCACCCTCGTCCTCGTCTTCCTCGTCAGTTTCATCGATGTCATCGTCGACATTAGGATTCCCTTCGTCCTCCGAGCAATAGCTTCTTTCATCCCTCGAGTCATCAGAGGTGACATATTCATCTCGCGCCACTACCTCTTGATCAACCTCCTCCTCTTCCGGACTGACACGACTAGTAGCCATGTATGATCCATCAAATGTTTGGCTCTGCTCTTTGATCTGAGATGGCACCCCTTGCACCCAGGAGAAGTGAGACGGCTCCTCTTCTATCAAGGCGTACAAGTGGACAACTTCCACACTAGGGTTGCGGTGAACTATGTCGTAGATGACTTGCGCACCGCTATCATATGTTATGGTACGAGCAACGTAATATCGGCATTCTCCAAAAAAATGACTGGATCAGCTGATCCAGACCAAGCCCCATTCTCCTCCCGAACGTGGTGACCAAGCTACCATAGCTGGCTTGCCTGGTCATTTTCAACTGACGTTCTCTCCCCCATCGTATGCTAATCCAGACCAATCCTGGACGATTCGACCCCCCCAGTACACCTGGATACGAAATTCGCAGAAACTACCAGGGTCGGCCATCTTTCAATGTTGAGAACCTCTTTGTAGTACCGAATGTATTTTTTTTTATCAAAATAGGATGTTGAAACCTCTTTTACTCTAGAGTACTTATAGGGCGTTCAAATTCATTAACCATAGGCGAAAACGCCCAGGGTAGAGGTGAAAACGCCTGTACCCCAGACGAAAACGCCTACTACTCACAGACTCACGGGGTCTGCTCTGAACCGTCAAGAATCTGCTCAGGAATCATTCAGAATCACGGGAAACCAATTCCGCCTCTGCCATAGGCGAAAACACCTGGGGCCTGGGCGAAAACGCCTGTGCCTTGGGCGTTTATACCTATATATGTTCATACTTTCAGAACGTATTTATTTTGGTACATAGTTTCATTTATCTATTTATTATGGTGAAAAACTATCATCCTAAATATATAATAATAGAGGTAAGACAAAAAAATATTTTTAAAAATTAATGTAGCTAAGTGTTACTTTGGTTTCTGTGATTTGAAAATAGTGTATTTGATTAATATTGTGGTTTTAGAAATAGATGTTTTGTGATTGAGTTTATTTGCTGAAAACCTTTGTTTGGAAGTTGCTGTAATTCAATTGAGATTTGGGTGAGTGTTATTGTAATGAAGCAAAATTACCTATTTATCCTTGTTATAATGAATTAAAAGAGTGGCATTGGTTGTAATAATGTAAAAAAGTACGACATATATGTAAATGAACATTAGCTCCAAATCCACCATTCTCAAATCACCCAAAACTCAACTAATAGTTGAGTTTTGAAATCAGCCATTTCTATCTCATTTTCCATCCTCAAATCACTCATTTTTTAAATCACAAATCCAAAAAAACAAGGGTTTCTCCTAAATACACATATTCACCCAAATCACACCTCCAAATCACAGAAACCAAACGAGGTGTAAGATTTTAGTATTTTTTTTACAAGAAGTATTGAACTTTTAGTATTTGATAGTTTGTTAAATGATAATTAAGATCTATGTGCATTAAGCTAAATAATTCCATCATTTTTGTTTTTAAAATTTGAATTCTAGACAAAACACTCTCTTTAATAACTTAATGGTAGAGATAATGGAAATATAAATATATTAATTATTGTAACATTACTTAAACAAGATTATCATCGCTTATTGACCGACTTTTTGTTTAATTTTTTTTCTTGTGAAAATAATGTATTGCGTTTCTTGAGTTAGATTACTTCGATATATAGTTTTTTTAATGCATTATTTCACTTTTTTTAATATGTAGTGGTTTTTTTATCAAATAACATATATCCTAATTATAATTTATTATAATAAAAAAGGCATGAAGAATTAAATTACTATGTTGATAAAAAAATTTAAAAAATAATTTTCACCTTTTGTGGGGAGTACTATAAATGGCATTTTCACCATAATAAATCAAAAATGAAACTAATTACACAAATAAATACGATTTCAAACTTTTTACAAACATGAGCATATTCGCCCAAGTGCCAGGCAAAATAGACTTGTGAATCTGAATTGATTCCTGACCGGTCAGACTAATAATCGTTGAATCTAAAACACTGATGGACGAATTCGCCTACCTACTATGAGAATTCGCCTAGACCATAGGCGAATTCGCCTGTAATAAATGTGGTTTAAAATTTTTTGTTTACAATTCTTTTCGATGTTGAAAAAAAAATTGTAAACAAAAAGAATGAGCAGTTTGTTTCGGTTTGGTGCTATATTACCCGAATTAACAAGATATTTATAACGATTTAAACCCTATTTATTACAAGCAAATTTGCCCATCAGTATTTTAGATTCGATAATTATTGGTCTGACCATCAGGAATAAATTCAAGTCACGAGTCTATTTCGCCTAGAACTGGGCCAAAACGTAACCCCCCAATTTTATGAAACGTAAAACGACAACGTGTCCCGGGACAGACGATGACTCAAAGGTTGAAAAATATAACTTTGACCAACTACTTTCAAACCAACCATAAAAATAGGGTATTAACCGTCAAAACATTTACAGCGGAATTGGGCCCAACGACTTGAGAGCAATTCTCCAAGTCGCCATTACACCGTCTCATGATTCTCTGCTCCGGCCCGCCTTAAGAAACTCTGGTGGTCCCTTGCTTGTCCAGGAAATTCCTACAAAACTGGTGGGTGGCTCGAGAGTCAGTCCATTATCATGATTATTTCGTATAAACGTGAATGAACACATTTAATGGAATTAACAACGCAAACCAGAAATTTCATAATCATCCTTCCGTACCGAAGATTACCGTTACCGTTTATCAAATGACCCATCACAAGGTTTATTAATCCAACATCCCAATCATGACCTATATGTGAAACATTAACACACATAATCAAAAGTCATTATGACATCCCATGAACTATTATAATAGTACCACACAACATCGAGATCAACTCGATCAACTTTCATTAAACCATAGGGCGTCCCCTCTTCCCGCCTAGCTAACCTCTACACCATCATCGATAAGGCTTACTTCTGACCCTGTAATAGGGACTTCACAAGAGTCGCTATTCTTCCCGACTACCATGAATCGATTGGGGCTATCAATACCCAACTCCCATCATCCGGTCGAGGCTAATTCCACCCAACTCTTATCATCCGGTTGGGGCTATCTGTACCCATCTACCGTGAATCGTTTAGGGCTAACAATACCCAACTCCCATCACCCTGTAGGAACCCGTATCCATCGATGTTCCCGGCGGAGGACTAGCTAGCGAGGCTTTACTTTCCACCTGTATGAACTAGTTGTCAAACATCATCAGATAACATCACAATTTAACCATAGTCGAATCAAACATAATTAGGTATAAAACCAACGGTTCCGGAAAGATAGAACTTTCCGTAGAAACGACACCTTGTTGACAAAACCAAGACTTTCCGTCTTAATTTTCAGGTAAGTAGGGGAGTCACTCGGACTACTTAAGTCCCTCTAACCTTAGGCATCATAACTTTATAAACCAGAATTAATGAGGATCCGCGTCACTCATTACTCTGAATAATCTAACCTATCGGGAAAACCAACTCAGATGGGTTAGTACTCGGTTAGCAGTAAATCACCACGAGAATTATAAGGTCCTTAATTTAAGCATGCACGAGTCCAAAATAAGGCTCGAGTACCTCACTCGTTGATTCGGTTCCCGTCAAACGATTAATTCGGAAATAATCACAATATTTGGTTAATGGCAAAGTTTAACCAAGTAGCTATTTAAATTGAGGAATTAATTAATCCAAGGAAATTTACCCCCTTAAACCAACCCACCTATAAATCGAGTCGGTTGACTTGGAAATCGGTTCCGTAGCTTGAATCGGATGGAAATAAGGAGTTAACGAACCGTCGTAACTCCCGGGCCAAATTGTACTAACTGAAAAGTTAGTTGGGCCAAATTGTGACATAGAGACTTGGGTGACCAAACTGCAACTATTCCATCTTCTTCTTCAATTTGCAGGAGACAATTCCCTCCTTTTTGGTGAAGCTCCGATGAAGCTCCGGTGAAGCTCGGATTCCCCTAATTCTCGCACAAAACTACCTTTTGAAGGTTGGAAAAGATTTCCATGCTTAAGACGATGTCGGGTTTGTATTTTCAAGGGTTGGGCATGCTTGGAACGCTCCGCCGTAACTCTCGTCGGAGCTACGACAGTGAGGTTCCGTGACTCAAAGTCGAAGGCTTGTTGGCTTTTATAGCCGACTCAGAAGCCTCTCGATGCCCTCTGGAGTACCCAAAAGTCAAGGTCACGAGAAAGAAAGGAGTGAAAGGTCGTAGCGTGACGAATCCGGTAGCTTCGTTTTGGCGTTATCCAGGCCAATAATGGAGCTGGAGGGGTCGGAATTCACGTGGTGATGATTTTCAATCATCAAAACCCGACAAACATCCATTATATAAAGGATTGGTCATGCTTGGAACAGAGAGGCGGCGACGGCTTCTGCAAATTGGAGAAGGAGATGCTGATGTGGGGGTGACGTCACTATGATGTCATCATTTATCAAAAAGACTGAAAACTAATAAAAATAAAGGATTTGCTACAGCAGGGACTTTAACCTGTGACCTTTAGGTTGTTGGTTCAGTTCCTTAACCAACTCGGCCAAGCAGAATTCTTGACTTCCATGCAACTGTGTTCCATTAACCCTTACTCGCCTTCATTTGGAATCCGAGTTTAACCAAATTATAAAACCATTTGATTAACGAGGTCTACCGTATCGAACACTTCACGCTATACCGCAAGAGTCGAGTCGGTCGCTTAACCTCTCGCTCCGCCTTCCATGATTGAACTTAACTTGTCTCGAAATCATTTAATCATCAATTTACGGTCATTTCTCAAACGTATGGAATAAAATTCAAAAAAAATTCTGGTTCAGAGATTCGGGGTGTAACATTTCTCCCCTCCTTAAAAAGATTTCGTCCTCGAAATCAGACGACAGTTAACTTTCACGGTGCCAAACCAGAGCAACTCACAATTGTGAGAAAACTTAATTTTTCATTCGAGAAAACTAAAAGGAAGGCAAGCCAGAAACAAGATCACTAAACAGATGATGATAGCCGTTTTCTCGAATGCTTCCACAGGTCCATCGAAGACGCCTCTACGATAACCTAGCCATACAAAGTAAAAGAAAGAGACAATTAGAAGGAGGCATCCTGTTCCGAGGATGATAGCCTTCTTCATTGCGTAGTCCTCGTCATAGCCCCTTTCCATTCTTGAAACGACTGCGGTGGAGGACTTCAAGATTTCCACTGGTGATTCGGCTGTCGAGAGAAAGAAGAGAAGAGAGTGGGGGGGTTCTTAAAGAGAAGGAGGAAGGGGAGGTGTCATCATTGAGCCTCGCCCACTTGCGAGTGTCGGCAAGTACGGGTAAACAAGTGTGAATTACGAGATCATCTTAAATTCGCTAGTTAAAGTATCAATACAAACTATTGACATCTCTTGGTTCATCTGCCATCCGCAGGGATTCTGAGAAACAGAATTCTTACCAACTAACCAGAGATTAAAAAACGTATGCACCGTCTGAGACCATACATTCTTATGTCCCATGCAAAAACCAAAAGAAAGAGAATAAGGTTACAACATGAATTCGAAGAAATACTAAAGCATGCAGGATGGGACTTCTGTTTCACTCCGCCGAACTGGTCCTTCCGGAGAATTTTCTTGACAGCCCTCGTCGGTCTATGTGTTTGCATAATTTTAGGATGAAGGTGATAGCCACGAAGAGCAGAATGACTATCAGAAAGATGAAATTTATCCGACTCAAGATTTCCGTTTCGTCAGAACAAGTCATTTTTCTTTAGAGAATGACTTAGAGGGAGGGCGTCAATTTAAAGAAGAAGAGGTTACGGTTAGCTTCCCAAGAAGCCGTCGTTCGGACTCGAAAGTCAAAAGCAAAAAGAACGACATGACAACATAGGTTCAGGCTTTAATGGAGCCTCAAAAGTAAGCTGATGCGGTGGACGATTCTCGACCGTTCACATGTCTTCGCAGAAAGCGAGAGATTTACGTAGATCTTGTGTCGGAGATCAATCGTTTCCTTCACTTGGGTATTTAACCCAGATGAAGCTCGGTTCCAAGTGTCACCCGCATGGTGCTCTGAGGGAATTCCGTCAATACTTACGGGAGGTTCGAATGGAAGTTTGCGGTGAAGGAAGGAAAAATGCAGGAGAGACTTCATTCCTCAACCTTTTTTCCACCACTGAGAGTTTGCCAGTCCCTCCTGGTAATCCTTACTTGACCGATTTTTGTCCCTTATGCGATTCTATTAAAATAGAATGGACACTAGATAGCAGCTTCCCTAATCACATGACTTCGAATGAAAACTCTTTTATTTCTCTAGATCGTAGCTTTAACCAACTCGTTTCCTTTGGAAGGGGTTCCAAGGCAAAGTCCAAAGGGAAGGGTTCCATTAGGTTGGGTCCCTTGATCATACCGGATGTGTTACTGATGTCTAACATTGCCGGTAGTTTCATCAGCATGAGCCAGCTTATGGAACTGAATTTTTCCTTCCATTTTAAGGGAGGATGGTGTACCATTTTTATCAGCTCGGAAACCCTTTTCTTTCTGTACCAAAAGTAGGCAGGTGCTTTCCGCTTAACATGGCTCATGTTGCGCAGACAGGAGTTGCCATCAGAGGAAGACCGGACCAAGCGGGAACAGTCAAGATTTGCTGTGGAAAGAAACGGTTTAGGGACGGGATTCAAGAAACGGCAAGTAAGATACTGGAGGTTGACAAGGGAAAGAAGCGAGAGCGTCCAATCGAGTTAGTGGATCTTTCACGGAGTTAGTTCTAAAAAGACGCGACCCGAATGGCCGTTTTGTACTACCAGTTCATGTACCCAGTTCCTTCTTAATAATAATAATTTTCTACTTCTCTTCCACCTTTAGACATTCAAACCAGTTATTCCCTTAAAAAAACTAACTCAAAACGCAAGATCACAACTTAAAACATGAGTTACCACAACAACAGTTGTGTGAAATCAAAGCGATCTACTCATCATGTAAGTTCTTGCGATCGAGTTCCCGACGTCGTTCCTCAGTTGTCTCTGACGTCAGCTTCCAGATAACGAAAATTTGGCCACACAAAATGATCAAGGCAAAGATTACCAATCCTACGTCGTGCACACTGCCATCCTTTCGATAGCACATTCCCAGAATTGAGAGAGTTTACTAAACAAGGAGGGAAAACGAAAGAGATGGTGATGGTGGTCAAGTTTTCGAAACCCGGTTTTTATGGGAGCCAAATTCGAGAAGGGAGTGGTCACAATAATGGTGACACCACTCATTTCATGTCGGCACGCATGGACAAAGAAAAGGGGTCCAATAAGTCAAGGGCTAGTTGGATAGGGTTCGTCCCTTTAAATAGACGGTAACGGAATGCTTTGGATAACACAACAGAGGTTAGAAAAGAAATACCTCATTCATCGCTTTTATATCAAAGAAATGGCTACGATTCCCATTTGCCTAGTGCGGGGAAGCCACGATTATAACAACATCCTGGACGAAAGAAAATTCCAGGGCGAAGGTTCTTAAGCTGCAAAAGACGTCGCTCGTAAGTCAAAAGTGCTTTACGAGTTTCGACTATCATTTAAAACTAACCAGAGAAAAACTCATCTACCCCTTGGTCTGTGGCAGAGGATAACAACCATTGTAGTTACTTTGCATGGTTAGATCCCCCGATGCAACATCGAGCCAAAGTCGTGATCAACGGTCTCTTACGAAAATTAAACATCTACGAGCGTACCTTCAGAAGTGAAAGACAGGCAATTTCAGGAGAGACTATTCCCGATACTGCTGCGTCATCTGCATCTTCCGTCAGGAATAAGGCTAATAGTGGTTTTCGTAATGGAAACATAGAAGTTACTTACAAAATTCCTTAACAGTCCTTACCGTTGTTTGTATCCTTGTCGGAACCCTTATCATTCTCGTGGTAAGCAAATAAATTCTTACTTTAATCCTGTAACATCTATATCAGCCACACCCACCATTTGTCATAATAACGGATTATTTCAACAACGTTAGTTATAGAACTCAAGAACGTCTCACCGTGGAGGTTTATGTGTCGGTGCCATGATGCAGGGATCTGAGACCGGTGCCTGTGAAAAACCTTTCACTTTTAAACCTTGGTTTAAAATCCGTCAAAACTTAATACCCTTTTTCTTTTAAAATCACCAGAATAACTCCCGCACCAGACCGATCTTCCAGTGATTCCTGGTAACCCGAGAAACAGGAGGAAGCCGGCTCTGATACCAAAATGTAACACCACCAATTTTATGAAACATAAAAGACAACGTGTCCCAGGACAGACGATGACTCAAAGGTTGAAAAATACAACTTTGACCAACTACTTTCAAACCAACCATAAAAATAGGTATTAACCGTCAAAAATTTACAGCGGAATTGGGCCCAATGACTTGAGAGCAATTCTCCAAGTCGCCATTACACCGTCTCATAATCCACTGCTCCGGCCCGCCTTAAGAAACTCCGGTGGTCCGTTGCTTGTCCATGAAATTCCTGCAAAACTGGTGGGCGGCTCGGGGTCAGTCCATTATCATGATTATTCCGTATAAACATGAATGAACACATTTAATGGAATTAACAACGCAAACCAGAAATTCCATAATCATCCTTCCGTAACGAAGATTACCGTTACCGTTTATCAAATGACCCATCACAAGGAATATTAATCCAACATCCCAATCATGACCTATATGTGAAACATTAACACACATAATCACAAGTCATTATGACATCCCATGAACTATTCTAATAGTACCACACAAATCGAGATCAACTCGATCAACTTTCATTAAACAAGAGGGCGTCCCCTCTTCCCGCCTAGCTAACCTCTACGCCATCGTCATAAGGCTTACTTCTGAGCCTGTAATAGGGACTTCACAAGAGTCGCTATTCTTCCCGACTACCATGAATCGATTGGGGCTATCAATACCCAACTCCCATCATCCGGTCGAGGCTAATTCCACCCAACTCTTATCATCCGGTTGGGGCTATTCGTACCCATCTATCGTGAATTGATTGGGGCTAACAATACCCAACTCCCATCACCCGGTAGGAACCCGTATCCATCGATGTTCCCGGCGGAGGACTAGCTAGCGAGGCTTTACTTTCCACCTGTATGCACTAGGTGTTAAACATCATCAGATAACATCACGATTTAACCATAGTCAATCAAACATAATTAGGTATAAAACCAACGGTTCCGGAAAGATAGAACTTTCCGTAGAAACGACACCTTGATGACAAAACCAAGACTTTCCGTCTTAATTTCCAGGTAAGTAGGGGAGTCACTCGGACTACTTAAGTCCCTCTAACCTTAGGCATCATAACTTTATAAACCGGAATTAATGAGGATCCGCGTACTCATTACTCTGAATAATCTAACCTATCGGGAAAACCAACTCAGATGGGTTAGTACTCGGTTAGCAGTAAATCAACACGAGAATTATAAGGTCCTTAATTTAAGCATGCACGAGTCCAAAATAAGGCCCGAGTACCTCACTCGTTGATTCGGTTCCCATCAAACGATTAATTTGAAAATAATCACAATATTTGGTTAATGGCAAAGTTTAACCAAGTAGCTATTTAAATTGAGGAATTAATTAATCCAAGGAAATTTACCCTCTTAAACCAACCCACCTATAAATCGAGTCGGTTGACTTGGAAATCGGTTCCGTAGCTTGAATCGAATGGAAATAAGGAGTTAACGAGCCGTCGTAACTCCCGGGCCAAATTGTACTAACTGAAAAGTTAGTTGGGCCAAATTGTGACATAGAGACTTGGATGACCAAACTGCAACTATTCCATCTTCTTCTTCAATTTGCAGGAGACAATTCCCTCCTTTTTGGTGAAGCTCCAATGAAGCTCCGGTGAAGCTCGGATTCCCCTAATTCTCGCACGAAACTACCTTTTGAAGGTTGGAAAAGATTTCCATGCTTAAGACGATGTCGGGTTTGTATTTTTCAAGGGTTGGGCATGCTTGGAACGCTCCGCCGTAACTCTCGTCGGAGCTACGACAGTGAGGTTCCGTGACTCAAAGTCGAAGGCTTGTTGGCTTTTATAGCCGACTCAGAAGCCTCTCGATGCCCTCTGGAGTACCCAAAAGTCAAGGTCACGAGAAAGAAAGGAGTGAAAGGTCGTAGCGTGACGAATCCGATAGCTTCGTTTTGGCGTTATCTAGGCCAATAATGGAGCTGGAGGGGTCGGAATTCACGTGGTGATGATTTTCAATCATCAAAACTCGGCAAACATCCATTATATGAAGGATTGGTCATGCTTGGAACAGAGTGGCGACGACGGCTTCTGCAAATTGGAGAAGGAGATGTTGATGTAGGGGTGACGTCACTATGATGTCATCATCTATCAAAAAGACTGAAAACTAATAAAAATAAAGGATTTGCTGGAGCAGGGACTTGAACCTGTGACTTTTAGGTGTTGGTTCAGTTCCTCAACCAACTCAGCCAAGTAGTATTCTTGACTTGCATGCAACTTGTTCCATTAACCCCTTAACCCGCTTCTATTGGAATCCAGTTTAAACCAAATTATAAAACCATTTGATTAATGATGTCTACCGTATCGAACACTTAACCTCTCGCTCCGCCTTCCATGAGTGAACATTCAACTTGTCTCGAAATCATTTAATCATCAATTTACGGTCATTTCTCAAACGTATGGAATAAAATTCAAAAAAAAATTCTGGTTCAGAGATTCGGGGTGTAACAATACCTATGTTTGTAAATAGTTTGAAATCGTATTTATTTGTGTAATAAGTTTCATTTTTTTTATTTATAATGGTAAAAAAGGCTTAAAAAAGCATTATAATAACTTCAAAAAAATACTATAATAACGTAAGAGAAAATGACCACTTTTTTTTTTTGACAAAGGCAGCTCCTTGCGGAGATACGGAGACAGCAAACACAATCAAAAAAGGAACATCAAGTCCCAACCTAGGAAGTCATGTCTACCTCCATGACCCCTAGGAGGTTAGGCAGGGCCATACGAGCCACGTAATGGGCGGCCCTGTTACCTGAACGGCGAACTGTCATGAAGCGCCAAACAGGAGCTCCTCTTTGCCGGTGAAGAATCTCTTCTACAATAGCCCCTCTAGGATTCGAGGGAACCTGACCGGCCAACAGCTTCGTCGAGACTAGCTCCGCATCTTTAGTTTCGATCCTCGTTCTATAACCACCTGCAAGAAACCAACTCACCAACAGCAAGAGCACACGACGTGAAAGCAAAAAAAAAAAAACAGAATACAATGATCGAAAGTACCTAGATAAGAAGGAAGTGTAGAGTTGCCAACAAGCCTGTATGAAATCATCAGAAAAAAAGCTAACAAATGTAGCCACTAACTATCTAACCGAAGATAAAAATCAACAGTAGACAACGGAGCCAAATGCTCAATAACATGCTAATAAGCATGTAGTTACGAAAAAAAGCTCGGCAAACAACCAAACCATAGAAGAAGAAGATTAAAATAATAAAGAAAGAGAGAATAAAATAGATAATAGTTAAGAATAGTTAAGAAAGACTTACCTGTCAAACTCTAACAAACCACTCAAATGAAAAGTTAGGATATGATGGGCCCGAGTTGAATCCGCCTTCCTTCATGATCAGGGCGGTCCGTCACTCGAGGGCGGTCCTCCGTCCGCCTAAGCCAAAGGACTACCTGTCACATCAACAGTAGACCACCGCCCATTACTGTTGACGGTGACTCGCTGCGGCCCACTCAGAGCAGGACACGTGGACCCTGTCAAACCAATGGGACCTATAAATAACAGGATCCCCCATTCAGAAGAGGACACAACAGACTGGGGACCATACGCCTGATACTACAAGCTTTCACGCTGTACGCTAAAGGCTATCGGTTCCGCCCACACAAAAAGGGCTCTCGCCCGGTACTTCTCTGTAACCCACTCTCCCTGCATTATCAACATACTTGCCATCTTACATATACTAACCCCTTGCACGTCCGCCCTGCAAGGTATCATCCGCCGAGACACTCCGAGGACGGATCCGTTGCTTAACCCTCCAAAGAACCACAGTATTGATCCACCGGTCCAACTGGGCGGATCAATTGGCGCGCCAGGAAGGGGGCACAGCTAAACGTTTTGTTCCCAAAAGACAAACAGCATGCAAAATTTGGAGGAAAATCCCATGAGTGGTATCCCCACGGATACGCTCGTCACCCCGGCCAAGCAAGTCGTATCGGCGGGTGTCCCCCGGGACCCTCGTCCTTCCATAGACCCACCCCCGGGAACGGCTACACAAACACCCCATCCAATCCGCCCTCTAGGCCTTGGATTGCTCCAAGAGTCCCGCATCCCCCCTCCGAGGGAAGATAGAGCGGCGGCTGATCCCGCCGCGGGGGACCTAGCGGCACAGGTAGCCGATCTACAAAGACAGAACGCTGAAATGGCAGTGATGATGAAGTTCCTGGTGGCCAAGGCAACCCCCGGAAATCACACCGAAGGCTCATCCGGCGGACTGGCAACTGGCATGGCGGACTCGGACGAAATGTACCGACTGTTCCTCCCTCGCCACCAGTCAGGCCCAAAGCAACTCGCCATGCGGCAGCCTTTGGACAAGAATCTCCTTAGCTTTCCTCCCCCACAAGGATTCGTGCCACCAGCAATCAAGGCGTACGACGGAACTGGGGATCCCGACCAACATCTGTTAACATTCACCATTGCCATGCAGATGTTCACGGCCCCGGACGCTACCTACTGCCGTACGTTCCCTGGAACGTTAACTGGAGCTGCCCTAACCTGGTATGGAGGTTTGGCGGAAGGAATCATAAAGAATTGGGAAGATTTCTGCCAACTCTTTCTCCACAAGTTCTCAAACCAAAAAGAGGCGGGACGCAATTTGTCCGCCTTCTGGAACTTGAGACAGACCCGGTCCGAGACTCTTAGGCAGTACTACGAGAAGTGGGCCAAGGCGGTCGCGGCGGTGCCCAACCTTGCACTGGACATTGTGCTTCACCACATCCAAACTACCACACTCAGCACCGAACTGGTGAAGGACTTGGTCCGGAGAAAGCCAAAAACCCACACCGAATTGGAGACATGTATCCTCCAGTGTGCTGAAGTGGAAGAGAATGTCGCCATGATACAGGACGGGTACAGGCGCTCAAGCGATCAGAACAGGGATAAAGGGTACCAAGGGCGGAAAGAGAAACGCCCTGACGACAGAAGAGACAACCGCCCTCACGGAGAGGGAAGATCGGAACAAGGGTACACCCCACTGACGGAATCAAGGCGAAGGCTCATGTACGTCCTCCAAGAAAAGAAAGGGGATTGCGGTGGCCGGCCCCGTTGCCCAAGGCGGCACTGAAAAGGGGGAACCCAAATGAGTATTGCGAGTTTCATGGGCAGAAGGGGCACGACACGGAGGACTGCCGGGAACTCCGCAGTGAGATTGAGCGAGCCATAAAGAATGGTGACCTCAAGGAATTCATCATAAGTAACCGAAGGAGAAGAGAGCGGGAACGCTCAGAATCGCCAAGACAAGAGAAAAGGAAAGGTCAGGGACACCCCCTCCGAAGGCGGGTAGACACACGCCCCCCAGAAAGGCGAGTGTCTTCGACAGGATAGCAGATGAGAAAAGTCCGGATACCCAAAAGGAGGGCGGAAAGCCCAGATACAAGAGAACATGCAGCATGATTTTGGGAGGAGAGGAGGATACGCCCCAGAACAGAAGGGTCGTTGGTGAATGTTCCATGGTCAGACAATCGGATAGAGAGCCGCCATTGACGTTCACATCGGCAGATTTGCGCGGGGAAGTCCCAGCACCCAAGCGATGGTGATCCATGTCATCATTGAAGACACTCTGGTAGAGCGGGTGCTAGTGGACGAGGGCAGTTCGGCGGATATACTCTCCGCCGACGCTTTCAGCAGAATGGGATTAGACCCCGCCCTACTCAAGCGTTCTAAGATCATGCTGACTGGCTTTGCGGGGAATGACGTACCTGTACTGGGCGTGATCACCTTACCCATCACGTTGGGGGACGACGAACACCAGGAAACAAAGCACATAAAATGGTACGTCACCAATTGCAATTCGGCGTATAACATGATAATGGGGCGGCCCAGTTTAGCCGCCTTCGAGGCAGTTTCCTCCACAGTCCATCAAGTCATGAAGTTTCCTACTGCAAGAGGAATCGGAGTAGCATGGGGAAACACTCCATTAGCACGAAAATGCTATAGGGTGGCTCTCAAGAAGGAAGAGGCGTGTTTCTCAGTGGATACTAGAGACGACGCGTATGTCCGCCCCGAATCCGCAGAGGCGGATACAGAAGTCCCACTGTATCCTGGTAATCCGGAGAGAATGATACGGCTGTCCGCTCATATGCCGGTCCCAGACCGAGACCGCACAGTGGCACTGCTGAGAGAGTATGCTGATTTGTTCGCGTGGAAACCCCAGGATATGCCTGGGCTGGACCCCGCGATCATGCAGCACCACCTAGCTGTGAGGGCAGACGCCCGCCCCGTGTCGCAAAAGAAGCGGACAGTTAAATTGGACAAGAAAACAAGCGGTCCAAGAAGAAATAACGAAACTGTTGGAAGCAGGTTTCATCAGGGAAGTCCAATACCCGACGTGGCTGTCGAATGTAGTAATGGTGGGCAAGGCGGATGGAAGCTGGCGGATGTGCATAGATTTTACCAACCTCAACGACGCCTGCCCCAAGGACCCATATCCACTGCCCAATATCGACCAACTGGTGGACGCCACAGCAAACCATGAGACGTTGTCTTTCCTGGACATGTTCTCGGGATACCACCAGATCCCTCTGGCAAAGGCGGACCAAGAAAAAACGTCATTCTCGACGCCCTTCGGCAATTACTGCTACAATGTGATGCCGTTTGGCCTAAAAAATGCCGGAGCGACGTACCAGAGGATGATTGACAGAGTTTTTCAAGATCAGTTGGGTCATCACATGGAAGCGTACGTTGATGACCTGCTGGTGAAGACCAAGGCGGGTGAGGACCACCTGGGAGACCTCAGGAAAACCTTCGATACCTTGAAGGCGTTCCAACTTCGCTTGAATCCGAAGAAGTGCGTCTTTGGCGCATCCTCAGGGAAGTTTTTGGGATTCATAATCACCAGGCGGGGAATTGAGGCGAACCCCAAAAAGATAGAAGCTATCATACAGACACCACCTCCTAAAACGGTGAGAGATGTCAAAACGCTGACGGGGCGGTTGGCAGCGATGAACAGATTCATCCCGAAGTCCGCCGAGAGGCAGGCGCCATTCTTCGCCACTCTGAAGGCGGCGGCCAAGTTCTCATGGACGGAAGAATGTTCTACGGCTTTTGAGGAACTCAAAGCATTCCTCACCACTCCGCCGACGCTAGCAGCCCCGGTTCCCGGAGATGAGCTATACCTGTACGTCGCCATCGCGGCTACAGCTGTCAGCTCAGTTCTCGTGAAGCGGATGGACAAGGAAGAACGCCCGGTCTTCTACACGAGCAAGTCGTTAGTAGATGCCGAAACCAGGTATTCTCCATTGGAGAAGTCAGCCTACGCGGTGATTATCGCCTCCAGGAAGTTGCGCCCATACTTCCATGCTCACACGATTCACGTTGTGACGAACTTACCACTCAAGGCAGCCTTCCTCTAGGATTTGTCTGCGATCATGGCACTCAGTTTGATTGCACGGCGTTCCTTGACTTTTGTGAAGAGTTCAAAATCATGGTTCGCTTGGCGTCGGTGGCATATCCCCAGGCGAACGGGCAGGCAGAAGCCATCAACAAGCTCATCTTGCAAGGATTGAAGAGGAGAGTGGATGCGGCTAAGGGAAAATGGGTCGATGAGTTGCCCAACATCCTATGGGCGCACAGGACTTCGTACAAAACAGCCACAGATGAAACACCTTACACCCTGGTATATGGGACCGAAGCAGTCCTACCCGTGGAGGTTAATCTGCCTAGCCTTCGGATTCAGCATTTCAACCACGCCAACAATGATGCAGGCTTACATCATAATCTGGACATGTTAGAAGAAAGAAGGGAGGATGCAGCTATCCGCCTGGTAGCTGAAAAGGAACAATTGGCTAGGCGATACAACGCTCATCTTCGCCCTCATCACCTGGAACAAGGTAACTGGGTTGTTCGAAAGGTCTTTCGGCCGGTCCCCCAACAGGGCAAACTAAACGCCAATTGGGAAGGACCATACAAGGTCCGTGAAGTGATCGGTCCAAGCACCTTCAAACTCGAACACCCTACCGGCGAACCCATACACAAGACATGGAACGCCATGCACTTGCGGAAGTACAGTGCAAATGAAGACGAGGCCTAGCTCAGCAAGCAACTTTCCATCCTTGCTTTACTTTTGGGTTTGGTTTATTTTTGAAGGCAACCTGCTAAGGGCGTGTATGTAAGGAAGGGAAGGCAACTTTCATTCAAGGATATTTATGCGATATTATGTATCAATAAACAAGTACTACTAAAAGCATGGCCGGGTTCGAACTCCCCTAGGAGGAACTTAACCCCTGTGCCAAGTCCGGGTTTACCAGGGCAGAGCCTAGCTCATCAGCGTTCGGGTTCCCCAAGGCGGAACCCAACTCTTCGTTGAATTCAGTTTTCCCCAGGGCGGAAACTAATTCGTCATCATTCGGTTTCCCCAAGGCGGAATCCAACATTTCCTCCAAGTTCAGATTCCCCAGGGTGGAATCTAGCTCATCAGCGTTCGGGTTCCCCAAGGCGGAACCCAACTCTTCGTTAAATTCAGTTTTTCCCCAGGGCGGAACCCAGCATTTCGTTGTCCAGTTTTCCCTATGGAGAAATTCTACCTCAGCAAATCAGGCGAATTTCACACAAACAAAGAAAAGAGAAGAAAAAGGGGATGACAACTGAAAAACAATGGCATTTCATTTCTTATCCTGACGTGGCGGATGAATACGTTTTGATACAAAGGACAAGAAGTCAAAAGGAAGAGCAAATATACAAGGAAGCGACCACTACGAGCGCCCGTTGATTCTCTGTTTGCTGCGGTTGTCAGTTCAAGGAAGTGGCCGTTGATTTCTAAATATAGGGCTTCAGTCAGGACTCAGTCTCCAAAAGTGGAAATGATTGATTCTCTGTTTGCTGCGGTTGTCAGTTCAAGGAAGCGACCACTACGAGCGCCCCCCCGACGACCCCGCCTTGTCCGCCCGCGACCTCTCAGCACGGGCCTTCTTCTTCAACTCCTTGTGCCGGAGAGTCACCTCGGAGTGCGCCTCGAGCAACAGCTCCTTGCGACGGTCCGGGGAGAGCACTTGAGAATCAGCGGACTCCTCCTTGAGCTCCTCCGCCATCAACCTCCGAGACGCAGAGCGAAACATCTGCTCCTGGTTCCAGGAACAATCGATGTTCCCCCGTCGGAGTTCATGGCGGACGGCAGTGAGGGTGCTGTCAAGAGCGCCCTGCACCCGGTCGCCTAACTCCGCTTCAGCCTTCTCAGCGACCGCCTTCTCAACGTCCGCCCTCAGCGCCTGAAGGGTCTCCTCCGTCTCTTTCAAAACAAGGCCGCGGCTCTCCAGGTCTCTTGTCTTGGCCCCCAGATCCTCGGCCATGACCGCCCTGTCGGTCTCTAAGAGGACCACCTGCTCCTTCAGGGCGTCCTTATCCGCCTCCGCCTGGGACAGGGCCGCCTCCACCTCGTAGCGCCTCTGCTGCTCCGCCTGTAAGTCCAACATATGTTCAGTGGCTTGGTTAGCGTGCGCAACACGGATCAAATCCAATTCATACGAGGTAGTTACCAGAAGCCGGGCCGCCTCCTCGTCCATTTCCCTCTTCGCCCTGGAATACTTGGCCTTCCACTGCTGAGTGGCGGCCCGAGCTTCCCGCAGTTGGCTTTCCAGCTCCTCAGCACCTTGGGGCCGCTCGGCCCTAAGCGCATTATCCGCCGAAAGCAGTGCGCCGGCGGTTCCCAAAAGCTGCGAACACAAGCAATCCAAAAATTACTTAAAGAAAAAAAAGGTAGCAGGACAAAACTTGTGTATGACATCGCAAAGAGATCTTACCCTGGCTCCAATCGCCATTTGCTCCATCGCCATACTGCGAACCCCCTCCTCCGACCGGGGGTGGTCGATGTCCCAGTCGGCCGCCAGTTGGAGAGCGGCTCGCGTGAGAATCTCATTGCCGCGAGAATCCATAGTATCGCCTCGAGCCCCTTACGGCCTCGAGGCCATACTGGGGGCAATTGATGGGCCCGAGTTGAATCCGCCCTCGAACATGGTCAGGGCGGTCCGTCACTCCAGGGCGTTCGAAACAGTCCCATAGTATCGCCTCGAGCCTCTTACGACCTCGAGGCCATACTGGGGGCAATTGATGGGCCCGAGTTGAATCCGCCTTCCTTCATGATCAGGGCGGTCCGTCACTCGAGGGCGGTCCTCCGTCCGCCTAAGCCAAAGGACTACCTGTCACATCAACAGTAGACCACCGCCCATTACTGTTGACGGTGACTCGCTGCGGCCCACTCAGAGCAGGACACGTGGACCCTGTCAAACCAATGGGACCTATAAATAACAGGATCCCCCATTCAGAAGAGGACACAACAGACTGGGGACCATACGCCTGATACTACAAGCTTTTACGCTGTACGCTAAAGGCTATCGGTTCCGCCCACACAAAAAGGGCTCTCGCCCGGTACTTCTCTGTAACCCACTCTCCCTGCATTATCAACATACTTGCCATCTTACATATACTAACCCCTTGCACGTCCGCCCTGCAAGGTATCATCCGCCGAGACACTCCGAGGACGGATCCGTTGCTTAACCCTCCAAAGAACCACAGTATTGATCCACCGGTCCAACTGGGCGGATCAGGATACAAAACAACAAAACATAATAAGATAAGATGAAGAGAATAAAGAAATAAAAGTAATAATAATAAAATATATAGGAAGAATATATGAAGAAAAAGGAAAAGAAGAAGAACCAAACCGTTGTATCTTTGGCCGCCGACCAAAACAATTTCTTGGCTCACTCACTTTAGCCTTCTTCTCGATCAGCACACTAATATGATGGCGATGGTGATGGGTACTATGGGGCAACAGTTGAAGCAAACTGAATGTGACTCTGTTACAACACAAAGTGAACCACGTAAGATAAACTTAATAAAAACCAACGATGCAACGACAACATCCCAGGGAAAAGAAGCGGAAGCGAGAAAGGCTCGGCCGACTTATCGGCTCGCTTAATCGCGCGTTTCAATTGGAGAAATGACCACTTTTCTTTTATTAATGAACTAGATTTTTTTAATAAAAAAATAGTTTACTAAAATATTCTGAAACAATTTCATTCCTCAAGTTATGGAGAAGATTGGAAATTGAAAAAAAAATAGTTTTCAACTACATAATCTCATTTTTGTATATATTATATTATTGTAGTTAGTTATATTTTTATTTCATTTATATCACTTTAATATATTCTAGTCCTTCTTAATTTCATCATATCAATTAAGGATTTAAACATATTTAGACTTTAAGAGTTTAGAGTTTTATCCTTCGGAGCCTTCATTATGTTTAAATTTAAGAACTTAAAGAATTAATTTTGAGCGTTTAATTACAATTAATTAATCTTTTAAAATCAAATGGAAATTTGATAATAAAACCAAATAGATAACTATTTGTTGTTCTTGAACCAACATGATTAATTTGAATGGTTATATCTCTAAAACATAGAGTTTACAACTACATTTTTTAAATACTATGTGAATTTAACAAATTCAAGAACACTGAGATCAAAGTATTATAAATTATGAATGTGAGAGATGATTTTTCCTAATAAGAATGTAGTTTTTCTCTCTCAAATTGTATATTCTCCCCTCTAAATAAAGTTTAAAATTATATATTGCAAGGTAACGGACGGACAAAAAAGCTAATTATCAATAAACTAAGTTATTTAAATATACTTCAACCTACTTTTCAGCTTCACTTTGGTCTTCCCAACTCCATTCTATTATTCAAATTTTAATTACTTTTTATATAAAACAAAGAATGTTCAAATATAAAATTATAGCTTTATATAAGGAGTTTTCACCATAATAAATAAAAAATTAAAATTATGTATCAAAATAAATACCCTTTTAAACTATGGACAAATCTGGGTATATCCGCCTAGGGCATAGGCGAAATCGCCTATGGTTGAGGCAGATATACCCCGTGACTCTGAAATGATTCCTGAGCAGATTCCTGAGCAGATTCCTAACCAGTTCAGAGCAATAATTGGGGAATCTAAAACCCCAGTAGGCGATTTCGCCTAGGCTATGGGCGTTTTCGCCTCTGCCCTGGGTGAAATCGCTTATGCCAAATTAAATTCATCTGCTATAAATACCTTGTTAATTTTGGGTATTATATCATCAAACCATAACATATTGTTATTACAAAAGGGTTTTTTAACATCAAAAGATGGCCGACCATAGTAGTTTCTGAGAATTCTGTATCCAGGTGTACTAGGGGAGTCGAATCGTCCAAGATTGGAGTGGCTTAACATACGATGGAGGAGATAACGTCCGTCTCAAGATGACCAAGCGAGTTAGCTATGAGAGCCTGGTCACCGTGTTCGGGAGGATAATGGGGCTTGGATCGGATCAGATAATCCAGTCATTTGTTTGGAGAATGCTGATATTCATCCAGGGGACTCTGTCTCATTACATTCCTCGTACGATATCAGATGATATTGGTGTGCAAGTCATCTACGACATAGTTCGACGTAACCCTAGTGTCAAAGTTGCCCAGTTGTACACCTTGATGGAAGAGGTGCCATCCCACTTCTCCCCAGGTGTCGGGGGTCATGTCAACTCAGATTGAAGAGCAGAGCCAAACATATGATGGATCATACATGGCTACCAGCCGTGTCGGTCCAGTGGAGGAGGAGAAGGAGGTTGATCAAGAGGGATTGGCGCGAGATGAATTTGTCACATCTGATGACTCTGGGGACGAAAGGAGCCATTGTACGGAGGACGAAGGGAATCCTAATGTCGACGATGAGATCACCCAAACTGACGAGGAAGACCGTGGGTGACGACTGTGATGACATCATGACAATCTCCAACACCTACTCCATGGACAGGCGCTTCCAGTTCCCAGCGAAGTCGTACTGGTCGGTGGAGATGGAATTCTACTTGGGACAGACCTTCTCTACGAAAGGCCAACTGGTGTCCCTAACAAAGAGCCAAACAGTCCTTCGCAACTATAAGTACAAGGTCACCACCTCCAACCCGAAGGAATGGGCCATAAATTGCATCGAACCGACGTGTCCGTGGAGGATGCGTTCTACTCTTAGAAAGAAATATGGCTTCTAGATTATAAGACAGCTCAACAACGCCACATTTGTGACCGATCAACGATACTAGGTTTCCACCCGCAGCTCGACATCACGCTCATCTCAGATGCAGTCATGCACATTGTCCACAGGGAGCCGGACATGAAGGTGGAGACAGTTGTTGGCTGCATTATGGAGAAGTACCATCGCAACATATCGTACACCACTACAAGAAAACATGAGATTAGTCACAGTTTTTTTTGCCTTTAGTCACGGTTTTTACCTTGACTAAAAAAATTAGTCACGATTTTGAAAACTGTGACTAAATCGACCTTTTTTGTCATGGTTTTAATATGCACCGTGACTAAATTTTTTTGTCACGATTTCTAAAGGAACAGTGACTAATATTAGTCACGATTTCTGAAGGAAACCGTGACTAATATTAGTCACGGTTCCTTTAGAAACTGTGACAAACTGTAGTGATCAAATCGTAAAATGCACAGATTCAGTGACCCATTTTGTCATTGAACTTTGTGTGGGTTGTAATTTTAAATTTCCAGTGTTAGAAATCATTCCCCTTTGGTCACTTAACTTTATGTGGTTGTAATTTTAATCCAGTGACCAAAGTGTTCTTAGGAAACTTTCATTAAACCACTTTGTCATTTAAATTTCTATGGGTACTAATATTAAATTTTCAGTGCTACGAATTTTCCCTTTTGGTCACTGGATTTTTCTAGGTTATTATTTCAATCATTGTTCTTCTTTGTCAATTCAGAAGCTACCGCCGACTCCATCGAATCCACCGCCGCCGCCGACTCCGTCGAATCCGCCGAATATGTCTGCAGCCGTCGGCTCCTCTTTCCCATCTTACGGACTTGTCGTCGGCAAAACATGGCTATAGAAAATATGGTCGTTGGATCTAGATCTGGAGAAGAATTCGTTCGACGGCGAGAGGAGGAGGACGGCGGCTGTGGATCTGGTGTCGGCGGAAGTGCTTTTTCAGCAGAGAAGAAGGGCGGCGAGTCCTTCGGTAGAGGAAAAGAGCTCGGTGGCGGCAAACTTGGTGTCGGCGACAGTGGCAGAGAAAGATTAGAGCTCGGCGGCGGTGGATTTGGTGGTGTCGGCGGTAGTGATTTTTGGGCAGAGGAGGTTGACTAGTGGTTCGTCAGAAGAAGAAGATGAAGTGAAGGAAGAAGAAATCGTCAGAGAAGAAAGATAAGAAGAGAAGGGGGAAAAGAAAGAAAGGAGATGGGTGTGAAGGTTGAAGATGCAGAAGTTTCAGGGGAGAAGATGAAGATGAGGGAGAGGGTGATGATTGGTGGAGAAAGATTTTGCTGGATTGCCAGCGTGGCGGGAGAGAGTAAGAATTAGTCACGGTTCCTATGAAACCGTGACTAAATTGGTCACGGTTTCATAAAACTGTGACTAAATTGGTCACGGTTTCCTAAAACCGTGACTAATTAGTCACGGTTTATTAAAAACCGTGACTAATTTGTCATGGTTTCTTAAAATCGTGACCAATTAGTCACGATTTAAAAAATCGTGACTAAAAAACCGTGACAAATAAGGCTTTTTCTTGTAGTGCACGAAGGCGTGGTTTGGTAAGCAACGTGCTGTCCAGAAGCTGTACGGAGACTGGGTGACGTCGTACAACAACATTGAGACAGTCCTGAATGTTATTCAACTCACTAACCCCTGGACGCGGGTACGAGCTTAAAACCAATCCATCGGGCGATAGAAGGATGTTCAAAAGTGTGTTTTGGGCATTTGGCCCCTGCATAGAAGCCTTCAAGCACTGCTCTAGGTTCATGATCATTGACGGCACGTTCTTCACGGGCAAGTACATCAAGTTTTGCTGATGGCTAGTACGTTTGATGGACAACATCGGATCGTGCAATTGGCGTACACCATAGTTGATCCAGAGGACAACGATAATTGGAAGTGGTTCATGGAGATGCTACAAAAACATGTGACCAACCGGGCCAACATCACAATCATCAGTGATCGACACGCGGGAATACAAACGGCAATGCGCAATATTGGTCGAGGGTGGGTTTGGCGGTGGTGCCTACGTCATTATGTAACCAACTTCAACAAGAAGCACCACAAATCATTGCTAAAGAGTCGCCTTTGGAACTTAGGTATTTGGCTAATTCATTACCGTGTTTATGTCAACTTACCTAATTTCGTTTAGCAAGTACACGGGATATTCATACACGTCTACACGTCTACCTGCAGGCTTGGAAGAGAATGTGCAGAAGTTTGAGGCAAAGAAGGCAGAATGATTGGAGATCCATGATGAAGAAAACCTACGAGACCCCAAATGGGTGTACAAGGATCTCATGTTATGGAGCATGACCTACGACAAAATTGAGGGCGGTGGTGCTCGGTGGGGAACCATGACGACTAACATGCAAGAATGCATCAACGGAGTACTGAAGGGTGTGAGACGTTTGCCGATGTCTTCTGTGATCGAGCACACATTTCACCGTATGGTCAAGTATTGGCACAACTCCCGGGAATATCAGGCGATGTTGGCAGAGGGGAATGAGCTCACAGAGTATTGTCAAAAATTCACCTCCAACTGGACGTCATGTTCTGTCACACACTATGTGCTGTCGTACCATGTGGCTAACGGAGTGTATGAGGTGAAGTCAGCTCCCAATAATCAGAACCGCAGTGGTAGTAACAGCTACGGCATTCGGTTTGATGTGCGTTCGAACCGTAAGGGGACGTGCACGTGCGGGAAGTTCCAGTGCTACAAGATACTGTACTCCCACGCAGTAGCTTGTTGCACGTTCGCTGGTGCAAACTGGCGCCACTATGTCAGCCCCTTCTACTTGGTCTTCAAGGTTCAGCTAGTGTACGTCGTGTCCTTCCAACCAATAGTGGGTCCTAATGATTGGATCCCACACACAAGCCTACCAGTGATCCCGCAACCTCATCTTCGCCATCGAAAGGATCGTCCACGACATACTCGAATCAGGCACGAGATGGATTGGCGTGAGGTGGGTCGACCAAGTAAGTGCAAGACATGCGATCGCACGGGACATAACGCGAGGACATGCGCAAGGCGTAGAGGAAGTGTCGGGGCGTCTTCTAGTAATCGAGCGTGAAATAATGCACTCTTTTTGTAACGTGTTCATGTTGGATCGTTTAATGAATAATAGATTTTATCTGTTTCACCTACAAAAAGGATTCTATGACTTTTTTAGGTCGTATGAAAGAACTACGCAAAAGCGATTCAGAGTAATAAGAATGCTTGTACTGGTGTGCATTAAAGGGTCGAATGTTCTGATGGTTGACACCATTAGTGAAGGTCGAACACCATAAAAACTCTTGTAGGTCCTATGTAGGCGGTTTCGCCCATGTCATAGGCGATTTAGCCCATGGCCTAGGCGAAATCGCCTACATAGGATTTACACCATCAGTAGCTTCTACCACTATAAGAACCAGTTGTCACCATGAATCAAACACACATCTCTTCCAAAGCATTTAGTTTCAAGCAGCCGTCATCCATCAAGGTCAGAATATGGCGTTCACCCATGGATCTACCAGCCGCAATAAAAGTAAGCGAGATTTTGTGGTGCTCGCCTAATCTACTTTATGCTTTGCACTAATTACTGTTGTTGTGTAGTTACGGATGTTGAGCGGATAATGCACAAGTTGAAGAAGCCGGATAAGGACTTGTTCGTGTATGAGGAAACTGTGGTGAACTGCTAGTGCAACTTGAGGGCAACCAGATCCGTTCGACTAAAGGATCTGGAACGCTATTTCGGTTTCCCTCTTGAGAGAGAGGTACAAAAGTCCCACGCGTATAATTCATGCCTTTTCCTAGATTTCAAACCCTCTAATAAGTTTATTTTCCTGTTTTGTAGAACAAGGGGTGTCGATATTTTGAAAAGTTGGAGGTGCGGGAGGCCGTGGACGTTGTGATTAAGGAGAAGGATAACATCATTTGAGGGAAGGACAAAGAACTTGTTCAAGCAAATAGGGAGAAGGACAAAATCATTCGGGACTTAAGGGAGGAATACAAATCATTGCAAGGTATTGTCGATATGATGATGAGAGATAAGCCTAACCTTTGAGGGACGTCCTGGTGTTGTTGTTTGCCGCTACTGTTGTCTATGTTGTTAATGTAATTTTCCCTTCGAAGCTACAGATAAGCTACAAATAATGAAAGTGACTTTGAATTGTGCGCGGAAGTTATAAGTTGCAAGTTGTTATATATCCAAACAGTTCTCATAAAGACTAACATTACAGAACAGCAACAACGAAGTGACATAAAAGTACATCTCAGAAAACCAAACTCTGAATAACAATAATAGTGACAAAAAAAATACATCAGATACAACCAACATCTGTGGAATACAAAAAAAAACATAAAGATACAACTGATACAAAAATACAAATCAACGCCTACGAGCCCTCTAGCGCGCTCGCTGCTCATCTGTGTAGCATGTCGGGGGACGCAACGTAGCGCGATCACGCAAACCGTGACCTCTCGGTGGTGGTGTCAGGGTGGGTTGTGGCTCTGGGTTCTAGTCCTCGAAAAACTCTGACTCTGAATACTCATGTGTGCCCCACTGCTAGGTGGTCCCCATCTGCTGGGAGTTATGGTCATAATGCTGGTTGTGATAAGAGGGCTAGCCGGTACTCCCATGTGGTTGGCTGCTAGAAGCACCTAGATGTCCGCTGTACGGTGTCTGGTACTTCTGCGTGAATTGCTAAGAAGGCTGGCTCTGAGGGCGCGTCTCTGGTGGGTCCCCGAATGAGTACGTCTGCGGTTAATATATAAGGTAATATGTTTATTTTCGTACAGGTAAAAGTGAACCACCCTAATTCCCACTAGCATGCAAAGTCCGATTTTGTAGTCTTAATCTGTAAACAACCTATATAAAGAAGCTAGCTAGACTAACAATGTCGTACAACAGATAAACAACCTATAATCCATAAACAACTTATATAAACAAGCTAGCTACATATTCATAATTCACAAAGAAATAAGAATATAAATAATGTATACACTACTTACCTCGTGCAATGGTCTGAAACGAATATCCTCTGCGAGACACGAACGTCTGTTGCTTAAAAATCATACAATGTCAATGTTGTCTATGTTGTTTATGTAATTTTCCCTTCGAATCTACAGATAAGCTACAAATAATGAAAGTGACTTTGAATTGTGCGCGGAAGGTATAAGTTGCAAGTTGTTATATATCCACCAGTTCTCATAAAAACTAGCATTACAGAACAGTAACGACGAAGTGACATAAAAGTACACCTCAGAAAACCAAACTCTGAATAACAATAATAGTGACAAAAAAATACATCAGATACAACCAACATTTGTGGAATACAAAAAAAAAACATAAAGATACAACTGATACAAAAATACAAATCAACGCCTACGAGCCCTCTAGCGCGCTCGCTGCTCATCTGTGTAGCATGTCGGGGGACGCACCGTAGCGCGATCACGCAAACCGTGACCTCTCGGTGGTGGTGTCGGGGTGGGTTGTGGCTCTGGGTTCCAGTCCTCGAAAAACTCTGACTCTGAATACTCACGTGTGCCCCACTGCTAGGTGGTCCCCATCTGCTGGGAGCTACGGTCATAATGCTGGTTGTGATAAGAGGGCTAGCCGGTACTCCCATGTGGCTGGCTGCTAGAAGCACCTGGATGTCCGCTGTACGGTGTCTGGTACTGCTGCGTGAATTGCTGGGAAGGCTGGCTCTGAGGGCGCGTCTCTGGTGGGTCCCCGAATGAGTACATCTGCGGTTAATATACAAGGTAATATGTTTATTTTCGTACAGGTAAAAGTGAACCACCCTAATTCACACTAGCATGCAAAGTCCAATTTGTAGTCTTAATTCGTAAACAACCTATATATGTAAGCTAGCTAGACTAACAATGTCGTACAACAGATAAACAACCTATAATCCATAAACAACTTATATAAACAAGCTAGCTACATATTCATAATTCACACAGAAATAAGAATATAAATAATGTATACACTACTTACCTCGTGCAATGGTCTGAAACGAATATCCTCTGCGAGACACGAACGCCCGTTGCTTAAAAATCATACAACGTCAATAGGACGGTGTTAGTAAATAATCTCTAACCTTTTCAAACTAATTATCTAATCTAACATTTCTAAACTAATTCTCTAAATTGCATCTTAAACTAATTCTCTAATGGGTTAATACACCTTTTTGCCCCTCTACTATGCAAAGTTAACAAACATACCCTTTTACTATTTTCTAACCGATTTAACACCCTTTACTTTGGAAAGTTTAACAAATATGCCCCTACATTTATCTTTTCATCTATTTTTTATTTAATGGGTTGATTATACGTGCTATGTCATATTGTTTGTCCACAACATCATTAATCGGGATGTCCACAAGGTGAAAATATTTAAATTAAAAGGAAAAGTAAAAGGAAAAGCATTATAATCACCATTATGTACAGAGGGTGTTTGTGGTATTCTTTTTACTTTTTCTTTTTGATTTAAATAATTTTGGATTGTGAACATTCAAATCAACGATAAGGTGTACAAATAATATGAAGTAGCACGTATAATCAACTCATTAGACGAAAAATAGATGAAAAGATAAATGTAGGGGCATATTTGTTAAACTTTTCAAAGTAGAGGGTGTTAAATCGGTTAGAAAATAGTACAGAGATATGTTTGTTAACTTTGCATAGTAGAGGGGCAAAAAGGTGTATTAACCCTTCTCTAATCTAACATTCCTAAACTAATTCTCTAACCTAAATCCTAAACTAGTTATCTAACCTAACATTCCTAAACTAAATCTCTAACCTAAATCCTAAACTAATTAATTCTCTACTCTACTAAAATAAAATAAAAACAAGAGAGGGAGAGGGTGGCTTGCCTTGCTTGAAAAGGGGATTTGAAAGAAGGGGTGGAGTGAAAATGAGGGCTGGTGGGGTTTTATAGAAAGGCTCGGTGAATTTGCCCAATCAGATTACTTCGTCCATGCCCTAGGTGAAAACGCATGTGGTCCAGACGCCGCATTTACTCAGTTAATTGGTCGACCCGAAATTAATGATTTCGCCTCAACCATAGGCGATTGCGCCTATACCCTAGATTTGTCCATAGTTTGAAATAGTACTTATTTTGGTACATAGTTTCAATTTTTTATTTATTATGGTGATAACTCCTTTATATAAATCACCACTATAAGTTTTATAATAATTTTCATATACTATGTTCAAATATTTTTTAATTATTTTCTCATTTGTAATACTAGGCTAAGATATTATTTCTATTGAAATTTCATTAGCTTAATAATTATATATGTGCATCTCTAAATATTTCAATTTAATCATGCCAAGAAAATTAATATAGGGTGTGCTTGGATAGAGTGATTTGGATTTGGTATTTGAAATTTATGAATTTGAAATCACTACTTTTAAAAGGGGATTTGAAATACAACAAAAAACTATAAGGTGGATTTCATTCAAATTCAAATACACAAGTTAGTTTCTAACCAAACAATAAAATTTGGAATTTGAAATACCAAACTCAGATTCATCTATCCAAACACACACATATAATATTGATGGAGGATGATGTTCCTCCTAGAAAAGTCACAGAAATCACCTCTAAGGTTGATCTTGAGCAATAATTCGATAAATTGACGTCACCGGTTACTTTCTTAAATCAATCTTTAATTAGGATGTCAGTGTAATATTAAATAAAACCATGTATCACTACAAGAAAAAGGAGATTTAACAGCGGATTTTTATTTAGTCTAACAGCGGATAGGCCGCTGTTAGATATCCTAACGGCGGACGCGTGTCCGTTGTTAGGTTGACTAACGTAAGCTTATCTAACAACGAATAGGCGTCCACCGTTAAACCTAACAGCGGATAGTTTATATCCGCTGTTAAATCTCACGGCGGATTAAACACTCTAACAGCGGATAAAATCCGCTGTTAGAGTTCCGATCAGAATTAAAAAAAATTGCAGAAACCTGCTCGCCGGAGCAGGTTTCTGCAATTCTTCCTCTTCTTCTTCTTCCTTCTCCTTCCTACTTCTTCTTCTTCGATCTTCTTCTTCTTCTTCTTCTTTTTCCTTCTTCTTCATCTTTTTCTTCTTCTGCATCTTCGATCTCTTCTTCTTCTCCGATCTTCTTTTTCTTCTTCTTCTTCCTTCTTCTTCTACCTTCTCCTTCCTATTTCTTCTTCTTCATCTCCTTCTTCTTCTTCTTTTTCTTCTTCTTCTTCTTCTTCTTCTTCTTCTTCTTCTTTCTTCTTCTTCTGCATTTCCGATCTTCTTCTTTTTCTTCTTCTTCTTCTCCAATCTTCTTTTTTCTTCTTCTTCTTCTTCTTCTTCTACTTCTCCGATCTTCTTCTTCTTCTTCTTCATCAATCTTCTTCATTTTCTTCTTCTTCTTCTTGATTTTGTGTTCTTCCTCTTTCTCTATTCTTCTCCTTCTACTTTGTTCTTCTTATTCTTCAGCAAAATCAAACAACAAACCCTAACTAAAACTCTAATAATAAATGAGAAAGAGAAGAAGAAAATAAGGAAGAGAAGAGACAAATCCGGAAGAGATGTCATTGGTTGGGGCTGAGCACATGGATTGCCACATCGGCTAAACTTAACATCGGACATCTTAACAGCGGTTTATATCCGCTGTTAGGTTTCCCCCCAAATTTTTGCATTCCCGCGGAGGCGGGAAATTTGGCGCCCCCGTGAAATTTCATTCTAACAGCGGATGACTAACAGCGGATAAGTGTCCGCTGTTAACTAACAGCGAATTTTTATATATCCGCTGTTAGACAGTATAATCTAACAGCGGTTTCCTGTCCGCCGTTAGAATTCCGATGTTAAATTGTTATTTTCTTGTAGTTTATTAATAGGTGTAAATTTCAGAATAAATTTAATGGACCAATAACATGATGCCACATAATCGGTTACGCCGTGTCATCTGAGCGTTCACCAGTCTTTTAAATACATAAAAAATTTTATTTGTACCTGCTTAATTCACTAAAATTTTAGAGGACTTGATATTATAAGAGGACTTGACATATGAGTTTTCATAATCTTCCATTGTTACCTACTTAATCTAGTAATCCACTAAAAAATTCCAAACACATTATTCATTGACATCGTTAGTAGTCTTAATATATGGTATCTTCAAAATATTTATTATTGTTACCTACTAATCGACTAAAAAGTTTTAAACACACCTAATTACATTATTCCCTAACATCTTTAGCAGAGCTTAACATATGACTTCTTCAATATTTTCAATCATTACCTACTTAATCTACTAAAAAATTTCAAACACAGTTAATTAAATTATTTTGTCATCATTGGCGGGCTTAACATATGGTTTCTTCAAAATATTTAATCTTTATAAATTAATTAAAATAAATAAAATATACCTAATATAGTAATATATGGTTCAAGTAACATAATAAATTGTCAAAGAAAATTTCAACTAGAGTTCACATTTTGATATATTTAAAATCTAATTATTGATATAAACCATTTAGTACGTCAATTTCACAATGTTTTGTCTTCTTTTCAGTTAACACTCATTTATTCCTTAGTTGATTTGTTGGTTTCAATTTTATTTCAACAGCCTTATGAATTTCATAGGTTTGTAGATATTATATTTCTAACAAAAAATATAAATACATGTATATATTCAAAATTGTATGGATAGGCCCGCCAATAGGCGGGCAAGAAAGCTAGTATCTATAAATACATTAAAGGAGAAATCCCTTTTTGCACTTGACACATCAGCATTTTTCAAGTTTTAAGCTTTCTCCTTGATTCTCTCTTCTGCTCCTCCAAATCAGAAGGTTGAGTGTTCGATTCACGTCGGGTTCTACTCCCATAACCACTATTTATTTTTGTATAGCGATGTTGATATTTTGATCAGCTATTTTGATAGTAATATATTCACCATTCATCAAAAAATAAAATTAGTTTTTATATAATAAATAAAGAAATTATAATAACGTCGGTGTTGTGACTTTTGATTAATTGGAGAGAGAGAAAATGGACTAAACCAAAATGTAAAGAGCCACTAGTTTTACAATAAAAAAAATTGGCTAATGGGCCGAAAATAATCTAGTTTTATTCTAAACAAACTTTCAAGTAAGTGATGTCTTCTAAACCAATATAACTTCAAAAAAACTGTAACAAAAATTTTGATTTACTAACAAAAGTAAGTTAAGCAAAAAAAAAAAAAAAAGTAAGTTCAAGACAAACGGAAAACAAAATTTCAAATCTCTCAAAACATTTTCAAAAAAAAATGAACACTGCCCAAAAAAAATCATTTTGAGAAATGAAACCTTAATTGACCCGTTATAACTTAAAAGAATATGGAAATAAGGATTATGTTATATGAATATATTTAGGTTTGATGAATATGCCCAATTGAAACTGACTCAACTCAATCAATATTCTAGATTGTTAATAGTAAATGAATTGTAACTTGCTTTACTTATGATCCATGACTCATATTATTATGCCGGAATGATCCATGACTCATATTACAGACATTTATGCCAGAATGATGATGGGCACCGGACGAGAGGTGACCAAGACTGACCGGATCATGATGCTGACTGATGCGCAAATTAACGCGCACAAAGTTTTACTCAATGGATCGCTCCAAAGAGATCGTTTTTCCCTAGGGTCTTTCTATTTTTATTACTCAACAATTGTGAAATAAGCTATTCGGGGTTTTGTTGTTTAAGTCCATACTCAGCTGCAAAGAGAAATTCTCTTCTCATAGTCCAGGCCTCGGAGGAATGTAGAGACCTTGTTGTAGTCATCACATCCATGGTGAGGACAAGCCCGGAGAAGCCCTTGAAATCTCTGCCAAGCCTCATAGAAGTTCTCGTCCGAACCACTCTCGAAACCTGCTATCTGTGCTCTGAGTGCATCTGTCCTAGAAGGGGAGAAGAACTCTTCCTGGAATGCTTTAGCCAGACCATCCCAAGTAGTGAAGTGATTCGCCGGGTGATCATACAGCCACAGTTCTGCTTGACCCTTCAGAGTAAAAGGAAAAAGCTGAAGCTTGACTGCACTATGATCCGCTTCATTGTTTAAGACTGTATGAGCTAGTCTTAAGAAGTTTCTCACATGAGCATTCGGGTCCTCATTGACACCACCAAAGAAAGTGTTCCCGTTTGCTTGAATCATGTTGATCAAGTGAGATGGGATGTGCAGATTTCGAGTTCCCGTGTTGGGAATCTGAATGCACGAAGCTGTCCCATCTATGGTCGGTCGATCATAATCCTTCAATGTCCTCTCCGCCATAATTTCTATCTCAGGAGGAACAGGAGGATCTGTGGGAGTGTCTGTAGTAGCAATGGTGGATGGTGAAGGTGAAGATGTAGATGAGGATGCAAAAATGGTCTTCCTTGCCTTAGGTGTCTTTGCAGGAGGAGGAACAGGAGTAGTGCCGAACTAAGTGTAGAAAATTTTGCCCTTGTCAGCTATGCGCTTACTCTGTCTTCTTTCTTCCGTACCTACAATCTTGCCAGAAACACCAAAAACAAGAAATACCAAGTAGTATAAAAATGTGGGAGATAAGAGATGATAAAAGAATGAATGAAAAGCTTAAAACGCACAATGCCTTTCCTAGAAAAAGAAAAGGTCCCCGGCAACGGCGCCAAAAACTTGATGCGCAAATTAACGCACACAAAGTTTTACTCAATGGATCGCTCCAAAGAGATCGTTTTCCCCTAGGGTCTTTCTGTTTCTATTACTCAACAATTGTGAAATAAGCTATTCAGGGTTTTGTCGTTTGGTTTGAAATGGGTTTATGATCTAAGTAAACTAATTAAGCAATTTAAACAAGTAAACAAGCAAGCAGATTGGGGTTTCAAAGATAGACTAAGGCGGTTGTTCAAACTCGAATCCACGCTAGTTCGGTTAAGATGGATGAAACTATGCAATCGACGAAATTCAACAGACTAGACGACTCGGCAAATCCTTTTGTAATCTCTACTCCATGGTCAGGTCGTAGAGATTTAATTCTATCAAACCTACAAGCTCCTATGGTCAAGCTAACTTGCAAGAATTCAAGAACGATCAAGAACAGTGAAATGCCACAAAATCATGCAAAGAGATTAGGTTCTGACAATCCTATGGTCAAGTTGGAGAACCTAACGACCCTCTAAACTCTAGAATGAAACGCGTTCATGGTCAGACCCGTAATTCAAAGATAAACTAAGAAACTAACAATTGATCAAGTTGCCAGAATCAAAAAGCTTAAATTAGGGTTTAGAAGAAATCGCATCTAAGTCTGAAAGATCATCGATTAACATAAACGGGTTAGAAACCCGAAATCATCCATACAAAATCCTATCTAACGCTTCATCTAATCTAAACAACCCTAGAAGTTTAGCTCGACATCGTTACAAAAGGAATCACAGAAACGAAGAAGAAGAAAACCGGAGAAGAAGACATCTTACTCCGAGAAGACCTAGTCTTGATGAATCCTTGAAACTCCTGAGTTAATCCTCGCTAATCCTCGCTCAATCGCGTCTCCGAAACTCCTTCTTCACCTTCGAGAGTGTCTGGTTCGTCAGAGAAAAAGTGGAGAATTGCAGAGAATGAAGTATGTTTCCTCTCTCCTCGAAATTGGGTTAAACACCCAATTTCCGTAAAAAATGTGGAAAATAGCCAAAAGTGCGGGAAGGGGGTCGAAAAGTGCGTCGGCGTACTTTCCCTTTCAAAAGGCACACTTTTGGAGCTGAATCCAGCTCCGAACTTCTTTCGGTAATTCCCACCACATTTGTGCTCCGAATTGATCCCCGTTTGAAGCGTCGAGCTCATAGAAAGGTTCTCCGCAATGTGGTAACCTGAAATCTCATCAAAAATAACTCGAAACAACGTCAAATTTGCCCAAAAGAGGGCCAACGGGGGATAATACACATTTTTCATAAAAAAATCACTCAAGTTCATCACAATTCAGAGTCAAAGAAGAGGAATGTCGTTCAAATGTGGCGAGATAAACGCGGTAAATCTTACGTCATCACTGACCAAAAGAACGAATCCGAGAGGTGCTAGGATTACCCTGACGCCGACCGAAGGAAGGAATCTAAAACACGCTAGGACTGCCTTGATGCCGACCGAAGAAAGGAATCCACAATGCGTTAGGATTGCTAAAGCCATGACCGAGAACCTCAGATTCCTTGTCCGATACGGAGTGGGTAATGACTAAAGAATATCTTCAACCAAACTCTCTCCTCATTTGTAGCTATAATGGTTGTAGTGGGATTAGTGATCCCTGCAAATTAGGAGTTTGTTAATTTCCTAGTTTGTATATATCTACCGCATATGATCACATTAATAAAATCATCTCATCATTAATCCTAATATGGTATCTAGAGCCGTGTAATTCTTTTTTCTCTCCCCCAAGCCTCTCTTCTTTCTCTTTCTTCTCTACACGCCATGGCTGCCCACAATCTCTTGACAATGACTACCTCCTCAACCACTGCTTCTGTCTCCCTACAGCCTCCGCCACTCACGATCAAATTAGATCGTGACAACTTTTCTCCGTGGTGCAGCTCTATTGTCTCCACCCTTGAAGCGTTTGAGCTCGAACACCATGTTCTTGCTCCGTTGCCGCCGAGTCAGACGAGGATTGTGTCCACCAAGGATGGTGTTGCTTCCACTGAACCCAATCCGGCCTACGTGGATTGGCGCAAGAATGACCGATTTGTTTTACTGTGGCTGGAATCTACTCTTACTGAACGAGCTCGTGCACTCATGGCTCGTGCGTCTTCTTCCCACCAAGCTTGGCAGTCGATTGAGACGAGTTTTCAATCCCAAACGCGTGCCCGCCGTATGCAACTCAAAGTCCAACTCCAGACCATCTCTAAGGGTGCTCTCTCGATGTACGACTACATTGAAAAGAAGCGTGCAATTGCTAACTCTTTGGCGGACAACCTTCAGCCAATCTCCGATGAAGATCTGATAAGCAACATATTGATGGGTTTGGATTCTTCCTATAATGTCTTCCCTACTTCTTTTATGATGAAGAATGATTTTGTTATTGTAGACGAATTGATTGGCCTCCTTCTCAACGAGGAGCCAAGGCTCGAACATGATCGCACCAAGCAAGGAGCTCTCCTGCCTACACCGGTGATGGCTGCTGGTTATGCCACACATTGGGCAGCTGGACGCCCACCTCATTCTCGTTCAGCTACACGTCCCTCTCGCCCATTCTCTTCACGCCCTCGACAGATGGATAATTATAGTCACTTCTCCGACTCCTCATCTCGTTCCAATGATGCTCCATCGCGTCCTCAATGCCAGCTGTGTCGAGGTGTTGGCCATGAAGCTATTGACTGCTAGCAGCGGTCTAATCAAGTGGATTACCCGTCGCGTCGTCCACCCCCCCCAGTCTCGTCCCTGGTAATCACTTGTCTATTTCTCACGTTGGTTCATGTTCCTTATCTCGTCTTCGTTTTCCAACTGTGTTTATTGTCCCACGCCTAACCAAAAATTTGCTTAGTGTTGCCAAGCTCACACGAGATAACAATGTCTACATGGAATTTTGGCCCACTCACTGTCTTATAAAGAATTTTCAGGGTCAAACTCTACTCCGCAGGGATATTCGTGATGGCCTTTACCAACTACCCAACCAACCTCGCCGACCCTCATCCTCCACAGTAGCTCTTACCAGTGTCCGAACGACTCTTCATGGTTGGCATCAACGGTTGGCTCACCCACACCCATCTCTCCTTCGTCGCATCATATCCACGTTTAACCTCCAAGCAATCAATTTCCTTCTGTTTGTGACTCTTGCCAATTAGGTAAAAGTCACCGCTTGCATCTTCCTTCTTCTCATGTTGCATCGCAACAACCTTTTGATCTTGTTTATTCGGATGTTTGGGGTCCTTCTCCCTTTTTTCTTTGAATGGAAATGTTACTTTTTATTGTTCATGATGATTGTACGAAATTTGTTTGGATTTATTTCTTATCCCATAAAAGTCAAGTCTTTGAATTATTCAAACAATTTCATCAAATGGTTCAAACTCAGTTTCAAAGTGAAATTAAGAGCCTCCAAACCGATTGGGGAGGTGAATTTCGAAATGTTTCCATTTTTCTTCAAACCCATGGCATCCACCATCGGGTTTCTTGTCCTCACACCCAATAACAAAATGGCGCTGTTGAACGTAGAAATCGAGTTATCGTTGAAAGGGCCTTACACTTTTAGCTCAATCTCATTTACCACAAATTTTTTGGGAGCATGCTTTTAAAACTGCCACTTACCTTCATAACCATACAATCACACCCACCCTAAATTATTATTCTCCATACCAACGCCTCTACCATCATTCTCCTGATTACTCTTTTTCCAAAACTTTTGGCTGTTTATGTTACCCATTCCTACGACCACACAACAAACACAAAACTAACTTTCGATCCTTGCCTTGTATCTTTTTGGGTTATAGCCCTTCACACAAAGGCTACTTATGTTTTCATCAACCAACATCACGACTCTACATTTCAAGAAACGTGGTTTTTGACGAAACTAAATTTCCATACATATCGACCCCATCGACACTTCCTACTCCTCATACGACGTCTCTGCCGAGCTCCAATGACCTCCTACAACAAGCTGCGACTGTACGGGACACCCGGACACTGGAAACACCACTTGCTACTACCCAACACCACTCTGCCAACACTTATTTACCCAACACCTCAACGCCACCTACTCCACCTTAATTATATTTCCACACCACCTAATATCACCCCCCTCTCACCACTCCACCTCTGATCAATCAATTACCCATCCAACTCTCTCTTATCAACAAAACACTCAAAGTTCACGTGCCAAACAAAATCAACCATCCACAAGCCACTATCGAGTTGCACCAAACAAAATCCATCCGATGCAAACACGTGCCGCAACAAATTCTCTTAAACCAAAAACCTTCTCGGCCACACTCGCCCATACTCAACAGACTGAACCACGCACCTATAATCAGGCAATTAAACTCGAATGTTGGCAACATGCGATGAGATCGGAATATGAGGCTTTGTTGAGAAATAACACGTGGAACCTCGTTCCATGTCCCGCTAATGCTAATACTGTTGGTTGTAAGTGGATATACAGGATAAAAAGGCACTCAGATGGCTCATTACAGCGATACAAGGCCCAATTAGTCGCTCAAGGGTTCAGCCAAGAAGCGGGAGTGGACTTCTATGAAACGTTTAGCCCGGTTGTTAAGCCAACCACAATCCGACTTGTCTTGTCCATTGCTCTCTCTAAAGGATGGTCTCTTCGCCAACTTGACATCAACAACACTTTCCTCAATGGCGATCTTACCGAAACAGTCTATATGAAACAACCTTTGGGCTTCGAGGATCCCCACCGTCCGTCCTATGTGTGCAAACTACAAAAGGCGCTTTATGGGTTGAAACAAGCTCCGAGAGCGTGGTTCAACAAACTCAAGGGTCATCTTCTTCATCAGGGATTTCGAGTGTGTCAGGCTGACACGTCACTGTTCGTGAAAGCATCTGCGACGTCCACGACATATGTTCTCGTGTACGTAGATGACTTAATTGTTACAGGTGATGACACCCAATTTATCTCCTCCTTCATCAATAACCTGGATGTGGCGTTTGCTCTAAAAGATTTGGGTTCCCTCCACCAATTCCTTGCGCTTGAGATCGGCCAATATGGTCGTGAGTTACACCTCACCCAAGCCCACTATATCTCTGAGATTCTCTTGAAGGCACATATGAACTCGGCTTCAGCAATGTCTACCCCAGCCGACCCACAAACTCAGCTCACACGACACGGAGAACCCTTCTTTGATCCGACTCTATACCGTCAAGTGGTTGGCTCGCTCCAATACGCCACCATCACTCGGCCCGACATCACATATGTCTGTCAATTGGGTTTGTCAATACATGCACGCACCAACGACGCAACACTGGCAGGCCGTCAAAAGGATTCTAAGGTACCTCAAGGGAACTTTACATCACTTCTTATGTTTCCAGCCTACCACATCGACTACTCTTCTTGCCTACTTAGATGTCGGTTGGGTGTCGGACCAAGACGACAGTCGCTCGCAATACGGATATGCGGTGTATCACGGCCCAAACTTGATTAGTTGGACGTCAAGGAAACAAAGGGTTGTCGCCAGATCAAGCACTGAAGCTGAGTATCGCGCCATGGCATACACTGTCGCAGAACTCATGTGGTTAAAACTATTACTTGCTGAGCTACGAGCACCAATGACAGGACCACCAATTCTACTATGCGATAACTTGGGAGCAATTTTTCTGAGCAAGAACCATGTGATAAGCACGCGGTCAAAACATGTTGCTTTGGACTTCAATTATATTCATGATCAGGTCGACACATGCACTTTAAGAATAAATCACATCTCCACAATCGACCAAGTAGCAGATATCTTCACGAAGGCGTTACACAAGGATCGATTTGGTATACTACGCACCAAGCTTCAGGTTCACACTCCTCTTCAGCTTGCGGGGGGGATAATGACTAAAGAATATCTTCAACCAAACTCTCTCCTCATTTGTAGCTATAATGGTTGTAGTGGGATTAGTGATCCCTGCAAATTAGGAGTTTGTTAATTTCCTAGTTTGTATATATCTACCGCATATGATCACATTAATAAAATCATCTCATCATTAATCCTAATAGTGGGAATGCTCGGCGATGTCGGATTAGGACTCTAGTACCGAAATAGGAGTTTTGAGACTTTTTCGGAGTTTATACCTTTTAGAGTCGGATTTTTATTCTTTTTAGTTAGGACTCAGATTATTTTAATATTTTAGAGTTAGATTCGTACAAGGTAACGTAGAAGCCTTTGGCCGGCCTTGATCTTATAAATAGGAACTCTTGTACAATGTTTTGAGACAGACTTTGATTAATAAACTTGATTTCAGAACTTTTGTTCTTGTTCCTTCTAGCTTTTTCTCGTTGTTGCACAACTTTTAGGTTGGTTTATCGTTGCCAAGGACATCACTCTTGACTTCGTGGCACCATTCGACCTTGATACTTTGGGTTCCTAGCTCTTTATAACTAGTGGGTCCAAGTCCGTTTCCATCCAGTTTTGAGGATTGCATTCGATTGCCCGGTTGCTAAGCATTTGGTATAGGGTCGCGGCCCACGGTTGCCGACGGTTCATATCAATACGAAGGGGAGACCAACAAGTGCATAAAAATTATGAGAGATATGGCATTTTAAAAGTAAACGATCTAGCGTTTTTTCCTCCGTAAGACACACAGAGAAAATAGGTGACGTCTCTAGTAGCCAGAATACGATAGCACAAGAGCTATATAGATGGGTCATAAGGACAACAAGAATGAACTTTTGAATGTCTTTTCTTTTTTTGTGTATAGGGCATAGTTATACCCAAAAGAAGTTGTATATTTACCAGAAGTGGACTTACACCAAATTATTTGATCTGGAATATGACTGGTCGACAGCGGAACGCTAAGAATACGATAAACCGTGGAAAGATAAAAATGATAGGAGGAGATCCAAACGCCACGAGGAGTTGTGAATTAGGTCACGAAATCTCAAGAAAATAGTTCTCGGGGCATTCAAGCAGCCAGCTGGTAGGACTGGAATTAAAGCATCTAATAACCACGGTCTGTCCCAAAAATCGAAGGACTGTTAGGAACCCACTTTCCATAGAGTTCCTTTTAGTAGTAACTCGCGCCATAGAGAAGGCTTTGCCAACCCCAAGAAGGCTGGGAGCGGGGCAAAGCATCTAGAAAATGAATGGAATGAAAATACCGACCCTTTAGTAATCGTGAGATTAGGAGTTCTAAATGTTGCATAATACACAACACTGTTTAGCCAACAAAACATGGTTGAAAGACGTGAAGTCTCGAAAGCCAAGACCTCCTTCGTCCAATGGTTGACACAATTTCAACCAACTACACTAGTGAATATGTTTTCTATCTGCCACTCCCCCCACCAAAAGTTGCTTATTTTGCTATCTAGACTATCGCAAACATCATTAGAGACACGGTTAACATGACATAATGTGAACAGGAAACCTTGAGATCACCAAACGTAGAAGGGTATGAACGCCTAACGGAGATAGAGCCTCAAGTTTCCAACTGCTAAGTCGTAGTGAAACTTTGTCTTCTACAAAAACTGTAGGTTTCCTTTTTAGAGCATAAGACTACCGAAAGAGCCCCCAAATACAAGGGGTAGGGTTAAGTTCGTCAATGCCTAACATTGATGCATAAGTGAAATAGTAAAGTGAAACAATTAAAGAGATTTGTATTCTCTATTTTGTTTAATGTTAATTGTTTCTCACCAAAAAATTGTTAATTGACTATGAATGTGATCATAAACATTTCAAGATGCTTAATCAATTAAGATATTTGCTTTACTTGTCAAACCTCCTAAGCTTGATTTGTTTGTTGGTTGTAACTTGAATGTCTTGAATTTTTGTCTTCCCCTAGGTTGTGCTATATATGCGGCCATTGGTAGCTGACATAATGTATATTATGTCATCGCTACATAATCAACAACGGACCTTGGGTTCAACCTTCCATGATATGATTTGAATCCCTTGTAATTAATGTAATTAATCCGGTTGTTATATGATTTGATTTAGTGTGTGTAATAATTATAGTAATATATTATAATAATTGTATGCAATCAAACCTGATCACCCTTACCAAATATATCTTAGTGCTTCCCAGCCAACACTAAATCAAATAAAGCCCTCTTGCCGACCGACGACGTTATTTTAATCTTCAGCGATCTTCATCATTTTCTCACCCAATTTTCTTTATTCATTGAGCCTCCGGAGTTTATCGAGAAAGCTAACAATCCTCTATTGAGTTGTGATTGAACATCTACTACACCAATACTATTATTTCCACTAATACTAGTATTCTCATAAGGGTCAAATACTTAAAAGGTCCTGAAACTATAGGGCGAGTTACAAACTCGTCCTAAAACTTTAATCTGTTACAGAGTGATCCTATTACTATGAAACATGTTACAGAGTAGTCCTAGTGACATCATAAGTGTACTTTTTCAGCCATTTCGCTATGTCACTGTTGACATGTCATCTAAAAGATAACTGAAAATTCAACAATATGTTTCAAATCTAAATCTTAACTCATCTACCTTATAAACTTTGGTTCAAAAAATAAATTTAGTGAGCTAGATTGATATAATTTTAGTGAGCTGTAACATGTTTCATAGTAATAGGATCACTCTGTAACAGATTAAAGTTTTAGGACGAGTTTGTAACCCGCCCTAGAGTTTCGGGACCTTTTAAGTATTTGACCCATTTTCATAATAATAGTATGGACTTAGACTTGCAATATTATAGTATTTTCTTAATAAAGTTGTGTTTTAGACTTTTTTGGTGTTCTGGTCGATTGATTGTTTTCCTATGCGCCATTCACCTTATTTCTTTTTTATATATAGCATACATCCTCTATACAATAAAAACTTCTCTGAAATCATTCTTAATAACCATAAAAACTTCAATATTAGCAATCGTTGCAGTCTGCCAAAATATAGTATTCATGAACACAAGTACCATTATTTGGATAACATAATCAACCAAACTTCAAACATACTAATCCACTTCAGTCAAACATACTAATTCAAAGAAACTAAAGCACTAGTAATCTACCTTGTTCATCCAAGAAGTCTGCCAAAAATAACCCACTACAGTCACCGAGGTGTCGGGAGTTGCGATGTACTTATTGTGTAGTGAATCAATCCTATTTTCAATATCACCTTGAATTGTGAGTTCCATGAATTACTAAACAAATCCAGCATAATTTGATATGAATATAATAGTTTCATCACAAATAGTGCAAATGATCAGAGCAACAGATCTCACTGGTAAGTACTCATTTCAAGTTTAGTTTCTTAGACACAAGTAGTTCATTGCTAAATGGATTGTATTATAAGATTGCATTTTGTTAGAACATACACTGTGAGGAATGCATACCTAAACTAGAATGCACAAGGATCAACTTATAATAGTATATCAAAAAAGCAAACTCATAATTAATACTAGTAAGTTGTTCATACCAGTATTCTGAGTATAATAGTATCATCACAAACAGTGCAAATGATCAACCCATCATTTCAAATTTAGTTTCAAGACCTATAGGTTTTATTGGTAACTGGTTATACAGAAAACAGCAGCCTAAAATTGAACCAGTGTACAAAGCAACAATAGCAAAAAAAAAAATCACCACGAAATCAAGAATACTAATATCAAAACCTAGAATACTAGCCTTATCGATGGAAGAATACTAGTATCAAATTCAAATTGGGAATGATATGTCGAACACCAGATCCCCAAATTCGAAGATCCTGATTTCTTAAACACAAAACAAAAAATGGGCATGAACTGGAACAAAAAACAGCAGCCAAAGAGCAACAAAACGGACAGCTCAAAACAGAGAACAACAAAAATTTAAGCTTTTCATGATTAGTAGCTGCAAAAATCGAAGAATAATAGTATCAAATCAAAGAATACTTGATTCAAACATCGAAGAATACTAGTATCAAATCCAATTAGGAAATGATATGTAGAACACGAAATCCCCAAAATTGAAGCTTTTTATTTCATAAACCCTAAACATAAAATCGACCCCTCAAATGAAGGGTCTTTGCACATGCGCAAAACCAAAACCTGAAAGTTCATATGAAGTTAGGAGATTTATCTGACCGGAGTTCTAACGAGAAATAGTTCTCTGACTATGATAGATGGCCGCAATTTCGGAATCACACTTCTTTATCCAACTAGTGAATGGCAAGATGGAAAATCGATGATAGTGGCGGGATGGAAAACCGACGCGATAACGCCGACCATCGTTGAATCCGCCGATCGGGAGATGCTTGGTGTGAGGACAGAAGGAATTGCCGACGAGAAGCTTCGGGAGAGAGTTTTTTGCTATTTTCTCTTTCTTATGCTTTGGCGATGGTAATTATTAGGGCAACATATAAGGTAATTTTTTTATTAATTAGGAGGAGTAAATGGGGTAAATGTAGTATTTTATTAATAAAAACATTCTACCATTGGATCTAACTGAAACAGATCCAATGACTAATGGACATTAGGATCATTATGTCACCATTCCTTCTCCGCTATATATGGATATTTGCATTCAGAATTAACAGATGAACACATTTAATAATTATTAATCATTGCCTTAATTCTACAAATACATTAAAGGAGAATCTCCATTTTAGAGCTCCTCCTTCATTCTAGGAATAAGGGTATTTTGGATAAAAATCAATTTTGACAAACAAAATATTTTAATTTTTTTCTCACGAACAATGATCGAACTCTCAACCTCGTGGTTAAGAGACAATGTGAACAACCAACAATGTCACACCTAATGGTTAGAGTAGTTTACTCTTTAATCAAAGGAAAGTGGCAGTGTTTTTAAGGTAACAACAAGAAAGCATAACTATAATGCTTTTGTTTATTATATCCCCAACCATTGATAACAAATTTATAATTTTTTACCAACATATGAATTAAATTATTATATATTAAAAAGTAGAAAAAAAAACTCAACCACACTTCTAAGTAATCTAAATAAAAATAATTTTTCACTAAAATATTAACACTAAAAATCGGTCAATGGCCGTTGATAATCTAGTTTATAATTATACATATTAATCATTTTTTCTACAAGTGAGTAGCATTGCACCATATCCGATTAAAGTCCATGCGAGCCTAGTTGTAGTATAGAAAGAGCATGTGATGTCAATAGAATGAGACTAGGAGTGATTATAGTTTGGGGGTTGATAATTACAATATTTTTATTAAGGGGTGTGATTGTATTAATCAGCCTGAGCACCGACAAAGAAATCAATTGCAGTACAGATGTCAATAAGCAGGGTCGCCCAATAGGGTGTGCTGGCCTGCCCTACGGCACAGTGCCTCCAAATTTCGGAGGCCTCCAAATTTTCGGGTTGAGTAGAAACATATGAGAAATGTATCATAAAGAAACTATGCAAAAGGTAGACATTAATGTAGTGATGATCTAGTGGCTTAACTTGTATTTTGCCTTTGGATGGACAAGAGTTCAATCTTTTGCTTTGACAAAATGAAATAAAGCTTATAACTTATTAACTAACATTGTTTGTGTTTTATTTTTATTATCATTTTGGTCTCTTTATTTTTTTAGTAGAAAGAGTGTGAAAACTCAATTACAAAGTACTGACTTTACGTGTCTCTATCCCTCCACAATCATCGTAACGGGCCCAATATTGCACCATGTTATCTAACCTATCAATAGAATGCGTCCCAAATCTCAGGTTGTGACCCTTATTAGCGATAACGTCCGGTAAATGGTTGGCTTCTCTATACACATGCTTCACAGAAACTCTCCAATCTCTGTCGATGAGCAATCTGAATTTTCTGACAATTGACGAATGCTGGTGTTTCGGCTCTCCTTCCTCTGTAAGTAGCTGGATAGCACAAGTGGAATCTGTTTGGATTTCCAAGTTTCTAATTCCAAGGCCCCAAGCTCTTTCCATACCCATCACCACACATGTTAACTCAGCTCTGGTTATGGAATAAGATGCCAGATTTGCAGCAAAGGCGTGAAGAATCCTTCTCTACTCATTCATTAGCACTCCACCTATAGCCGCCGACCCTGAAGGACGAAGTACTGAACCATCAGTATTGAGAGTGGCTTCCACACCATATCCCGCCTGCCAATTAATATGCGTCATAGTTAATCCACGATTCTTCCCTTCTTTCAAATGTTTAACACTCGCAAAAGCCGTGTGTGAGGTATTAACCCAGAATTTAATCCTTTTAACAATGTTGTCCATAGGCACCGACTTTCCATCAAATGTTCTCTCATTCTGCACCTTCCATAAAATCCAGCAGGTAACACAGAAAGTCAATGCCGAATTGCTATTGGTAAGGGATTTACTCCACTAGTCATCAAACTGCATCCTAAAGAACTGATCATTTGTACCGATGTTGAGTATCTTACCGCAAACATGACGAGCTATAATACAGCGTCGTAGCAGGTGCTCAATAGTCTCCGGCTGCCCAGAACAAATTTCACACTCATCTGACCCTGCAATATGTCTGCGAGCTCTCTCTACATTAGTAAGAAGTTTATTATAAGCTACTGTCCAAAGAAACTGACGAATTCTTTGGGGTCCCTCCCATCTCCACACCTTCTTCCAATTCACTACATCTATCTCCTGAATAATATTCTTGGCCAACATATAACCTGAATTAATTGAATAACGCGCCCATCCGGCTCAAGTCCCCAAACCGGTGCATCATCTCCCATATCAGCGCTTGGGGAAGTCATACCAATCACTTCCTTCAAAATATTGTTCCAAAGGATCAATTCCAAGAGCTGGATATTCCACTCGCCCCTTGAATTACAATAGTCAGCCACCTTACCATGCTCATGCCCCACAGGAGTAGTCATGGTGCGCAAATTAATGCGCACTAGTTTTACTCACTAGATCGCTCTAGCGAGATCGTTATTTCCCAAGGGTCTTCCTTTGTCTATTACTCAACGATGTGGGTTAAAGCTAATTGGGTTTAAATGTGGGGTTTGGAATTGGTGGTGAATGAACTAAATATTTAAAAATGCAAATTAAACCAATCAAAGCAGGCAAACAAGTTGGAGCTTCAATAATTGACTAACGCGCTTGTCCAGACTCGAATCCGCTCTAGCTCGATTAAGACGGATGATGCAATGCAACTAAGTTTTCAATAGACTCAAAGACTCGACATTTCCTTTGGCAATCTCTACTCCATGGTCAGGACGCAGAGAAACTATCCTATCAAACCTATGAGTTCCTATGGTCAAGATAACTCACAAATCGCCAAGAATGCACGAAGAACAAAGAAATGCCACACAGATATGCAAAGAGATTAATTTCACCGGCCCTATGGTCAAGACACCGGCTAATCTTAATGACCTCCTAAACTCTAAAATGACTCACGTTCATGGTCAGAACCGCGAATCAAAGATGAAGCAAGTTCTACGATATGGTCAATCTGCGAATTCTAGAGCTTCAAATTAGGGTTTAAGAAAAATCTCAATTAAGTCTGAATAAACCTCAATTAACATTAACAGGTTAAAAACCCGACATCATCCATACAAAATCTTGCTAGAACTTAATCTAATCTGAACAAACTAAGAGTTTAGCTAGACATCGCCAGAGAAGAAATCACAAAAACTGAGAAAAAGCTAACTGGAGAAGAAATCATCTTAATCCGATTAATCCTAATCTTCAAGAATCCTACAATCTCAAAAGCTAATCCTGGCTTTCTCTTGCTCAATCGTCTCTTCAAAGCTCCGTCTTCGTCTCCAAGAGTGTCTGGTTCGTCCGAGAAAAAGCAGGGAATGGTAGAGTAGAAGTTATGTTTCCTCTCTCCTCGAAATTGGGTTAAAAACCCAATTTCCGTCAAAATCCGGATTTTTTACCAAAAGTGCGCCAGCGCACTTTTGGTCCAATAATGCGCACTTTTGGAGCTGAGTTTAGCTCCGAGCTTTTTTATGCAATTTCAACCTCATTTGTGCTCCGAATTGATCCCCGTTTGAATCGTCGAGCTCGTAAAAAGGTCCTCCATAAAATGACAACTTGGAATCTCATCAAAACAACTCGAAAACACATCAAAAGACCCAAAAAAGGGCCAACGGGGGATAAAACACATTTTTCATAAAATACATTCAAAATCATCACGATTCGGATTCAAACAAGGAAAATATCGTTCAAATGTGGCGAGATGAACGCGATAAATCTAACGTCATCAAATCACCCCACACTTAAACTTTTGTTTGTCCTCAAACAAATAAAATTTTTAATCTCGCTCAAATTCACAAATGACAAGATCTACTAAATCGAAGTTCAACCTCTGACAATTTAACCTAAACTGTTCCATCTAGAAAACGCAACCCACACATGAAGGAAAATCAACCAAACAAATCCAAGTCTCACTATTCTCTGCACACAACAAGTAACAATCACCAATCATGCACGATTCCGACCTAACTGACCAGACTTCCTTACACATAAAATATTTAGTAATAGGAAACTCTCACACTCTGTGTTTAGGGACGTGTTTGTGCTCTCAATCACTTTCTCGACCGAATTTCGTTATAGGTTTGCATTTCGACCACCATCTCCACCACTGTGACAACACGAGAAACTAGTCTAGAGGACTTTGCAAGGGACTGTAACGATCCTATACTACGAGGGCTAATGATTAATGGATGAAGGGATAAATGATGATGAAAGGTATGGTGCGGTGCAGGTATGGTGCGGTGCAGGTATGGTACGCTCGTCCTATGACACCCTCAAGTAACTTAGCACTTCATTTATTTTTTTTCTTTTTTTTTTGTTTCACTTATTGCTTTCGTTCTTCCTTATATAGGGAGAAGAACGTTTTGAACTAAAAACTACTAACACTTGACACTTTATTTGAACTTTTGTTTTTTTTAAGTGCTAAATTTTTAAGTTGCAAGAGGGGTTTACACGTCTGGACATACTAGCTAAGACCACCGGTTAACTGGCTATAGGCAAGTCACCACAGACCGACTTCCGGTTAGCTAGTCTCAAGCTACTACCACAAGGGATCGACGAGGTGAACAAAAACATGGAATAAGCTGTAACGTAATATCGAACCGAAAGAACAGGCCAAGCTCAAAGGTTTACACCTAGGGAATTTAATGTTGGGTTGGCTTCTGGCTAAGGTAGCAATTCTAGGTGCCTCTATCATCCTAGAACTCATGTTATCGTGTGGTCTCGAATAGATTTCATGAAAATTCTAACTCATTCAAAATTCAAGAAAGCCACTCAAAAAGAAACAAGTTGCAAGTTCAGTGCAACGGATCAAAAGCTCACAATTGGCTGCTAGTCGGGTTCGAATCATTTTCGTGCAATTCAAAGTGAAGCTACAAGAGTGATTCTAAAATATGTTCTGATCGTATTCATTTAATATCAATTCAAGCATGATGGTTACATGTTCTAGATAAGACAGTCTAAGCGTCATTGTGAAAGACTGAAAAATAGTTTAGCATATCAAGTCAAGAACAGAGCAAGTTCCAATCATGGAAAGAATACCGAAATCACAACAGAAAGCAACCCTAAAAAATAAACACCTCACCCCACACTTAAAATCGGACATTGTCCTCAATGTTCCACACAAAACAGTGAAGGAAAGTGTAAAGGGGTACCCGGAAATAGATCGTGAGGATGTCAGTGGAGGCAAGAGTGAAGTACCGGTGGATAGTCATGGCGGGAGCTGAGGATAGCCTGAAACAGGAGAGAACCTCACAACACGATTAGATCATTCAAAGTACAGAATAGACAACTAACTCAAGAACTACAAAAGTTCGACACAAACTCAAAATTAAACAACTAATTCAAAAACTCAAAACAGACTCTAGACATGGGTTGCCTCCCATGAAGCGCTCTTTATTTTACGTCTTTGAGCTAGACGATACCTGGTCTAACGTGCGGCATCCCAGCTCAGAACGTCTTTCAGACTAGCATCCGTGTCCTGAAAGAATATCTTCATCGCTCCACTATGAAGCATAAATTTCTTCCCGTTAGCATGGAACAGCTCCAATGAACCGTCGCCACGCAATCCAGCTACCTCAAAGGGTCCAAATAGCTCCACTTTGTCCAGGACCACATCTGGGGGTTTGGTAGGCGTATTGTCAGGGGATGGTGTTGTAGCTCTTCTTGAAAGCTTGTCTTCCTTCGGAGTCCCACGAGTATCTTCAGTAATCACCATCGTTGCTACCTGCTCCTGCGAAAATGACGACGAATCAGGAGGGCCCATATCAGTAAACACCGTATATACTGAAGCATTCTCACATACTAACGACATGGACTTCTTGGCAGAAGGGTGTAATTTAGGATCCGGTGGAGAAATTTCAAATATTATGACTTTTCCCTTATCCCGAAAGGTCAACCTCCCAGCCTTCGCATCTATGAGTGCACCAGAATTGGCTAGGAAGGTTCGTCCCAGGATAAGGGGAATATTAACACTCTCCACGCAATCAATAACCACAAAATCAGTCATGAAGTAGCTATCATGCACCCTAACTACAACATTTTCAGCAATACCCCTAGGATGTCTAACAGTTTGATCAGCTAGGTTGATATTCATGGTAGTAGGGGTTAGCTTAGGCAGTCCTAGATGCTCAAACAACAAGTAAGGCATAACACTGATGCTAGCCCCTAAATCTGCAAGAGCTCTATCAATCAAATAAGTGCCAATAGAACAAGGGAAAGAAAAACTCCCTGGATCAGGTCGCTTTGGCACCACGTGGCTCTGCTTCGGAGCAGACTCGCCAGCTTCATGGAGGGTAACTGAGGCTATCTCCTCTATCTCGTCTGCTCTCATCTTCTGAGGAGAGTTCTTTGGAAGAGGGTTGACAGCCTTGTCTTTCTTCTTGTCAGGAATCACGCTTCTCAGCTCCTTCACCACAGCAGCAGCTTCTACATTTTTCAGCTTCTTCTTCTTGGAGAGAATTTCTTTCATAAGTCTCGCATAATCCGGGTTTGCAAGAAGTTTTTCCAATAATGCAACTCCCATCTTCTGGTTATTAATTTTCACCATAGTTTTCCCCAAATTCTCCTTGTTTAGCACAGGTCTGTTCAAGGCGGCAGGATAAGGTGCTTTTGGTCGGTAAGGAGCTACTGGCGGAGTAGCTTCTTTTCTTTGCTGCTCCTTCTGACACAACTGCTCCATTGGCTTCTCCAATTCCTCCGTGCCATCCTGAAGAGAAACTGCTCCACAAAATTCTTCCTTAGTTTTACTTCCTTCGGCATTGTTAGATGAAGAGGAGGGAGTTGTGCTAGGTAGAAGACTAACTCCCTTCTCCTGCAGAAAGTTGGTTATTGCCGTCACCCGATCGTCAAGCTTCTGGATACAGGAATCGGTGAATAAGATGTCTTTCTTATTTGATTGGGTTTCAGCAAGAATCTTCTCCAACATGATATCGGTATTGGACCTAGGCACAGAAGAGCTCGAACCACTGTTATTGTTCTGATTTTGGTTCTGGTTCTGATTGCCATTCCAGCTCCCTCTGTTCTGCCATTGGGAATTCTGATTCCCATAGTTTCTTTGGTAACCACCTTGGTTCTGATATCCACCATGGAACTGATTCTGATTCTGACTCAGATTGTTGTTCCAATTCCCTCTGTTCTGACCACCAACATAAGCGATCTCCTCTTGTTGTTGGTCTTGGTCGCTCTCAAATATCCAAGTACAACTCTCTGCTGCATGACCTAGACCACCACAGTTTGAGCAAGGGGTTGAAACTGCGGAGATACTCTCTGCTTTAGAAGCAGAAGGAGGAGCGATTCTAGTAAGCATCTTGAAACCTTGTGAAGGAGCTATCTTAGCCCTTTCCAGCTCATGCTTCAATCTCTGCACTTCCATCTCCAAGTTCGAGTTATCCAACTCCAACTGACTTCTAACAACGTCCACCGGTGCAGGAGCTATGGGGACAGGATACTGGGCATCAGTAGAAAATCTCCTTTGCCCCAGACTCCTGTCGTCCACCTTCAAAGGATTAGCTTGCATTAGGGACTTGATTTTCATAGCAAAGCTCTTGCAAGCAGCTAAAGCCGCAGTTGTGGTCATATCATTCAGATCCATGTTCAACTGCAAAGAGAAATCCTTCCTCTTCTCATAATCTATGCCTCTGAGAAAAGTACTAATCTTGGCCTAATCATCCCATCCATGGTGAGGACAAGCTCGGAGAAGTCCTTGGAATCTCTATCAGGCCTCATAAAAGTTCTCCTCTGAACCACTTGTAAAGGCTGCTATATGTGCCTTGAGTCCCTCAGTTCTAGAGGTTGAGAAGAACTCTTCAAGGAATGTTGTAGCAATAGCATCCCAAGTAGTGAAATGATTCATCGGATGATCATACAACCATTGTTCTGCTTGTCCCTTCAGAGTGAAAGGGAATAGCTGAAGCATGACCGCACTATGATTTGCTTCGTTGTTGGAGATGGTGTGAGCAAGCCTTATGAAATTCCTCACATGAGCATTAGGGTCCTCATTAATATCTCCAGAGAACGTGTTCCCATTAGCCTATCATGTTGATCATGTGAGGGGGAATGTGCAGATTCCTAGTTCCCGTGTTGGGAATCTGAATACAAGAGGTTGTCCCATCAATGGTCGGACAACCATAGTCCTTCATCGTCCTTTCTGCCATAACCTCTACCTCAGGTGGAATAGGAGGATCTATAGTAGCAATGGTGGATGGTGAAGGTAAAGATGTGGATGAGGAAGCAAAAAGGGTCTTCCTTGACTTAGGTGTCTTTGCAGAAGGAGGTACCGGGGTAGTGCCGAACTGAGTGTAGAAAATTCTGCCCTTGTCAGCTATGCGCTTACTCTGTCTTCTTTCTTATGTACCTGCAATCTTGCCTGAAACACAGTAAACAAGAAAATACCAATTAATACAAAAATATGGGAGATAAGAGATGATAAAAGAATGAATGAAAAGATTGAAATGCACAATGCCTTTCCTAGAAAAAGAAAAGTCCCCGGCAACGACGCCAAAAACTTGGTGCGCAAATTAATGCGCACTAGTTTTACTCACTAGATCGCTCTAGCGAGATCATTATTTCCCAAGGGTCTTCCTTTGTCTATTACTCAACGATGTGGGTTAAAGCTAATCGGGTTTAAACGTGGGGTTTGGAATTGGTGGTGAATGAACTAAATATTTAAAAATGCAAATTAAACCAATCAAAGCAGGCAAACAAGTTGGAGCTTCAAGAATTGACTAAGGCGCTTGTCCAGACTCGAATCCGCTCTAGCTCGATTAAGACGGATGATGCAATGCAACTAAGGTTTCAACAGACTCAAAGACTCGACATTTCCTTTGGCAATCTCTACTCCATGGTCAGGACGCAGAGAAACTATCCTAACAAACCTATGAGTTCCTATGGTCAAGATAACTCACAAATTGCCAAGAATGCACGAAGAACAAAGAAATGCCACACAGATATGCAAAGAGATTAATTTCACCGGCCCTATGGTCAAGACACCGGCTAATCTTAATGACATCCTAAACTCTAGAATGACTCACGTCCATGGTCAAAACCGCGAATCAAAGATGAAGCATATTCTACGATATGGTCAATCTGCGAATTCTAGAGCTTCAAATTAGGGTTTAAGAAAAATCTCAATTAAGTCTGAATAAACCTCAATTAACATTAACGGGTTAAAAATCTGACATCATCCATACAAAATCTTGCTAGAACTTCATCTAATCTGAACAAACTAAGAGTTTAGCTAGACATCGCCAGAGAAGAAATCACAGAAATAGAGAAAAAGCTAACTGGAGAAGAAATCATCTTACTCCGATTAATCCTAATCTTCAAGAATCCTAGAATCTCCCGAGCTAATCCTGGCTTTCTCTTGCTCAATCGTCTCTTCAAAGCTTCGTCTTCGTCTCCGAGAGTGTCTGGTTCGTCCGAGAAAAAGCAGAGAATTGTAGAGTAGAAGTTATGTTTCCTCTCTCCTCGAAATTGGGTTAAAACCCCAATTTTAGTCAAAATCAGGATTTTTTACCAAAAGTGCGCCTGGAAGGGTTGAAAAGTGCGCCGGTGCACTTTTCCCTTCAAAAGGCGTACTTTTCCGAAATGCTGAAAATTTCGCCGAAGCTTAATTGCAAAAGTGCGCCTGACCCCTTCGAAAAGTGCGCTAGCGCACTTTTGGTCCAATAATGCGCACTTTTGGAGCTGAGTTCAACTCCGAGCTTTTTTATGCAATTCCAACCTCATTTGTGCTCTGAATTGATCCCCGTTTGAATCGTCGAGCTCGTAGAAAGGCCCTCCATAAAATGACAACCTGGAATCTCATCAAAACAACTCGAAAACACATCAAACGACCCAAAAGAGGGCCAACGGAGGGATAAAACACATTTTTCATAAAATACATTCAAAATCATCACGATTCGGAGTCAAACAAGGAAAATGTCGTTCAAATGTGGCGAGATGAACGCGATAAATCTAACGTCATCAAGCCATTAGATCACCAATTACCATACCATTATCAAGCCACCATTCCCTCCAAAAATTAGTCTTCTTCCCATTACAAATATTCCAGCATAGTCCTCCTATGAAAAGTCTCCAAGAGTCGCTAATCCCTTTCCAACATGCCGATTTTCTTGTACTCTTCCTCGGAATTAACAATACGTTTCATATATAAAAAAAAAATTAACATCAGCCCACAATTATGTCGGTATTTTCAGAAGACCCCACGTTAATTTCATAAGAAGGGCTTGATTAAGTTCATGTGCCACCTTTGCTCTTGGGACTACAAACTATATCCTAGTTGAGTAGATGCATCTTCCTTTCACCATTATTCAACCCCAAATGAAATCACAGATTCGTTTATCGATAGCATTGCAAACCTCCACTGGCAGCAAAGCAGACTGCATTACATAAGTAGGAAGGGAATTCAGAACTGAGGAAGCCAAGTTACACGACCTGCAAAAGAAAGTGAGTTCATCTTCCAGCCACTAAGCTTCTTGTCCATCCTCTCGATCATATAGCGGTAGAGATCCTTTGAATTCCTGCCATGAATGATTGGAGCACCAAGGTATCTACCCAGATTTTGAGTAGGCTGAATATTAAGAACATTGCACACCTGCTGAGAGCAAGCTCTCGAAACGTTCTTAGAGAAATACACTCTTGATTTTTCTCTGCTACTTTCCTGTCCAGAGGAAGCACTGAACTCTTCTAACACCCCATTAATAATCTCTGCTTGTTTCACATTAGCATAACAAAAAAGAACCAAGTCATCGGCAAAGAACATATGAGTTAGTTTAGTACCTCCTCTCGTTAGCGTGACGGACTCCCACATCCCGTTCCGAACACTCTCACATATCAAGCCACTAAGTCTCTCTAGACAAAGAGTAAACAAATAGGGGGAGAGCGGACATCCTTGTCTGAGACCTCTACTCGGGAGAAAGTTATCCGAAAGCCCCCCGTTCCATTGAACCTGAAAAGAAGTCGTTCAGATACAAGCCTCAATCACCTTAACAAGTCCTTCCGGAAGTTCATGCTTCTGATCGTATCATTTTGGTCTCTATTATATTGATATGGTGTTAATATAATTTTATTATTTGTACATAAATATATCATTTATTCCAAATCTTTATTGTTTTAACAAAACTTTATATAGGTTAGGAATGATAATGAGTCTAGGTCAGGGACTCAGGGTGGGTACCTTAGTATCTAAGTCGGGACCTGTGAAAGATAGGTTTCGAGTGGGTATTTATTATGGAGCACAGGGTTGAGAGTAATGACAAATGATTCAAAAACATAAACATGAAAACTCGACGTTTGACCTAAAAATTAGTAAAACATATTTTCAATAGATGTGTGAATTTAATAAAAATTATGATAGAGTAATAAGTATAGAAAAAAATGTATTTTAATAAATATTACTGTAACTTTTATGTACAACAAGTCGAGAATAGAGTGAGATAATGTGTAAGAAAAATCCAAATTTGCTCTAAACCAATTGCGAGTCAAGTTTTACATGATCGAAATCATGTTGAGTTATATTGATAGAAACATATCAAATATATATTACCATGTCTAATATGATCATACCAATTTCGGAACAAGACCTCCGAAATTCATGGCACAGCCCTGTCTGTCAATAAGGATTACAAGTTACAAGGGAGTTGACAAATATTTAAACTTTGAGGAGTATACAATATAATTTCAATTCTTTCACACCATTTTGTGAAGTAAGGTGTCTTCTTCTTCTTCAAAAAAAAGTAAGGTGTCGTGGTCAACCCACCGCCCACCCACCCACCATCCCCACCTGGCCGCCCACCCTTCGCTTTCCATCCATCACCGTAGCTTTTGAAAGTGATTCGTCGTAACCCTATACACACACCATATTCTATAAAATAATGTCCTGAAATTCGCATGAAATGTCATTTTACTCCAGTTTTGAATTTCTTAAAGATATCGATGTAACTAACAACACCTCTGAATCGGAGAAGTAGTCATCTGATACTGCTAGACTATAAGCTTGTTAATTTCTTTTGTCTTATATGCTGACGATGCCATACGATCAATCGGTGGTTGTTTGATTGTAACATCAGAGTTGATAATAATCATAAAAGAATATCAAACAAAGCTTGCTCTACTACGTGTCTACTACGCGTGATCACCCAAAACTACTAACTCACCACTAGACGCAGAATCCTAGTTATATTTTCCACTTGTATTCTTTTCAATGGCTTCCCTTTCTATTTTCTTGCTCATGTATTATACAAATTAGATAACGTTATGTGTATATGTTATGTTCCCTTATCCACCAAATAATTTAATTTCTACGCGTTTTCCACACATTTTTTAGTTTTTACTAATAATTCTACAAACTATTTTTTTAAAAAAAATATAAAATCAACGTCATCTATGTAATTACTCACCTTATGCTTCAGGGAGGATTAAAGTCTATTATGGGCATTACTAATCGGCTCGACACCGGGAGATACCTTGGGATGCCCTCGATGGTGGGCGGTGCTAAGCGATGTGTATTGGGTTATCTGAAGGAACGACTTTGGTCTCGACTACAGGGTTGGCGGGGTAGCCAGATTTCAAAGGGCGTGAAGGAGGTGCTTGTGAAGGCAGTCGCCCAATCACTGCCTCAATATTGTATGAGCGTCTTTCTACTTCCTCTTACATTAACGGAGGAAATTGAGAGAATGATCAATAGTTTTTGGTGGGGCACTAAGCGGAACGGGGGAGGGGGTATTGCATGGATGAGATGGGAGAGGTTGTGTATCCGAAAGGAGGAGGGAGGTATGGGTTTCCGGGATTTGCGAGGCTTTAATCTAGCGATACTAAGCAAACAAGGGTGGAAGTTTCTTACAGACAGTAAGTCGTTGGCTAGTAGAGTTTACAAAGCTAAATATTTTCCCGATGGGGATTTCTTGTCAGCTCCATTAGGAGCCAACCATAGCTACACTTGGAAGAGTGTGTGGGAATCTCAAGCTCTTGTTGCAAATGGTGGACGTTGGAAAATTGGGGACGGTGCAAATGTTAGAGTTTGGAGTGACCCCTGGATCAAAAGGGAAGGTAATCCTTATGTTGAGTCGACGTCACCCATTAAAGGGTGGGATCTGCGTGTAAGTGCTTTGCTCCTGCCACAGTTGACTAATTGGGATGAGGGTCGGGTAAGAGCTTTATTCCATCTGGGGAGGCTGAGGCAATCCTTAGTATGTAGTTGGTTGGTCGAGGGTCGGATAAGTTGATTTGGAGACACACTAAAACCGGGAGTTATTCGGTTAAAACAGCCTATAGAATGTTTATGGACACCATGACATCGATCTCTCAACTCAATACGGAAGGGGATTGGATGAGGCTTTGGCGGCTACATATACCACCTAAGATGAAGCATGTGATGTGGCGGGCAATGAGAGGGGTGTTGCCGACCAAGGAAGTTTTACAACACCGAGGTGTCTCCGTTCCATGGAGTTGTGGGGTGTGTAATGGCAATCCTGAAAACATGTGGCATCTTTTTGTCGACTGTGAATTCGCAAGAGATTGCTGGCGGGACGGCAGGTACGAGGACGTTGTGGAAAGGTATCGAGCATCAAGTGAATCCTTTCTGGAGTGGGCAATGCAGATCTTGAAAGAAGGGGAGGAGAGGATTCTCTTCGGGATAGCGATGCTCATGTGGGCCATTTGGAAGGAGCAAAATGCTCGGGTGTGGAGACAAGAATCTCGGCTAGTAGGAATGGTGGTTATGGAGCTAAGGAGGTGTGGAAGAATGGTGCCATGCCCAGTAAACTCGAAATAGACGGAGTGCCATGATGGGAGCAGTCGACTGTGCCAAGTGGCATCCACCGCCGGCAGGAGTGATCAAAATCAACTCGGATGTCGCAGTTTTTGAAGCTCAACGACGTACAGATGCGGGGATGTGTGCTCGTAACAGTAACGGGGAGCTGTTTGGTTTCTGTATGACACATAGACGAGGGTGGGCCCTAGCAAGGGAAGTTGAGGCTAATGCGCTATTGGAAGCATTACACTGGGTAGAAGAGAATAACTTGACACGAGTAGTGTTTGAGTGTGATGCGAATGAGGTTGCCGACAGGATGGTGGAGGACGAGGTCGATGATATGGAATTTGGGGAAATCATCCGCCAATGTAAGGAGATCACCCGATAGATACGATGGCTTTTCGGTTCGATTTGTAAGGAGGAGTGGAAACATGGTTGCTCATACGTTAGCTAGGCAATCATGTTCTTTCCCGTCACCTACTGTTGGGGTGACACCTCCGGAGTGGTTGTATGAACTCTTGGTAGATCTTTGCGTAAGCACACATTAATAAGAAGCAATGCTTTATTTCGAAAAAAAAAACGTCATCTATGTATACATATTAATATTTAACAGAAGTTACGTCTGTAAAATAATTATTCAAGTAAACTCGAGGAGTGTTTGGTGAAATTTTTTTGTTTTTCTTATAGAGATTGCTTTTTTCGGAGATAACAAGATAGTAAGTAGTAAATTATCTACAATCTACCCAGGGAATGAGGACTATCGGAAAGTCGACAACACCCTTGAGAGATATCTAAGAGTCAGGAATGCCACTAGATGTGCGACTCTATTTGCTAAACGACACACGCTGTCAGCATATCTGGAGGAACTCGTGACATTTGAACCGCATCGCCCTCTATGTCAAAGTGCAAGGAACCTCAGAAAGTAGCACCAAAAAACATTCCTACATGCCAGTAGTTCAAGGAGGAATGGATCGGAAATACCCGGATACGATGTATCATAAACATGAAACAATACACATTATCTATCTCGAAGAACCTACCCAATTGCACCAGCAAGACCTTTCCACGTCTTCACATTTTTTTTATGATGGGTCAAATCCTTATGACGTTCATGTTGTTCACCTCTAACATGCTTTCTCATTTTCCTTCACTGTTTGTCATCGCTATCCTCCCAACCATCATCTTCGGTCCTCAAGTAGGTCAATTCTCTTGCACGAGCATGGGTGATTTGGCAGCCATACTATCATTGGCGCTTATAAAGAAAAATATTGGTTGCATAGGAATCCTCGAAGGGAACAGAGAAACAAACGAGTCTTTAGTATGAGACTAGACACATCCACTATTGTGGTTGAAAAAAATATTCAAGATGGACAGTTGTCCAACTATCGAGAGAATAGCCATGACCTCCGACATGCGAGAAAAAACCAAACAAGTGTTGGGATACCTAGCTTGGAAATCCATATCCGAGTAAAAAAAACACACAAAACAAAGAAAACTCTAAAAGAAACATGTCTTGGATCCGTTTAGTTGGAAATTAAATGCATCTTTACATTCCCGTCGGCTACAACTCGTTGATCAAGAAGAGGTCGGTACAATAATCTATCGTCATCTCTCACACCAGTTCCATAGAGATCGGAACTTTAGAGAAAACGGATGTTGATCCCAATACCAAGGCTTTGTCTTACAAGCAAGTTGAAAGGTCTTGGTATCGAATCCTGATAGTCCCCAGTATAATAATTTATCTTGCATAAGGCTTGATGAACCTTTGCAAACTTCAATCCCCTTTCATGGGCTTTCATTTCAGGGGCATGTTAATAAACAATATAAGATCCATTCAGAACCCTCTCCCAACAACTCGAGTTATTGGGATGCAACGGTTAATGACATCAACCAGCAACTCAAGAATCACAACTAGTTTGGTCTTTCGTCGAGGACGGCGATATTGATCTCGGTCGACAAGTGTAAACGAGTCATGTCTTTGTCTTACAAGCAAGTTGTTCGATATTTTGTAACACCTATATCATGTCTTTGAAGAATGTTTGATTTCTTATATTTCCAATATTATTTTTCTTGAACTTGACTCATTTATGATGGTAAATGAGTTTGGCTTGGGTTCGACTTGTTGTAGCATTATAAATAAGCCAAATTTAGGAGGGTTAGTTCAAGTTTGATTTATAATAAAAAATGAATAAAAGATGTGATATTTAGAGCTGGCAAAATGTTGACCCGACCCGATAAACCCACCCAGCCCAGCCCGACCCATGGCCCGATTGACCAAAAAGTCAACAATCCAACTCGTAGCCCGATGAACCCGCAACCCGACGAACCCGTAACCCGACTAACCAGTAACCAACGAACCCGCAACCCGCCCGCCCAACCGGAATAACCCAATTGTCACACAATTCATAATATTCAGTGCTTCAAATATTAACATTATGTCCTTATTGAAGATGTCATTTGACATAAAAGCAAAACGTTTGGCCTAAAAATGTCATAAAAAGTTAGTAGCTAGATTTGAGACTTTTTTTTGAAAGAATTGACTAAATTTATAAATTAATCTAATGTTAAACCATAGACCTTAAGAACTAAATTATATTCAATTTCATTTCATTTTATTATAAGTATATGAAATTTATGAAAATGAATTATTATTTTTAATATATGAACAGTTACAGCGGCTACAAGCCTTAAGCTTACCTGCCGCGAATAAAAATTTAATATTTTTTAAAATTATTTATTACATAAAAAAAATTATATCAAATCTAGTAACCCGTGGGCAACCCGAGACCCGCGACCGATGAACCCGAGACCTGATGAACCCGCTACCCGACTAACTCGCGACCCGACTAACCCGCGACCCGGTGAATCCGTAACCCGACGAACTCGCAGCCCGACAAACCTGCAACACGATTAACTCGTAACCCAACTAACCTGCAACCCGATTAACCCGACCCGTGGCTCGACCAGCCCGGCCTTTTGACAGCTCTAGTGATATGGCAGCCTACGTGACACTTTTAGCCAAAATCGTCACATAATTGGAAAAAGTGGCCACACTAATATAAGTTTTAAGTATAAGCTACCGAGTTGACTGAATTCAAAATTAATTAAGTGACCACTGTGACACAAGCAACAAACTTTTGTGACTGCAAAAGTAGTTTACCCAAAAATTTCCATATTGTCTAGAAACGACTTAAATACATCGGATACCACTCAACTTTTTAAAATCAGTCACGTTGACCACTAAACTTTTTTTCGTTCATTGGGCACTAAACTGTATTTAGTATTCACGATCTGCCACTCCATCCAAATAATGGACGGAAAGCTTACGTGGACTCAAATAGCGTTATCCTAGTCATCCTTCTCGCTGACGTGGCCGCCAGCTGGACGCATATTAAATATCGGAACTCATCAGTCAATAACTTTCATACGATTAACACATGATAAGAATTGGAACTCATTTAACATATTATCTACTTATGAACAACTATTTGATTATTGATCTGCATAAAATATTTTTAAAACAACCATAACATAAACTGAAACCCCTATATTCGTTCCATTCCAGCAAGCAAAACCCAAGAAGAAACAGGGTCCTAAACCTCCCCCAACCAATTAATCCCCTAGCACAACACAACTCTCCACACAGCCTCCCCAAAAAATGCAGCAGCTACCCCTCTCAAAAACAAAAAGCCAGAGCCTCACCCTGGATCAATAGCCGAGTTTCAATTGTTTTTTGGGAATCAAATGATGCTAACATATTGCTGCTCTGTTGCAAACTTGAATATGGTTTTAAAATGATTGATTAATGTTTTAGAACTGAAACAGACATCTAATCTACTAGCATAAACTGAAACAACAACAACATATTAAATAATCAACGGTATCAGTAACACACAAATAAGCAGCGAGTAATATATATATCCTAATAAGCATTAACAAGCAATTGAGTAGCAGCAACAATATATATCCTATGTTAAGCATCAGCAACAATGAAATTAACAAAATAAATGTGCAGCAACAGTAACTGAGTTGTTCTTATCAAGGAGTAAAACAATCGCAACTCAAATATGCATCAACATAAGCCATTAGATTCCTAATAAATTCAATGGTTCAGCCGCCTGTACTAGCAGTTATAATTATATAAAACAGTAGCAGCAGTGAACAACTCATATGTTTCATATTCACATGCAAAAGGTCAAACTTAGCATACAAATGAAACCACAAGTAACGAAATGCTACTTGGATTGACTATTTCCAATGAGGATGGAATAGTAGCACTAAACCTGAAATTCAAGTCCCTAAAATTCTATCTATTTCGAGCTCTGCTCTTGTGGCTTCTACAACTTGGATTGGCTTCAGTAGCTTCAGTGATATGACCCTCAATCCCTAGCCGCCACTTGATTGAATCAAACTGACTCTAGCTGCTTACTACATTTAGTGCTGAATTAGGAGAAGATCGGACGAGGTTGTATTCCAAAACAGAGTCTGCAGGTGTAAGTCTACCATTTAGGAAGATGAAGAGTTGTGGTTTTATGAGGAAATAAAATTTCCCCATACTAAAAAATTACCAAATTCCCTCCCTAGAGAACGGTGGCATTACTATAGGGAATTTTAATATTTAATATGTGTCCATCAGACGTCCACATCAGCGAGGAGGATGACTAGGATAATATTATTTGAGTCCACGTCAGCTTTCCGTCCATTATTTGGATGGAGTGGCAGATCGTGAAAACTAATTCGAGTTTAGTGGTACCCGATGAACGAAAAAAAGTTTAGTGATCAAAGTGACTGATTTTAAAAAGTTGAGTGGTATTGGTGTATTTAAGTCTCTATAAACGTAAGGGCAGAATAACAAGGTTCTCAGACTCAGCACCTCCATTCCAATTCTTTATTCTTCATCCCGCGGCCCTTATTATAAACCCCCAGTTCCTCCCTCAATCAACTTCCTCAAAGAAAGAAAGAAAGGAAAAGAATCCCACTTCTCCCTTGACCTTGAGCTTATAACCTCAACCTAAAAGCTTCTCTGAAACTCCCAGTCGCCACCCCTCTGGCCCTCTTCCATCGCTTCTCTGAAATTCGTTTTTGTCTTTCCATTTTGACCCCCCTCGTATTCTGAGTGATGGGTGCGAGCTGTTGCCGGTGCTCCCACACTTCCCAATCTCACATCACCGACATCATAATCACCAGCTTCTTTCGCCATAAGTCTTGAATCAACAAACACGGAATCTCCATCGGTGGCTGTTCGAGTTAATTTACTTAAGCTAGCCTTGTGAATGGCAGCTTGAGGAGAACTCACAGATGTAAAAGTTCCTGGGACCAAGACAATAAATTTTATAATTAGACGGACGAGTTCTTTTTGTTTGTTGGTAAAAAACATGGCTGCTAACGGCGGTGCCTGCAATGATACCGGTGATTGTGCTACTAATTTCTCTGTTCTGAATCAGACCCAGAGATTTCCTGCAAGTTCCCAGCCCCTTGAATCCTTTTTCCTGTCTGGGTCTGCTCCTTCTTTCTTCGGTAAATCATCAGCTGCCTCTGCCTTGTCTTCTTCAATCTGCTTGCTTCTATGATTTCTGTTACTATTACTAATGGGTCTTTGCATAGTGTTTATATCTGTATTGGGTAACTTTCCTAGTTTGCCAATATAGAGATATATCTGGTTTTTTAGTTGTTCTGGTTAAAGTTGTCTGTACCATATAACTTTGATTACGATTAGTGATTATAAGATTGTTTCTGCCAGATTCTTGTTTTCCAAGCTGACTCCTTTTGGATTGAACCTCTTAACTATGTTAATGTTTCACTGAATTTGTCAGGTCCAGGATCCATAGTCAGTTTCGAGGATGTCAATAGTAAAGTAAACGGATCATCAAGCAGACCCTTCTTCCGCTCATTTCAACTAGACGATGATGATGATTATGATGATTTGGATGAATACTTTCGGCAGCCTGAGAAGAAGAGGAGGCTGTCAGCTGATCAAGTTAAGTTTCTAGAGAAGAGCTTTGAGGTGGAGAATAAGCTTGAACCGGAGAGGAAGACACAGCTGGCTAAGGACCTGTGTCTACAGCCTAGGCAGGTTGCTATATGGTTCCAGAACCGCCGAGCAAGGTGGAAGACTAAACAGCTGGAGCACGATTACCAGACTTTGGAATCTAGCTATGACACCCTCAACTCTGACTATGATGGCCTTCTCAAGGAGAATGATCTGTTGAAATCTAAGGTATTGAGTAAAACAAAATACTATATTTATTAGAAGCTCAATCCATTATGTTTAATCAAATTGATCCTATTCTGCTTACAGATCAACTTACTCGAAGACAAGCTGCAGAGGAAGAAGGAGAAAGCTGCCAGTGGAAGCACGGACTTGTGTGAAAATGAGACAATGTGTCAAGAGCCATTACAGAAGCCTGCAGCCATTGACTCGGCTTCAGATGGAATTTCAGGTGTTGTGACTTGTAAGCAGGATGATATGAGCTCAGCCAGAAGTGATCTATTTGATTCAGACAGCCCACGTTACACCGGTGGTGTTCACTCCTCGTTGCTAGAGGCTTCTGATTCTCAGTATGTGTTGGAACATGACCAATCGGATATTTCTCAGGATGAAGAAGATAACTTGAGCAGGAATCTCTTGCCTGAATCGTACTTGTTCCTTAAGCTAGAAGATGGTGAAGATTACTCGGACCCATCTGCAAGCTTTGATGAACATTCTTTGTGGTCCTCCTGGCCATACTGAGTTGCTCTTCTTGGTATATATATGTTATATAAATATAAATTATGTGTATGTTTGGTGATAGTTTGGGTTTTGTTTAAGAACAAATGATGGAGAGTCGTGATTATTGGATATAAATAAGAACCTCAATTGAAAAGCCATGTTCTTGCAGCATCTCAAAATGTGGTGTTTGGGTGAGCTGCAGTTTTGCTAGTAATGGGGTGGTGGAGTGTATTAATCTATGGGGTTTAATGATAAGTTATTTTGGTTATGGTGATGTTAATACCCACGAAGTTGCTAACCAGTGGTTGAAGGCAGAGGGTTCTTGTAAATGGGTCCGAGTACTTGTACCCAAACCCATGAAGTTGCTAACTCCGTAAACGAGCTCGAATCGAGCTCCGTAGAAAAGCCGAGTAGAGTGTATTTTCAGTTTTACGAGTTGAATTCAAGCTCGAGCTTGAATTTCGACTCGTTAAGACCTTTAGCGAATCGAGATTGAATCGAGCCGAATTGAGCTCGAACTCAATATTTTTTAAATGAGTAGAGTTCGAGCTTGAACTTGATTTTCAAAGCTCGAATCGAGCTTGAGCTGGGCAAAAAATAAACGAACCTAGCTCGAGCCGGGGGAAAGTTCGGTTGGGCTCGATTGCAGCATAATATATTAACTCAAAGAACTCTTGTCACACCAAAAATTTGCTCTAATTCCATGTTATGATGTTACTGCAAAGACCAAAATCGTGATCCAATGGATAAACAATGTTTTTCTGTGACGAAAAAACTAAACACGAGAACTGTGGCTACAAAATTACCGATGGGACAAGTCATAGAAACTCAATCCACAAAAAGTATGAGGTTTGTAAGATATGGCGATGAAATGTGCTAGGAATATTGAGACGAAGTAGGAAGAATGAAGGAGAGATAAGGGTAGGTCGAGATTCTCCTAGGAGTCTAGACTAGCCAACGAGAAAACCGGGTAACTTAAATCATAGAAACAAGCCATACAACCTTTTATCAACCAAAGACATCCCATCTACACGATCTAGAGCCTCTTGCAAGTTCCTAGAACCATGCGTAGAGCACGGTCGATCGATCGGTTAACCTAATAAACCAAAAGTACCCCGCGCACGACAAGTGTTCGACGAAATGTCCAAGTGAGATCAAATCACTCGGATTGGGCTACGAAAAGTTAGAAGAGGTCATACTCCGAAATTATAATAATATGGCTGCTAGGAATGAACTTAAGGTTATGAGAGAGGGTGTGGTGAAAACTTCAATTGGGAGGGGGGTATTTATACTCGTTAGGGCACGTTAGTGCCACACTAGTTGGTTCCCTTGAACCCTGGATGGCTACCTAACGGAGGCCATATGACACTAACAGTGGGGGTTTTGGCCAATGTGGTGCCGGTTGGCTGACTACGCGCTAGTTGTGTGTCACATTTGTTCAAATTTGGACTTATTTTGACTTTGCGCCACTTATTGTACATTGTATTGTAAAGTTGCCTACAAAATTACAAAACCCTAAAGCTCATGTCTACCCCAAAGATGATTTGCTAGAAACGTGAAGATCCCTCTCCTATAGACCAGTACTAGAGAATTGACCAAGAAAACAAACATTCAAACGAACGAGACCAGGTGCAAGAATAGAAGCTGAAATCAAAAGAACTCCATACTTCACCATCCGCTCAAAAAAAACTTAAAGAGAGCTCTGTCGGAGAACCAAAAAAATCAACTCTTGTTTTGGCCTCCTCCCACGAATCGACGAGGTAGACATGGATCAAAGAAAAGGGAAGAAAAGAAGAAGTACTCAAAAGAAGACATATGATTAGCAAGCAACGAATAACCGTCGGCCGATAGGCCAACGACGAAAACCCTAATCGGAAATCGGCAAGCGTCGAGAGAAAACAAGAGGACACATCTGTTATGATTTTCTATTGTTAGCCTTGAATGCAAGTTTAATGTTTGTAGCATGGACAATTTTATTTGGAGGACAACATCTTAAGCATCTACTCTTTTTCTTCTCTGCTGTTTATGATTGTTTTTTTGGTCAAAGATGTAGTCATCTCTTGTATTTTTACCTTCTATGGACGTTAACCCAACTTTGTAACCTACTTGCAGTAATATACTAATGTGTAAAAGAGAAAGCTAGTCAAATTGGATAAATGTCTATACAACATGATATATACAATATAACCATTGCATCATAGTCCCATCCAATTGATAAAACTTAAGTAATTTAAGTGATTTGTCTTATTTTTTTCTAAAAGACTTAGAAACTCTCCTATCATCTTCATTTTCTCTTAGTCTTATCTCTCATTTAGGAGTTGGGCCAATTTTTGTTTGATGTTTGTACTATATTGTAACGTGTATACATCATAAGATAAATAAAAAATGAAGTATTGACGTTAATTGATACGCATTCAATACACCACATTAGCTCTAATATTCATGTATTAGCTTACTAAGTGTGTTTTAATTCGTAATATAATTATATATAACTAGATATGATGAAATCGACAAATAAAATGTATGATTTTAAAATTCTTTGTATTTCATCATACTCTTCATGATAGCTCCCCAATTACATCCCTAACCAACTCTTCATCTCCTACCTCTGATATCTCTCTTTGTCGGTGTGTGGATCTGCCCAAATTTGATATTAAGAAGACGAAAGTGAAACGGAAGGACAAAAATGGCAAAGTAGTCGAAATATGAGGGGTAAAATGAGCAATTTATAGCTAGCATTGGGGCTATTTGTCAAGTTGGCAAAGTGGAGGAGCCAAAGTGCTATTTTCCCTATTATTAAAAAAAAATTGATTTGCAAACATGGAGTTAGGGCTTAGGAGTCACTTCTTAAGACCAATAATGTAAATCACAAGTGGTCAACTTGTCTCACAAACAATATTCACTCCACTTTAAATCTTTGTTTTTCCTACCACCCCGCAAGTTTCAACCGCTGCAAATCGACAAACCCTCTTTCGCCCACGTTCGAAACTCAAGTTCTTGGGCGCTGCCTTTCTACTAATTACTCGATTCATCCAGCTTTCACCATTTTCCTCGTTGCTTTCAGAATTTTACATGTTTTTTCAAGTAACTAACGATCTCTTGCTGCAATATCAAAAGTTACCCAAGTAAGAAGGGTCTGTTTTTGTATATACCACCAAGCAAATATAATACATTAGACATATAACCAACCAAACCAACTTACAAGGAAACAGAGGATGAGGCATCCAGCGGCTCCAGGAAACAGAGCATACCAGTAATTCAATCCGTGAAGTTTGGCTCCATCAATAAACAAAAGGGGCAAGCTAGCCGCTAAAATGAGCCACATAAAACGATCATCAATTAGCACTACTACTAACATAAGATTGTGTGACATAAAAATGTTACTACTAATACTACCAGGTGGGTGATTGGATCGTGTATAGATCATGAAAGCTATGGAGGCAGCAAGAGCAGTGCTCCTAGCTACCCATCCTGGTCCAAGCAATGAGAATGCCAGCACCCCTATGGCCGCGCAACCGATTTGTGCCATGAACATATTGTACTTCTACATAACATTAGTAGCTAAATGTCATGTCACGATGAATCGTAAGTGGTAATCAAGATGAAATAAACTGTGAGTAAGCATAAGTAGAATACCCTAGCGGCTGGAGATGAAGGAGTTGAGAAGAGGACAGCACAGACTGCACCAAGGGGAGCAATGGTGATTGAAACTCCCTTTGGGGATAGCATTTGATCCACTTTCCCTAGTACCGCCATTGCCGCAAATGCTCCTGCGCCACAAAATTAAAATTAGTAATTCTGTTGATCTCAGACCAAACAAGCTTATAGATGCGCATGTGCATATGGTTGTGTTGATGCGGAAAACCCGCTCTGACACACTTGGAAATACTAATGAATAAGTTACGGTGTCATCAGTGGACTTTATGTCGTTAATTTTCCAATCACTAAACATTATGAAATGTTAATAGTAATACCTGCAGAAGGCCAAAAGATGTCGCTAAGAGGAGGAGAAGGAGAGTTGTCAGGCTTCCACGCGTCAACCCATAAGGGATTAGACCCGGTCGTCGCCGCCAACACCGCCACCAGTGAGGTCCGATTGGTGTTCCACCGCCGTCCATTAGTAGCAGTACTGTTGGGAAATAATGAGGTCGATGTTGTCGTGGTCGAAGAAGAAGAAGAGATTGGTGGAGGCAGATAATGATGGAAGAAGCCATTGTGATATTGGAGTAAATGGGAAAAGGCCATTTGGGTATAGTAGTCTGTGGCGCTGCAAGTGGGATTATGGTTAGGAATCAGAGTAAAGAGTTGATCTTTTTCATCATTGGTTTGCAGTCATAGAGATTGTATATTATATTATAGAGCAAAATGTGCAAATCTTAACCTACTTGTTGGACTAGAATAGAATAGAATAGAATAGAATAGAATACATAATTAAGGAGGAGGAGGAAGAGGTGGTAGAAAGAAAGAGGCTTTTGGAGAGGTGGAAAGGGCAATCTTGGTTTTGGGTGTTTTCTTTTGAGTTTTGAGTGAGATAAGGTTCGTTTCTGCCGCTTCCCGCCATCCACTTGTTTCTTTTGTCTTCTTCACTTTATTTTTTTTTTTTCCCCTTCTTTTGTAGAATTATTTTGATATTTTAAAATACCCATCTAGTTGAGACCTTGATTAAATTGACAATTTCACTAGTGGTTCAAATAGCAAAAATTCGTATTAATAATAATAATTTGTTCAACAATCCATTTTGTCCGTGGTTGATGGGATGCCTATTTATTCCAGCCAGGGTTCAGTCAAGCCGTTATCTTTTTCTTCCTCTTTCTTTTTTTCTACTAATAAGAGTATGCTTTCTATTCGTGGATGTACCTAGTATTTTTTTAAGAAACAATGTTACATTATGTGTCTCGTCTCTCGTTTTATCTCTTTATCAATGGCTAACAAATAAATCTACTACAAATCCGCTCAATTTTCTTAACAATATATTTTGGGAGCATGAAAACAAACATCCAATATTACAAAATCCCCCAATAACATAATTGACAAATTGGACTTTACCCGCATATGGTAAATATTTTGCCTTCCAATCATTAACCCTATTTGTGATCTTGTCAATTAAAATTTTGCAATCCAATCTGCAAAGTTTACCAGAAGAGGGAACAGATCAGCGTCCAAACCTTTGGATTTGGAACGTTCCAATCCAATCACCCAAAAGGGAAAAAATGGAAATTCAAAAAAATTGAATTAATTAATCTATGCTTTCCCCTTCCACGATACAATTCATCTCGCCGTCATCGTTCCTATTCGTCGATGGACGATGAACTCCGTTCTCCAGTTCTCCAGTTCTCCAGTTCTCCCGATGAAGCAGTATCCGGGCCCCGATTTCCCAATACAGCTTCACCTCGCCGCTATCATCGTTCCTGTTCGGCGATGAAGCTATCTGGAGCCCCCCTTCCCCTTCTCGATACAACTTTACCCCGCTCTGCCATCACTAAAACTGTCGTCACGGCCACGAAATACCGCTGCGTCGAAGCTAGGGTATAGTGGCGAGGATAACAGACAGGAGAATTTAAAAGTTTCAGATCTCCGATCTGACGGTATCATGATCGAACAATTGAGGATCTATGGTTTGGAAACATATTTGCGGTCAAGTAGTGTGACAGAGTGAAAAAATAGCTCTAGTTTCAGCTCTGGTCAAAATACAAGCCGTGGATTTGGACTGAAGAAGAAGATGACCTTTTTGTCACATAGCAAAGTTAAATGACTAGTTTGCAGTTGTAAAAAATTGTAGGGATTATTTAATAATTAATGAAAGAAAAATTAAAAAGTTGTTAACCCGTTATCTCACTTTAAAAATTTGTTAATTAGTTATAAATAATTAGATAATTTGTTAAAAAAAATTATAGTTAATTGTTTATAATAATTTGTTAACCAGTTATCTGGTGAATAACTTGTTAACTAGTTATCCGATCATAATGTTAATTAGTTAACTAATTTGATAACTAGTTATCAAATAAAAATCTTGTTAACTAGTTAACAACTTGATAAATAGTTAACTCAATTGGTTAACTAGTTAACAAATTGATAACTAGTTAACTCGATTAGATAACTAGTTAACTCGATTAAATAACTAATTAACTCGATTAGATAACTAGTTAACTCGATTAGATAACTAGTTAACTCGATTGGTTAACTAGTTAACAACTTGGTAACTAGTAGCTCGATTGATTAACTAGATTAACTCGATTGGTTAACTCAATTAGATAATTAGTTAACTCGTTATCTAAATCATGATGTTAACTAGTTAACTCGATAAGTTAACTAGTTAACTGATTTTGATAACTAGTTATGAACTAAAAATCTTGTTAACTAGTTAACAACTTGATAAATAGATAACTCAATTGATTAACTAGTTAACTCGATTGGATAATATGTTAACTAGTTATCTGCTGATAACTAGTTAACTATAAAACTCGTTAACTAGTTATCTAGTTATCATAAAAAAAATATTGTTAACAAGTTATTAGTAAAAATCAGGTTAACTAGTTAACTTGTCCTCGCCGGAAAACTCACCGGAGTTTGGTCAGTCTTCGGAACCTCGTCGGAAAATTCACCAAAAAAATTACCGGAAAAGTCACCGAAAAACATATTAACTAACTAGTTAATTGTAAAAATCTAAGTTAACAAGTTAACTAGTTATGAATAAAAAAATCATGCTCATAAATTAATAGTAAAAATCAAGTTAACTAGTTAACTTGTCCCGTCGGAAAAGTTACCGGAAAAAGTCGTCGGAAAAGTTGCCGAAAAAATCTCTGGAAAAAGTCATCGGGAAAGTCACCAGAAAAATCGCCGACGAACGATGGTCGGCGAACGGTGGCCGACGACGGCAGTCGGCAACTGCCAACATAAAAACATAAAAATATAATAATAAAATATTTTAATTAAATATAATAGTAAAATATTTAAACTAAATATAATAATTAAATTATTTGTGTAAAGTCCTAAATACCCGTAACAAATTTGGACCATTAGATTAGTCAAAAGATCAAACTAGATCTAATGGTTGGAAGTGGGTTTCCAAACTCAAAAAATGTTAGGACGCTAATCCATTTCCACCAGAAGATAAAGGTGCTCTAAGGGGTCGTTTTCCCGCAGTATTTGGGCCAGGAATTCGGCTGAATTCCAGTTTGGTCCAAATCCCTTGTTTTCCGAGCAAAGTGGGCTACCCAATATCGGTGGATTTCGAATCTGGGCCGGTTTTCAAATGACCTTCGGTTGGGGTTTCAAAACCCTACCAAAAGGGACGGAGACGGAAGGAAATATATATTTTCCCTTTTTTCTTCCCAATATAACCCCTTCTTATTATTGTCTGACTGTCGAAAGCCAATAACGGCCATCTTCTCCAGAGCACCAATCTTCATCATCGTCGTCATTCTCGGGAGCAGCTCGCGGCAACGGCGGGTGTGGGTCCTCAATCAGGTAAGCTTCCTCCTCCTTCCTTCCGTCAATTCTTCTTCTTCCGTTGTTGCTATTGGCCGGCGTTTGGGTTGGATGCTCTGTCTTATTACTATTTAGTTTGTCCGGCCGGCGTGTTGTTTTATTCCGATTTCAGCTGGATTTTTTTTTGCTATTTAAGGTTGATGTGTTATACGTTTACCTTTTCCCATCAAAGCTACAATCCAACTTTCTTTATTGTTGATGTGTGCTGCTATGTTGAACTTGCCCTCTTCTGCTGTTAAGTTAAAACTGGCACAACGCCTCTTCTGTAGAATTGCAGAAGAGAAGCTTACCTGATGATATCATGGCTCCTTGATTACTTGAACATTGTCTTTCTATAAGCATATGATGATTCCCACTTCTTTATAATTACAATAAATAATACCAATGCATGTCAGAGGTTGTTTTGACATTTGGATCAGTGAGTTAGCTAGCTAGTTCTTGACATATGTTCACAATTTGATAACTCTCTTAATTTCAAGACACGTGTGTTGGTGATTATGAATTTATAACATGGATTCATTCTATCTTTTATTGCTCCTTAGATCTACCAATTCTAAACATTAGATAGCTTTTTTCCACCATGATAGATGTTGATGGAACAACCCATCTAACAATCAATAATTTATCAGTTAAAGTTCAATTCAATCTATTTCGTCGAGATTCATTAGGACAGTACTAATTAGACATGATTTGAATATTGATGTTTGGTAGTACATTGTTTATTTTTTGAATATTTTTGTTTTGATTTTTTGAATATTGCTGTTTGGTTGAATAATAAATTTGAAAGATTTTTGGAATAATGGTGAGCTCGAATGGTATAAATATTTTGTGTAAAAAAATGGTATAAATGAAATACATAAAGAATGTAGGGATTAGTTCAAATTGATAGGAAGGGTAATTCAGTCACACTAGGTGGTCCTTCGTTTGAAATCCATATGCTCATTATACAGTGGAAAACAAGGAATTAAAACCCCTGCCCTTCCCCAGCAATCGAATCCCTTCTGGTTTTTAATTCCACTGAATTTTATTTCCGCGCGGAAAACGACCCCTAAATATTTAAATGGGAGAGATCCTTTTTTGAATCCAGAATAAGTAATCGAGGCATATGTATCTTGGTCAGAGACTCCAACAACATAAATTTCACTCTTATCCGAGTTGAACTTAAGTTGTGGGCACTTCCTAAAGATTTCCAGAATCTTGGTAACATCCTTAATACCTTCAGTCCTAGTCTTTGTGAATATAATTGTTACATCCTAGACCAATCTCACATCGACAAAGCACGGGAGAGATCCATGGGCTATGTGAATAGTTCAACCTTAACTAACATAACACGTTTTGAGGTGTAATAGTGGGGTTTGATCTCGAGAGGAGGAGGTCATGAGTTTGAATCCCACCAGCACCCAAAAACAAATCTATGAGGACTTAGACCCAAAGCGGACAATATATTATTAAAAAATATTGGGATGTTACATCAATGCAAAAGAATATCCCTCTAGGTCCTTTGTATGTTATATTTCAGCCAACGAATACAAAGCTTTTGGAGAATGGAGTTAATGGTGAAGTAAGCGGTTTTACTTTTCCTAACATTCGAAATTCATGTAATGTCCTTGTTGGTTTGGATGGTTTTGATGTCTTGAATGATGAGTCTTTTCTTCCTCTTAAAACTGATCTGAAAATGAGAAGTGAGAGCCGGAGAGGATTAGTTGTCCTATATTTACTAAACAATGGGTGTATGTATGTTTTAGAATAGAAGGGCGTCGAGAGTAATATTTCACCACCTACCAAATCCCGGAAATTCCTAGCATGAGGACAATAGGTTGTCCCTTAATGCGGACTCTAATTTGAACAATTCATTTTTGAATGAGGATCGAATGGTTAGAATTTGATGAGTATTAGGGTACTTTTGTTTTTAATTATCCTCTATTAATTAACTATTTTTACTTTCTTTAATCACTATTTTAGTATTATAATTAATTCGTGACAATTATTTTCGGGATTTGTAACCTTATAATTAATTACTTTCCAATTTATTAGTTCCTATTTTATTTTCCAGAATGGTTCATATTTTATTTTCCAAAACGGTTTTTTTTATTTTATTTTCTGGAATGTTCACTTTTTTATTTTCTAAAACCATTTATGTATTTTATCATTCTATATTTTTGGAATCACCTCATTTTATAATTTGTGATTCTAATCTATTTTTTAGGAATCACATTATTTTCCTGAAGGTAACAAATCTCATAAAATGGATCAAAATCAACATGGGTTGGTTACTAAATGATCACTAAACTTTGACCAAATAACCTGGTGGTCACTGTTCTTCAAAAATTTCCTAGCAGTCACACAACTTTGGCTGATTATCCTAATAGTCACTACCGTCTACGGACATCCAAAATTATGTTAGTTGCTTACGTGGCGATGATAAGTCAATTGTCACGTCATTTAAAATTGCCACCTCATTTAAATTACTACCTACCCAAAATCAAACCCATAAACCCAACCCTAAACCCAATTTATAAACCCACCACCTCCCTCTTCTTCATCAACTGGACTACGCCGCCTCTCCGCTCGAGCCGCCGCCGTATCATCTAATCCTCTTCCATCGCGAGAAACAATCCCTTCAGTCCAAGATCAATTCCCTTCAGTCCCGATCAATTCCCTTCTTCCTACAATGGCTCACTTTTCCCTTCAGTTCCGATCAATTCCGTTGTGGATCCGCTTCAGCTTCGACTCAATCTCGGCTATCCGACTCAAGAACTTCAACGAAGGATACAGATCTGGCTAGCTGAATCCTCCAGCAATCTTAATCACCCCGCTGTCCCTGCACCTCTTCCCAAACGCCGCCCTCGACGTCACGTTGTTCGTCGCCAAGAAAATCATCTCGCTCAGATTCACAACTCCGCCGCCGCCGCCTCTTCCCTAGTGGATCGGAACGAGCTGACGCGCTTGGGAGACAAGAGCTCGGAGAGGCAGATCCTGCAGAGGCGGCGCCAGTAGTCGCCGTAGGGAGCGAAGACGAGGCTGGAGTGGTGGATTTCGATTTGGGGAAAGGCGGTCAGTACATGAATCAGAGGTAGAGGAAGAGGAATCTCGACCAAATCGATGGAGCAGGGCAGAGAATTGAACCTGCTCTCCTCGCCGGAAGATTTAGGCGTCGGGAGGCTCAATTGGGTTTAAGTGAACGGGCTCGGCACGAGTTTGTAAGGGGGGGATGAAGGGTTTCAGGGAATGAAAGAGAGAAGGAAGATCGGAGGCGTCGGTGAAGGGGGGATGAAGGGCGTGAATCCCGAGGCTCCGGTGGCGCAGATAACGAGGAAGAGGGAAGGAAACTACGACGACGACGACAACAACGTCAGGGGAGGAGGCAGCCCCAATATTGGTCCCTAAAAAGATGGGAGACGGTGGCTAGGGTGTTGTCGGAGAAGAAGATGGCTCAGTCTGCAACCGATCCAACTCACCGAGTTCTTCGCTGAACCCAAACTCGCTGATTAATTTACTTGGGTTGGGTAGGTTGGTTACATGAGTTTAGTTGATTGGGCAAAAAAATTGACACCTAGGCTGACTTGTGTGACGTGGAATCCCAGTTGGCATGTCCACATAAGCTGACTAACAGAATTTTGGATGTCCGTAGACGGTAATGACTGCTAGGATAATCGGTCAAAGTTGTGTGAGTGCTAGGAAATTTTTTGAAGAACAGTGACCACTGGGTTATTTGGTCAAAGTTTAGTGATCATTTAAGTAACCAATCCAAATCAACAGCTTTGTTCCAACATAACAGTGACATGGATTTGAATTGAAGTTTTAAATGAACATTGAACGCTTGAATTATCGGGATTATGTCCATGACATTGTTCTGAGATGGAAAATAGGAACCATGAATATCATGTCCAAATAACTCCAACTAGAACCATAATCCAAGTCATAACATGTTCCCAAAAATTAAAAAGGAGCAATATTAGCCACAAATCATTGGTGAGGACATGAAAACTTGTACCCAAATTTTAAAAAGGAACAATATTAGCAACAAATCTGGGTCCTAAGGATAAGGGTAAGGGTAAGGATCCCATAAGGGCAATTACTAATATGAGGACCCTCTAAGTGTCCTTATATAAGGACATTAATCTACACCATTAATTTACTTGATAGAGATCCAATGGTTAATATGAAGTGGGTATTAGGGTACATTGTTTAATTGGTAACGACTTTTTTTAAGTCTCGATTTGGTTCCACTTTTAATTAGATACCCTATTTTCACATTTTACCCATACCTGGTTCCTCATCGTTAGATTAGGATCATCATCCAACGGCTGTAAAGAGTGTCCTCATATAAGGACTCTTAATGGGGTCCTCACAATAGTAGATCCCAAGGATAAGATAGTAATTCAATACTAGATGGCTAGACGGGATAAGGATAAGGGAGACTAACAAGTAATTCAGGTATCGGTTCGGGCTAAGGCTAGAGGCCGGAGGATGAGATAGTAGGGAATTACTGTCTCGCCATTGGTAGAATAGTGTAAGGCATTTGTGTTGGTAGCCCACCCGGGATTGCGCAATCCCCTAGGTAAAAGTACAGAAACATGGGTCCTTGTGAGTTGTGACCATACTGGTGGTCCTTCGCGACCATACATGGAGGCCCTTAATGGCCGGGAATTACATGATGAATGAGTTAGGGGCTGCTAGCACTACTAACAGGTAACTTAATAGAGGTAGCATTTTACCTTGTCACTGGTAATCGTTTCCAGGTTTTGTCTTTATGGCGAGTAATTCAGGTAGCATGACTTGAGCTTGCGGGTTAGATACTCATTGATTAGCACTGACCCTCTCCTTATATTTTTTGTTTCGTGGTTTCTAGATGGGTTTACAGGTATGTGGAGCTGGAGAGTTGGGATTATTTATTGGATTTCCATGTATTCCTAAGCAAGGCATAATGTATTGACATTTGATTGTTATTGACTGTTGTCGGTTTGGCTTTTGTATTGGAGGTTTGAGGTGTATGTAATAGTTCATTTGTCAGTTTATCGTTCTCATGGTTGATTTCATTAAATTGCATTGACTGGTTGAGTCAATGACACCCGTGTTGAGTAATGCATGAGTTGAACCAATCGTTCAGCCAGGCCTTCTGGGTGGGGTGTTACAGCTGGTATTAGAACCTCATTGTATTTTTAATTTACACCACTAGATTTACTTAAAAGTAATTAAAGATTGTGATTGTGTTGTCATGGTGACCTACAAAATAAGTGTTGTCACCATAAAAATTATCATGAAAAGGCGGATGAGGAATGGTTCTTTTAATTAGTTTGAACTTAGATTGTTTGATTGTATTGATTGCCGTTCTTGCATTGCCATGTGTTAGATTATGGTTCGCTGTTGAAGATTTTGGATTCATTTAACCAAAAGCTAGGTTCGAAACATTGGTTTTGATAATAATGTTTATAATTTCATGACAATGCTAATATTCATGGCAATGACTTCAAAATTAGAGTTACATAAATCTGGGTTTATTAGATTTGGGATTAATTTATCCATTAATTGGGTTCGAAAAGTGTGTCTAGAATGTAGTACTAGTATTCTGGGTTTGAATAAACTATACTATAAATGAATGTAAATACTAGTATAACCAACCCAATAACTGTGATAATTAAACTAATATTGGAATTCGGAATGATCTATTTCATATTTCAATGTTTGTTTGGTGTTGTCAATTTAGATACTAGTATTATAAGTAGATTGTCCTCACTTTTCGGAGTGTGTTGTATTTCTTTTTTATTCAATAATAATGTTTATATGTTAGGGCAATGGATCAGCATCCAAGAAAATGCTAGTTTGGAAGTTCCAAACTCATCCTCAACCATTAGATCTAGTTTGACCATTTGACCAATCTAATAGTCCAAATTTGTTAGGGGCATTTAGGACTTTACACAAAGAATTAAATTATTATATTTAATTTAAATATTTTATTATTATTTATTATTTAAATATTTTACTTTTATTACCATTGGCAACCAACTGCCGTCCAATGTTGCCGGTCGCCATCGTCGACCGTCGGCCGCCGACGCCGGCCACCGACGCCGGCCGCCGTCGCGACCGCGGCACCCGGCCGCCGGTCGCGGCCGCCGCCGCCGGTCGCCGGCCGCCGCTGACTTTTCCGGCGACTTTTTCCGGTTATTTTTTTCGGTGACTTTTCCAATCACATTTCTGTCGACTTTTCTCCGGTGACTTTTTCTTGCGACTTTTCCGACGAGGACAAGTTAACTAGTTAACCTGATTTTTACTATTAACTTATTAGCATGATTTTTTTTATTCGTAACTAGTTAACTAGTTAACTTGGATTTTTATAGTTAACTAGTTAGTTAACATGTTTTCCGGTGAGGCTCCGGAGACCGACCAAACTCCGGTGATTTTTCCGGCGAGGACAAGTTAACTAGTTAACATCATGATTTAGATAACGAGTTAACTAGTTATCTAATCGTGTTAACTAGTTAACCAATAATCTAGTGAATCAGTCGAGCTAACTAGGTAACTCGATAAGTTAACTAGTTAACCAATCGAGTTAACGAGTTACCAAGTTGTTAACTAGTTATCTAATCGAGTTAACTAGTTAACATCATGATTTAGATAACGAGTTAACTAGTTAACCAATCGAGTTAACTAGTTATCTATTCGATTTAACTAATTACCAAGTTGTTAACTAGTTAACCAATCGTGTTAACTAGTTAACTTATCGAATTTAGTTATCCAATTGAGTTAACTAGTTATCCACTCGAGTTAACTAATTAACCTGAGTTTTTACTGATACCTAGTTAACTTTTTTTTAGATAACTAGTTAACTATTTATTAAGTTATTAACTAGTTATCTAATCGAGTTATCAAATTGTTAACCAGTTAATCAGTCGAGTTAACTAGTTATCTAATCGAGTTAGCTAGTTAACTAATCGAGTTAACTAGTTACCAAGTTGTTAATTAGTTAACCAATCGAGTTAACTAGTTAACATCATAATTAAGATAGCTAATTAACTAGTTAACATCTTAATAGCTAATTAACATCAAAATTAGTTAATTAGTTATTTTGTTCTACAACTACATTATATAATTCTAAAATTATACCAACAATGTTTCTATGGCAAAAAGCCTAAATTGTCATCATCATAAAATAAGTGACTAAAATTGCAACTTTTTTTGAACGAGTGACTAGAGTTGCAACTTCATTGATTCAATAACGAAATCTGTGATTTTCAGCAGAGAAAACTTCTGTTTTAGCTCCACCGCTGCCGAAGGTTTCATGATGTCGGATCGAAAGGTTTTTGTTTTCCGTACAGGCTTCAATGAATCAGATAAGATGAAGAAGGCCGATGAAAGTTGTTTAATCGTTGATGAAACTGGTGGGTACGTCTTAATCACAGAGATCTCGTCGGTGGCGATGTGGTAGAGCGGCGTGTGGAGGAAATAAGCGGGTTGTTCCTCAAACGCGAAGACGACATCGGAGAAGCTGGAGGAGGAGAAATCGGAGTCGCCGGAGCTTTCCTCGTCGTCCGAGGGATTCGTTCGATCGGCTGCAAGATCTCGCCGGAGATTCCTCAAACGCGAAGACGACGCCGGAATCGGAGGAATCGGAAGGAGTTCCGGCGGCGACTAACAATGGTTCAGGTAGTTAGTCTGCAGCTATTGAAGGCTAATCTGAACCCTTCTATTCCGTCGAGTTACACCGACCCAGGCCCTCCAATCGCCTCCCGGCTCAGGTAAAAATTCAATCAATCCAAACATAAACAAGCTCATCTTATGGGAATCCAAATCCCTCATTCAAACTTTGACTACTTCTTATTCCAATGCCGCCGCCACCGCCACTTCTCCTTTCCACCAATTCAAGGAGACTCCCAGTTCTCAAAACTCCCCTCACTGCCCCTTCGTCAACCCTGACCCCGCCGCCGACATCTTCTCCTTAGATCTCACCGTCCATGTCGTCGTGACTCTCTACAGGAGTTATGGTCATAGATCTGGTCATATGGGCATATGGCCAGGAGACTACACAGTCCAAATCGAGGAAGAACCGGTGGAGGGGGCGACGTGAAGACCGACGACGTGGTTGCTGACAACGTGGAGGGAGGGCGACGTGGTTGCTGGGATAGGGATTAGTATTTTCAAAATACCCAAAATGTCCCTCGGCATATGGGGTTTGGAACGGTCCAAACCAATAAGGATTAGACGCAGATCCGCTCCCTATATGTTAGTGGCATAGACAATCTTCAATAAACTTGCTTCTTGATGTTTTAAGTTACAAGTTTAATATAAATGTATGATGATGACTAATGCACCTACAAAACATGGGCAACTGAAGAAGAAAAGTGAATCAACAACGATACAACCAAAGCTTCCAGGAACAAGGACTGAAGCGGTTAAGAGACATGGATTTTATACTAGAATTTTAAACAAAATAAAAGCCTATATAAACCTCATTAATATACTAGTATTGAAAATTGCTACTGGTTCTTATACTATTGTGCTATCCTGGTCATATTATAATTGCTTTTATGGTTTCATACTAGTATATTCACAATACTAGTACTGGTTGTGCTTCATTTCCTTATCAAATACTAATAAGTTATATATCAATATTACTAGTGTACGGAAAGTGATCTTAATATGATTATGAAATACATAACAATATAAACTGAAAAAAATTACATAACTATGAAAACACGTTGAATGGAAAATCATTATCGTCCATAATTCTAAGGTTGGCAAAAGATTGTGCAGTATTCTCATCGGTGTGCAGAATAATTTTTTTCGATTTGATCGTCTGGAATGAAATTAAGATCAAAATCAATAAAGGATGAAGGATTGTTAGTTTCGTCGATGTCTTCAGGAAGCTCCATGAAAAAAAAAGGGTGGCCGAAAAATTGATGAAGATTCGCCGTATTCCTGACAGTTAATTTTAGCAACCAACTGTAGGGTTTAGTATGAAGAGGATTTTTTTTTTTTTTGATTTGAATGTGTATGTGGTATTATATACGTAAAGGCATCCATCCAATAAGGCTATCCCACCCAAAGCAAGGGGATAACAATCCAGAAATACAACAGCCCAACAAAGGAAGCTGTGTCAAAATGAAACAGAGAAACAAAAAGCCGAAACATAGCCTACGAAAACAGGGTCAAACGGAGCACTAACTCCGAAAGCTGAAAACAAGAGGACACTTAACCATTTTTTTTGGTGAAAGAGGACACTTAACCATTGTCGAAAGGTATGAAGAGGATAAATAAATAGGTTAGTATTAATAATTAATTACATTTAAAAAGGGGATAATTAAGGTAAGGGATAACAGAGAATTGGAGATAATGACAATAAATACCATAAATAATAAACTTATGTCACCTTTTTTTTTTTTTTGACAAAAGACTTATGTCACCTATCAAAAGCTCCTTTTCGATAACTTTGCTTAATAAAGAGGTGTAAATGTGTATTAACCCTTAAGCTTTTCACCAAAATAGTTATTTTTGTTGTGAAAATTTAACTCGGTTAAAATTTGAATTTGAGTTAAATATAGTTTTATAAAAATCATTTTTCTTTTGCCAATAGATAACTCTCATGGGAAATCAATAGATAATCAATGAGTTTTCAGTTCAATCACAGTCAGCCATTTGAACATTGAACTGTTTACTAGTACAAGTCGACCATCCAGTCTGAGTTTTGACAACTAGACATTCTTGTCAACCTAGATCGTGCAAATTCATACCTTATCTTGACAAGAACTGTCACAGATTCCTAACATAGATTAGTACCAAATACCAATCTACACAAAAAGCAGTTCTCAACCGTTACTCCAGGACACTTTAATCATTCTTGCTCAATTCCACATCTCTCTCTACCACAACAAATTTACAAGAGAGCCTCAAAGGTCGAGGCGTACCACACGGTTGGCCATGACAACTCCATCAGCAATAGTCTGACTGAGACTCGTACATTTCACTCGGGCAAGGGGACATTACTTCCTGCTCAAGCAACTGCTGAACTTGGTTCATTGTCGGCCGATCATCAGGGTTTGCATCCGTGCACCTTGCTGCAATCTCTAGCACTGTTTCAACTACTTCCATATCTGCATCCTTGCATCTCTTATCCACTACATCTTCCAGCCGTCTCTCCTTGAGTAGTGTGTTCATCTGTGTTTTTCCATGAATTTGTATTGTTAAGATCCTCAACACTATTGAATCAATAACCCAACTTAATTTGTACAGTTCATGAACTGATTCTCCTTACCCATCCAACAACATTCAGGCCTCTTTTCACGAATGTCGGGTCAGTTGGTCTTTTCCCAGTCACAAGCTCTAGCAAAAGAACTCCAAAGCTATACACATCTGACTTCTCAGTGGCTCTCCCACTCTGTAGATACTCTGATCATAGTAGTCAAGAAAGAAAACAAAGCAACAACCATGGCGAATTAATCAAAACCATGTCATCAAACAACTGCTTATTCCTTAAACATCATGAGCACTACAATATCAATACACATACCTGGTGCCAAATAACCGAATGTTCCAGCAACTACAGTTGTAACATGTGCATCTTCATCAACCAACAGCTTGGCTAGACCGAAATCTGAGACATGAGGTTCCAAATTCTCATCAAGGAGAATGTTGCTGGATTTTATATCCCGATGTACTATCTTTGGAGAACAGTCATGGTGCAGATATGCAATTCCACGAGCAGAACCTAAGGCTATTCTTAAACGAGCACCCCACTTCAACTGCTTATCTTGATCAGGTTGTCCTGTAAGGAAATAACATATGATGTGATTGGAACACTGATGCTAGAAGAAAGATTCATCATTTCTTAAGTTCAAAATATCAACACTATGTTACATATTCACATGTTACACGATATGACATCTTATGTGAACAATCATTTCACCCTCTACCAATTTTAATCAGACATGCAGACCTTTGGTTTAAAGAGATTAAACTGAAATGACAGGTGATGAAGCATGCCCTTACCGTGTAAAAAGTCATCTACACTTCCCATAGCTAGATAGTCATAAATAAGAAGTTTTGATGCTGGAAGCCTGCAGTAACCTCTCAGGTTAACCAAATTTATGTGTTTGATGCTGCCCAGAATCTCCAACTCCCTCTCAAACACTTGATCAGATCCTTCGCGACTTCTGTCAATCCTTTTAACAGCAAATGTTCCACAATCATTCATGACCATACGGTATACAGTACCATATCCACCAGAACCTACCACATCATGCTCATCAAGAGACTCAAGCTTCTCTATGATCTCAAACGAAGTGTATGGTAGATCACCATGGAAAGTAATAAGCTTTGTGCCTGTCAAAACAAACTCCAGCCTTACAGGTTAGTGTAGATTACAAAAAATGACATGCACATACATGAGACATGCTGAAAATCTCACTTGCTTCCTTATGAACTTGCTTCTTGACTTGGGTATATTTCTTAGCAGCTCTTTCTTTCTTGGACAGCATGCATACCCAGAGACAACCGAAGAGCACAATGATTGTCAGACCCATGGCAGATATTAAACCAATTAACAAGCCTTTGATGTAATGAGAAGAGCGTTTTGCTGGAACTGCATAATAAAACCATATCAGCAAAAGAATACTTCAATATTCCATGAGAAAAAAGGGTAGATTGGTGGCTTGCCTGCTGTTTCATCACTAGCAGCATGTGGTAGCACAACAGGGAATCCGAGTGAGGTTCTACATGGCTTTTGCACTTGTCTACCACAAAGATCTAAGTTGCCGAGAAACCTACGAATGAGCAAGCAAATATTTTGGTTGACTTTCCAGGCATGACATTGCTTAAACAGCAAAAAAGTAAAGACTGAATATTGTATGCATATGTTATCGTTCCAACATTATTCATCTCTCGCCATAAGCATGCTAGCTTTCCTAAGATAAGATCAAAACCCAAGTTCTAAGTTGCTCTAATCTTCATCAAACTCTCCGAATTATATGCATACCTACCTAGATACATGAATGATGTATCTATCTACAAGTTCAACTGTTAACTGACAAATCAAACCCTTGAAATTCATTCAAAATTCTTATATCAGTAGCTTAAGTGATGTTAAAACCACTCACGAACTATTCCCAAATGTGCTTAAAGCTCCAAAGTCAGGTATTTCACCAGAGAAGAAGTTGGTGGATAAATTCCTGCAACAACAGTGACCACAAATGACTATGAACGTCCACCAGATTCAAAATTTCAAGTCCCACATGAATGTCAATGTTAAATTTGAACTTACAAGTGACGCAAGTGCGTAAGCCTGCCAATAGATGAAGGTATAGCACCTTTCAGTGAATTGCTCGACAAATCCCTGAAGTTACCATAGCACAACACCAAACCAACTAAGTTAGATAGGACCAACAGTTTCAAATCCAACTGGAACTCGGAGCATAGCAAGTGGGGCATATACTGGTAGAGTAACTACAGCGGCTGACAATTATTAAAAAGAAAGAGCATAGCTATATAGCTCACATTATATTGAGATGGGAAAGATTCCCAATATTAGAAGGGATGCCTCCTTGCAGGTAATTGGCTCGCAAGTACCTAAAGATACATGACACAGAAAAAACTAGTTAGCACTTGAAAGAATGACAAGGAAAACAAAATCCTTTTTAGTTTTAGTTTTGTTTCACTCACAGTGCTCTGAGTTCACTACAATTGGTCAATTCATTTGGAATAACCCCGTGTAAGCTATTCTGGTGAAGTGCCCTGTTTACCCCCATCAACAAAGGAAACAAAGTAGAAATGCATCAGGCTTTTATAAGCTGAGTTATTGAGTTTAGGATTCAAGTAGTAACTTGGAGTGACAAGGAAAAGGACAGTGAACTCACAATCTCTGCAACCTAGTTAGCTTCCCAATGCTGGAAGATATAATCCCTCCAAGTTGCATGTAAGGAAGGTTTCTAAAGCACACAAGCAAAAAAAAGGAACAAGCCACATCAAATGAAAATGCCAAAAAGGGTAGTGTGGCTGAAGCTAGTAAGTGAAGCACAAGAAATGGAGGAGGAATAGAGAAGAGCTTACATAGAGGTAACTCTGTTGTCATTAGGGTGGCAGGAAATACCAGTCCATTGGCAAGGAGATGCATCAGTAGGTTCCCAGTTTGCAAGCCTGTTATTGGTGTCATTTAATGTTCCCTTCAGCTCCAACAATGTAAGACCTAGCAACAAACAAAAACCAGTATAGAGTTCTCAGTTCAGTCAACCTAATAAAAGAAGGAAACTTTTTCAACTCCAGCTTATTTGAGATGGAAAGAAAAAATAGAACCCAAAAAGGGAAAATGAGGTCCAAAAATAGGGGAGATCAGATGAGAAAAAGGAAGTTAATAGTTTGGAGAAAGCAAAGGTCAGGTGTGTGGTTTACCATCTTCAGAGAGAGCAAGAGAGGGAGATATGAGAAGGGTTGCTGCAGAAATGAGAGAAAAGGCCAATCCAAGAACACCCATTTCCATTCTTCTTGTTCCAGAGGAAGAAACTTTCTCTTGTTCTTTCAGTAGAAGCTGCTTCATTCTGCTCCGTGCGTACCAAACACACAACAACAACACTCAAGCTAAAGAAAGGGAAAATGACAGAAAAGAAGGGGTTAAAATTAAAAATAAAAAGAAGGGGTTTTTGCTTTGCTTGAAATGTTATGATGGGTTTTGAATTTAGAGAAGGAGCACAATAGCAAACAATAATAATAAGTACGGTCTCCAAAGCAGGGAGAGAGACAATAAAGAGGGAAAAGTTATGAGTTTTGTTTTAGGAATATATTATTTATTTATTTAAATTGGAAACAAAAGAGAAGCCAGAAGAAGAGGAACAAGAGAGAGGGTTTTGAAAGCTTGTGTGGGAAGTAGTGCTGCTGCTACTGCTAGCCGTTTGTTGCCCAATGACCAAAGTCCCATGCATACGGACTAAAAGCCTGGGAGCATTCAACAGTTCATTGGCCTTTTTTTTTGGGCCATTACTGGTGTCTGGTGGGTACTTGCAAAAGAGAGTTACTTTGTCATTTGTGAGTCTCTTATTACCATATTTGCAGTTTGAAATTTGGGCTTATCATCCATTTTGGTCATTAACATATAGGATTGTAACAGATTGGTCATTAACCTTTAATTTGTGACCTACTTATCATTAATTTATAGTGTTTGTACAATTTGGTAATTCCGTCAACTCTCCGTCCAAAAATTTCGTTAAGTGTTGATATCAGCATGCTAACTCAGTCATTTTTTCCACCTCGCTCCTTACCACGTCACCTAATCAACCATTGACCCAACCCACGCAAACCCAACCTACTAAATGGAAGGCAGGGACGGAATGGAGGACCACACAAAGGAGGTCAGAGAAACCGTTGACGGCTTCCGGCAGGCGAGTTAGGTGAACTGACGGAGAGGATATTTTCGGCATGGAGGCGGTGGTCGGTGAGAGGATATTTTTGGCATGGAGGCGGTGGTCGGCGGGGTGAAGGAAGTAGATGTTTGTGTCTACGCTTTGAAAAGGCAAGGAAGGACTCTCTACGGGTTCGACGGCTGATTTGCTGAATTTGTTTGTGGATGTTAGGGTTAGTGTTTGTTTGTTGTCGATGTTAATTTAGGGTTTGTAGAGCGGATCTTTGCTTGAAATCTAATATATCTTATCCAATATATCTTATCTAATATATCTTATTCAATCCAAGAAATCTTCATGGTATGTGGAAAGAGATGAGGTTGCAGAGAGGATGAGAGGACGAGATTGATCCATAGTTGGGGCCCAATAGCTGTATTAACCCTTCCCCTTTCTTTGCTGGTTATTTATTATTTATCTTCATCAGTCAGTCAGAGAGGATAAGAACAAACCCATGGGAGTTCGTCGGAGAAGCAGGAACAGCAATGGCAGCAGCCAATTTGAAACCCTTTTACCGCCTACCGGATTTGGCGCCCAATAGCTGTATTAACCCTTCCCCTGCTTCTTCTTCCCTCTATGGCACTGTTAAAGCTTTGCAGTCTAGGCGTTGCTGTAACAACAGTACGAGCCGCCATTCCTCAGAAACTCACCAAGCTGAGAGCGTTTCCACCCTTCTTAAGGTACTCTGCTTCATCTCTGTCTCTCTTTCACGATTTGATTTCTCTTGAAATTGTGTACAGTAGCGTCAAATACGTTATTCCTTGTAATTTGTACAGTCACAGATGAGAAACTCGAGGAGGAATGAGTCGGCGAGATACTCGCCGTTGCAGTCGAGCTCTCGACTCGAGAGAGAAGAGCAGCGGCGGAGGAACGGAACCCCTACTACTGTCACTGTGTAGAGTTGGGCTTAATTGGGCTCAGCCCATTGATTCAATTTGATTATGATTTGCGGTTTGCGGTTTGAACCGTTAAATCACGGTTACGACTCAACCGAACCGCAGACTACAAGTATGAAAATAAAACCGCACCGCGTATTATTCGTAATGCGGTTCGGTGCGGTGCGGATAAAAAAATTGCGGTGCGTGCGGTGCGGTGCGAGGCGGATGAGTGCCCACCCCTAAATGTAGGTCTCTGTTTTGTTTGATTGATATTATGTAATTCTTATAGCTTGATTAATGCAATGAATATAAGCTTCTTCTTCCCCTTTCGAAAAAAAAAGCTTCTTCTTTCCCATCTGTTGTTCAAACTTTGTATTACAATTTTTGTATAAATCGGATTGATAAGGGGGAATGGCTTTGTAAAAAAAAAATAGTGGGAATGACTGTTTTATTGGGTTGATTACCTAAACCATCACTGAACTATGGCCAAATAACCTGCTAGTCATCGATGTTAGAAAAATTACCTAGTCATTACCTAACTTTGGAAGATTAACCCATCAGTCATTGCCGTCAACGGACATCCAAAAGTCCGTTAGTTGGCTGACGTGGACATGCCACATGGTTTGCCATGTCACTCACTTTGCTAAGTGGCAGATTTTCGCCCTATCATCATTACCCATATAACCAATTCGGTTACCCAATCGATTCTGAAACTCAACACAATCCTCCTCTTTCTTCTCCCTCCTCCCTCCACCCTCCACCTCCTCCACTCAAACCCATCACCACCACACCCAAACGCCGCCACCCACCTCCGCCGCCCCTCGTTTCCGTTTGTGTACCAGCAACATCAGAAGCCAAAATCCTCTGTTTATCTAGGTTGCTGGGTTCATTCATCATCAATCTTTTTCACCACATCCAGATCCAAATCCCAATCCCTAACTCCTCCTCTTAATACCTTGTCCATTCCCCTACTTAATACCTTTTTCACCAGATCCAGATCCAAGACCCCGACCTCAATCCCAAGCTCTCCTTCGATTTCAAGTCTTACATGCTCCAGAAGGCCAATTCCGTCGACCAGGCTCTCGACTCCGCTGTCCCTCTCTACTCCCTCCTCGCCGGCGGCAAATGGGTTCGTCCCTTGCTCTGCCTTGCTGCTTGTAGCACCCACTGGATTGTACCTGTAGAGAGTGAGAGAACTTGTGGTGAAGGTGTGGTTGTGGTGAGTCGGGGTCAGAGAGAGTGAGAGAAGCCGAAGGTTGAAGATGGGATGGAGGTCGGTGGGGTCAGTCCGAAGAAGGAAGAATGGGCGCACTACAAAAAATCATCTTTTTTGCCACTGCAAATCGCTACGGCGCATCATGCTGTAGCTAATAAGTCAATATTTGCCACGGCATTTCTGTCGCAGTAGCAAAAGAAATTACATTTGCTACTGGGTAATTTTGCTGTAGCAAATATTACATCAATTTGCCATGGCGTTCGTTTGCCGTAGCAAAATGGCATAATTTGGCTACTGTTAATCTATTTCTGCGAGTGGATTAAAAATTTAAAATTATTACCGATATAATAGATAATCTTATGTTTTTTTAGAAAGTAAAAATAAATGAGAAAATCGTTTTGGAAGAAAAAATAAACTACTCAGATTATTGTTACATAAAATAAACTTATTTTATCAAAAGTCCTACTTACATTTCATTTCCCGCGGTTTCATCCTCTTTTTTTCCTCCCGCCGTCGTTATCTCAACATCACCGCCCACTCGCTCCGGTCGACATTTACGGTGAAGAAGTTCGATCTATTGGAAATATTGTTGTTCTCTCAACAGGTATTATCATCTCGATTCTAGGTTTGCTCGATTCTAGGGTTTGCTCGATTCTAGGGTTTGCTCGATTGTTGTTGTCGCTCATATGCATGAGCTCTTGCATCTGTATTTGCAGCTCCGACACCATCTGCATCTCTACCGCCTTCCTCGCTTGGTTGTTTCCGACTCCTCTTTCCTCGCTTCTTCAGCTTCTCCTCTCTTCCTCGTTTGCCATGAGATTTGGCTCGCTTCCTTGCTAGTTATTTCTCAGTCAGGTCTGTCAAATTCACTCTGTCTCATTCTCTTTTCTTTCTACCTGATTCATCCTCCTACTTTGTTGTGGCATTACGATTTTGGCTCTTTAATTTTTTGCAATATTTGACTTCATTTCCTTTCATGCTTTGTTATGCTTTGTTCCTGCTTAACCTCGATAGCAACTTAGGAAAGAAGAAAAACCTAGATTTCTAAAATAATAATTAGATAGAACCTAGATAACTTTGCCTTCTGCACCTAACTGATATTGCAGCATACTCCTACCCCTACAGGTTTCTACTCACAGGAAATACTAAGATGTCAACTTAAAGTCCTTAAACAACAACCCAATCATGAATATGAATGAACTAGGGATGAAACTAAGATGTCAATCCAACATTGTTGGAGTTTCTTCTTGAGCTTAGTATTCCAGTAGTAATAGCAAGTGAGCTGCTATTACTGATCATCTGAAAGATGAGATGAAGGGTAATCATTAAGCTTCTTCTTTTTAAATCAACAATTTAGGATCTCAAATTAACAAGGCATGTTTGGTCTTAAATAGTTAAGCCATCTCAGCCTGCACCTCTTTCCACATCTCCTTAGACCTGCTCACAAAAATACAAAAAAATTGATTGATCAGACTTGAGAAAAGAAACCTTACAAAACATAACCATTAATGAAATCGAATTAAATGAAAGACTTCTGAGGGAGAGAAATCCAGTTTCCACCAGTGCCATTTTGGTGGATGTAGTCCTTGAGCTTAGCATCTTCATCAGGAGACCATGGCCCTTTCTTCACATTGGTACTCTTCCCATTTCTTTGTTTCTTTCTTTCAAACTCTGTTTTTTTTTTGGTGGGAACAAAATCAAAGATATACAGTTATGATACATGTTCCGTAAATCAAGAAAGGATAGAAACACTGCTATACTTCATGATTTGGGAAGGCGGTAGAGAGGACATTAATTGCTTCATCGTCCCATTTTTTGTTACCAAATTGTGGTACAATTATCCCTCCATTGGCGAAATAGAAGTTCACATAAGAAGCTGCAAGTCGTGTACCTGAAACTTTAAAGTTACCATGACCATCCTGTTCATAAGGTACAAAACATGATAAGTTAGATTATACAAGCTTCCAATCATTTTAACAATCCCGTATTTCTAGAGGAGAATGAAGTGTTAAACCCGTATTTCTAGACTTCTTTCATCTTACTTGAGCAATCCCATTTCCTTCTTCATCTGTCATGTAAAGAGGTCCTGGTACATGAAGCTTGATAATCTCTAGCTTCCTTTCATTACCATCAGTTGCAAATGATTTGTTGAAGAAATTAATTGAGGAAGTCACGAGATTTGGTGAAAGGCTGGAAACTCTTGAAGTCCGAGTAAACTCTATCGAAAACAGAGATAGAAATCTAAATGGACAGGTACCTTGGATTTGAGAGTCTTTTGTACTATTTTCTTTGTTGGGATAGCTTAGTAACTTTTTCTGTCTATCAGAACTTGGAAGGAAGTAGTGGTTATGAAGTAGACCGAAGATCGTCAGTTGGAGATGATGCACACTCTTCTCCTTCACAAGAAGACATGGAAGATGATATTGAGTGATTCTAAGGTAACCTCTATGCTTATAGCAATTAGCTAGTGAAGAAAGGGATATAGAGGACAATATATATGCTTTCTGTGTGATGTGCAGTATTTATAAGAACAGTTTTAAATATAACTGTTGAAATGCTTCTTCTTCTTCTTCTTCTTAAGCCTTAATGTAGTAATAACTGTCCTTCATATTTCCAGCTTGCCTTCTGCCTTTTGCTTGCCTTCTAATTTCCAGCTTACTGTAATTTCTCTTTGGATTCTTTGCACTTTCACCTCATTTCCAGATTGTCTGCTCTGATATATTCTTTACAAGAAAGCTCACAACTGTTCTTGTAGACCTGTATTATTCAGTAGGTGGTTCACTCTTTCTGCAAAGGTCTTAATCTTGTGTTAGTCTCTTTGTGGTTTGATTTCAATTACCACAATGTCAATCCAAAGGCAGTAAAAGCCAATCCAGTTGCTTCTGTTAGCTGTCACTTGTCATCATCAGGATAAATATGCAGTGTATAGTTAGTTGTATGGTGTATGTTTGATAGATATGCAATGTATAATTTCTTTGTGTGTTTTTTTTGTAGGCAAATGGGTGTCCACTGTATTTTGAATCTCCATCAAATGTTGTAGCGAACAAAGTACCTACTTATTTTCAAGGGTCAACTTTTGATATTGGTGGGGAGTGAACAAAGTTTACTTATGTTTTTGTTAGGTATTGACTATTGGTGGGGAGCGAACAAAGTGCTACTTATGTTTTTGTTGATTCGATATTTCCAAAGAACGTGGATTTCTTGTTTGAAGTTGAATTATATACATTGGCCATATATATATATATAAGTATATATATAACCATTACTATTCTTCAGTTTATATTCATTATATATATAATCATTACCATATATATATTCAATGAAACTATATATACCACTGGCTGAATTATAGCCAAAATGAATACCACAAAATTTTGCTACGGCAGCCAAGCAGTAGCTAAATGATGTGTCATGGAACTATGCTACTGCAAACATTTGCAGTAGCAAAAAATATTACATTGGCTACGGCAAACATATGCAGTAGCTAAAAGACATTGCGTCGGCAGCCAAGCCGTAGCCAAAGTATTTGCCACGCCACTATTGTCTACGGCTGCCCTGCCGTAGCAAAAGGGGTGGCAAATACTATTGGCTACGGCAGATATGCTATTGGCTACGGCAATCTAGCCGTGGCAAAAAGATGATTTTTTTGTAGTGGCGGTGGTCAGACGGGAGATGGAGTTCGGCGGCGATGGAGCTGTGGCGGCGGCGATGGAGTTGTGGCGGCGGCGTGGTGATGGGTCTGGTGTCCGGATGGAGTTTCGGAGTGGGTTGAAGACAACCCTAAACCAAAAAAATACCCCATCTGGTTTGGTTAATTAGGTCGGGTGGGTAATTGGGTCAAGTGCTTGGATTAATTTTGGGTAGATAGAATCTGAGGTGGCAACTTTAAATGACGTGGCAATTGACTTGTCATCGCCACGTAAGCAAACTAACAGAATTTTGGATGTCCGTTGACGGCAGTGACTGATGGGTTAAACTTCCAAAGTTAGGTAATGACTGGGTAATTTTTCAAACATCGGTCACTGGCGGGTTATTCGGCCATAGTTCGTGATGATTTGGGTAATCAACCCATGTTTTATTGCATATAGAAGCAGACCTCAATGATTTGGTCAAGGCTTGCTCAAGTGTAGATGTTATTCTAGGTGTTTTGGGATGGTCTACTGGCTGCGGCTGAAAACAGCAGATGGGGAAGAAAGATGGGAAGAAGAAGACCAGGTAGATTGGAAAAAAGAAGGTTGGTTTAGATTGGGTTAGTGAGTTTTGAGTTTGGTTGATTAGGTGATGTGGCGAAGAGTGAGGTGGAAAAAATAGCTGAGTTGGCATGCTGATATCAACACTTAATGAAATTTTTGGATGGCAAGTTAACGAAATTACCAAATTGTACAAACACTATAGGTTGATGACAAATAGGTTACACATTAAAGTTTAATGACCAACTTGTTACAACCTCTATACTTTAATGACCGAAATGGATAATAAGCCTTGAAATTAGTCTCTGTAACTTTTCTCTCCTTGAAAAAAAAAATTCAGTGTTGTTGAATTTCTACAGTTATTTATTTTATTTTATTTTTTACTTAGATAGCTCCGTGAGGAGAATCAAGGTAGTAAGCAGTAAATTAACTACAATCTACCCAGGGAGTGAGGACTACCGGCAACACCCCTGGGAGATATCTAAGAGCCAAACGTGCCACAGAATGGGCGGCCCTATTTGCTGAACGGCGGACCATAAGCAGCTTGAAGCTTGGACTGGAGCCCATCAGACGAAGGATCTCCTGAACGATAATCCCCCCAGTGGATCTTAATCCTTCGTGATCACTAACAGCCTTTGAAACCATCTCTGCATCACCTTCAAAATCAACCTGAAAAGACCAGAGAAGACACACCAAGCCACCGCATCTCTACATGCTAAAAGTTCAAGAATAAAAGGATCTAATATACCTGGGTAAGGAGTTCCTACAGCATGAAGAACCATACCATCAGGAGACCGGAGAACCCACCCTGTGGCTCCACCATAGGGAGAGTAGACTGCACCATCAACGTTAACCTTTAGGCGGTTTTGCAGCGGGGGGAACCATCGGGGGTGCAGAGGAAATAAGGGGGGCGGCGAGAGAGAGGGCTGAGAGGGTGGAGGCTGACAGAAGAGGGGTAATTCAGATAAATGCGAGGCAAATTGCCCGTACATGGATTCAATACGAAATTGAGCATGATTAAAGACGACGTGATTTCTGCTCTTTCAGACCCTCCACCAAGCTAGAACCCAAACATGTGCTAGGTTAAGTTGACGCTGGAATATGGACCTCCAGTAAATTGCAAAGTGAGTATTGAGGAATGTTGGAGGCGTCAAATGGGCCATCCTATAGAAAGCTAAGGACACTGGGCATTCAAACAACATATGCTCAATTGTTTCTTCTGCTGAGTGACAGACGGGACAGGTTAAGTTCACCTCAATACCTCTAGAGGCCAAACATTCCAAAGTTGGTAAAATCCTATGAAGTAAACGCCAAAGAAAAAATTGGAGTTTTGGTTGGACAGGCACTTCCCATGATGATAACCACAAGGCATCATCTTGTGTGTCAACATAGTGTTTACGTGGCTTCCTTGGTTTTTTCAGTCGATAAGTCAAATCATAACCCGAAGAGGTGGAATAATGCCCCGTCCCGGAGTAGTGCCAAACTATGGAATCTGGGTAGGGCGACAAGGGCAGAGGCAACCCAAGTATACTTTTAACCGAAGATTCAGAAAAATGTAATTGCAATAGTGGGAGATTCCATCGCCCTGAAGAGATGAAGCCAGCAACAGAGGGAGGACCCGTGTAAGAGCCTTCAACTCGTTGAATGGCTGGTTGTGGATGTGTCCCCGGGACCCAATTCACCTATAAGGGGTGTAAGAGATAGCCAGAACCGACCTGCCAACGTAGACCTTGTTTTAGTAAATGAAGACCATGGAGTAGTCCTTGAAAGCCAGGGGAGGGTCGAGAACCTTCACGTGCTTGTAGGATGGTTTGTCCTTCAAAATATTTAGCACGTAGTACACGTGAAATTAGTAGCTCGGGCTCATGAAGGATTCTCCAACACCGTTTGGCTAACAGAGCTTGATTGAACAGAATAAAATTTTTGAAATCAAGTCCTCCCAGATGCTTGGGTAATGATAGACGAGACCAAGAAATCCAGTGTTGTTTCTTACTGGTGCCAACTTACCCCCACCAAAATTTGGCCATAAGACCATTCAAACGAATACAGGTTTGGTCAGGTAACCGATAGCAAGACATTGCATAAACAGGGAGTCCCGAGATTACCGATTTTAGTAAAGTGTGAATACCTGAAGGCGACAAGCATTGTCATTTCCAACTACTCAGGCGTAAAGTTACCTGATCCTCCAAAAATTGGAATGTCTCTTGCTTTGATCTAAGGACAATGCAGGGAAGACCAAGATATCGCTGGCGTGGGTCAAATAGCGTGACCCCCAGCATTGTTAGATACTCTGTTTGCTTATTTGCAGGGGTATTATGGTTAAAGCAGGCTGCTGATTTAGTAAAATTAACTCTCTGGCCACTCATATTCTCATAGTTTTGAAGAAGTCTTTTCAGAACCTGAATTAAGGAGCGGGTCACTTTCAAGAAAAGAATTGTGTCATCAACAAACATTAGGTGTGAAATCTTTGGACAACGACTATTTAATCCAATACCACATAGTGAGTTTGTGAGAATTGCCTGTTGAATGAGCAAGGATAGCCCTTCTGAGCATAAGGCAAAGAGCAATGGCGAGAGAGGATCTCCTTGACGCACCCCTCTAGTGGGCGAGAAGAAACCATAAGGGGTGCCGTTTACTAGTACTTTCATAGTGGCTGAAGAAAGACAAGCATGGAGGAGACAGATGAAGCGTGGTGCGAAACCTAGTGCCCCTAAGAGTGGTAGAAGAAAGGTCCATTCGACACGGTCATAAGCTTTTTCCATATCAATTTTAAAAGCCATGTAGTGTTGGCTGCCCGAGTGGCATTTGAAATGATGAAGTAATTCATGTGCTAGCAGAATGATATCCGTGATGGATCTAGCTTTTATAAATCCATTTTGGCACGAATTTATGATGTGCGGCAAAATCTTGGAAAATCGACTTGTGATGATTTTAGATATTATCTTATAAATGACTGTACAAAGGCCAATTGGACGTAAGTCCTTCATTGAACGTGGATCAGAAGTTTTGGGTATTGAAGTTAACCAAGTATGATTTAGGGCTGGAAGAATACGATTGGATCGGAAGAAATCCTTGATAGCTCGGGAGACATCAGACTGAATTATATCCCAATATTTTTGAAAAAATAAGCCAGTGAAGCCATCCGGGCCAGGTGCTTTGGTAGGGCTTATGGCAAAGACAGCCGAGCGAATTTCGGAATCTGGTACATCTTTTAGTAGTATTGAGTTCATAGCTGTCGTGATTGATGGAGTTATATGTAAGGTCTTAAGTCAACCATATTTGAGCTAATTTCTGACGTAAATAGAGTTTTGTAAAAATCAACAGCTATACTACCTTTTTCTGTTTCTGTGAGGGCCAAGGAACCATCAGGTCGTTCAAGACAATCTATACGTTTACGTTTCTGCCCAGCTCGTACAGAGCGGTGAAAAAACTTAGTGTTTTTATCGCCCAGAAGAAGCCAGTTAGAGCGGTGTTTTTGCTTCCAATATTTTTCCTCTTGAGCCTTAGCACGTGCTCTATCACCTTCCAAGCGACGGTCCTCAGTCCAATCCACTTGTCGTTGGGCTAAGGCAGAACGTAGGGCAAGATTTAAGTCTTGTAGCCATCTGCAGAATTTGAAGTACCCGCACATGACCATTCAATAAGTGTGGCGCATCTTCTGAGTTGTACATGAGTCGGAACTGAGCCGTGGCCTCGAAGTGATGAAAGTAGGCCAAAAATGTGAATAAGTGAGTTAACTCAGGAAATTGTCGACCACCGACAATCAAACCGAAAGAGCTTTTTTGAAGTCGCGAACAACTAGTTCTAGAGGATCGGGAATGGTCCGACTCCATTGGCAAGAGATGAGTTACATTACATTTGGCCATTGATGCCAATCATACAGAAGTAAACGATCCAACCGCATCAATGCGACTCACTATTTCTCAGTTAATTTTGATATCCTACTTCCTCGTTTGTTTTTAAAAAATTTATCTTCCATGATATTTATAGTATATGCTCAACCATCTGGAGTGTGCCAAGAAAAGTACGAGGTTTCACCCGGTCCAAAGGTGTCCTAATCCGAGGTTCGTAGCTCCCGAGATGATCGCTTGAAGTTGGGGTCCAGAAACTGTTGTAGAGCACGCTAAGGAACCCACCTCGGCCGCACTACATTATTACGCGTTTGAGGCCGAACAGTTTGGTCCAAAAATGGAGTTAGAGAGGGCTTACGCCACGACCACCCCCAACGCGATCATCTGTGAAATCCGTAAGACCATGAGGAAGATCAGCACCTGTACGCCATTTGTTACAAAACGCATGTTTAAAACTCGCATGAGAAAGCCAGGCAGCAACAAAACGAAAGGGTTTAGAATTGGGTGAAAACACCTGGACATGGGGGCAAAGCAAAATGGGACGGTGATCAGATTTGATCTTGGTTAGGTGAACAACAGAGGAATCCGAACAGCTCTAGATCCATGCTGAGTTCACCAGAGCCCTATCCAATCGAACCTGCAAGTTGTTTCTCGCCCAAGTGAACTTTGGTCCTAAGAACGGAATGTCAAGCAACTCGCAAATGTCGATCATATCAATGAAGATATATTCCTCGCCTAATTAAACGGAGACCCTCCACACCTATCCTCTGATGACATAATAGAATTAAAGTCACTGATGACCACCCAAGGGTCAGTCATACCCACTATCTGATTTTTTAGTGCATTCCAAAGGAGAACTCGAGAGATCGAAAGCGGGCTGGCATACACAGTTGAAATGAAGAAGTGTGTGCCATCACCATTCGTCCCCTTAGCATGAATAAACTGAGAATCAAAATCAGTAATATCAATAGAAATCACCATCGGGCCACAACATAACCAAACACCACCCCAAAAGCCAATAGCTTCAGCTCTAAAAAAGGAGGCGAAACCCATTTTCCGGATCACTTCCTCAGCCAGACGCTGGCTGATTTTGAGAAACGATTAGGACGGTTGTAAAACTTAAAAGAGGAAATAAACGATTTGTGGCCAACACCATGACAATTCCACGCAAAGATATTTGAGGACGACATAAAAACAAGGTAAAGGAAGACTCCCTGAATAAGAGGTTTTCCATGGAGTTGGGCAGCTCCCTGGGGTCTGAGACACCGCCAAGCAAGTTCGCATAAACTTCCATATCTATTGTCAAAGAAGTCAATTCATAACTCTAAACCTCCTTTGTTACAAAAAACTCTAAACCTCCACTCTCTCGACGAAACCCTCACCCTCAATCTATCTCGTCTTCTCTCCCTCGCCATCATTTGTCGCGCTGAATCAAAACCACCATCATCTTCATCTCCTGATCCCTCCTCAGCCATCGACGTCGTTGAGAGTTAACTGCGACGGCGCATGTAGGGGATGAAAGATGGGGGCGCCTGATCTGATGATGATTTCTTTGGCTTATATAAAGGCAGAATTCATGGAGGAAGTGCTGGAGAAGAGCCAATCCATTACCGATAGCATGGTCTCCATTCTCGGATCATTCAACCACCGCCTCTCCGCACTAGAAACCACCATGCGTCCTACTCAGGTTTTGAGTTGTGGTGATAGACGATAGATAAATCTCTCTGTTTCGAGCTTAATTTTTTATTGTGTATGTTTACCTGTGTAGATAAGAACGTATTTCGTCAGGAGAGCTTACGAGAACATCGATGATATGATGAGGTTATCCTAAGTCAATTCGATCATATTCGGAAGGTTTTCTTTCTCTACATTTCCTATTTTTTCTTGTCTGAATGTTGTTCGATGAAATGTTTCAATGGCTTACTGTAGGAAGTGTTGTCGATTTGTTCCCCGTTGTCGATTCCTTTTGTTTTCGTTCTTGGCTCTGGACTATTAAGTTGAGCAACTTCCATCTCTGGATCTCTGTCTCTTTCCGTCCAGATCCATCTCATTCCATGTATAGCTTCATCTATCTCTATCTCCTTTCTCGTTGTAGATGGAGTTTGAATGTTAGGAAGTTGTTGACCATTTGCTGGAAGGTGGTGAGAGAATGAGCTTCCTTTGGATTTTTATGAAATTCCTTGGTTGAACCGGTAGATTTGAGTTAACGTGAGAATTAGGTTTTTTTTCAAGCCTTTCTAAGTGCCTCCTTTGGTTCTTGTGTTATAATCCGTTCATCCTGATATGTTTAGGCTCTTTTTTACAATTGTTTGAATGGTAAGTATAAGAAGAAAGAGGTTTCATGAAATGTTTGTTTGAATTCTACTAATTTTTCGTTCAAATTTCAATGTTGTTCCAGATGGTTTGTGATCGAATTGCTTGTTATGACCATTGTTATGTTGTGATTCTTTCATATCATGATGTGCTAAATTGGTTCAAGTCTGAACTGTGCAAAAGCTGTCAATTTTGCTCCTGTTGACTGGCTACCTCATGGTGGGTTCGGGGCCAAGTTATATCAGATGTATCATAAACCTATTGTTTTATCTCATGAGGAGCTTCTTTGTGTTGTAGCCAAGGTCATTAGTTTTTCTTATCTATTGACTATGCTCTTTGTTTGGCATTAGAATATTTCAGCAGCAGTTTCATACTTTAAGGCTTTGTGGTAAACCATGAGAACAATAATTTGGAACCTCCTTACTTTGTTGAAACCAAGAAACTATGATTTACCTAGAATTGAGGTTTTCCATGTGTTCAGCAAACACAGGAAAAATTGAATCAGCTCAGGAAAAAAAGTAAACAACACATCCACTGAAAATCTTTTGCCAATCCTATTTGTCTAGCAAATGGAAAACTCATTTAAGGCCTCTTAAACCCTTCACCAGCAAGCCTCTTATCTAGCATCTTTCTGAAATATTTTCCTTCTTTGCATGTTTGTGGTCACATTGGTATACATGGCTTCTACTGCTTTCTCTGCAGATTGTGTTATTGTTAGAGTTCAACATTCATTGAAGTGAGGAACATACTTATGTTTTTTTATGTGTTTTTTAACAGTGTGATTACAATAGAAAAGCCTCACCCCACTTGATGAAAGAGTTTCTTCGGGTGTACGACAAAGAAAAAAACATTTGGAGAGAAACTATGGAGGAGTGGCATAGTCCGAACTTCTTGCATGCATACTCGGAAAACCATTTTGGTTGATTTCAGGATTCAACCTGTCTCATCTACAACTGCAAGCAGTATCTATACCTTTTTGCTCTGTCGTCGTTGTAGTCGTTCTGCTTTTGTTTGTCTTGAGGTAAATGGATTTGAAAGGGTAGTTGTCACTAGTAAGTTTATTGTGAACTTTTTGGACTATGAGCTCGTATTTGTCTCATTGTCTTTGATGACTGATGAGGAACTCTCTGTCTTGATTAGTTACATGTGCTCGAGTTAGTTTGTTTAGCTTATGTTGGAATTGAAGATAATATTGAAACATCAACATTATGTTTTCTCTCCAGTATGCTAACCACTGGGTGCCAGAAAGAACTTTAATCAAGTTTACAACGTTGTTGCTCCTAGATGCACTGTTTCCTGGAACTTGGGTGAGTGTACTAAAGGTATCTCAGTAGTTTTGTTAGCTTATTAATGCACCTTCTTGTAATGTTATCTAGTGTTTTATTTTATAGGATTGTTGTTAATTGGAACTGTGGTTCTCAACCACAAGTGCCCTAATATGTCTAATTGCTTTAAGGTTTCTAGAAGCTTTGGTTGTCCGAGATGAGTTGTACTTGATGAGAGACTAAAAAGCTCTGAATGTTTTGCCGCATCATTAATTGGTAGATTCTGCATCAGAATTTTAAGTTTCATGATCTGATAAAAAATCTCCTATCAACTCAATTTATCGTCGTACTCTTGCAGAGTTGCATACTTTGCTGCTATGAAATGGTCAAAAGGGATAAATGATTGTATTTACCAAATTCAGAACTGGACCAGTTACAAACATAATGATTTGGAGAGAGTTCATATGGAACATATCAATGAGCTGTTGACCCTTGATCATGTGACGAGCCTAGGCGTCACAAATTGCAGGTTGTCCTCGTTCCTAAGCACCTTTGTTATTCTCTTTTAAGCTAGTTGATGCAAGATGTCCTAGGTTGATTTTTTGCAGGAGCATGCAAATGAAGCTCCAATTTATGTAAAAGAAAGCGAGGAGTTGTCTCTGAAATTTGAAAGTTTTGTATGCTTTGTAATGCAGTAGTTGGGACACTCCAGAGAATCTGCGGTTTGTAGAAGGAACTCAAATTGACATTGCGGATTATTTTATAGTTAAACTATTTTCATTATATCAATCAATATTTTTGGTGAATTTATATGATCAATTATTTTAAAAATAGAAAAAATTAGCGATGTAGAGTATTATTAAGCATTGAGCAACCTAAAATCGATAATACAACTATTATTTACCATGACAGATTGTGATGTAGCCAGGATGGAAAGAAGCTACAACAGGTAGTTGCAGTAACTATAAAACCAATGCCACGACACCAATTGTCATAGCTATAGTATTTGCGACACTACTATTCTCCACAGCAGCGCTGCCGTGGCAAATGGTATCGCAAATACAATTAGCTACAGCAAACATGCTTTTAACTACTGCATTGTACCGTAGCTAAAATGATTTTTTTTTGTAGTGGTGGGGATGGGTACCCAAATATAAACAATTATCATAAGTGGACCTATTTCATTTGAGTATGTAATTTGCACTTAATTAATTTTCAAAATATTCTAAAATTAATCATGATACTCAATTTAAATATTATGTGTATTTTGGTACTATCTAAACAATTATCTAGCTATGTTTATATTTTCTACTGTAGAATATTTAAGTTCTCAGTTTGTCACATGTTAATTATTTTGATCTATTAAGGTTAATCCTTCAGTTCAAAATTTTAGTTGGTTTATAATTTTCTAAACATAATTTTAAATTTATCATTATAGAACAAGATCATTCCTCGTTTTCTAATTATACTATATAAACAATGTAAATATCACAGATCGCCCAACGGGCCGAAATAATACTAGTGATTAAGAAGGTGGGTTTTCCACTTTTTAAACTCAACTCACATAACGGTTAAGTGAGAAGAAAAAGAGAAAATTTGTGATTTGTTAATTAGCTAGAATTAAGGGGAGAAAGAATATTAGAGGTGATCACTATGGTGCGAAAGAATTTTAGAGGTGAAATCCTACCATTAGGACACCCCAAAGTGTCCTCATATGAGGACACCTTTTAGAGCCGTATGATTTAATCTTAAAGATCAGAAGGTCTATATTAATTGGATATAAGGGTAATTTTAATATTTTATTTATTGCAGATTTTTAATTATTGTTTATTAATTTTCGGATTTGCAGTTATACTGCTGATTTTTATTCCTTTTTCTGCTCCTTTTTTTGCTTCATTTAATTTATGGTTAAATTAATTATCTTTTTTAATTACTTCTTCATCTTCTTCTCTATGCTCGCCGGTTTTTGTTGTGTATATCCGGTGGTTTTTATTTTAGATTAGTTTCTAACACTTTTTGTGGAAATTGTTTCAAAACAGTTCTTCTTTTATCATTTCGGAACAGTTCCTATTTTATTGTTCCGGAACAGTGATCAATTTCAAAAGTAATGGAACGTTCTAAAAATCGATTTTGTTCCTTATTACCAAATCGGAACACAAAAAATCATAAAACCTTGAATCAAACTGAAAATGGAACAATAATATCGAATACATGTTCCATAATTAACTATATGGAACACTACAAATAACCAATGACCAGAAACTAAGAAGCAAAGATGTAGATGGCTAGTTCTAGTTGGTCGGATCTAGATGGCCGGATCTCCGAACGGATTAAAGGATCTCCGAACGGATTAAAGGATGCCTAGATCTATAAACCGAATAAAGTAGAGTTGGCGAGGGTTTGAGGCGGCAGAGATGTAGATGGCTGGCGGCAGATCTGGTGTGGTGTGTGGCTGGCGGCGGCGGCAAGGACGTCGGCAGATCTAATGATGTCGAGGCTGGCGGCAGATTTGGTGTGGGGCTGGCGGCGAGGCTGGCAGAAGATCTAATGATGGTGAGACTGGCGGCAGATCTGGTGTGGGGCTGGCGGCGACGTTGAGGATGGCGGCGGCGGCAAGTTGGCGGCAGATCTAATGATGGCGAGGCTGGCGGCAGATCTGGTGTGGGGCTGGCGGTGGCGGTGAGGCTGGTGGCGGCGGGGCGAGAGCACGGTGGCGGGACGAGAGCACGGCGGTGGGAGCTTTTGAAGGGAGAGATGTAATATAGAATTAGGGTTTGTAAAACCCTAATATGATTTAGTATATATAGGGGTTTCGAATTACTATTTTGTCCAGATTAATTTAAGCCATTAGATCTACCTTCTAATCCTACGATTCTAAGGAGTGTCCTAATATGAGGACACTAAAGGGTGTCCTAATGGTAGTAGATCCCGATCACTAGGTGCTCTTGAATAGTAATCATTAATCAAATCCTCTTTCTCAAAAAAATCGCAATTTGACTTATTGTCAAAGGTAAAAGCTTTTCACCAATGGTACTGGTTGAAAAGAGAGGCCAAAATCAGTGGATCAATATCAAAAACCAGTTGTATAGATCGATTTAGTACTTGCTCAGGCTAATGAAGATAATTAATTTTTGGACACATGAGATTAAAGTAGTATATTTAACAAAAATTTAGTTGAAGTTGAAAATAGTTCGTGGCTGCGGATCCGGCTCCAACCATTTCAAGGTTGGACCGGTTCCAACCAAAAACCAGAGGGGTAATTTCGGTATTTTAGAAAAAGTATAAAAACCCTAATTTAGCCGCCAACTGCCCTCCTCCTTCCGTTGCCGTCCCCGATCCTCCTTCCATTGCCGTCTCCGATTGCGGGGGAATCTCCAGGTGAGTACTGAAGCAAGAGAGCCGGTGGCCACTTCCCTCTCTTGCTAAATGGCACACCGGACCTGATCGTGGGTCGGAATTTCGTCGGAGGAGTCCGGCCATGGGAAGTCGGAGAATTGAAAATTGGATTTGGGGGTTTGGAGCTTGGTTGTGGAGAGGGTTTTGGTCCAGACTCCTCCGACGTCGGGCGAAGGAGCGGCGGCCGACGGAGCGTATCGGTCGGAGCAGCAGCGGCCGGCGGAGCGCATCGGCCGAGAAGGCCAAAGAAGAGCAGTGACTGATTATTCATTGATAAAGTGGGTGACTGATTTTCATTTTAGTTAAGTTGGGTGACTGATTTGTAACATTGAATTTTACATCTAGTCACTGATATGCTGTTGTTTAGATTTTGGGCATTTTTGAAACTATTGAAATTCATTTGTACAGAACAATTGTTGTTACTTTTGAGATTTGGGCCAATTTTGTAACATTAATCAAATATTGTTGGCGAACTAACCTTGTTAACTATTATAACTGTTTCAATAACATTTAACTAGTTATCTAAATAATGATATTAACTAGTTATCATGTTGAAAACAACATAACTAGTTGGATAACCCGTTACCAAAAATTTCAGTTAACAAATTATACGTGAATTTGTAATTTCTTGAATGGTTAACTAGTTAACTCGATTGGTTAACTAATTAACACGATTGGATAACTAGTTAACACGATTGAATAACTAGTTAACTCGATTAGTTAACTAGTTAACCAATTTTAATAACTAGTTATCCTCTTAAAAAATGTTAACTAGTTATCTTAGTCATGATGTTAACTAGTTAACTCGATAAGTTATCTAGTTAACTAATTTTGATGACAAGTTATCACCTAAATCTGTTAACTAGTTAACTAGGTAAAAATAACATAACTAGTTAAAGGCCAAATACACAAATCTAGCCAAACTTTTTCGGTTTATGTCAAATCTAGCCACTTCTATTTTAGTGACACTAAATAGGACAAACCTTTAATTTTTGTGTCAAATCTATCCAGTCGACCAAATTGATCGTTAACTTATTAACACCGTTAATGATGTGGCAAACGAAGCTAAGAGCATCTACAATGGTCATATTTCTTAAAGCTTTATACTAAATCTTTTAATTTGATTGGTTGGAGTAAATATTAATAGCATTAAATAAATAAAAAAGAAAAAATTATAAGAAAGAGAAATGATTTGATTGGTTTAGAAGTAATTTGGTTGGTTTATTTTATAAAGTTTTTGCATAAAAGCTCTATGAACACAAAGCTTTTGCATAAGCTTTATAAAATAAACCAATCAAATCATTTTTTTTACTATAATATCTTTTATTTATTAATTTAATGCTATTAATATTTACTTCCAACCGGGAGTGGATCAGCGTCCAAGAAATAGGGGGTTTGGAATGTTCTAAACCCTCTTCCAACCATTAAATCTAGTTTGACTCTTTGACCAATTTAATGGTCCAGATTTGTTAGGGGTATTTAGGACTTTACATAATTAATTTAATTATTATATTTAATTTAAGTATTTAATTATTAGATTTAATTTTAATCTTTTATTATTAGATTTTATTAATATTTGGTCGGGTGACCAGCGTCCGTCACCGGCGACCGGCTGCCGGCGCCGGCGACTCTCCGGCAACCGGCGACTTTTCCGGCGACCGGCCGCCGGCGTCGGTGACTTTTCCGGTGACCGACCGTCAACTTTTTTGACGAGGCTCCGATGGCTTTTCTGACGAGGCTCCGATGGCTTTTCCGACGAGGCTCCGACGATTTTTCCGGCGAGGACAAGTTAACTAGTTAACCTGGATTTTTACTAATAACTTGTTAACATAATTTTTTTTATAGATAACAAGTTAACCTGAGTTTTTAGAGTTCACTAGTTAGTTAACATGTTTTCCGGTGACGTTCCGAAGACCAACCAAACTCCGGTGACTTTTTCGGCGAGGACAAGTTAACTAGTTAACCTAATTTTTACTAATAACTTGTTAACATGATTTTTTATTGATAACTAGTTAACTTGGGTTTTTATAGTTATCTAGTTAGTTAACATGTTTTCTGGTAACCGACCAAACTTCGGTGTCTTTTCCGGCGAGGACAAGTTAACATGATTTTTTTATTTATAACTAGTTAACTAGTTAACCAAACGAGTTAACTAGTTATCTAATCGAGTTAACTAGTTATCTAATCGAGTTAACTAGTTACCAAGTTGTTAACTAGTTAACCAATTGAGTTAACTATTTATCAAGTTGTTAACTAGTTAACAAGATTTTTAGTTGATAACTAGTTATCAAAATTAGTTAACTTATCGAGTTAACTAGTTAACATCATGATTTAGATAACAAGTTAACTAGTTAACCAGTCGAGTTAACTAGTTACTAAGTTGTTAATTAGTTATCTAATCGAGTTAACTAGTTAACCAACCATATTAATTAGTTATCTAATCAAGCTAACTAGTGAACCAATCGATTAGTTAACCATAAACATCATCACCATCATCAAAACAATAGATAGAACAGATAATTAACCATACAAGTGTTTTTTTTCTTTTAATGGTTTTGTGTATATTATATACTAGAGGAATACTAGCCAAAGGCATTCCTCTGTCCAAAAGCGGAAGGCACAACCAAACAAAGTGCTACAGCCAAGAGGATGAGGCTGATGAAAACAGAGCAAAGTTGAAAACAGCCAATCATGAATCGCCCGATTCCCAAGCACCTTCTCCCTCTCCTCCGCCGCTTTGTCTCTAAACCTCCGCCCTTCCTTCACCGCCATCACTTTCCTCACTGTCTCCGCCAAATCTCCCCTCAAGAAAGCCTCATCCTCTTCCTCCCTAGGAACCTCAATCCCTACCTCCTTCTTCTCACACACTCTCGCGTTCACTCCCTGATCCGTCACTTGTAAAGTCAGCAATGATGAGGGGAACCCCGAAATGGAGCGATTCGATCACAGAGCTACTCCCGCAGTGCGTCAGAAATCCTTCGATGGATTCATGGCCCAGGATCCTCAGCTACGACACCCAGGCAGAGCATATGAGTCCAGATCGGAACTCAAATGCGATGCCGACTTCTCACTGAGCATATGAGTCCAGATCGTATCTGAAGGAAGGGTATTAGATGGTGCCGAATTTCTTGTACGCGATGCCGTTCATCGGATCTGGTGTTTTTGGAGGAGACAAGTTTTGGTGAGTCAGGGACTTCTTTTTGGGGCTGGGAAGGTGAAGAAGAGGATGGATGCGAGGTTGAAGAATTTGGAAATTAGGGTTAAGAGAGTGATTGAAGAGGAGAAGTGTTTGATTCCGATGGGTGGGAGGTTGCCGGTGATGCCGCAGGTGGTGGTTGGGTACGGCGGCTGGGCTGCTGCTAACGGAAGTGGAAGGAAGGCAGGGAGACTGCTGAATGGAAATTAGGGTTTTATTTAATTCTTAATGAACTGACGATTTTGTCCAAACCAGAAAGTTTTGACGCAGATCCTTTGCCCTTCCAACCAATCAAATTAGAGGATTTAGTATAAAGCTTTAAGAAATATGACCATTGTAGATGCTCTAACATGACATTCAGTTGACCAATAAATGTATGCGACATCATTATATTATATCAATTATAAAATTGTAAACTAAAAGTTAAATTAAATGTAAACATAAAATAAAATACAATAAATAAAATATTATTCCATTAATTAGCTTCAGCTTCCAACGACAACGTCGGCAGCCCCTCTTCTTCCTCTTCTTCTCCCATTCTCGCTCGGAGGAATCAACTCCTCTCCCTCTTCCCTCCCATTCTCGGCCGACGAATAAACTCGAGTTTCCCGTTCACCGTTTCTCTCCTTCTGCCGAGATTAGGTTTATGACGGCGTCTTCTCAGAAAATTAGGTTTATGTCGGTTCGAACTCTGTTGCGACGAAGTGGAGATAGATGTTCGCCAGAACAGAGATGACGACCGGGTGTAATGTCCCGACGGGATCGACATAGTCTCCGGCGAATAATTACGAAGAAGGATAAGCCATAGAGGCAAGAAGAGAGGGAGATGAGAAGAGAAAGGGAAGAAGAAGAGCTGAAGCCTTCAAATTGAGAGAGAAATTAGGGTTTTCAAATATTGGTCATTGATTGATTCTGAAACATTGAAACATCTTGGCTTTTATAGCCTTACTCCTATTTTCTGTTTTCACTTTAGTCACTATACTATCAATCTATGACATTTCAGTCCCTAGTCATGACAATCCCTTTCCCTTAAGAACAGACTTGTCCTCAAGTCTGATACAACGATTGCAACACTAAAGCAAAAATAAACTCAAAATTTTGTTGTCTCTATTGTTTGTCTTCATGTCCTCAAGCCTTCATAACTCACAAAATGATCAACCGTCTTATATCTATCTTCTCTTCCTTACTATTCCCTCCCTTTCCCTTAGAATGAGGCTTGTCCTCAAGCCGATTAGCAAGAAAGATGTAAGCTGGCAAAGACAATGGAGGTGGGTGGGAGGGTACGTAATAGAGTACACAACTGAGATGCTTGCCCTGAGCTTACCATGTCGCAACTTGGCTTGAGTAGCACCAACATACATCTCAAGTGAAACTTCAGTAAGAATGAGGCTTGTCCCCAAGCTCAGTAGCAGGGCAGAGAATTGCTTCATGGAGTACAAAAGCAAACTCAAACTGCATAGGTGGACAATTTCAGCAATCAACATCTCTGCAGTGAGCTGGCGCATTTCAACAACATCAAGTTGCTGAATTAGTGGAGTTGAGCACTTCAAAAGCTGCTTGGATCGGAGGTGGGGTTCATCCTTGACAATTACTGCATAAACTCTACCAAACACCCATAACTGCAACTCCTTAACATACTGAGATTCAGAAAATGCACCCAAAACAAAACATTCTGCCTCTCCAAAAACCAATAAGTTTCATCAAAGTGTGGTGTAGCATCATTCATCTCTTCAACAATTAACTCCCATATGGACATCCTATCTTCTAACATTCGTGGAATGTCATCATCCAAGTTCATAAAACCATTTTGGCCTCCAACCCCATGACTACCCTGCCTATAACTTCCCTTCCTTTTGAGAGCCAGTTTGTCTTCAAGCTGCTGAACCATAACCAAAAGGTAGTCACCCAAAGTTCCTTTCAACCCAAAATTCAGCAATTGAAATATGCTAGCCCCAATGAAACAGTTGCAGCATTCACTTGAATCCCAAAGCCATATTACTGTCATTTTGTAAGCATTCAGCACCTCTTGAGCTGCACTTTCACTTGATCTAACCTCTCTATTCTTAACCTTGAACACCCAACTAACTATGACAACCAAATCCTTATATGGTTCCTTGAAACAGATGTAAATTTTCGTTTCAAAAGAGGCAACAAAATAGCAGCAGCAAACATGATAATATAGTGGTCCATAATCCCATGAACTCAACAGCAAATCATTACCTTTGAATCCAAAATAGAAGTCGAATTGTACTGCTATCTCAGTCCCTTGGGGTTCTTTGAATCTCAGGTATGCAATTTGGGAGTTCTTAGTCTCACTCTCTTGGTATGGTTCCTTTAATTTGGAGCACCATCCATTCTCTGTATAAACCCCTGAATAACAACAATTCTGTTGAGCAAACTGATTTTCTTCCTCTCTAGTTGCCTTCTTCTCCCTGGCCAACACTGCAGCTCGAAGGAGTACAGGCATTTCGGTGTCGACAAGTATTCCTGGCAATGCTGAAACGAGCTGCTCCGCAGCAGCAACTTCCTTAACACAAGTTGAAGCTGTAACTGCAAAGGGGCAAAGATCCAAGCATGGCACAAGACTTTCTTCGAACACCTGGTAAGCAGAACCTAACTCCTTGTATGGTGCCTTAAAGCAGACAATATTTCCTTCTCCTTGAGAAACATGAAGACAGCAACAAACAGGACAAGAATGGAACCCAAAACTGCTGTCACTCTTCCATTTTTTTACGTCGCGTCCCCAAAACTCAGTCCCAAACTCACAGCCATTGCACAAGATTGAAAATTTGGGAGGAGAAAAAAGAGAACCCGAAACTTCACTTAGAGTATGGAACTGAGACCAATCTTTGAGCCTAGGAGAAATGATACCTGCTTGCTTCAACTGTTTCTTCGTGATGCTTAAGATTCCAGGTGAAGGACCAAGAGAAATGGAAGGGAGGGATTCAATTGAACCTCCCTTTCCCTTGGAGCTGGCGCAAGGCGAAGAGGAAAATGTTGCTGATGCGGATGAGGAGGAAGGACGTGGAAAACGACTCAAGACAGCAACGCAAAACTCAACCCAAAGCAGAGAATCACGTCCCTTTTGCCATTGGTTGAACCAGTTGAGAGCTTCTCCAGCCAGAGCCATCCATGCTCTGTATACCTGGTTGTTCTCTGGAACATCGTAGAGTCGAAACTGACGAACACATTGACGAAGCCATGGACTTCCATCACCACCAGAAAAGATCGACAATGAAAATGAAGAAGGTGATGAGTCAATGGAATCGGTGGGAATGACAAGCTTCTGTTGCGAGATAAGAAGCTGCTCCATGGGTGCCAAAGTACCGCTCTGATACCACTTGTAATGTCCCGACGGGATCGACATAGTCTCCGGCGAATAATTACGAAGAAGGATAAGCCATTGAGGCAAGAAAGGAATTGGATGAGAAGAGAAAGAGGGAGAAGTTGAGAAGAAGAGGCAAGCCTTCAATTTGGGAGAGAAAATAGGGTTTTTAATTTGTTCATTGATTGAATTTTGAAACATTGAAACATCTTGGCTTTTATAGCCTTACTCCTATTTTCTGTTTGCACTTTAGTCACTATACTATCACTCTATGACATTTCGTCCCTAGTCATGACACCGGGTAGATCTGCGGCCGTTTCGGGGAAGGAACAGATCCCGAGGCAGGCGGAGGAGGAGAGAACGAAGAAGGCGATGATAAATAAGGAGGAATCTGACCTGATTAAACCCGAATTGGAAGAAGAAGAAGCCATCGTTTTGAATTTCGATTTTCTTCTGGGTTTTAGAGAGTGATTAGGCTAGAAGGGGAGATCTAGTCAAACGAAATACCAGATCTGATCCCCCGAAATACCCATAAACGGCCGTTCACTACCAGTTGTCGTCACACTTTCATTTGTTCTTCCCGATTCCAGTTCATATTCAGAGAGCAGTAGAGCACCTACACCGGATTTCTTCTTCACGGGCTCTTTCTGTTGTGCTTCAGCGGCCGTTCGTCATTGCCGACGTCGATATGTTGTCCGCCAATTAGCGATTCGGGAGCTCAGAGACGGAACTTCGATTTGGGGTATCGGTCATTTGAGAGAGAAAAATGATTGAATGTGAGCTCCAACGTTTCAGAGTAGATTATTTTTTTTTTAATTTTCGGCTTGGATTCAAGTTAAATGACGTGGCTCCTACATGGACTTCATTATCCGAATAGACAATTGCCACTTTAATCCCAGTCAGCATGACATCCCATTCCATCAAATTAACCTAAGGGAACGACAAAAACACGGATGGAAAATGAGAAAGTGGCAGAAATGGGTTTTCTGATAGAAGTGGCTAGATTTGACATAAATCGAAAAGACTTGGCTAAATTTGTGTATTTGACCCTAGTTAAATAACCTGTTAACAAAAAATCTCGTTAAAATTTTAATTATATGATTATTAGTTAACTAGTTATCACTTTAAAATCTGGTAACAAGTTATCAAACAAAAAATGATGTTAACTAGTTATTAGTTAAAAACCATGTTAATTAGTTATCAGTTAAAAAAATACTGTTAACTAGTTAATAGCAAAAAAAGGTGTTAACTAGTTAACTAATTTTTAAAAAGTATTATCTAGTTAACTAATTTTAAAAAAGTGTTATCTAGTTATCAATAAAAAACATTGTTACCTAATAAAAAACATTTTGAGAAAGGTGATGTCTTCATGTGTTTCAGAGTTTCAGTGTGCTTTCATTAGCGATAGACAGATTCTTGACGCGTCTTTGATTGCCAATGAGATTATTGATTCTAGAAGGAGTGGTAGGGCAGGTTTGGTTATTAAGTTGGACATTGAGAAGACTTATGACCACACAAATTGGAATTGTTTGTTGGAGGCTATGAGATGGATGAATTTTCCAGATCAATGGATTCGGTGGATAAGGGTTTGTATTTCTTCAGCCTCTTTCTCAGTTTTAGTGAACGGTGAGGCTCAAGGTTACTTCCAGAGCTCTAGAGGGCTGAGACAGGGGGACTCCTTATCCCCATTCCTGTTTGTGGTGGTGATGGAAGTCCTCTCGCGAATTTTCTGTGTTGCAAAGGACAATAACCTGATTGAAGGTTTCTACATGAACGATGAAAGGAGATTGGGGGAAGTGCACCACATTCTTTATGCGGATGATGTGTAGTCTTTTGTGATGCAAATTCGGGACAGGTGCAACAAGTTTTAGCCATTCTCTATGTTTTGAGGCAATTACTGGTTTGAAGGTAAATCTTCAGAAATCAGTCATGTACCCGGTTGGAGAGGTGGAGGATGGGGAAGGACTAGCTGCCATTCTGGGGTGCCCGCTGGGGAGTTTTCCTACCTCTTATCTAGGATTGCCTCTTGGAGCGAGAGCGTGTGCTAAGCAGGTCTGGGACCCAGTGGTTGAGGCGACTAGGCTCCGTTTGGATTCCTGGAAGGCCAAATTTCTTTCATTTGGAGGGAGGGTGACCCTGTTGAAGAGTGTTCTCTCGCAATTACCTATCTACTTCCTTTCCCTGTTTAAAGCGCCGATTTCGGTGATTAAGGAGTTGGAAAGGATTCAGAATAATTTCTTGTGGGAAGGGTGCGGGGAGGATAGGAGACCGCATTTGGTTAGATGGGAAACAGTGAAAACTCCTAGAGATGTTGGGGGTTTGGGTATTATGGATCTTAGGAGTTTGAATGAGGCTCTTCTTGGGGAAATGGGCTTGGCGTTTCGCTTCAGAGAGGAATTCTTGGTGGCGGATTCTAATTCATGCCAAATGTGGTGAAGGGCCTTCGGATTGGAAACCGAGTTGGAATTTGCAGAGCGCAGGGTGGTCTGTTTGGAGAGAGATTGTTCGGTTAAGTCCCAAATTTTGGAATTACGCTGTGATTGATCCAGGGGGTGGGGGAGTTTCCTTTTGGTTTGATTCTTGGGTTTTGGGGGAGTGTTTTGCTGAGAGATACCCTAGGGTGGCGGCTGCTGCCGTCAACCGGGGTGCTTTTGTGTTTGATTATTTGAGTGTTTCTGACAGGCTAGAGTGGAACATTCCTCTGACAATTTCCCTGCGAGGTGGTGCTGAAGCAGAAAGGAGAAGGATGGTGGCAGAGCTAGATGGAATGCAGTTTGAGAGCTTCTCTTCTGGACCTCCTACTTTATGTTGGCCACACACATCCTCAGGGAGGTTTACGGTTAGTTCCCTTTTCAAGATCCTGAATAGGGTACCATGTGAGTCGGATTTCCCCACAGAGACGATCTGGGTGGGTGATATTCCTACCAAAGTCACAGGTTTTCTCTGGCAGGTTTTTCATCGGAATATCTCTACTTTTGATAATTTACAAAAGAGGGGGTTCATTGGCCCAAATGTGTGCGTTTTGTGCAGAGCTGACCTAGAGTCGGTGTCGCACTTGTTTTTTTCTTGTACTTTCTCTTCTCAGGTGTGGACCACTATCAGTTCCAAGATTGCCATTTGGGGGCCCAACCAGTTTGAGGTTCAGGGTTTCATCCGAGAATGGCAGTTTAGGAACTGTCAAAGTGGCTTCCAGTTTCATAAGGATAGACTGCTCCATGCGTTTGTGTGGTCAATTTGGCTTGAAAGAAACAATAGGATTTTTAGGGACATGGAGAAGTCTAGTTTGCAGGTTGTTCGAAAGATTGTCATGTCGGTTGGCCGCTGGCTTATGGCGGCAGATTTAATCTCTCATTCGGATCTTCGCAGATGGGTGTCTCTTTGGTATTCCGATCTTGATCATGGCTGAGTTTTGTTCGATTTTTTGGGACTTAGAGGTTTAGTTTGGTGGGTTTTACAGGTATGGATTTTTGTCCTGCCTTGTATTTTTTGGGGTGTAGTTGATGAGGTCACGGCTGGCAGTTTTTGTTCGTGCAGGTGACTGTCTCTACTGTTTTGGTGTTTTGGTGGATTACATTGATCCATTTCTGTAATTATTTTTCGGTTATATAATATCATCCATTCATCAAAAAAAAAAAAAAACATTGTTAACTAATTATCAGTTTAAAAACCATGTTAACTAGTTATCAATCAAAAACCATTTAAAATCTCTCAACAAGTTATCAGTTAAAAACCATATTAACTAGTTATCAGTTAAAAAAACACATTAACTAGTTAACAGCAAATAAAGGTGTTAAGTAGTTAACTAATTTTTAAAAAAATGTTATCTAGTTAACTAATTTAAAAAAAAGGTATTATCTAGTTATCAATAAAAAACATTGTTAACTAGTTATCAGTTAAAAAAACACTGTTAACTAGTTAGCAAAAAAAAGGTGTTAACAAGTTTTTTTGAAAACAAAAATTTGAAAGCAAAAATAAATAAAAAATAAAAAATAAATTTCGTCGGAGTCTTGCCGGTCGCCGGAAAGTCACCGGCGACGTTGGCCGGCCGCCGGAGATTCACCGGCTGGTCACTAAATATTAATATATTTAATCTAAATATAAAAATTAAATATTATGTGTAAAGTCTTAAATACCCCTAACAATCTAGACTATTGGATTGGTCAAAGGGTCAAAGTGTGATCTAATGGCTGAGAAAAGGTTGGACTAATCTCAAGCCAATAGTTCGTCATTATTATAAATTCGTAACTTAATTTATAATTTCAGTGATTAAAGTTAAGTGAATAGGCTAAAGTATATGACTTAATTTGGAAGGAGAAATTTCAGCCCATTAATGTGGATACAAAAGCACAAATCTTACTGTTAATATAACAAACCAACATTCTGAAAAGCAATAATAGTCTTACTGTTGGTATAAATTTTCTTAACAAACGCAATAATAGTCTTTCCTGAAAAGCAAAGTGATCAAATTGTGGTGATGGAAATCTCGACACCATCTGCTGGTCTTTGATGAGGCAGATAATCTATCCCTGCATTCGGATTTACCAACTCCCACCTGCACATCAAAATTAATAAAAATATAAACAAACCCAGTTTCTGCTTCTTCTTACACCAACAACAAGTGAGTTAGTTAATCGCAAAAGAAAATGGGGGAATGTAGTACTGGTATCCGGTAGACAAGTGGTGAAGAAAGATGGCAATGTGGGTTCTGGCGAACATGTTTGCTACGCATATCCTTGCTCCTGCTCCGAACACTTGATATCCACTTGGCTTCACTCCTCCTCCTAATCCCTGCTGCTGCAACCACAAAACCCACAACAGATGAAACACTTGTTCGTATTTCGATTCATTATTTGTTTAGCTATCAGGAAGCAACTTACATCATATCTGTCAGGGTTGAAGCATAGTGGATCCTCGAAGTTCCTTGAATCCGTGTGTACGTACCGTAGCCAACACAACACCTTCCACCCTTTTGGAATCACATGCCCTGCATGTGTATATATTCATTCATGCTTAAAAGGGGTTCAACATAATTGAAACAGGACGGATGCCCATTCAATATTCATCACCTAGGTATAAATACTAGGCATACGAAAATTCATATAATTGTATGCTACCAGCCCAGATATTCTAACTGATCAGTCTGTTCCTCAGCCTGCATATCTGTTCTATTTTGGGATTATAAAATGTGTAATAAAGCCAGAACAGGGAAACAATGACTTGTCTGTACAGTCAAGATCACACAAGTCCAAGTGCCAAAGATTGGTAGTTAATAAACGGACCTTGGAACTCCACGTCTCTATCACTTAAACGAAAGGCAAAGACAGCCACATTCGCAATTCTTAGTACTTCCTCCACCACCTGCAACCACATCATTCATTAACCACATTTCAAAAGCAGAAGCTACAACGAATTAAGTTCGCTCACCTTCTTTGTGTACTTGAGTTTTGAGATATCATTATAGGTTATAAACTCCCCATCACCTTTCTCCTTCTTCAGAACCATGTTTTCCTCCTGCCACATCCCAATCCATACTCATTTCTCTTTTACATGTGTTGACCAACAAACTGAACAAAGCATGAATCCTTTTTCCTCTGAAGATTAAGAAAAGGCAGATAAGCTAACTCACTCGAAGTCTGCTGAGTACGTCGGGATGCTTAGCGAGACAATAGACAGCCCACATGGAAGAAAGGGCAGTGGAGTCATAACCGCCAACAACAAGGCTGGCGATGTTATCCACTACCTCTTCGTCGCTCAACAAATCACCATTCTCATCCCTAACTTGCATCAACCCATCCATTAGATCTTCCTCCTCCACTAGCTTTCTCTTCTTCTGCTTCCTCTTCTCCAGCTCTCCTCTGAACACTGCCTCCAGTTTCTTCCTACACTGATTGGTTCTCATCACAGTATCAGTAATAACACTGAAAACAAAGGTTTAATTAAGACTTTAGATGATATGGTAACCTTAAGTGCGTGGCGGAATGGAGTCCCAGGGAGATTGATTGGAGTTGCCCTCATTCCTTTCATCATTCCCCCAAAGTAAACGTCCAACTGTTCCATAACGGGACCTGGCTCAAAGCTCACAAACAGCTTCCCTATGCTCTCAAATGTCATCTGCTCACTCACGCCATGCCGTTAATGTTAGCAAACACCAGAGATGTATATGTATTGGTTTCACAAACTGTGCAAAATACACATACCTTTCTGGCTTCACGATGAACCGTGAGTGTGCCTCGTTCGGCCCAGGAGCGAAGCGATGAGGCGATGATGGGCTGGCTGAGGATCGCAAACTTCCGGAGAGCATTTGGCTGGTTGACGGCCACCGACACGAAGTTCCGGAGGCGTTTGTGGCTCTGCCCCAGAGCCGCTGACAAAGAATGATGCCCGACGAGGTCGTTGGTCGGCCATCGCTGGAGACCGAAGGCCTCGTCGGATTGGAGGACGAACCTACTGCTTTCCGCCGAACAGGCAATGATCGACGGCTTGCCCAGCAGGTAGGTCCTGTACAGTCCAACCCCATCTCCGTATCTAAGAAAATAAGAGAGAGCTTAGATAAATTTTTTGAACGAGGGATTCAATTTTGCTGATGAACCAGGGCTTAGGGGGTTGTTTACTTTTGTCGCTTGGAGTTAATGAAATCGTCCGGGCGGCGGAGAAACTTGAAGTACCAAAGGAAGGGGATAAGTTCTCCGATGAAGGGGAGGCCCATGTGTCCCGGCGGGAGTTTCTTCCGGGAACCGATCAGACTGAATTTGGCCGGAGCTGCATACCGGAGGTCGTTCCACCACCAACATCCTAGCGGAAGCAGCAACGTGCAGCATAGAATCCACCATGGAACTATCATTTCCTCTGTGTTTCCGCTGGATGGATTTTGGTAGGGATGATAAAATGATAATCTGGAAAGAACAAGGGGAGGAATGCGGACACTAAATAAACCAGGTAGGTTGACTCTGTCTTCCACTATGGAAAGATTGAATATATTTTTGGCAATGACATCCCAACAGAAGATGCATCATCATTCAGACGAACAAGCATTAAAAAGACAATTTCTCTTCGTTATGGGGTGAAAATTGGTTAGGGGTTAGTTCTTACTTGTTATTATTTTCAAACTTGAACAAATTATGGTTAGCGGTTAACAACATAATTCACCAGTTACGGGTGAAAATTGGTTAGTTGTTATAATTATTAACTGCACAAAATTTTGTGGTTAATGGTTAATCACTAATTGTACTTGTGGGTAGTGGTTATTATTTTCAAATTTTACAAATTGTGGTTAGCGATGAATCACATAATTCTTCAGTTATGGGTGAAAATTGGTTAGTAGTTATAACCAGTGTTCCAAAAGGCAGAACTAGGCAGTAGCCTAGGCGCTAGGCGATGACCGATCGCCTCGCTTTGGCCAAAATCGACAAGCTAGGCAGTTCAACGACTAGGCAGAAGAAGCGACCTCTTAAGCGGACAATGCAGAACTAGGCAGTCAAAAATTATTAAAAGAAAACATGTTTTGGTTCCCGACCTTAACAGTAGCTCCCACGAAGTTGGGTTCCAAAAAAAACAAGAATCCTAAACAACAACCTTCTCTCTTCATTCTCTTACATCTTCCCGACCTACTTGTAGTATTGTGTTGTTTTGTTGTCCATATCTATATCTATAATATACTTTATACACTTTCGTCATAAAATTTTCGCCACGTAGAACGTAGCCTTCTCTCTTCATTCTCTTCCATCTTCCCGACCTACTTGTAATGTTGTGCTATTTTATTGTCCATATCTATATCTATATCTATAATCTTAATAATCTTATATCCTTATTGTGAGAAGGGTTGTATGTGAGAAACTCGCCAGTAAAATGGTATAATTGGTTTTGACACATAGGTTAAAACCCTTCTCACAAATTTTACATCATCACTTAATTTTTAAATCAAAATTCAATTATTTTTCTTTCTTTTCATTAAATGAGAATTTTCACCAAAATAAAAAAAAAATTATTCACACAAATAAATACGTTTTCAAAATATGTACAAAAGTAGGAATTTTCGCCCAATTTGTAGGCGAATTCCACATCATCATCACTCATCAATCATTAAATGATGAATGTCGCAAACTTAAGCACTCTATGAATGAAATTATAAGTACTTTAATGTTAAACTATACCATCTTAACATAAAATTATATATGAAAAAAAAACATTTTAAATTATAATGTTTTATAAAAAATTATTACATTTTTTTTCTAAATACAAACGTACAGCTAAACTCTCTACGTCAGGTAGGGAGATTGGTAAATGATAGGAAGATGAAGTAGAAGGAAGAGACTGAGGGTTCATATTTTTCTCAAATCCAAGCTGCAATACCCGTCGTCGGAGTGGCCGCAAACATCGCGACATCGTCTTTAGGTGACGGCAAGGAGGAGTAACACGCCCGGATTGGCATCAACGGCGGCTCTTTGTGGCTGTGCGGTGCGTGGAGGTGGCGGAGACATGGAATATAGAGAGCAATGGAGCCAAGCCTGAACCTGAAAGCATACCTGCAACAGGCATATGTGCATCCGATTTTTAAGAGCGCAGATGATTACAATGATAATGGGAAAGAGGAGGAAGTGGAGGTGATGGCAGATATAGAGTAGGGTAGTAATTCGAGTGATATAGAGATGGGGATAGTATGGAATACAGAGAGAAATGGGCCGAGAGAGGCCCCAGTAGATCTGGAACTTAGAGGCAGCGAGATCGGCACCGTCAGGGAGAAGGGGGCTTGGAGCCGTGTTTTCTCCAGAAGACGAAGGGCTTGATGTGGAGGTTGAAAGAGAGAGAGGAAGAGGAGAAACCGTAGTGGTTTTGGTGGTGGAGGTTGAGGGAGTGGCCGAGGGAGGTGCGAGACCAGGTGAGGGAGAAGACGTCGAGTTCTATTTGGTAGAAGGAAGTGGCGAGGTTTGGCTTGCAGGAGAGAGGCGTCGGAGGAGGCGGAGAGGGGGAAGGGGATTGCTTATTAGGGTTAATTCAATTTTTTTAAAATACCAATTTTGCCTCTTCAATTTTTTGTTAGAACCGGTCTAACTTTGAAAGGGTTGGGTCGAATCCGGAGCCCGAAACAACGTATTATTTATATAATTAATAATAGAGTCAAACTATATCATCTGAAATTGTCTTACAACACAAGACTCACAACTAATATCAAAGCTTGCAGTGAAAAAACATGGAACAAATGAGATTAAAGCTTGGCGATTGAAATCTCGACACCATCCATGGGAGTTGGATGCGACAAGTAGATCATAGGAGCATCAGGATTTATGAGTTCCCACCTGCACAAACGATTCCCTGGAATTAATTACAATCTTAATTAAAGTAATCAGATTAATCATCATATTATATTATATAGAAAAAAAGAAGTAGGTGACAAAATGAAGTTGTACTTGTAACCAGTTGACAAGTGATGGAGAAAGACAGCTACTTGTATCCTTGCCAGCATATTCCAGCACAAATTCTGGACCCACCACCAAACACTTGGTATGATCCTGGTGTTGGAGCTACCTGTTTCATTCATTTACCCCAAATAAATCAGATAGTTTATTATATATAGAGTATTGTATATACTTTGGGTGTTTAGTTGATGCAATTCGGGACTGGGAATTGACCTACTAAATAATTGCACTACCGGGTCGTTTGGATGAGTATTTGGGAGGAGAAGATTTCAAATGTCTAGAGACTTGAAATAGCAAGAGAATTGAGGTTCCCTTACTATTTGAAAAATAGATTGTTTGGTTAAGTGATTTGAGAGATTATTGAGTGAAGAAATTTAGAAAATTAAAAACTAAAAATTAAATTCACATTACAAATGACAAAAATATCTTCATTAAAATTGTGAATATGAGACTTAGTTGAGGGCAACTAGTAAATTTGCCTCAAATCTCTCTCAAACTCCCCAAATCTCTACTTTTATGTGGTGATTTTAAAATCACTCTCAAATCTCTATGGGCCCACCAAAGAGATTTAAAATCTCTTCTAATCTCCTTACAATTTTGTAGCCCAAACAAGTGATTTTATTGAAATCTCTAGGGAATGGATTTTGGCCCCAAATCACCCAAAATCTCCACCCCAAATCTCTAATACAAACAACCCCTACAATTTCGAATGGGATGAGAACTGAAATCCAATTCTCAGACTCGATTTCACCAATCAAATCACCCCAAATTCCTAACAAGAAAATGTGAATGATTGCTTACATCCCATCTGTCTGGGTTGAAGTTCATGGGATGGTCGAAATTCTCAGGATTTGTATGGAGATATCGAATCCAAACTGCTACTTTCCAGTTCTTGGGAATTCTGTAACCTATTCTCCAAATGAAATCCTCATCAGTTAATTAGAAAACATAAGCTATGATTTCAGATATATATGATGAGTTGAGTTACCTTTGTAGTCCACATCTTTGGTTGCCAATCTGAAAACAATAGCTGCTATGTTGGCCAGCCTTATAGTCTCTTCCACAACCTGATAGCCATGATCAACTTATTGATCATGAGACTCATGTATATAATATATAGGGTACCGCTCTAGTAACCGGTTACATCATACGTGATAAAATAAACTATTTTAATGATTTTTTTTGAAGAAATAAATAATGAAAAAACATTGTATAATGTTTTTAATTTGGAAATAAGTTTAATGAAAAGAATATTTGGTGTTCTTCTAATAATTGGGTGTTTGCAAAAAACTAACGGTAATGTTACCATAAGGAAAAATTAAATGAACCAGATATGTATATGTTGAAGGCAAATTAGTAATGTCAAAAGGCAAATCGATTTCAGTTAGTGCAATGTGAGATGCACAGTAGAGCAACTGAACCCAATTGTTACATAACAAATAGAGAACTTTCCACTTTGGTCCCTCTACTTTTCCAAATTAACAAATAACCCCATATACTATACACCTTTACTTTTATTTTGACTGCTTTGCATTTTCGGTCCTTCCATTTCATCTAACGTTTTCATGATGTTAATTAGTGCGCATTCAGTACAACTTTTCCAACACACATGTTAATGTCTTGTACTAAATGCGAACTGATTAACATCATGAAAATGTTAGATGAAAGGAAGGACCCAAAATGCAAAGCAGTCAAAATAAAAGGGGTAAAAAGAGTGTGTTATTAGTATATGGGGTTATTTGTTAAGTTGGAAAAGTAGAGGGACCAAAGTGTAAAATTCCCTTTTTGTTACTTTTGTTAACTATGCAAATTGGCTGCGTGTTAGGCGCTGGATGCCCTCACATTTGTCCTAATCCGGATATATTTCGAACTTTTGCCACTCACGGTACATAGTTACGTAATTTTGATCTCAAAACTACAAAACCCCGAGTATAATCTTACAAACTATGGTGATTAAAAATTTCGACCAACATTAATTTAGACTCATTAAGATTAAACTTATTGATTTAAAATTTTGGTTCAATGAAACTACTACTCTAAATAGCACAAACGTCAACACGATAGCAATCATCATAAATATATAATTAATTGAGTGAAATATATATCCCAATTAGCATGGAAAATAATAAAGTACCTTATTTGTGTACTTGAATTTAGAGATGTCATCACTTGTAATGAACTCCCCAGCAGCCTTGTTCTTGCGCAAGGCCATGTTTTCCTCCTACACAAACACATGCATGAATGTCCAATTTCTGATTAATTAATGATCTTAACCCAAATAACAGATTAGTACTATATATATGTATCAATCACCAAATGGATGATACCCTTAGCTTGGTGAGGACGTTAGGGTACTTGGCAAGATAGTAAATAGACCACATGATGGAAAGTGAAGTTGACTCATATCCAGCAATCACAAAGCTGACTATGTTGTCCAACACTTCCTCGTCTGTCAGTCTATTACCATTCTGGTCCTCTATTTTTCTCAACCCTTCCATTAGGTCATCATAATCATCTGTTTTTGAAGAATCCATTGTTTCCTTCCTTTTCTCCAACTCCTTTCTGAAGAATTCTGTCACCTTCTTTCTGCACTGTTAATTCACAACAACAACCAACTTCATATTATTAAAAAAGACAGAAACCAACAGCTAGGCTAGCTGGAATTAATGTTCTGAATTAATTAGAATAAACCTGAAGAGCATGGTGGTATGCAGTTCCAGGCAAGTTGAGAGGCTGAGCTCTAAACCCTTTGGTCATCCCCTGGAAGAGTTCATCTATTGCATATAACTCTGTCCCTGCTTCCAAGCTTGCGAATAATCTTCCTATGTTCTCAAATGTCACCTGCATTTTTTTCTTACTTTATTAATTCAGCTCTAATTAACTGTAATTGATTATTGTTAATCAGCATTATTAGCAATGCAAATTGTTATCAGAAGAGATATAATTGAGTTACGATGATATATAATAGGGGAAATAGCATTTTGCCGACTTAACAAATAGCCCCCTATACTATAAATCACTCTTTTTACCCCTCCTACTTCGACCATTTTTCCGTTTGGGTTCTTCCGTTCAAACTATCATCTTCTTAATATTAAATTTTGACATATATGCACACCGACAGAGAGAGATATCGGAGGTAGGAGACGAAGAGTTGGTCAAGAAGGTAAGTTGGGGAAGTATTGCGAAGAATATGATGAAATACGAATAATTATAGAATCACACGTTTTGTTCATCGATTTTCATCTCATCTAATTATAATATATAATATATATATATATATATATATATATAATTGATTAAAATGCTTAGTAAGTTTATACATGACTATTGAAGCTAACACGGTGTACTGAATGCGCACTAATTAACGTTACGATATGAAAATTGAAACAGAAGGACTCAAATGGCAAACTAGTCGAAGTAAGAGGTGGTAAAAAGAACGATTTATAGTATAGACGTGTATTTGTTAAGTTGGCAAAGTAGAGGGGTTAAATTGCTCTATTTTCCCTACATAATACCTTTTTCACTTGTTTGTAAGAGTTGACTCTGCCAGTGTGGGCCCAGGACTGCAAGGCGGCAGTGATATTGGGCTGGACGAGAGACGCGATCCGGCGAAGGGCGACAGGGCGGTTGATGGCATTGGTTAGGAAGCTTCGAAGCCTAGCGTGGTTGGACCCATGAACAGCAACCAGTGAAGTAGGACCCACCAGCTCCAGGCTTGGCCAGTCAAGTATAAAAGCTTCATCTTTCTGGAACACATACCTGGTCACCGCCGGCGAGCATGCTATGATCGTCGGTTTCCCGAACAGGTGGCTTCTGTATAGTCCTACCCCATCCCCGTACCTGAAAGGTTTATATTCAACCCATTTGAACGGCGGCGTAATTAATAACATTAGTAATCTTAATTAGTATATTATATCAATTAAGGACTCACTTGGCTCGCTTGGCGTCGATGAAGTCGTCAGGGCGTTTGACGATTTGAAGTACCAGAGGAAAGTAAGCATTTCACCGAAGAAAGGGAACCCCATATTTCCAGAGGGAAGCCTAATTCCGGTTCCCTTCAGTTTCATCTTTATGGGTAGAGAAAACCGGATCTCGTTCCACCACCACACCATCACTCCGACGAAAGGCAGAGCTCCGACAACCACACCTATGAGCACGGCGGCTGACGTTGCCGTTTCCTCCTCCATATTGGAACTATGTTTGTGTGTATATGAAATGAAAGAAGGAGATATTAATGTATGCTAATAGGCCTTTAACGTGCTATAGCTATATAGGCCTATTTATACATGTGGCACGAGCATCGGACTTTTTTTTTTATTTTTTTCATTTTCTCCTTTTCTTTTTATATTGGTGAAGTCCGTATGAAAATAAAAGAAGACCGGTTCTCTAAACACTCATGAAACTAGGTTGTAACACCCGTTCCTAACATAACATGGCTGAATCCATGGTTAGACTAGAAATTAGTACTACGATTTGACTCAAAATATAAAACCAGAAATAAGACAACATAAATCACAATAAAATAACATAAATCAAACCAAAGGGAGCTCCCAATTAACAAAATCAAATCCATATTTATCCAAAATCTCAAAGTGAACACACAATCTCAAAATACACCTAATTCCTAATGGTCAACTGAAAAAGGAAAACAAGTGTCGAAGCTTCATACTCGAAAGGGAGGTAACGAACTAAGCAACCCTAATGGTGACTCTGAGTTCTCCGTAAGCATCCATGACCGACAGCCTGCCTTCGTCGGACTTGCTCCGTCCCCCAGATCCTCCCTCGTCCCCTGTACCACCGGAGTCCTTGGTGGGTATGCCAGCCTCTCACCATGACTCGGCGATGCCTCGGAAGAGACCACGGGAGATGGCTCGGAATCCAATTTGTGATCAACCTAACACCGCGCTACCAGCTTCCTCTGTCCAGGCCCCGACTTCGACAGCCCTACGAAGGCTGTCACGAGGTCTTATGTCGCTGCGGCTGGGGGAAACAAGTGGTACACTAGAGAAGACTTTGTTCCTATTCCCTCCTCGGAGATTGCCATGCAAGGGGATACGTCGCCTGACCCTAGGTTCCCTCTAAAGAGGAGATTCAGGAGTTTTATAAACCTGGTCAAAAGCACTAGTGGTGAAATTTTTAGAAATATCATTGTCCTTCACAGCCATCAAGCATAGACATGAGTCCTTGTGGGCGCATGCTGGTCACATATAGGTTGCAGACATGTCAAACACTTTCTTCCTCCTGTGGTTCTCCGAAGCGGAGGATTACCAGAAAGCTGCATTCGGAGGCCCCTAGAAGATTTTCGACTACTGCATCACGGTTGCCTGATGGTTGCCAGACTTTGATGAGGAAGCCCCGATAAGGAAAATTCTTACTTGGGTTAGGCTTCTGAAACTTCCGACCCACTACTTCAATGAAACCACGGTTGAAAGGATTGGTAACCATATTGGGAGGACGATCCGTCTTGACCTTGCTACGGCTGAAGTAGCCAAAGCTCGATACGCCCGAGTCTGCGTCGAAGTCGATATGATGAAACTGCTATTAGAAAAATATATGGTAGACGACAGAGTCCTCTACGTTGAGTATGAAAGCCTGGATAATATAAGTTGGGAGAGTGTCCTTTGAAATTTCCATGTTAGCTCCCGAGAAGCCATTGGAACCTGAAACGTAGACCTCAATGCAAACTGAAACGGAAGGTGATAGTGGAAGATGGATGATTGTGATCTGGCGCTCTCGTAAGCCCGTCAATAAGAATGCTATTGTTTAGAATTTAACAAAAGAGGCTGACTCCCGATTCTATTCTTTCCCCGGACAAGGACAACCACTCTGAGAGGAGAGAAGCTCCCAAGAATGCTCCCAACACTCAGAAAGAGGCATTGGGTTCTTCCGTTTGCTGAACAGGCTGTCCAACTGAGTCGGGGTTTACAAGCAGCCATGGGGCCTGCTGTGAACTCCATTGACCATTAAGAAAGAACAAGGATACTCAGATAAAGGCTCTTAAGGAAATCCCCTCCTCTAAGCATCCATGCCAACATTTGCTAGGGAATTCAACCCCCTATGATGTTATTCTGGTCTCTGTCCCTATTTCCCTTGCTAAGCCTCTACCTCTATCTCAACTCCTAGAGGCCGTCCCAATGGAAAACAGAAAGAAAATCACCCCTTGTCTCGAATAAGTAGCAAAAATAAGAGGGTGTCAAGAGATTTTTCTTAAAGAAAGCAAGTGGTTCAGTTAGCAGTGCGAGCTAGGATACAAATGAAGTTCAAGTGTAGTTTTCTGGGATGCCGAATGGTGGGCGGCCTCCTGACAACGGTAATTGAGACTTTGGTCGTTCTGCCAACAGTTTCCAGTGATTAATATCCTCTCGTGGAACTGTAGAGGGGCGGGACACTGTAAGTTATCCCGACTCTGAAATTCTTTGTTTCTCGTTTCAAACCAATCTAGTGGTGATTATTGAACCTTGCATCAATGGTAGACGGGCTTCAGAGGTAATAAAAAAGCTCGGTTTCAATAGCAATGCTTTGATTGAGGTGATTGGCTTTTCTGGCGGCATTTGGGCTCTCTCGAACAATCACGAGATTTATGTCTCGGAGGTGGGTCGGTTTGACCAAGATCTCCACATTGAAATTGAAGATGATGATTGTCCTCGTTCTCTTGTTTCAGCAATTTATGCCAAGTCATACCCTACAGGTCGAGTGCTGCTTTGGGATGAGCTTTGTTTTGTTGCTAACTCTCGGGTGTTGCCTGGAGCCTCGTTGGAGACTTTAATTTTATTATCTCGCCAGATGAGAAGCTTGGGGGGGGGGGGGGGAATCCCTTCAATCCAAACAGAGCTTCCTCCTTCCAAAATTGTATTGATGATTGCAGCTTAATTGATCTAATTGATCTTGGCTTCTCAGGCACTGGTTTCACTTGGTTCTGAGGATCTCTGAAGGAGAGGCAAGAAAGAGCCTTGACGTCTACCGATTGGATCTCATGCTTCCCTGAGGCCTCGATTTTACATTTGCCTAGAATTCACTTCGACCACCGACCTATCCTGCTAAGGTTCGCTAGCTGGCCCCCTCTGCGATCGTTTGTTGGCCCTTTTAGATTCCTGGCAGCTTGGCTGGAACACCCAGGATTTCAACACTTATTGGATGACTCTTGGTCTGGTTTGCGTGAGATTACGGGGAATCTCTGCTCCTTTGCCTCAAATCTCAGGCGATGGAACAAGGATGTCTTCGACAATATCCATCATAGGAAAGCGACCCTTCTGCAACATCTTTCTGAGCTTGATGAGGCAGTGAACATCTCTGGCTCTCCCAAGCTCTAGATTGTGAAGCTTCTGTTAGAAGGGATCTTGAGCGAACCTTGTGGGAAGAGGTCCTTTGGATGCAGAAGGCTCGTACTAAACTTATTAGGGATGACAATCGTAATACTAACTTTTTTCAGACTACGACCATCCACCATAGGGGAGCTAATAAGATCCCCCCCCTTCCGGATAGAGGATTATTCTTGAGAGATGAACCCGATTGTGCTGAAGTCACTGTCAGTTGATCTTTTCTGGAGTGGAGCCGAATGGCCCCCTCTGTCCAAACGCTTTGACAGTATTAGCGAGGAAGAGGCTGCGACTATTAACAGAATCAGTAGCAAGTAACATCGCATACTAAAAGTAAAATAAATATCTAGCGCAATATATTCTTGTAATATAAGTAAAATTATCTTAAATTTTAAATTTATACACAAAATTTGTTCCGATTTCTACTCAGTGCATCTTTCAATCCTGGTTCCGCCCTTGGTAAAGTATACACAGATGATTGTATAATTTTTCTACATATGGTTTTGTTTTTGTACAAGAAATAGAGTAACAGTTTTGAATTTATAACTTGTGAATCACTTGGTAACTAGAGGACATATTGCAGAACCTTGGAATTGGATAACTAATAAGATTAAGAATATAATAAAAAACGGCGGAGAAATCGCGGCGCTGACAATATTAAGAATTGTTGGTTACAACGGAACTCATATAACTTTATATAAACTAACTAACTACTGGCCGTGGAAGGAAACATAAGAAAGGATACTGCAAATCCACAAACAAACAACCTTTTTTAGTTTTGGGATTATCTGCTCATCACAATATACTGATAATAACACAACTGAAAATAAATCGGAGATAATCTTTAAAATGATTCTTGGATTAAGCTTAAAGAAATATTGCTGCTTTGTTGGTTCCTCCGGAAACTAATTATAATATATATGGTGTCAATTCTCACTATGTTAGGCACATATAGCCAGCCAGGAACCTTTGGTCTTATTTACATGCTTTGAACAAGATGGTTCATTCATCCTTGCTGCAATTGAGCCTGCCGTGTATTTTGAGTTGGTCTCTTTACTATCATTCTTTTCAGGTTTGTAGAGTTGACATTCATTTTTTGTTTTTTTTTTTGCTTGTCTTGGTTTCTTGATATATTGTTCACAAAAAAAAAAAAAAAAAAAAAACTGAAATAATCCCAAAAGTCTCATATCCATTCTAATTGCAATGATATGGTTTGGTTTTCTTTCTCTTATATAAGTTTGCATTAGCCCCTTTCTTTCTCTAACAATCAAGCAGTCATCAGAATCTAGATACTAAACTACAGTCATTTGACTTGCTGTGTTGGTTTGGCAGGTACAAATATCAGCATTTGTCAAATATAGAACATCTGCTCTACTAACAACATACAAACATAAGAACAGATTACTTAAAAGGGGCATGTACCACAAGGATCAATCACACTTTCAAGTTAAATAAAGCACGCACGTTTTCATATCAGAGCATCAAACTCAACATGACCATTAATCATGTTCAATCAATTTGATTCAAATCAACTACCTAGCTCTGCATTTGCAACTGCAGTAGACAACCCTACAGTTTTACCTTCTTAAGTTAGAAATTCCCAATGTGCATTCATTCCTCGCATGCATTCTTCCAACCACAATCCCCAATTTTCATGCTATAATACCAACTGTTTCCTAGAGTATATTATCCTAAGCGCACACCATACTGCATCCACATTCCTCTGCTCAGCTATATGTACATCCCCAACTATTCTGGCTACCCACCAAAAAAAGTTAGTTAGATTGAAGCACCAAGCACTCTCCTACTAAACTCCTCCCAGAACTCTCCTCAGCTCAGATTTCTGCTCTGCACTAAGCCTTGATGGGTAACTGACATCAATCTTGATCCTCAAATTTCCCCTCTTCCCTGCTTCTTTTGAAATTGGCATCCCTTCATTTGGGATCACCACCTCAGCACCAGGTTTCACTATATCTGTCAGCGGGAACATCAGATTTCTTCCATCCAATGTAACTAGGTCCAGAGTTTTACCAGTTAGGGCTTCGAGAAGGGTGATCTCTTGGCTCACCACAAGATCGTTACCGTCTCTTTTATATATCGGATGTGGCTTCTCATCCACCACAAATATCAGGTCTGCAGGAATAATACCAGGCTCTTGGTTCCCCTTCTCAGGGAAGGTGATCTTTGTACCTTTCTTCCAACCAGGTTTTATCTCAATTGTCAGGATCTCTTCCACTGGTCGAGCCTTTCTGCAAGAGAAGTGTTCACAATTAACTCAAACTTGTCAAAAAAGGGAGTCAAATAGTGATTGTGTTCACTCTATTAACGAGAAGATACACTTAGGCCATCGTTATTATAAGATCCATTACAGAAGTAACAAATCAACACAGTTGAGAAACTACAGTACACAACCATTGCTAACCAGAGGTAAATATTTTCGCTGGTACGGTACATACAGATTGTGCTGCAGCTTTAGTGTACCACATCTATCTAGCTCTGGCTATCCCAAAGGCCAAGCACAAGAGACCAGAAAAATTAATCTAGTTTTTGGCTAGTGCCCAAAATCCAGACACAAGTCACTAGAATAATCAATCTACTTCTGGCTAGGGCCCTAAGGGCTAAGGCCAAGCACAAGTGACTAGAATTTGTTCAACAAAACAGATCAAGGGCACTGGAAAAATAAAGCTATATAAAGACTGAGTTAATCAAATAGACACATACAGAATTTGAGTGGAAGCTTTTGCACTCGTTTGGCATTTCATAGAGAAGAAGGCATGCTTACAACTTCTTTTGCAGTGGTCAACTAATCAACTTGTGTCAAATGGTAAAATTATCGCAACAAATATTCAAAGATTTAAAATTGAGAAGAGAAAATTCCACTGGTTCTCCAGTTAAGAATTCTGCTTTTAATTATTTCATTTGCAGACTATCCTAATAAGCTAGGGTGCTCCAGGAAATCAACATACAAATACCCACATAAAAAAAGAATGAAAGTCGTTTTCACATTCCAGAAAACTGATGATGGCTGCTGTAAAGGAAACTACCTAGGTCTCCTCGTAAGTCATGTTTGTAGATATGGATAAAAATGCACAAAGAACAGCACAACCATTAGTCTCAAGACTCCATCCAAGCATCAAACTCTATACATATAAAACAATTTGCAGTATCCAGGTAAAGACCAGATAGTTGGACCCAATTCGTTTAATTTCATAGAATCTGGTAGTTAAAAGTAAGAGTAAGAGTCCTAGAATGGAGCCCCAGTCCAACAGAAACACTTCAAGCTCTTGCAATCTTAATATCCAACCACCAGATTTACCACCTATATTAAACTTGATTGAATATCCATCAGTTCCCTGAAGTCAGCAAGTGCCTTAACCGACCAATATCCAGAAGGTCAGTTAAGGCATGAACATAAATAAGTCATTGTGGTGTAGCGATAACCCTCAAGCAGAATGATACAATACTAACAGTAAATCTTGCATGATACTGCAACTCGCTCTCTAAATCATAACTCATCAACCCCTGAATCTAGTCCTGTAGAAGGAAACTTTTATTCTAATGATAACCTAACTTCAACATAAATATATAGTCTTGATGTATATACCAACCATCATCCCACAAAAGAACGCAATAAAGAGATAATCAATTGGAATACATACCCATAAGCATCGTAGACATTCCTGGAAATTCTCATCTTCTTTTTAACCCCTTTGTAAAGCTCTTCCAAGCTACACGCTAACATATTCTCGATAGCAGCTGCTTTTCTCGGTTCTCCTCCGTTTCCATGAAAATGAGTATTCGTCCTGAAATATGTTCTCCCACCAGCAGCTCCGCCTCCACCAGCACCACCAGCTCCATTAGCATTTACACCACCACCACCACCAGAGGAACCGCCGCCAGACTCCTGCCCAAACAGCTCCTCGTAAATATCGGCTGCATCCCTGGGCTTGAACCTGAAGGAAGGATTTGGATGCTGCCTCTGATAGTAATGTCGATTGGTGTGGTTTGCGGCGGAGGTGGAAGAGGAAGAAGCGGCGGGAGAAGGGTGAGGGAACTGGCCAGATTTGAGGCCCTCCTCGCCATAGAGATCGTAGATCTGGCGCTTCTGAGGATCGCTGAGGACGTCATAAGCCTCCGAAATCTGCTTGAACTTGGCCTCCGCCTCTGTCCTCTTGGTGGTAGGGTTCTTATCCGGATGCCAAATCATGGCGAGGCGTTTGTAGGACTTTTTGAGGTCGTCATCGCTAGCGTTCCGATTGACTTTTAGAATGTTGTAGTAATCGACTCCCATGTCTCCGCCGGACAGCGGTTTTCGCCGGCCGATACGTAGAATAAGAGAAAGATATGGAAAGGAAATCGTCAGTTATTTTGAGGAGATTGAAGAAGGAACAAGAAACGATAGACGTGCTCGCAATCGCAAACAAGTAAACTACGAAATGATCACTTACGTTTTGGGTACTAAACAAATGGTCAGCTATCTGAAAAAGTTTGCATTATGTTTAAAATAAGTGACAAAATGGTATTTTCATCATGACAACATGATGAATCATACTTTTTTATCCAAATTTTCATGTCGGGAGATCTAACATAAATTGAATTATTGGGTGAATGCAATGGGCGTGTCCAACATATTGAAGAGGCAAGTAATTAGATATTTTGTGGGTTATTTGTTGTTATTTTTTGTGATATGGGTTGATTTGAAGGATTATATTGATGACATGAAAGAGTGATACATGAATTAACAAAAAAAAATGTTGGAACGTTGATCGAATGACCAAAATGTTACGGATAAAATAGGTAAATGATATTTAGGTTACTAGGTAAGTTATCAAAATGTTACCAACTCAATAGATAAGTGACCAAAATGACTAATTACCCAAATATTTTGCTGATGGAAAGATGGCAAAAACATAAAGTTGGGCAAAACTGGGCTTACTCCTTCCAACTCCGGCCCGTTAACACGGGAATCTCAAACCCTGCCCGAAGCTGATTTCAAGGCCTGCCCGATTTCTAAATCTGCCGGCTTTGGTTGGCCCAAACATCTCGGAAAACAAGGAATTCGAGACCAGCTGGATTTCAGCCAATTCCGAGGCTCAATTGCTGTGCGGAAAACGTGCTCGTATACTAGTACCATTAAAACGTATACTAGTACCCAAAATGAGATCCATATTTGATTTCTTATGTGTGGTGAGGAAGTGGTGGTTGTACATATCGATTGTCGTAGAGGCTGATTGACTACAAGATAAGGTCGAATAAGTATACTAGTTACGAAATGAGCCCTAGACGGGAATGGCTTGACCAGTGAGAGCGTCGTGGAGCTGTAGAGATCCGTCCTTCATCAGGTTCACGCTCAAGCTCTTGAATCTTTCCCTAGAGTACTGCCTCGATGCCTTTCTCCAGTCAGTTCCAGTTTTCATCATCATCACAAATTCCTCATAACTAATGCATCCGTCCTGCAAAATTACAACACGACATAGGAGCTTCAGTTCTTCTACTGCATCACATTGATATAGAAGATGGCATGCCAACCTTGTCTGTGTCAACTTCCCGCATGATGTCATTGATAACGTCATCGTCAATTTGACCGTTGATATCATCACCAGCCATGGCCTGTCGTAGCTCGTCTAGCTCAATATACCCACTTCCATCCTTGTCGAAATACATAAATGCCTTGCGGAAGTGCTCCTCATTCACCATCTTCTGCAGGTGAACTGTAACTGCTACAAACTCTCCGTACTCCAGTACACCATTTCCATCTACATCAGCCTGCACCGACACGACACGAGAGTCAAGGAATAGGATAATAACATATCGATTATGAGATGAAATCAAGAAAGAAGCTATATATGTAATTAATTACCACTTCCATCAGCATCTTGATCTCTGGTTCAGTGAAATGTGAACCCAGCTTCTGAAGACCACCCTTCAAGTCCTCATATGTTACTTTGCCATCACCATCAATATCCATCAGTGTAAACATATCTCTTATCACCTCAACCTCTTCGACTGTTGTCAAGTGTTCAGCAATTACCCGGAGTGCTTTCTTCTTGAATTTGTTCATCACCGAGAACTGTTTCAGTCTTGTCCTCACGATATCTCCCAACGGGACATTCGGAGCTTTCTTTGCATCTCGAATCCAAGGATGATCTATCAAACGAAATGACAGATTCTAGCTGGATTACTTGATAACTAATGAAGTCCACAAAAGATGTACATTTCAAACCCAGGATACCTAGCACTTGGCGAGCAGTTAAGCGCTTGGAAGGATCTGGTTCCAACATCTGCTGAACAAGACTCTTGGCACTTTGAGAAATCCGTGACCATGGTTCCCTCTTGAAATTAAGCACTCCCCTCAGAATTGCAATGGCAACACGCTGCTCAGATTCTGCCCAAAATGGAGGAACCCCACATAGTAGAATGTAGAGTATAACTCCAGCACTCCAAACGTCTATCTCTGGTCCATAATTCCTCTTCAACACCTCTGGTGCCATGTAATGTGGACTCCCAACAATCTCTGTAAATTTCTCCCCTGCAACAAATTAAATTAACCATCCCAAAAGGGAAGAATCAGAAACAACAGAAACCCTAAATTAGTAGTAGTAATGAAGAAGAAGAAGAAGACCCACCAGGCTTGAAGAAGACGGACAACCCAAAATCAATGGCCTTGAGAGGCGAATCTTCCTTCTTATTGGCAAACAAGAAGTTCTCAGGCTTAAGATCCCTGTGCATAACCCCGTTCTCATGGCAAACCCTTACAACCTCCATAATAGTCCTTGCGATGCTGGCAGCAGCTCGCTCGCTGTAATGCCCTCTGGCCACGATCCTGTCAAAAAGCTCCCCTCCTTGGCAGAGCTCCATCACCAAGTGAACGTTATCGTGATCCTCGTAAGTAGCCTTCAGCTTCACGATGTTTGGGTGATCGGGCAGGCTGGACATGATGTCCACTTCCCTCCTAACGTCCTCTATGTCCACCGCCGTCAGGAGCTTCCGCTTCGAAATGGACTTGCAAGCAAACGCCTCCTTCGTCTCCTTGTCGGTGCAAAAAAAACGTAATTCCGAACTCGCCGCGACCCAATTCCCGGCCGAGTTTGTACTTGTCTCCGATTCGGGGCCGCTGCTGATCGCTCAAAGGGAACCAGTCCTCGAGGACCCAGATCGGGTTTTCCGATATTTGGTTGGATGGCTTCTTCTTAGATGTTTTTTGGCCGGTTATGGAATCGGGTCTCAGGCAGGCGTTACAGTTGCCCATAGCTGCTTTAGCTGCTCAGAAGTTTTTGCCTTTATGTTGGGAATACATAGATGGAAAAGAAAGATAGGGAGGGTGATTAAGGGAAGTAGTTGAGTTGGTAGTGGTTGTTAAATGAAGGGAAATTGGGGGGACGGTGGTTAGCGGCGGTGGAAGGCGGACGCCGGCGGGATATTTGATAAGAGATAAATGGGAGAAAATGGAGGGAGAGAAATCGCCGGGAATGGATCAGTTGACAAACAGGAAAGAGTTCTTTCCAATTATATTTATTAATTAAATAAGAAAATGCCAAAAACAAATTTGTATAAAATGAGAGTATCAAACATAGCTAAATTTATTTTCATCACATTTTCACTTTTTATGTCAAATTATCCCACGTCCGTTAATTTTTTAATACCATTAGTGACGATGCAAATAAATATACAATTGACCTGTCAATAGTATGTCACATCACATACCATGTCATTATTCAAATTAACAAACAAATTAACTAATATACATTAAAAAAAAATATTACTCCCCTGCCTTCTCATCTCTTCGTTCACCATCCGCCGGAGTGTTCTTATCTAAAACACTATCCATCCTCTGAAAATCTTGACCACCGCCACCCTTGCTCGCCGGATCAAACCACCTTCATCTTCCAAACTCCCAACACCCAACATCAACTCCAACCACCACCAACATCTCTCAACGCTCACCCTTCAACAAAGGGTTTTGTTGATAAAATTGATGTTATGGCTTAAGGCTGATAGAATGTAAATACGATATATGATATGTTAATCGAATTTAGAACTTTATTTTATCTATCAATTATCACATGTTGACATGTATAACGTGTTATAGAGTTTGGTGAATTAGGGTATAGGAATAATATGTTATAGAGTTCAGTTTATTGTTGATAAAATTGGCATTATGACCTAAGGTGTGTTGTTGAAATATAAATCTTAATCTTATCTTATCTTAATCTTAATCTTATCTTAAAATAATCTATGGGAGATCATCACATAATTTTTGTCACATAAGACTGATGGGCCCTTCCCTCTAACAGCCTTAGGCCCATCGGCGGCCCACAACCGCTATCGCTTTTGGCGATAACAGCTAAAGGACTGAGCCCAGATGGCAGCCCGGCCGAATAAGCTAAGACAGCCCAAAACATAAAGAAAGCCCAAGGCGATGACCCAACATGGCGGTCTTTAGGATTTCGAAGGGACACCGACACGTGTCGACATCCTGTGGAGTGTACAACGAACGGCTAAGATTCAGCCTTGGCGACCAAGACAAGGGTACTATAAATACCCCCTACTCTCCACAGGACCGGAAGACAACACTTTTACCCAGCGGACAAACGCTCCGCGGTACGTCACCCTTATCCATTCTCTCTCATATTCCTATCGCCACACTCTCTTGAGCTAACTACTACCCCCTCCTTACTTACGAGGTACGATGATCACACGACGACCAACACTCTTGGGCTTCCACTATTGGATCAGGCGACTAGGCTGGAACAATTGGCGCGCCAGATAGGGGTAGTAGCAGGCGATCATCACAACAACTAGGCATATGGATTCAGAGGCGATTCCCGCCCAAACTGAAGAGGAAGGCGATGGGGTGACACCCGTCAAGCACATGACCGCGGTTACTCAGGCGGTACCAGAACTCAACAGAAATTTAGAGCAAGAAATGGAGGGCAATTCTCAAACCCGAAGCTCAGAGCCTACAGAGAGAGACGCATACAACCTGCTTGAGCAACGTTTTCAGGCCCTGGAAAAGCACAACTTGGAGTTAACCCAGATCTTGAAGACTATGATCGCCTAGCAGACCGCGACAGCCCAGACCTCAGAGGTTCGGCGACCTCAGCAAGGCACCAACCTCGAAATGTTACAACAGTTCATGCCCGCAACCCAGATGACTCCCAACCAATTGGCGGTCCGACAGCCGCTCGCAAGGGTAATTCTAGCGGAGCCACTCCCAAAAGGTTTGGTGCCTCCCAACCTGGAGCGATATGTGGGGACTGGCGATCCGGATGAGCACTTGCAGGCTTTCCAGATCGCCATGAAAATGCAACAAGCCAGTGACGCGGCATACTGCAGAGCTTTCCCGGCTACTCTAGGAGGACGAGCGTGAGAATGGTATATGAATCTCCAGGAAGGAATCATTTCTTCATGGGAGGGTTTCGCTCTAATCTTCTCACAGAAGTACGAGTGTAGAAAGACCAGAACCGTACCGCTGCAAGCCTTGGTGGGCCTGAGACAGGGAGCAAGTCAGTCGTTGAAGGACTTCTCCGATGAATGGACGGGGGTCGGCCAATCCATTCGAAGGGTAGATCATGAGATTGCGGCGGCAAGTCTATTTCAATCAACACACAATCACAGGCTGCGGGAATCACTGTTACAGATAGCGCCAAAGTCAATGTCAGATCTAGAAACCAGGGTACACAAAATTATACTGATGGAGGAGGAACTGTCAGAGCCCTCATCATAAAAATTGAAGAAGGAAAGAGGGCTGGAAGGGTATAGGTCGGGGAACAAGCAGGCCAGGTGGCGGCGATCAGAAAGATTGCCTGACCGTGGAAACCGCCTCGAAGAGAAGAGAGGAAATCGGGTGGAATACCAAGGCGAAAGAACGGACTATACCCCCCTCTCGGAATCGCGACGAAAGATCCTACTGTATATGCAGCACAAGGGCCACACCATAAAATGGTCAGAGCCATTGTTCACTCCGACAGATCAGAGAAGCCGTCGAAAGTTCTGTGACTTCCACGACTCTCACGGACACACAACCGAGGATTGTAGGGAGTTGAAGAATGAAATCAAAAGATGGATAAGTGAGAGGCGACTAAGGGACTTCATCGTAAGTACTAAGCGAAAGGATAAAGCTCAGGAGGGAGATCGCCCAGAAAAAGGAGAATCACAAGACAAGAATGGAGGAGTTTTCACCCGGCTGCAAGAGCCACAGGGCGATGATGAGGCAAAGAAGAAATCACGACCAGAGGTCAATCAGGTCTACCAGACCATCTTTGGGGGAGAAAGCTGCCCAACAAAGAAAGTCAAAAAGAAGAAGTGCAGGAGCTCATGATGATCGAGCAGAATAGTCGCCCGATGTTGGGATTTACTGAAGAAGATATTAATTGCGTTGGAGGGCCTAGTTTGGAAGCAATAGTGATTCAAGTCGTTACGATGAATAGCCGAATCGAGCGAGTCATGGTTGATGAAGGGAGCTCAGCGGATATAATTTTCTGGGACATGTACAAAAGAATGAACTTACCGGGGAATTTGCTAAGGCAAACAAAGACAACTATTTCAGGGTTCTCAGGCCACACTGTGCCCATCAAAGGGATAGCAACAATGGAGCTAACCATCGGAGACGGCGACATACAGATATCAAGATCAATTGATTTCCACATCATGAATTGCAAATCTACTTATAACATGATCCTGGGTCGACCTGTCCTGGCAACCTTTCAAGCCATCTCCTCTCCCGTACACCAAGTAATGAAGTTCGCTACAGAGAAGGGAGTTGGATTCGCCTGGGGAGACCCCGAGGTCGTAAGGCGATGCTACAGGGCGGCAACCAAAAGCACTTGCCTCAATATTAGCTTGGAGCCTGACAACGAAGGAGAAAGGATGACACCAGCAGAGTCGGATGTCCCGGTTCCATTCTGGGAAGGGGACGAGACGAAAATGGTCCGAGTATCATCATATTTGGGGGATTAAGAAAAATAAGAGTTAGTTCAGCTGTTGCAAGAATTTGCTCATCTATTCGCATGGTCGCCTAGTGACATGCCAGGAATCGCTCCAAACATCATCAAACACTCTCTGGCAATCGAACCAGGGAGTCGCCCTGTGCAGCAAAAGAGAAGAAACATTTGTAGAGACAGACAACAGGCTGTGGCGATAGAAGTAGAGAAACTCTTGAAGGCAGGTGATGAACCTAAGATCGTTGTTCGGGTTCAAACAAATAACTAACAAAGCTAACAAGCTAGGGTAGATCGTATTCCACGGGTCTTCTATGATCGACTACTCAAATAAGCTGGCAAATTACTCGGATTTAAACACTTCGTGCGTGGTGTGAGTTCCACGACTTCTAATTCTAAGAAATGCAGAGAAATTTAAAAATTGAAACTAAGAAAAGAATGGAAATTGGTTGGTTAAAACAGAGATGACAGACGAACTTAGACTTTGAATCCCCCTTCGTTCCCCAGAGCATTGGCAATCAACAGATCAGCGGATTTCGATTCTCATTCAATCAATTCCGAGACACCACCATAACTCCTAACCCTTAGGTTTAAGACCGGCGAACGTTCGCTCTATCCGTTCTAGCTACCAAGATTAATTAGTCAACCAGGTACGGTCGCCTCTCGCAATGACTTAACTTAACTGGTGGAATTACTAATGATTTATGAGTTACTCTTGCAGTGGATTAACCCTAACCGGTTCCTACGAAAGGCACGCTCCAATTATAAGGTTAATTGTTCAATTTGATGTTCTAAAGTAAGGCGAGCGTTCGCTTCTATCCTTAGCTTAACAAGAATCTAATCTAGGTGATCAATCCAGACAAGAAACATGAATAATGAAGAAGAAATCAAACATGAAAGAGAAACTGATTGAACTTCGAATCTAATCACCGCCGATCCGTGACCGCTTTAAAAGCCCTGGGTCACTTAGGGTTCATCTAGTCTAAGCTCTAAGAGTTTAGCTACACATATTCATCACAAAAGAATCAAAGACAAAGAAGGAGTTCATCATACAAAGGAAGAACAGAAAAGAATCTGAAAAACCTAATTAAGACGACTCCGGCAGAACTTCGATCTTCCGGTCGACTGTAATCCTAGCTCCGAGTCTTCGAGATGGAAGGGATGGTGTCACGATATCTTTCCGGCTCTTCGAACTCTAACTCTTTTCTTCAGAACTTGAGAGAATCCTCCGAATTATGATTATGAAGAAGTATGAAAAGTATATCCCTATTTTGGGCCGCCGGTTAAGTATTTATACTTAACCCTAATTCAGCCAGATTTTCCCTGATATTTTCGTCGAAAATATTGAAGAATTTTCGGCGAAAATTCCTTTGTAAATGGATGGTCCGCCGGTTGCTTTCTCCTGTAATTTTCGGTCCAATTGTTTTCGGTCGAAAACTTAGGGTTTTCACCGAAAACTTCCTTCAGTCGGCATCAGTGATTTTGTGCATGTATTTTCGCCGAAAATGCTAGGGTATTTTCGGCGAAAATTCCTTTGTAAACCGGGCAGGAATTATTTCGACTTGATTGGCTCCTTGGATCAATTCCGGTGCAATTCCTCGAGGTTCCAACGCTTTAGACACGTCCTTGGCTACTTTATTTGACGGCAGAAACCTGTGCTAACATAAAAACACTAGAAAACCATCAAATAGACCCGAAACGGGCCAAGGTAACACAAATGGCACGAGATAGGGAAATCGATTGAATATTCGCTATTCTACCCTAAAAACCATGTCTTAAGCAAGGAAATGTCGCTTAAATGAGGCTGATAATCACGTCAAATCAAGTGTCATCAAAATACCCCACACTTAAGCTTTTGCTTGTCCTCAAGCAAACTGAATAGAAACGCTCATGTTCACAAATGATAAGATCGATTAAATTGGAGTTCAATCAAACACAATGAATTATTAGACAGATATATCCTAGAACAAGAAACCTAACATGCATACAAATTAGCCAAACAACCTGGTCTCACTAATAAACTGCACACGACAAGTAGTAGCAACCAATTATGCACGAATTTGACCTGACCGACCAGACTCCTCACACAGGATATATTTAGTATAATGGGGAACTCTCACTCTCTGTGTTTAAGGACGTGTTTCTGCTCTCAATCATTTTCTGTTACTGAATTCTGTCATAAGTTTGCAATTCAACCACATCTCCACCACTGTGATAACACGAGTATCCAGTCAAGAAGGACTTCCCTGCTAGGACTGTAACGAATTCTACACTACTTGGGTTTATGATGCGATGGATGATGGGAATGTATGATGATGGCTTGTGCGGTGTAGCTTTCGACTAACTTCCCTCGAATCTAATCTGTGGCTCCCTACCGTCTAACCAGACACGGGTGGAATAATGAACGCTCGTCCTATGACACCCTCAAGCAACCTAGCACTTATTATTTTTTCTTTACACAATTTTTTTCTGACTTTTCTTTTGACTTCGTTCTTCCATTTGTAGGGAGAAGAACGTTTTATTGAACTAAAAACTTGAAACCTTTTTGGCTTTTCTGATTTTTTCTTCTTTTCATTTTTTCTTTCGAAGCTTGCTTCTTTTCTTTTTTTTCTATTTTTTTTTCTTTTGTGCCGATTTTTCTTTTAGTTGCTAGAGGGGTTTACACGTCTGGACATAATAGCTAAGACCACCTATTTAATGGCTATAGGCAGGTTACCACAAACCGACTTCCGGTAGGTCAATCTAGAACTACAACCACAGGGGATCAACGGGGAATGAAAGAATGGGAAATGGCTGTAATGTATATCGAAACCGAAAGAACAGGCCAAGCTCAAGGGTCTACACCTAATGGATTTAACGTTAGGTAGGCTATCTGGCTTAGTAGCTGAATCTAGGTGCCCCTATCATTCTAGAACTCGTGTCATCGTGTGGTCTTGAGTAGGTCTCATGCAAATTCTAACTCATTCAAGCAAACAGAAAACCACTCAAAAAGAATTAAAATTGCAAGTTACGTGCAATGGATCAAAAGCTCACAGTTGGTTTGCTAGTCGGATTCGGTCATTTTCATGCAATCAAGGCTGCAAACTACAAGTGTGATTTTAAAATTCTGTTCTGACCAGGCAATTTAGCATCAAAGTATACAAGTTGGTTGTCAAGTTCTAGGTTAAGCAGTCTAAGCATCATTATGAAAGTTTGAACAACAACTTAACATCAAAAATCAAGAACTGAGCCATTCTAATGCTAGAGAGACTGGAATGGAATCACAAGGCACACAGAAAACACAATCAAGGGCAATCAAGTTCATGCAAGGTTCTCTAGCATCCTACCCCACACTTAAATCGACTGTGTCCTCACAGGACTAATTCTAGAGTTCAGAGCGAAGTAGAAGAACCTGGACCGAGATGGTTGGTGTAGGGGATGAGCACGGGTCCTCGGAGCGGAGGGAATCTACCAAAGCGAAGCAAAGGGAATCTCCCTACTGCCTACAAAACAAAAACAAATGAAACATAAAAAGGAAACCGGGACAAGTGTCCCGGATCCACACAGAAAAAAAAGTTGGATCGAAATCCGAAAAGAATAAATAAAAAGAAGGGACAAGAAAGAGGATACAACCCGATCACTGCTGGTCAGGCGCGCCGGGAGGTGGGAAGTGGAGGAAATCGCCGAGCTGACGTTGCCACTCCATCTGTGCCTCATACCGCCTATCAGCGCGGTGCATATGCTGCTGCATAATAGTCCATCTCGCCTCTTGAGTGGCGTTGTGGTGATGCGCCACTCCTGCAGTCACTCATACAGCTCTCCAACATCCGCGGGGTGCGGGTGAGGCTGTGGGTGAGGCGCCTGGTATGGATCTGGGATGTCCGGCGACGAGTGGTGTACATACCCTGCCTGATGGTGTGGCGAGGGAGTATGGTCATGAGACTCTGGCTCATACTGAGGCTGGGACTCCTCAGTATCATCTTCTTCCTCCGACTCATCCTCGTACTGGAGGGAAGGATCTGCTGCTACCTGGGGACTGAAGTCTAGCTCAAGGTCGTACTCGACCGCCAAATCTCCTCCAACGGTGCGTACTCTGCGGCGTGGGATATTCGGGCCATATTCATGGCTGAGGCCGAAGGAGATGATGAGCTGGCCGATGAAGTTGCCTCCCAGGAGTGAGTGAGGTGGCGTCCTCCTCTTGGTCTTCTGGCGGAAGATGCGAGCAAGCACCCATCCGGGGTGAAGAGGGTAGCTCTCCCGGATGGCGCGAAGAAGCACAAGTTCCTCCTTGCTGATATGGCGGCGGTCCTTCTCTGGAGCATATAATAGCGATCTACGCCAAACCATATGAATGAATCTATAGAGAGGGTGAGAGAGGGACTTAACTGAGTTATGGTCCGTGAGATGATCATCGGGCACTCCAGTCATGTGGCTCCAGAGTGCGTGGTATGCCTCTCCGTCGTCCTCGTCATCCGCCCAACCGAGGTGATGACCGTGGTAATGCTCGTAGGGGATGCCTAGATGAGCTGCAAACTCATCATAGGTGAGGTTCCTGTACACCCCGCCCAGGTAGAAGGAAACGACCTTCTTGCTCTGCCTCCTCTTGTGCTCGACCAGATCAAAAGTGGCCCAGAACTCCTGGAGAGCGACGTCTGGGAAGTCGGAAGCGATGGTGGTCAGCTCTAGGAGGCTGGCCGGTGCCAGGGCGTCGTGCACGTTCCGGTGGTAGTCCTCATTGTGATCGTGGAGGGACTCCATGGAGAGTAGTCGAACATTAGCTCCCGGAATGTGCTCGAGCTTCTGGTAGCACTGAAAATAGTAGTCGGGTAGACGAGCAATAGTGCGATGGTGCCCAGCACGGCCAGGGAATGCTGGTGGAGGGCCCTGGACGGCGGGTGTGACGGGGGCGGCGACTCCGGAGCTTGAGGCGGCGTCAAGTCTCTGCTTGGTCTGCGCTCATAAGTGGTTCCTAAACAAGAAAACAAACCAGATTAGTCAAACTAAAACGCTACCCCACACTTAGTCGAAAAACTCAATTTCACAGAGAAATGAGGAAAACCGAGTGGGGGTAAGCAAAGCGGATTAACCGGTAATCACGAACAATAAAGTACATGCTCAGGAACAGCCAGAATGGAATTAGCAAAGTTAGGGTTCAGAAGTCAAACCGACATTCAAAAAGTCAACATCATAGCACATTGAACCCTAATCATGGCAAGACTATCACAAATCGGAGAATGACGGTATAATATGATCTCAGATGGCAACCACAATAATCGAAACGAGTATGAACACATAAGGCAGCCAAATGATAAAAAACAGTTCATGGTCAAACCGACATTTCTGAAAAGTCAACCTCACAAGGACATGGACTTAGGCATAGCAACACATGATCAAACGATATGAAAATTAAGCACAACACTCCCTAAGCATGCTAGAACAGTTCAACAAGTTCAGCTAACCTAGTTCACACGAAATCAGTCGGCACGCAAATCGAAAATCAAGTCGCGAAAGTCAACCCGACAAAATTCAGCATTCAATATGTCAAAAGATTCGCAATGAAAAGTTCTACAACTTACCTTGAAGCCATGGATGCTAAAAGTGAACGAATTGGGAGAAATCGGAGAAAAATCGCAAGTTTTAGGGTTTGGGTGAACTAGAGCTGTAGAGCTCTGATTTGGCTGTTCTAGGGCTTAAAATGATCGGAAATAGGAGGGGAAGGGAGCGGCGGCGGTCGGCGATGGTGGCGGCGGCGGAAAAATGGAAAACACAAGGGGAGGGTTTTGTTCTTAAAATCGAAAATGAAAAGAGGAAAGAGAGGGAAGAAGTCCGGATTTTTAAGTGAAAAAGTTGGTTGATTTTCAAAGGCATTTTCGGCGAAAATAAGTGCAAGTTTTCGCTGAAAATGCTAGTTAAAAAGTACTGCCGGTTTTCAAAAGAAATTTTCACCGAAAACATTAATACATTTTCGCCGAAAATGTGAAACAGGAACGTTTGGAAAACTCAGTGGGATTTCAAAGATAATTTTCGCCGAAAATATGGGTTGTTTTCGCCAAAAATATTGAACTCTACGATTGAAAATATTTTCGCAATCCCGGCAAACTTCAGAAAATCACAGTTAAATCACCAAAAATCAGAAAAACCTCAAACGACTTGCAACTGACACTATGACACACACACTACATACGAAAAATATGAAAACAAACAAACTGACACTTTTGGCTCCCCCGAACCGACTCTAAAACACTAAGGTTGACACAAAAAAAAACGGACTCCAACTGTGGGTTGCCTCCCACGAAGCGCTCTTTTATTAACGTCCTTGAGCTGGACGATACCTAGATGGTATTAGGAGACATCCCAACTCAGATTCTCCTTAATGTTAGCATCGAAGTTCATAAAGTAGAGCTTCGGGGCTTCTCCAGTGAGCATGAATTTCTTCCCGTTCGCGTGTAAGAGCTTGGTACGTCCGTCGGGAAGGTGGTCAGTGATTGTGAAGGGTCCGAACAGTTCTGTCAAGGGATCATCTTCCACAAGGAAGACAGTGGACAGAATGAGAACGATCGGCTCCTTCTTTTCTTTAACCTCCGGCTTGATATCACCAGGATCGGTGATCAGTCAGTATTTCTTTAGGAGATGCTTTCGGCTTCTCCTTCCATACTTGTTCCAGCGCCGGTAGCTTGGAACGAATTGGTGGTGCAGCTGGCTCGGTGGAAACTGGCGGCACAACTGGTCTCCAGACCATGTGAGTCTTCGTCTTCTTGTTCTTTCCCCGAGGTCTGCTAGGTTTTGTGCTTGGTGGCTTAGAAGAGGCTTTCTGTTCCTTCTTCTTTGACGTCTGAAGAACAGATTTCGGTTTCTGCTTGGTAATCTGTCCAGCACCTGCAACAGCAATTGATCTAGGCACACTAGAATAGATATCAGTCACGGAGTTGACCGAAGTCAACTCCACAGTTTCAACAGCTAAACAATGAAATTCTTCATTCTTAGGATTATATTTCATTCCGTCTTTAAGGCGGAACGTGACAGTTTCTTTACCAACTCTCAAAGTTAAAGAACCATTTGGAACGTTAATTTGCATTCCAGTAGTAGCCATGAAAGGTCGTCCTATGAGAATGGTAGAATCATCCTTATTGGTGTCAATGATAACAAAGTAGCTAAGAACGTGAAAGGACCACATTTAGTAACAACGTCTTTGATTTCTCCCCTAGGAGTTTTAAGTGATCTATCAGCAAAGATAAGTTGCATACTAGACGGTTCAAGTTCCCTTAGGTTCAATTTTTCATATAGACTCATAGGCATAACATTAACAGACGTGCCAGGATCAACCAAACAACGTTCTATCTCAACATCATTAATGACAAGAGGTAGAGTGAAAGAACCGGGATCGGAGCACTTAGCTGGATATGGAGATGACGGTTTCTTGATACGAGCATCAGGATATCCTTCTTTATTCCCCTTCATGCCAGTCTTGATCCTTGCATTTGGCAGCAATGCTCTTGGAAAAGGAGGCTTCACGACGTACGGTGCAAGAGGAGGATCTTCCTCCTTAGGCGCCACTTGTAGTGCTTCCTTCTTCTCTGGAGATTCAGCGATCCTGCGTAAAACAGCACAAGCATCAGCAGATCAGCTTGAAAATTTTCTAACAGATACCATCTTGGCTTGCTCCTTTCTCGGATTCGGCTCTGTCTGGCTCGGAAGTTGGCCAAATGGTCGACCAGATGCTAGCATGCTCGAGATGTTGTTCACAACTTGCTTGATTATTTGACCGGCTGCTATCTGTTCTTAATTGAGAAGAGCTTGAGCTTTAAATTGACTGTCATGATCATCGAGTCTGGTGATGATCTGGCTAAGCTTCTTGTCAGGTCACTGACATTGTTTTCCTTCTGGTACTGCTGCCCTGGATAGGTGTTACTCAAATATTGATTCTGGCGATTGCCAGGAGCAGTTCCATAGTTACCCAGATTGCGGTGCGGTGGCTGGTAGACACCTGCCGGCGGATGGTTAGGCTTCTGATCCTAAGCTGGACCAGCCGGGTGGTTATTCTGGTTCTGGTTATGGTTGGCGCTAGCATTGTAGGGGGGTCTGTCTTGATAGTTCCCTTGCTGCCTGAAGTTGCGGTAGCCAGCATAACCATTCTGATTATTAATGAAGCCTTGTTGAACGAAATTTACCTCTTCGGCGGACCAGACTTCTGTCTTACCAAAATTCTGGCATCGGCCTCCGTTATGTGCACAAGCTCCACACCATTCGCAATCGGCAACATAGACAGAAGCTGCCGGGGTTTGACTGGTGTGGTAGACTTCTTCAAATGCTTCTCTACTTCTGCCTTGATAGCTGCTTCGAGATCGAGCTTGCTCCTTGATCCTTCAGATTGTCGTTTGATAAAAGGATTTTACCAAGGTCGTATTCCACGGGTCCTCTCACAAACCAATACTCACACTTCTCATAGACGGTCTAGACATTTGAAATTGGTTTGGTTTGATTGAGAAATTCAGAAACAAAAGCAAAGATTCGCAATACTAACAAATATTAAACAAGAGAGGAAGGGGGCTCAAATCAAAGACAAAGGGGGTTCTCTTGGTGGGTAGTTTCATCATGCTCAAGAGGACTAATTGAACAAACAAGCCAATCAAGATCGAGTTTGCATTTGGATGACCATGTATTTCACTTCTATAGACTCAATGCACTCTCGTAGCACCTAATCCCTATCCAAATACTACTCAACTTAGGCTCTCGCTCTCAAGCTAAGTGAAAAAGGATGCATTCTAAGTGTTTGATGAAATGCCAAGACACAAAACCCTCTCTTAAGACTCTATGACCACAAGGCTAGGCACAACACTCTCATATCAATGCCCTAACACTAAGAGATTCACCAAAAAGCCTTTTCAAACTCAATTGAATGAAAATCCACATGCACACCAAGTGTTCGATAAAATGCCCAAGAGAGAAATCAAGTGGAAATGGTTGGAATAAGTTGATCTAATCTCTTAGAACACACTCACTTCAATCCCTAGACCTACAATCTATGCAATCCAAGAACTCTCATGCATCAAATCACATTGAATGGACTAAATCAAGCAAACATGGCATAAAATGGCATTAAGAACAAGTCTAGGAATCATCCTCATACAACCAAGATCAATCATGGCAAGTTCTATACAATCATCCCTCTATCATAGCACAACTAATCTACCCATCCAAGATGAACCCTAGAAACTCAGCCACACATGGCCAAGGGAATAAAGAGAAAAGAAGGAAGAATGGTCACCAAGAACACCATGGATGAATCCTTGAGATGATCTTCACTTCTCCACTTGTAAGCACTTCTCCCAAGGTTTGTTGGCTTCAATCCTAGCTCCAATGGCTTCAAATTGCGCCAAAAATGTGTTCTAGGGTTTGAGGGTTCGTGGGGATGTGTTTGGGGTTCAAGAGAGATGAAAGAATATCTGAAAGATCCCCAAAAATCGTCTTTAAATAGAAATCTGCTGGGCATACACGTCGTGTAGAACTACACGTCGTGTACCCTAAAATCTGCACAGACCGCAATTTTGCTTCGTTCGTTTCTCCCTCATCCGAGCTCCGATTTGGCTTCCGTTTGGTCCTATGGACTCCTTGTCATCTCTACTTTGATGCCATAACCTGAAAATGCACAGAGATAACTCCAATAGACCACGAATTTGGCTCCAAAGTGGTGACCGGACAACAAATGGATACTTTGTGCAAAATATCAATAAAAGCATATAGAGCACGGCATCTCACGATCAAACACGGGTATTTCATAGGTCAATCATAGGCTCAAAATGCACTAAATAAAGTCACATCATCGTTCCTAGTTCCTTGACTTGGAAGCACAGTTTGCGAAGTGAAGAAGAGCAGCTTCAAGTGTGAGCGTAGTGCAATCCCCTTCAGCTAGGGAATTGACCCACTTGGCAGATTCTTCTCGAAGACCTCGAGCGAAGATTTCAGCTAACTACCTCTGCTCGAATCCATGATGAGGACAGTTGTAGAGAAGTTCTTGGAATCGATTTCAAGTATCATATAAGCTTTCTCCTTCTTTCTGGGAGAACCTGGCAATGCTATCCTTGATGGCTGTTGTTCTGGCCGGAGGGAAGTATTCTTCAACGAAGTCCTGAGCCAGAGTATCCCAATTAGTGTAATATCCAGGTGGTTTGCCAGTAAGCCACCTCTTAGCAGCGCCTTTCAGAGAGAACGGGAAAGCTCTCAAACAAAGAGTATTCTTGTCGAGGTTTCCGTTCTTGAAAGTGTTGCAGAGATCAAGGAAATCCGCAAGATGAGTGCACAGATTGTCTAGGGGCCTGCCTTCGAACTGTAGATCCCTAGAGATCATAGTCAAGAATAGAATCTTGATCTCATAGTCAGGATCTCCTTCAATGCGCAGTACGGCAATGGCAGATCGAACGCTAGTCGCGCTCGGCTTGTTGTAATCAGCTAGACTTTTCTGTGCAGGTGGCGGTGGTGGGTTTCCGCCTGGTGGTGGTGGTGGTGGTAATTGATCAGTCATGGTAGGAGATGGAGGAGGTGAAAGTGACTCGGTGTATGAAACGGATGTTGGTGACGGTAATGGTGAAGATGAGGGACTCTCCTTCAGTTCCTCAATCTTAATCGGAGTGACGGGTGGAGGTGGATTGATTCTGCTTCTCCTTGGAATCTGTGATTGTCGAGGTGGAGCAGAACTGCTTGGTCTCTCTATACTCTTAGCCTTGTCGGTTTGAGAGCGAGTCCAAGGGCGGCGATGCATACACCTGTGAACAACCTACAAATAACAAAAACAAGCAAAAACCAGTGTAAAATCGAAGTGGGTGGAAAAGTGAAAGATGGAAAATAGAAGAATAAATTGCCAGTTCTTCTTTCAAACAATCAAAAGAAGTCCCCGGCAACGGCGAAAATTTGATGAACCTAAGATCGTTGTTCGGGTTCAAACAAATAACTAACAAAGCTAACAAGCTAGGGTAGATCGTATTCCACGGGTCTTCTATGATCGACTACTCAAATAAACTGGCAAATTACTCGGATTTAAACACTTCATGCGTGGTGTGAGTTCCACGACTTCTAATTCTAAGAAATGCAGAGAAATTTAGAAATTGAAACTAAGAAAAGAATGGAAATTGGTTGGTTAAAACAGAGATGACAGACGAACTTAACTTTGAATCCCCCTTCGTTCCCCAGAGCATTGACAATCAACAGATCAGCGGATTTCGATTCTCATTCAATCAATTCTGAGACACCACCATAACTCCTAACCCTTAGGTTTAAGACCGGCGAACGTTCGCTCTATCCGTTCTAGCTACCAAGATTAATTAGTCAACCAGGTACGGTCGCCTCTCGTAATGACTTAACTTAACTGGTGGAATTACTAATGATTTATGAGTTACTCTTGCAGTGGATTAACCCTAACCGGTTCCTACGAAAGGCACGCTCCAATTATAAGGTTAATTGTTCAATTTGATGTTCTAAAGTAAGGCGAGCGTTCGCTTCTATCCTTAGCTTAACAAGAATCTAATCTAGGTGATCAATCCAGACAAGAAACATGAACAATGAAGAAGAAATCAAACATGAAAGAGAAACTGATTGAACTTCGAATCTAATCACCGCCGATCCGTGACCGCTTTAAAAGCCCTGGGTCACTTAGGGTTCATCTAGTCTAAGCTCTAAGAGTTTAGCTACACATATTCATCACAAAAGAATCAAAGACAAAGAAGGAGTTCATCATACAAAGGAAGAACAAAAAAGAATCTGAAAAACCTAATTAAGACGACTCCGGCAGAACTTCGATCTTCCGGTCGACTGCAATCCTAGCTCCGAGTCTTCGAGATGGAAGGGATGGTGTCACGATATCTTTCCGGCTCTTCGAACTCTAACTCTTTTCTTCAGAACTTGAGAGAATCCTCCGAATTATGATTATGAAGAAGTATGAAAAGTATATCCCTATTTTGGGCCGCCGGTTAAATATTTATACTTAACCCTAATTTAGCCGATTTTCCCTGATATTTTCACCGAAAATATTGAAGAATTTTCGGCGAAAATTCCTTTGTAAATGGATGGTCCGCCGGTTGCTTTCTCCTGTAATTTTCGGTCCAATTGTTTTCGGTCGAAAACTTAGGGTTTTCGCCGAAAACTTCTTCAGTCAGCATCAGTGATTTTGTGCTTGTATTTTCCCGAAAATGTTAGGGTATTTTCGGTGAAAAACTCCTTTGTAAACCGGGCAGGAATTATTTGACTTGATTGGCTCCTTGGATCGATTCCGGTGCAATTCCTCGAGGTTCCAACGCTTTAGACACGTCCTTGGTTACTTTATTTGACGGCAAAAACCTGTGCTAACATAAAAACACTAGAAAACCATCAAATAGACCTGAAACGGGCCAAGGTAACACAAATGACACGAGATAGGGCAATCGATTGAATATTTCGCTATTCTACCCTAAAAACTATGTCTTAAGCAAGGAAATGTCGCTTAAATGAGGCTGATAATCACGTCAAATCGAGTGTCATCAGCAGGCTTCATCAGAGAGGTATGATATCCCGAATGGCTGGATAATGTTGTTCTAGTCAAGAAATCATCAGGAGCTTGGCGGATGTGCGTCGATTTCACTATCTTAAATGATGCATGTCCCAAAGATCCGGACCCTCTGCCTAATATAGAACAGCTGGTGGACGCAACAGCTAACAACGAGATACTGTCCTTTTTGGATATGTTCACAGGATATCACCAAATCCCATTAAACGAGGAAGATCAAGAGAAGACTGCATTCATGACACCTACCGCGAATTACTACTATCGGGTGATGTCGTTCGGGCTAAAAAATGCGGGTGCAACATATCAAAGGATGATCGACACAGTCTTCTCAAAGTAGATCGGGAGGAACTTGGAAGCATATGTGGATGACCTCTTGGTCAAGAGCAAAAAAGCCGGCGATCACCTTGGCGCCTTACGGGAAACATTCAACACATTGCAGCAATACTCGCTCAGGCTCAACCCGCTGAAATGCGTCTTTGGAGCAACATCAGGAAATTTTTTGGGGTACCTCATCACGTGATGAGGGCTAGAAGCTAACCCATCTCAGATCGCAACAATTACCTCAATGGCTCCTCCCAAAACCGTGAAAGAAGTACAAGTTCTGTCTGGGCGACTAACAGCTATCAATCGCTTCGTTCCCAGAATTGCTGATCGCTGTGCTCCATTCTTCGCAACGCTAAAGAACGCGTCTAAGTTCGCGTGGGATGAGAAATGTAACAAAGCTTTTGAAGAGCTAAAGCAGTTTTTAATTACTCCTCCTGTACTTGCTTCACCAAAGTTTAATGAAGACCTATTTCTCTATATCGCAATCTCTCCTAAAGCGGTCAGCGCGGTTTTAGTCCGCCGAGAAGAAAAACCGAACATCCAATTTTTTATACAAGTAAAACTCTGGTCGACGCAAAAACACGATACCCAGCAATCGAAAAAATGGCATACGCAGTAGTATGCGCAGCCAGAAAATTGAGACCCTACTTCTAGGCGCACACAATCCACGTATTGACCAACCTGCCAATTAAAAACGCCTTACGATCTATGAGTGTGGCAAGGCGGTTGGGCAAATTGGGTCATTGAGCTAAGTGAGTATGACATAAGATATCAGCCAATGACGGTGATAAAAGCCCAGGTCTTGGCAGATTTCGTAGTGGAAGGGGCAGTACAGGAAGATATCGAGGAGGGAGAAGAGTGGATATTATTTACAGATGGGGCCTCCAGTAAAGGAGGATCCGGAGCCGGAATAGTACTAAAGTCTCCAGGTGGTGTGCTACACGAGGTTGCCTTAAGATTCGCGACCAATAGAACAAACAATGCAACAGAATATGGCGCCATGGAGGCAGGGCTACGAATTGCTAGAAGCATGGGAGTCACCAGTATCAAAGTATTTTCAGATTCGACAGTGGTGGTCAATCAAGTAAATGATAGTTTTGAGGTAAAGGAGGAATCAGTCATTCCCTATTTTGATGAAATCAAGTTACTCATATCTGATTTTAAGAAAATCAGTATCGAGCAAATAGCCAGGGAAGATAACAACCACGCCGATGCACTTTCGAAGCTGGCCACTGCGTTAGATTTTGAAGAAGGGCGGATGGTCATGGTAGAAAAAGAAACTAAAGTAAAACAGTTCCTGCAAGTCAGTCAGGGCCCTGTACAAGGCGATTGGAGAACCCCTATCATCCAATTTTTAGAAAGCGACACAGTTCCGGACGACCAGCATGAAGCAACCAAGCTGCGGAGGCGAGTAGGAAGATGCATCCTGCTTGGCGGCAAGCTATACAGAAAGTCAGCAATGGGTCCCTATTTAAGATGCCTCAGTAAGGAAGACGCAGCGTGCGCGTTAGAAGAAGTACATGCAGGCGTATGTGGTACTCATCTGGGAGCACGAAGTCTGGAGAAGAATTTAATTTATCAAGGCTTCTATTGGCCAACAATGAGGAAAAAGGCAGGCGAACTAGTGAAGACTTGTCATAAGTGGCGGGAGTTCGCAAATTACCACAAATTACCGGCGGCAGCGCTTTAGGCGATAATCAGCCCATGTCCATTCGCTAGATGGGGAATGGACATTTTGGGGCCGTTTCCATAAGCATCGGGAAAGAGAAAATATTTAATTGTCGCGGTAGATTACTTCACCAAATGGGTAGAAGCAGAAGTGGTTGCCAGCATCACAGCCAGACAAATTCAGAAATTTGCGTTCAAATACATTGTCACGAGGTTCGGAATCCCGTAAAGCATTATATGTGATCACGGAACTCAATTCGATTCGCAAACCTTTAAGGAATCCTGCGACGATTTGAAGATAAACTTGCGATTCGCGTCGGTCGCCTACCCACAAGCCAATGGGCAAGCAGAAGCAGCCAACAAACTTATACTTCAAGGGTTAAAAAAGAGGGTGGACGGATGCAAGGGTACATGGGTGGATGAACTAGACCATGTCCCATGGGCTCACAGAACGGCTTATAAGACAGCAACAAGAGAGACCCCTTATACGCTCACATATGGCACATAAGTTGTACTCCTAGTGGAAATATCTATTCCCTCCATCCGTATTCAAGAATATAGGGATGAGGTAAAAGAACATGAGTTAATGCACAATGTGGATATGATTGAAGAACGAAGGGAGAAAGCACAATTAAGGCTCATAGCAGAGAAAGAGCAGTTGTCTAGGGGATACAACTTAAAGCTCCGCCCTCACCACATCGCGATTAACAACCTGGTCTTGGTAAAGTCTTTAGACCAGTGATCGAGGCAGCCAAATTCAATCCGGATGGGAAGGCCCGTACAGGGTTCGAAGCGTGGTAGGAGCCAACACCTTTAAGTTGTCAGCGATGGATGGCACAAAGGTACCAAAAACATGGAACCCATGCATCTTAGGAGATACTATGATTAACCAAACCTTTGTAAGTCTCCAATTTATATATAATAATATTACGCCCAAAAGCGATTGTCGTAAAACAAGGTTTACATAGCCTACGGGCATTAAAATCTCCATGTAAGACCTACGAGCATTGAAATCATTAAGTAAGACCTACGGGCATTAAAATCGCCATGTAAGACCTATGGGCATTGAAATCATTAAGTAAGACCTACGGCATTAAAATCGCCATGTAAGACCTACGGGCATTGAAATCATTAAGTAAGACCTACGGGCATTAAAACCGCCAGGAAGGACCCAAGGAGCATAATGCCAAATCAGGGTAATGACCGAATCACTAGGAAAGCACTTAAGAGCAAGCGATAAGAAAGATCCACAACTACAATCAGAGTAAGCAGAATTGTTTCTACATTAAGAAAAGCTAAAAGGGGGGGGGGGGGGGGGAGAGCATACAACTTAAAATTAGAGGGCAGATTTTTTCTCCTTGTCGCCGGTGCCTTTGTCATGGAAGATGGGGTGGACTCAGGGAGAGGTGGCTGGACCTCTGTGCCGCCGGGATTTAAGTCAGGCAAACCGCGGCGCCGACGTTCAGTCGCCACATACTCCACATCCTTTTCGCGGTTACCTCGTGTTCCAGTTGGTCAGCATCCCGAAAAACAATATCCTCGTCATCATAAATCGGATCAGGAAAGGAACCCCAGCGCTGTAGCGGTTAAGACCCTTCAGAACAGCGCGAACCATCTTCCGGCTAGGCCAACTTTTGGAAGGAAAGTGATTGTAGAACTCGTTCCTACAGCTGCGCATAACCACACACATACTCTCACCAATAGACTGGTTTAAGTATGCTATGGATTCGGTGTACTGAGCCTGCTGAGAAGACAGTTCGCGATCAGTCGGCACCTGGGCCGCGAAGGACTCAACCAGCAGCTCCTTCGCATTGTCCCGCTCGGCAACAATCTCATCCACGCTGGCGATCTTTGCCTGAGCATCCTTCAAATCGGCCTCAAGCCGGGAGAGGCGCTTGTTGACAGCTTGCAAATCCTCTCGGAGGCGATCAAATTCACCTTGAAGAGCTACCTGTTGAGTTTCCAGACGAGCAACTTGGTCAGTCCTCTCGTCTAGAGTCTCCTTCAGGTTGCTAGCAACAATGCTCGCCACATTGGCACGACGCTGAAAAGACAAAATTCCAGTACAGATGGTCATGAAAAAACCAAACCACGAAGGGACACTAATCTGAAAAATCTGAGAAGATTCAGTGAAGAATGAATACCGTCTCCTCGTTATGAAGATGAGTGAGGTTCATGTGCAGCGAGCGAAGATTTTTCACGTCTGCTTTGAGCTTCGTATTTTCCTCTTGAAGATGCTTGCAAGCGAATGACAGGTCGCCAAGCTCAGCAATAGCCTAATAACAAAGGTAATATATTGTACCTGATGACACTGCGGCGACAAACTTAACGATCATAAGACATAAGTTTCAAACAAAAAGATTGTGGATGCACACACCTAAAGGATTCAAATCGAAGCCGCTCCATGAAGGTCCGACACCTCCGAGCCTTCGCCGGGTTCAGTCACCCCTTGGTAAATACTGTGTGAGAACTCCTCTGTTATATCGCTCGCCATCCTAGGCAATATATGAGAAGCCACCGGATGAACGACAGCAAAATATGATAGTCGGAAGGGGCCCTCATTTTCGCGACCAAGAGGGGCCGGACGGTCAAAAATAGTATTAGCCCGCTCAGTCCAGGCGGCGCGGCGGGGACGGTCGGTGGAAATCGATGGCGGCCGAGACGAATCTCGAGGTGGCTCTGTTGGGCGAGGATCGAGCTCTGGTGATGGCTCTACTTCATCAGCAGCCATGTCAGAGGTATGGGGCATGGGGACATATGCTATGATAGGGTCGTCAGCATTAGCAGGAGTGGGATCTACGTCGCCCTGAGCAGCCTGGTTGACAAGCTCTCGTAGCGATAAACTATCCTCATCGTTTGAGGACGGGCGACGAGGGCGCCGAACTAAGGGCTCGCTTTCCTCCTCGTCAAGATCGACGGTAAGTGGGGAAAGCGAAGGTTGATGACCTGAAGACTCGCCCACCTTCTTCTTGGACTTAGAAGCCCCAAACTTCTTTTTCTTCGAAGGGGCAAGATCTTCTTCAGCCCTAGAAACCTTCCTTTTTCCTTTTCTTTTTCCAGCAGAAGGTGGGGGTACTGGGAGAGGTGTGCCAGAAGGAGGAGGCACTAGAGGAGTCGCGCGGGAAAGTTCGGGACGAGTCTCACCACAGGTCCCTAAACGGTGGTGCTGATAAGGCACCCAGAAAGATTTGTGTAACCTACGGAAAAAGAAGCAGTGAAAATTATGAGTAACAGTGACAAATTCTAGGACAAGGCGACTTCAATTATGAAGCGACAATAATAATAAAAAAGAAGGGAGAAGAGCTTGGCAAGAAGAACAGAAACCCTAATGCATTATGATTGTACCTCATCGGATTCCCACTTGGGAAGCCTGTAAGCCTGCTTGAGTGGATAGGTTATGACACTCAAGAAGAACTTGGCGCCGTGCGAGAACTTCCGTAGGAGTGGGGTCGAGGTCAATATTGAAGCGACTCAAATCGCCGGTGGACCAAGAGGAAGGAAGCAAAGCGGTCCATTGGCGATCTGAGTCACTTGGCTGGAAGTAAAAAAAGGAGTGGTACCAAGTAGGGCGATACTTCAGTGAGAAATGAGCACCCTTTTGAGTAAATTCTGTTCTGCGACAAAAGCTTATGCCATTCGGAGTCACCTTGGCATAGTGAATAAGTTGGAATAGACGAAGGATCAGGGCGACAACCATAGCTTCACAAGTGCATTCAAAGGCCGACGCCGAGGCCCAACATCCAACGTTAAAAGCACCAAGGGAGGCGCCAAAACACTCAAGCAGCGACGCCACAAATGGAGAAGGCAGAAGGCGAAGTCCATTGGTGAAGGCCTCAGTCCATATACCATGCCACCCAGGGGGGTAGTTGCCAATAGTAGAGAGCCGGGAAGCCACAACAAACTTCCAGGACGAAGGCAACAGAGAAAGAGGCAGGACACGGGCAATTTTCTTGGCAGTCTCTGAGGGAAAGTACCCAGGGCCAATTACCTTTCGCTCGTCACAAGGGGATCCTTGCCACATCGACTGCCAGTTGCCTATAACATAGGGGCCGACGACTGCACACTCCTCATGATTAATCTCAAAGTTGTTGAGGGCCATTTGAAATCCGACTTGGTGAGAGCCCCATAAAGGAAGGTGGGGGAGTCGTCAGAATAGTCCTCCACGTCAATTAAAGAGTGAAAAGAAGAGGTTTCAGTTTGGGCTTGAAGGTCGGGAGGAGTAAGATCACGGGACGAATTAGCAGAAGGATTTGAGGAGTCAGAGTCAGTGCCCAGGGGGTAAGAATAGCTCTGGTTCTGACTATCATTGGAGGAGCTCATATTTGAAAAGGAAGGAAAGAAAAAGGTCACATCAAGACACTACAACAAAAACAAGCTTTTGTGACCTTTTAATGTGTCGCTAAAAAGGTAAATAATGTCGCTTAAAGTTTTCACCGACGTTTTGTCCAAGTGTCGTAACAATGTCGCTTAAACCAGTGTCGCTTTATGTTTTTGTGACGCTTACAATAAATGTTGGTGAGTATTTTTTGTGACATTTATATGTGTCACAAAATGTTGTAACGCTTATATATGTTACTTAAATGTATATATTTCGTTGAACATCGTCTCCAACAGCCTCCCTCCAACCCACCAAGTAGTCCTCCACCACCGAACCTTTAGTCATTGTCTCTCGCTAACCACTAGCCACCAGGTAGTCCTCGACCACCGAACCGTTAGCCATTGTCTCTCGCTAACCACCTCTTATCATGTGCCATCAAACCTTGGATAGCGTCTCAACGGCCTTCCTCAAACCACCAGGTAGTCCTCCACGACTAACCTTTAGCCATTGTCTCTCGCTAACCACTAGCCCCCAGGTAGTCCTCCACGCGCCCCACCAACTACTTTCTCTTGTTGAGCACCTGGAAAAAATGTTTACTATTTGTTGATGTTGGATTTGAACCCTTGACATCAATGTTATACAATTGAGCCCTTACCATTATGCCACATATCATAATTAGTTTTTATATAGCATATTTATTTAATTTGTTTAAGGGTGTTTGCACATGAGTGTATATAATTTGTATCTATATTTCTACAAAAAATGTGTATCTATATGATTACAACAAGTGTGTATGCATGCACCGTCTACAAAAGGTGAATATGTGTAAAATCACGTTCAAAAGGACCTTCATAACTTGCATTATACTCGTGTATACGAAATGTGTACATGAATACGAAAAGTATTACATGAGTACAAAGAGATTTACACGTTAAATTTTATTTCAGATAAATTCGACCTTTAAAGAGATTTACACGTTAACTTAGATGGGTGAGTATAAAATGCTTTTTCTAAACTATACTATGAATATTGAAATGACATTTATGTTAGATAGAATGCACCAAACTTAAATATAAGTTTTCAACTTAAAATATATATCTAATAATATAGTAACATAAAAAAATGTCATTGATTTATGTCGCTAAAAATTATAATTTTGTGACATTTACTCAAAATGTCGCAAGAGTTACAAAATATAGCATTTTTAGCGACGTTTAATGAAATTGTCGTTATAGATTACTCAACAAATGTCGCAAAAGCTTATTTTTGTTGTAGTGAGAGGAAATGTCTATGGCAAAAGTGAGTATAGAGGGAGGAGTTACGTACCGGGAGGTCGACGGGGAGCTCCGGACATCCTAGGATAGAGAAATAAGGAGAAGGTCGGTTTTCCAGTCATCGGAAAGATTGAGGCGGAAAGAGGAAGGTACCGGGGAAGCAGAAACAGAGGAAAGTGAGAAATAGTGGGAAGCGCAGAAAAAGGAAAGAGTGGAAGAAAGGGGCTTATAAAGGCAGCAGATTTAGTAGGAAGGGGAACCGTCACGACGGTTGATTGGAGGCACGCGTGGCTGAGGAGACGTGCTGGCAGGCTTAGGCAATGATGATTCCCTGGAAATTACAAAAGCACCCCAATTTCCCCAGCTTCCTCAGCAAGTCAAGGTGCAAAGACTCACGTATGAAAAGAAAAAGGGGTAACACGTGCGACGTCGATAGCAAAGATCAAAGCGATCCGCGTTCCACCACGAGGGCGGTTCATTAAGGAACTAAAGATTGAGGAATAGTCGCTTTGGCTGGGAAAATGGGGCTGTTGAGAAGAATAAAGAGCATGTGGCGATAAAGTGGCCTGCGGTCATAACCCCTAACCTAAAGTGAAGCTTAGCTAAGGTTTGGGGGGCAATTGATTGGCCCTTCTACAGCGATCACAGGCTAGGCGATTAGGACAGTCATAAGCCATTACCCAAGCAAAGTTCGGCTAAGGGCTTAGGGGCAATTGATGGGCCCTTTCCTCTAACAGCCTTAGGCCCATCGGCGGCCCACAACTGCTATCGCTTTTGGCGATAATAGCTAAAGGACTGAGCCCAGATGGTAGCCCGACCGAATAAGCTAAGACGGCCCAAAACATAAAGAAAGCCCAAGACGATGGCCCAACATGGCGGTCTCTAAGGTTTCGAAGGGACACGGACACGTGTTGACATCCTGTGGAGTCTACAACGAACGGCTAAGATTCAACCTTGGCGACCAAGACAAGGGTACTATAAATACCCCCTACTCTCCATAGGACCGGAAGACAACATTTTTACCCAGCGGACAAACGCTCTGCGGTACGTCACCCTTATCCATTCTCTCTCATATTCCTATCGCCACACTCTCTTGAACTAACTACTACCTCCTCCTTACTTACGAGGTACGACGATCACACGAAGACCAACACTCTTAGGCTTCCATTATTGGACCAGGCGACTAGGCTGGAACAAAGACAAAGCTATTCTCTCAATTTTCCACCTCATCTACAAATTTTAAATAAAAAATAAAATTTATATCAACTCTAAATAAATGCTCTCACATTAAGAGAGCTAATTAATAATTTGGTTAATAACATTTCTGGTCATTCAAGTTAAGGCAATCTATCATATTGGTCACTTAAACTTTCATCTTTAACACATCAATGACTCAAGTTTGATTTAGGAAGAGATCGATATTTCGTCCACTTTTTGTTCAATTTCCCATCCAAAATCTTACGGCCAACCATGTTGAAAGCACACGGAATCAAAATTTGGCGACTCAAATCTCTGCAACGAGAGAGATCGGGTCATTATGTCCATCAGACAATACTAATATTTGAGATTGTTTTGGCCATCACGTCCAAGGCAGCAACAATGACTCTGTTGGGTTTGCAGTAATTGGTGGATGAGTTCATTGATCAATATCCATAAAAAAATCCATGGATAACCATTTAAATCAAGAGTACCAACAATTCCAAGAGTCACTATCAACTTTAGCAACTTCATGACCAATGATTTCACCTCCTTCGTCGTTGTTATGTCAATTGGAAGTGTATATGAACACCTTACAATCTAAGTTTGGAACTTCATAAGGAAGAGTTTTTGTGATGATAGAGATAAGTGAGTTGTGTATATTTGAAATGACTAGAGGGCGAAGATGACAATGTTTGTATGGATGCATTGATGGTATCGTGCATATATGGTTATTTGTGAACTCCATTAGATATATTGTCTAATATGATTGTAAGTACTGTTAACTATAATATCTCAATTATCATAGTGTCGGGTACACCCACTGACGTTTGTGCTATCTAGAGTGGTATTTTCATTGAACTAATCGTTTATATCAATAGATTTAATCTTAATAAGTCTAAATTGAGCTTAGTTACAATTTTTAGTCATCATATTATAAAATTATACCTAATGTTCTTCAAGTTTCTTTCCACAACTGCATTTTTTCTCAATATGATAGATTATCATCTCTACCAATTTAGTTTTTTGTTCAAATCGTCCTATATATCCTTTAACAACATGTAGATTGTTATACTCGAAAAAACAAGATATTAAAAACATGTTTATCTATCAAAACGTTAGTGGGTGTACCCGGTACTCCCACTTTTAGTGGGTGCACCAGAGTGTTCACCTATATTTTATATATCACCCATTTATTCTTTTCAAAATCTCATGAACTAAACTTTAAACAATAAAATATTTTTGTACATAAATTTGTCAACATATATCAATGAGTATCAACTAGGTCTTTCGTAGCAATATTATTTTGGTGACGCACTATACCAGTAAGCGATGAAAGTACGATCATAATTATTTATTGTCAGGACATTTTGCGAATACATATGACCTTTCTATTTATAATGAAACTTTCCATCCTCAAAGATTACATTTCCTATATTTGAATGACGTATTTCTAAATAAGTTATTGTTTCGAACTTAGCGTCCTAGGATTTACAAAAACAACTTACCTCTAAGCAACCTTTAAGGTATGAATGAAGTTTATAGATATTGAGTTTGATAACAAACTAGCTGAATTAGTGAAGTCTGGATAAGGTTAAATTGGTTTTTGAAATTACTTTATTTTATTCAATTAAATAGATTATTCGGTCAATAAACTCTAAGATTATTTTAAAAAATTAACCATTAAAATATACATTTCTAAAGTCTAAGCCAAAATATTGATAAATACATTTGACCATTGATTATAAATTTGAGAATATAAACATATTATTTAATGTAAAACATAATAAAATAATCATAATCAAACTAATCTCAAAATCAATACATGATTTAACATATAAAGTTTTTTAAAAATAAGGTAAAAAAACACTAATTGAAATTTGTTAAAATTGTGAGTAGTAATACAATATTTTGTGTTGAAATTGTGAGTAATAATACAATGAATAGAAATTTAAGAATAAAAATTAATAATTAATTGTATTTGAATTTTTTTATTCTTATTATGATCAAACAAACGGGTGGAACGGCACCGCCCATAGGTGGTAGGTACAAATCTAGTAAAATTTATGGTACATTGATGGAGTCTGTGACTTAGTTTATCTATCACGTTTGAGAAGTATAACATATTATAGAGTAGTGAAATAGGATTTAGCGATAACACATTATAGAGTTTATCGTATTAGTGTTTGACATTATAGAGTTTATCGTATTAGAGTTAGAATTTTGTTGATAGTATTAATGTTATGACTTCGAGTTGATTCATGATTGTTAGAATGTAAATATAGTTTAGGGTATTATAGTCACAAATTTATTAACTAAGATTAAATCGTATAAATTTTTAGATTTAAAATAATAAGAATGAAAATTTTGGGATAATGGATCATGCTCGCAATCATCTATGAAAATTATATATCTCAAAGACAACTCGAAATTGTTAATTTTAAGTTTAACTCTTACTTTTGGATGGTTGTTAACTTTGTAATGTTACTTTTTCTGTTAAACAATCTTTTCTAAACGAGCCAAGATATTTTAAACGAGATTTCATAAACGAGCCAAGCTTTTTTAGCCGGGTTTCTGTAAACAAGACGAGCTTCTCATGAAGTAGCTAAACGAGTCTGCTCGAGTTCAAGCTCGTTAGTTATTTTATCAAACCGAGTTCGAGCTTGGCATTTTTTAAAAGAGCCGAACTCAAGCTCGAATTTCAAAGTTAAATTTGAATCCAAGCCAAGCTCGAGCCGAGCTAAAAATAAATAAGCCGAAGTTGAGCCGGAAGAAAGGTTCGGCTAAGCTTGACTCAGCTTAATTGCAGCCCTAAATGCAGGAGACTATTTGTTAAGTTAGCAAAATAGAGAGGCCAAAATGTTGTTTTCACTAAAAATTATTAATAAAAAAAAAAAAAAAAAAAAGGCAAAGGGGCTTCTACATTTCTCTTCACCCCAAAAAGAAAGCAAGTAAGCAAGTATCGTTGTTGGATGTTAATCAGCTAATAATGACCTCCATAATTATTTATCTTGCAATTAAATCTTGAACAATTAGTCTCACTTGTCAACTTTTGTTTAAGCATTTTAGGTTCAAAACAGAAGACAAGAGAATACTCATTTTCCACCTTCTTTACGCAGAATATGAAATTCGAGAACCCTTTGTAAGCAATGGTGACAAGATAAATACAGCCAGGGCCTTTTTCAAAATCACGACTCTACTCTAGTTTTACGTCACATGAATTGATGTTGGAGTAGCTTAATCAGTTCCTCCAGCTTTACAATTGTATTAGGGTTCATCAGATCCCTACCTTCCCTCAATAGAGTCCCCTCCTGACTGTGATGGTAAGCATCCACCACTGTCTTCATCCAGCTATGAAGCTTTTCCGGAGTCCTACAATTCACAACAATAGAGGATTACATTTTTCAAAGAAAATAGTGGCTTTGAAACCATGAACCAATGATGGTCCCAAGCTAACAATCACTTGTCAATATCGGTATATACTAATTCAGTTCTGTAGATGCGTACGTGTAGAGACAGTCCTCGTCAAAACCTTCAAGTTTTTCAGAGGGAGTAAATGCATTGTTTAAGAAACATAGTCGTTCCTTGGGATCGTGAATTGCAAGAAGGCGCTTTGCAATTCTTACTTCCATCGGCATGGACCTTTGAAGATTGTTCATTGATGTCTTGTAGAGATGATAGAGTATATCTTTCGCCTGCAACATAGTAAAAATAGACACTGAGAGACGTACCCAAGAACTTGCAGATATCACACATTTTAGCAGCACCTTGAGATCTCTATGACACAGAAGAAGCAGCAAGCTGACATGTATATGACTTCTAATAATCCTCGTGAAGTACTTGAAAGATGACAACTAAAAACCTTTGCTAGTGATTAGTGAAGAGGCTCGAAACTTGCATCAGTAGACAGAAGATGCACCTGCAGTTTTACAACTTTGGCTGATCTACCACTTTTAGCTAACCAGGATGGTATAAAATTAAATGCTACTTATCACGTTCACTTCCTCTCTGTCGCAATTTCTTCGTTCTGGTAAATAATTTACCTAACTGAAGCCAAGAATGATAAAATGACAATGTGTGTGTGTACTACAAACTTCAGACAAGTATGAAAAAAATGCAATTTCACAATAGTAAAGTGCAGTTCTAAAATGTTAATTTGTACCTCCTCTTTAGTCATGTTGGTCTCCTTAGCATCTGACCAGGCTTTAGTGATCATCAATACTAACGCTGAATCAAGCTGATTTTTTTGTGCCAAATTGTCTATTTTCCGGCAAGCGGCATCTAAGGAAGGAGATTCCATAATATCTTGCAACTTCAACTCTGCAGCAGTTACCGCTTCTGTCTCCTCGGCTCTATTATCATAGGCTTGCATAGCAGCTATACAGTCATTTCCCAGCTTCTCCAAAGCTAGTAACATTCGCACAGATAAATAACATCTCTGTATCAATATACATAGTAAGAAATTACAAACAGAAGTTCCTTTCGAAAGCAATGGCACTTCAGAGCTCATTTCATGATGCATTTGCAAACTTAACCAAAAAAACAGAAAGCCTATGGTTTAACAGCTATTAGTAAAGAAGCTCGACAACATTAGCATAAGATAAAACGACTATGCATGACATGCCTACTGGTTAATCTAGGGTCAAAGCCATTTATGATAAGCAATATGACCTCTAATGCTTGAACCTACAATCATTTTATGAGGTCAAACTATTCACAGGAATAGAACTGTGAAGCTATACTGTGAGCAAGTCAAGCTGTAAAGATCCAAAAGACATCATGTCATCTGTTTCACTTAATCTGGGGCTTTGGTGAATCTACACAAATCAAGACAATCGAAAACTAATAATGATCGACAATCAATCAGGTACAATGCATTATGCTGAAATAACAATAGTTAGAGAACTGTTATACATCCTCTGTTTTCTAAATGATAACACCGCCAAGACTAAAACTTCAACAGCACGTGTGATACTCAAATTAAAATTTTGGATGAAAATATGATTTGATTATTATCAGTGGAATAAAGTTTAAGAATTCAGACTGACCATTTTGCTTAGCTTTGTCATCTTTGTATGATTGTGCCACAGCAAATAAATGTACACAAAATTCTTCTGTGAAATCTTTCCGCCGTCTAGCAACAATTTCACTAAGCTCGGATGGCGCCTTCATGATTGCTGCCAGAAGTTCATTATGACGTTGCACATCCTCATCAACCTACCATAAGTTCATCAAAACACGAACAATAATTAAGGGGAATGTATAACATCTCGAATCATATAAACAATAAACACATAGTGATTCCTTCAAAGCAAATCCAAGCACATAAACCAAAGTGGGGAAAGATCTGCTTCATAAAACAAGAACATCTCAGATTAAAACAAAAGGAAACACAGAACCTAGAATGGTTTCCTTATGAACAGCGTATTTTGTGAGCTCCTCACCTGTGAGTGTGCGTGCTTTGATGAATAAATATGCACTAATTAAAAAAAACATAGAATGAATAGGAAATAAAACAGATTGGCCGAAAAAATAGCCGATTCTCGGATGAAAGTCTAGTTTACAAGATTGGTATACTCACCTCTTTGAGCTTCCTTGAAAGCCTGAATAAATTATGCTTCTTCGCAGGGTCAACCTCATCATCTGCTCGATCCTGGCAACGCTTGAAGAAATGAGGCCGGATGCTGTCCCATTCCCTGCTGAACGCGAGCAATCCTCTCCAATCAGATGGATTGGGTACATCAACCATGAAGACTTCAATTAGCTTGTCACACACCCGAAACATTCGAACTTCATCATCATGATCCGATATATCTTTTTCCTTCCCTGCTTCTTCAGGCTCATCATTGCCAGAAGCAAGTTGGGAAGAATCCAAGAATGGTGATTTCTCTCCCTTACCATTGCCAGGTATCGTTGTTGCACTACGAGCAGCAAAAACCATAGAAAAATTCTTCGACCTGGCTACATTCACTCCCAAGTTACCTGAAAGTTATAAAGCAAACAATGACTTCAATTCAAAAGACAATTTTGCTGATTGATTTGATAGAGAAGTAGAGATGTTCCATAAGCGTCTACAAGACTTTCTGGCAAACGAAATAGAAGTTGAAGCAGACATACTTACCTTTGAAGTAAGGAGAGGCGTAGAGATTCCGGAGGGGACTTCGAAAGTAAAGGAAAGAGGGAGCCGGCTGAGCTTGAATGTTGAACATAGAAGCAGTTGAATATACAGAGCAACAACTCGACAAAGTGGCACAATAGGGCTAAGCTTAACAAAATCAGCTATGGAGCCAGCTTAACAAAATCCAATCAAACTCCTTGCGTGAACCGTTGGGAGAAGAAGGGAAAGCAATTATCTCAATTAAATAGTTTCGAAGATTCAGAAATCTTGATTATTAGGGAGAAGAAGGTATCTTACTTCACCAGTCTTCACTTTACTCTTTGTGACATTTTATCAAACACTTCCCAACATATGAGGAATTCGCAGAGGGAAGAGATGACGGGGATCAAGAGACAGAGAGGAAGCTTCTTCTCGCCCAACAAAAAGAAAATGAGATTTGCTTCAGAGTTTCCCGCTGCCCAGTTTCCGCCGACGGGAGGTTTATCCCGGCGCTTACTGTATAGATTTTGGGAGATTCTAAGGGTCGTTTGGAAAAAACGATATGCAGAATATTTAGATCAGGGAGACATCACATCAGTATTGATATATTTAGCCAATTTCTATGATATTATGATTTGGTGTAGTGGTATTGTACTAATTGGAGATCAGTGATTTAATTAGGAAATACGGGGCTATTGTAAGAGAAGAGTAACTCAAGAGTCGAGCGAGGATGCTAACGGCCTACCTAGATAAGTGGATGAAGATGTTAGTAGAACTCTGCGTTGGATTGAAGACAAGCTAAATTATGGTTCATAGAATCGAAAAATAGAAAGCCCTAGTCCGACAAAAGGCGTTCAATCGGAAGGGAATTTGGGGATGCACTGACTAGGGACAGCGACGGAGATAAGTTTCAAACACTTACCGGCGATCTGTAGCAACGCCGACATCGGCTTCTTCGGAGTTGATTTCCGTTTGTCGAGCTTGGGTCTGTAAGAGCAGCTTCACGTTTTGGTGGCATGAGTAATGGATGCTAAGCATATGAGAGAGAAATAGTTGGTGATGACAGTAATGATTAATGACAGTCAAATTCAGAGTGAAAGAGAGGGGTAAAATTGTCAGCCGAAAGTGATATCAATATCACTCGAGAGTGGAATATGTGGGGAGTGATATTGATATCACTTTTGACCATAAATATCATGATATTTGGACAAAAAAAAACGGTGATAATCGAGATATCATGATATCTGCTGATATCAATATTAAAAGCTTGTTTCCAAACGACCGCAAGGTGAGAAATCACAGAAATTTCTTATTTAAGATTTCGAATCTGGACTGTTGGATTTGTATCTTTAATCAAATGGTACTAAATGTACCAAAGAATATAGGCCTAATACCCTTATAAAACATGAACTTTAGGCTTATTACGAGTCTATACATATTGTTTGCCGAATTCCAAGAATGGCACGAACTATCGAAGACTTTTTCGAAATTAGCATGTCGTCAGTTTTCGCACAAAATCATCCTACGTGTCCGACGGAGTTATTTGACTGTGTCTAAATTATTACGTGACGTGTGACATGGCTGTTACGTCATATTTAACTATTTTTTAATTTTCAATTTCCCTTTTCTTCTTCTTCCTCCTCCATAGCTGCCACACACTCTCTCTCTTCCTCTCTCCTCACTCTTTGCTTCTTCTTCTACTATCATTGCGCCCGCCATTAAAATGGATTTCAGTACAGTCCGCCATTGGAAGAAGATCTTAATCATTTACCTTTTGAGTTGCTGTCGTAACTCCGACGAAGTTAGGAATTCGGTGATGAACCGGTCTTGGATTCTGAGCAAAGCTCTGTGCCTCCATCAGATCCCAAATCCTCTTCCGGATTACCCACTTCCAAGCCTTCGGTAATACTCGAAGGGGGGTAAATTTTTTAGTAATAAACAAATAAACGCGAAAATTCAAGTTGAGCAAACTCAACACTACACAGATAAATGTAAAGAGTTAAGGGCAAGAAAATGACACCCGATGTTTTTTTAACGTGGTTCAATTGCGATGTGCAGAGCTACGTCCACGTCCCGAGATATCGCTCGGGAGACAATGTTATTAAAATAACTGAGACCAACCGAACTCTAGACCAGAGTACGATTGAGACCTCGAAGGTACAATCCAAACCTTCGAGGACCAACCTTCCTAGGTAGATCATACCTAGACCCGTTTAGTAGACTCCAACTAAGCGTAACCTCCAACTCCTAAGAAACCCGTACCACTATCCGGTACATTCCTCGATACGCTTCCTAACCAAGCTATCGAGCTACCTCGTGTACACCACACGATTACAAATGACACTTTAGAATTTCAAAGAGAGAAGAGATGAAGCTCAAAGGTGTGAATCTCTAAGCCTAAGACTATGGGTATTTATAGTCTTGAGGTTGGCTTGCTCTTCACTTCAACTCCAACCACCATATTTCCACCAAAGGAAAGTAATCTTCAATCTTCATGATGAATATTTGATTTAGAGGCTCTTCCTTCCTTTCCTTCCTTCAAAAGGCAATATTTGATATTAATTAGAAGGTTACTCCTTCCTTTTCTATGAATATTTCGATTGCCTCCATGATTGTCTTCAATCCTTGATTTGCAGAATCATATCTATTTATTTCCAATTTCTTTTGTTGACCTTTTTGACTCCATCTTCACATGATCCACTTGGTTGATTTTATTTCAATCAGTTCTTGCTTCAAATATGCATGACCATGCATAGTAAGTTGGATATGTGATGATCTTTTAATATTCCAACATTCTCTCCCTAAGATCGTCTCGTACCTGCAAAACGATAAACTCACAAAACAACAACCAAGCTTGCTTGTTTGTCGAGATTAGTTCATAAAATCATGGAGAGGTACCTGGTGAGACCTCCGGTCGTTGTTCGGACGTTCAGCCAAATAAAAACTACTAATGCTAAGAGAAAGCGTATAGCAGATCGTATTCAACTCGAGGTTTCTTCTAATCGACTACTTTGAAGAAGCTGGCAAATTACTCAGGTTAAAACACGTTGTGCGTGGTGTGAGTTCCACGACTTCTAATCTAATGAACAAAGGAAAATAAAAGACAGAAAAGTAAAAGGTTGACTAACGAGAAGATAGACGAACTTAGATTTCGAATCCCCCTTAGATCACCAGAGCAACGGAAATCACAAGATCAGCGGTTTTCAATTCTAATTCAATCGGTTTCTATACACCACCATAACTCCTTACCCTTAGGTCTAAGACCGGCGAACGTTCGCTCTATCCGTTCTAACTACCAAGATTAACTAGCCGCCCGGGTACGGTCGCCTCTCGCAACGACTTAATTAACTGGTGTAATTACTAGTGATTAATGAGTTACTCTTGCAGTGAATTAACCCTAACCTGGTTCCTACGAAAGGCACACTCCAATTATAAGGTTAATTGTTCAATTCGATGTTCTAAAGTAAGGCGAGCGTTCGCTTTATCCTTAGCTTAACCAGAATCTAATCTAGGGGATCAATCTAGACAAGAAACATGAACAATGAAGAACGAATCAAACATGCAAAGAGAAACTGATTGAACTTCGAATCTAATTACCGCCAATCCGTGACCGCTTTAAAGCCCTGGGTCACTTAGGGTTCATCTAATCTAAGCTCTACAAGTTCAGTTACTCATATTAGAAACAAGAGACTCGAAATCAAACAAGGAATACATCTCAGGTAGGAAGAACAGAGAAGAACTATAAAACCTAATTTGACGACTCCGGCGAAGCTTCGATCTCCTGGATCTTCAACTTTAAGCTCCGAGCTCTCCGAGGCGGAAGGATGGAGTCACGATCTCTCCACGGATCTTCGAACTCTCTAAACTCTATCTATCGACCCTAGAGTCGGCTGACTCTCAAAAGTCTGATTTGAGAAAATAAGAATAATGAATTATTGTTTGATGTCTCTTTCTTTGGCTGCCGGCTGCTTCTTTAAATAGGTACGTTTTAGGGTTTCCAATACAGCGCCGGTTTGAAGGATTTTGCCGAAAAATGGATTTTCGCCAAAAATAATGAAGTATTTTCGCCGAAAATATTCTTGCAATTGAAAACACCGCCGGCTGATTTCTCTGTACTCTATTTTCGGATCGAAGAGTTAATCAATTTCGCCGAAAATACCTTCTGTTGGCGCCAGTGATTTTCCCTTGCATCTTCGCCGAAAACCCTGGGCTCTTTTCGCCGAAGATGTTCTTCTCTTGACATCAGTTGGTTTACACTGTTATTTTCGCCGAAGATGTGAGCTTGTTTTCGCCGAATGTGTAAGTGTGAATGGGCAGATTTTCGGTTTGACTTTGATTGGCTCCTTTGATCGATTCCGGTTCAGTTCCTTATGTTCCTATGCCTTAGACACGTCCATGGCTACTTTATTTGACGGCAAAAACCTGTGCTTACGCAAAAACACTAGAAAACCATCAAATAGGCCCGAAAAGGGCCAAAGTAACCAAATCGGTAGGAAATAGGGTAGTTGAGTGAATATTCGCTATTTTACCCCTAAAACCACGTTTCAAGCAAGGAAATGTCGCTTAAATGAGGCCCGATAATCACGTCAAATCGAGTGTCATCAGTACCGTAATCCAACACAATCAAATCAAGAGTGCAACATGTTATTAAGGAGCAAACAATGACAATCTTCTAAGACAAAGGAAATTGACTAACTAGCCGACTAAAAAATCACTAACAGACCAAGACAAAGACTCTAGCAAAAAGAAAGCAACACGAATACTACCACTCTAGATGCAAAGCTCCCTAAGTCCATGACATCTAAAATATAGCCTTCTGGATCGTCATGGGAGTCGTATTCTTCATAATACTCATCACTTGATCCATTGAAGGTGCTTCGAGCTTTCTTGACACCACTTGTCTCTCCAGAAACTTCCTCATCTTCTTCATTTGGATCTTTCGAGTCATCAATCACGTTGATTTTTCCTTTATCACGTGCTTCAGGGTCAGAAATCGTGTCGGCGAGGTTGTGAGAGAAGGAGTTGGGAACAGTTCTCTTTCGAGCATTCTCCTTTGTCCTTGAGCGTGTGTTGGGCAGTTCTCCCCCTCGGTCCGAGCCATGAGTTTTGGTGAGTGCGAGTCCAGAGTGAACGACACGGAGGACGTCTTGTGCCTGAAGTGGATGAAAGTTATTGGCATCGACAAACTCATCCAGGTCGAGACCTACATACTTCACGATGACAGTGACTTAAGCAACAAAAGGCATGGTAATGGGTATGCCTTGCTCGACGAACTCCAGCATGTGGCAGAACATGAGATGAGGTAGGCTAATGCGCAACCCGAGGAGAGCACATTTCAAGATTCATATATCACTAGGCATCAACATCTCAGAATACAACCCACAAGGCAATAAGAGATGAGTTAGCACAAAATGCAGAACACGAAAAGTATCATCGAGTACCGTGTTTGGAGGTGCCGAAGAGCCATCCGAGTGAGCAAGCGGAGCAATGAGACGAAACACTTGGTGAGCATTAAAGCTTTGCAGGATGTAGTCGATCTCCGCTCCAGCGCCAGTGGTAGGGAGATTCAATGTCTGGCCGATGAGATCTGGAGTGATGGTGAGGAGTTCACCATAAACCAGCGTGGTGAAGTGACCAGTGGTAGACCAGTGATGGCGAATGTTGGCATAGAACCTTCTTACTGGATCAGGATAGTATACGGACGGGCGCATGTAAAACGTCGGCGACCACCCAATATTCTTGACAAGATCCATAACTGGCAACTTAAACTTGTCAAAGGCATCGTGATCAAGAAAAAATTTAGGATGAATTCACGATACCTGAAAGTGCTAAGGAAGTGGATGTAGGTATCGACATCTCGATAAATCAGCCTCGAGTAGATTCGATCTGGAACCGGATGAGTAGGTTTCGGAGGAGGACGTGGGTGAGTTCGTCCTTGAGCACGATGAGAGGAGCTTGGTATTTGGGTGACGCGAAAAGGCTTGGGAGATGGCCATTGAGAGAGGCAGAAAGTGAGAGAGATGAAAAAGAGGATTTTGATGGGTGGAAAGGGAGTTGGAAAGGAGGGTTATTTAGGTGAAGGAGAATTAGAGGGAGGGGAAAGAAAAGGTTTGGTAGACAAGGATTTGTAGAGGAGGAAGAAAGGAAAAAGAAATATTTTCAGAATAGGGGAAGGAAAAGGAAAAAGAGAAGAGAAAGGGGAAAGATTTAAATAGGGAAGATTCTAAGACCATCTCCAATCCTAAGGTCTTAAAACCTAAAATTTAAGACCTCAAAAAGTAAATAATAGTACTAAAAGTAATTTTCCTTCTAATCACAAGGTCTTATAATTTGAAGTCTTATAATGAAATTGTGCTTATAATTTGTTTTAGAGTAGATATCTAGTTTATAAATTTATAACTTGATCGTCATTTATGCATACACTATTATAATTAATTAGAACGAACATTTTGATAAAAAATAAATAAATTTGAACATTAATTTTTAAATAAAATAAAACAACTTAGTTACAAATAACTTGAAAAAGTGAATTTTTTTAAACTACCGGTACATCTTCCAACCTTCTACCACATGTCTAACTAACTTCTTCACCCATCATCCACATGTGAGATCTACCCACCAATTTTAGTTTCAAACATCTATAAATATGTTATTTGGTTGTTATTTGAAGTCATTACTCCCACATTAAAGAAGTGTAACCAGTCTCAACCTTTCTAAAAGTTTATAATGGCTGCTGCAATTCGATCAAGCAAGACAAATATTTGAGTCAGAAATACAGGAAAACCATTTAAGTTTATTCATGCTTGACATATCCTTCGTGTGTAGAGTACAATACAACATGTCCCAATTATGTATTTCAATTACGTATTTTCTGTATTATGTATTTTAAATTTCATTCATGGATTTCTAATGTTATATATTTGAATTATGTATTTCCCATATTATATTAAGTTACATTTACAGAAATACCACATACTTTCGTCCACAAAACCTACCATTTCCACTTATAAAATTATTCTCGATGATGGTAAAATATGGTTACGGTTACAGGTTACAATTGAGTAATCGATCGACTTTGGTCGGACAGTAGTTACAATTATAATTATTATAAAAAAATTGATGTAACTGACGACTTCGGTTCGTCAATCGGTGAAGTCGACACCAAATTGGTTGGTTAACGGATAAGAAGTTTGCAATTGTTAAACCGCTCGATCGACCAAAATCCATCGATTATTAATCTAACCAATCGATTACCATTCCCACTACAACACCAAATTTTAGAATATATTTTATCATTTTCGTACTTTAAATCTATTGTCTACGTTTAATTAAGTAGCTAAAATGAGTGTGATTGAGTAATGATTACCTTAGTAGAAGAGAAATAAGTGGGGCCCACTTTTTAAGACCAAGGATGGAAAAGCCTTAAATATGGAGCTTTTCCGTAAGATTTGAGTTTTTTTTGTTGAGTTTATTTTATGATTGGAAGTGCCTTTGGTATTAAAAATTTTAAATTATGAGTTTTAAGACCATGATTGGAGGTGGTCTAAGGGAGGGAATTTTGGGGGGAGAGAAAAAGAGATAGAAAGGGAAAGTAATGACTAATGATAGTGATATGAGGAGGGGAAGAAAAAGAAGGGAAGATGTTGGTACGGAAAAGAAAGGTAGAAAAATGAAGGGTTTTGGGGAGGCGGGGACAGTTATGATGTCTTTTTTTTTTGGACTAGAATTGAGGGGCTAAGGAAATGACATTTTTTACGAGGACTACACATTTGTGTAGTCATATAAACTACATTAATCCTAGCCATTATTTTTGGATTTATATCTAATGACTATAAGGAAAGAAATGGTATTTAAGATATTTTGGGATTTGCCATTAATATATGAAGTTAATTAGTATTTTACGTTTTTTGTCTTGTCCAAAAAATTAATATCTTCATCAATTATTTATGGTAATAATAATATATCCTCCATTACTCTAGTTCCAGTTTATTATTTTTTTTTTATGGTAGTACTAGTTCCAATTTAGATCTTAAGATTAATTTTTGTTAGTACTAGTGCATCAACTTCAGATCTGAAGTTTGTGTTCTTTGTACTAGTACCTTATTTGTTCTCATCTACGGTCACCGCAACATTCAAATCATTCAAAGGCGAGATCTAATTCAACAGGCCACCACAACCCATATCTCGTCAACGAACCGTCCCCTTCACTCACCTCAATTCATCAGTGACTTCAAACTTTCCTTTGTCGACTAGATTCGGTATGAGTGCTTTACCAGTGCATGTTATTTTTTCTCATTCATGGCACTAGTGCTCCCAATTTTTTCCCTAGATGCGCACTAATACTTCTATTGGTAGCACTAGTACTAGTTCTTGTAAGTTGATGCCAGTGTTTATGTTTTCTTTTCCAGGGTCACAATACTAGTGCTCCTCGAGATGTGCACTAGTACTTCCATTGGTGGCATTAGTACCTGTATATGTAGTATTCTGATGAATCAATCAGTTGGAGACAGATTTCAGATGAGTCTTCGTCTACTGAGTTTGGGGATGAAGATAACGACATTAATGGTAGTTGGGAGGTAGGCATGTGGTTTTTCAATTTTTGTTGTAATATTTTGAATTTTAAATGGAAGAATTTAATGATTAAGACTCCTTATTTATCCTTTCTTATCACAACTATTAAATAAGTATAGTAATCTAATGATTAAGATTATGTAGTCATTTAAACTACACAATTCTGTAGTCATGGTAGACGGGCCGTAAGAAAAGGGAGATGGGCCAAGGAGATGGACTAAGAAAAAAGAAATGGATGTGGGCTTAGGGAGAAAAAGAGTTAACCATGATCTTAGAGTCAAAAATCTGTCGTCCTTAAGCGGCTTTGTGAAGATGCCTACCACTTGATAATTTGTAGATACAAACTGAATGTCAATAATCCGATTTTGAACCAATTCCCGAAGAAAATGATACTTGATCTCAATGCTTTGTGCGGGAATGTTGTACTGGATTCTTGGACATGTTGATGGCACTTGTGTTATCACACAACATTAGAATTGTGGGAGTAGCTATCCCATAGTCTTCAAGTTGTGTTTTGATCCATAAGAGCTGAGTGCAACAACTACCAGCTGCCAAATATTCTGCTTCTGCTGTTGAAAGAGCGATTGAGTTTTGCTTCTTGCTGAACCATGACACAAGGGCGGATCCAAGAAACTGACAAGCTCCAGATGTGCTTTTCAGGTCAGTAATACCATAGACCGACTTCTGATGACCCACTGAGATATTGAAATATTCTCCTGACAATTGTTAGATGACTTGCTTTTGGGTTGACTTGAAAGCGAACACACATGCATACACTGAAGAGAATGTCAGGACGACTTGCCGTAAGATAAAGGAGAGATCCGATCGTACCCCGATACTTCTTTTCATCTACACTTTCGCCTTGTTCGTCCGTGTCCAGTTTGGTGTTTGCAGCCATTGGTGTGACACAGCTTTTTAGATTTGTGAGCTCAAACTTGACAATCATGTTTATATATTTGCTTTGAGGGATCATCATCCCCTTTGGAGTTTGTTGAATTTGAAGACCAAGAAAGCAGCTGAGTTCTCCCATCATGCTCATTTCAAAGTTGTGTGTCATTGCATTGCTGAACTCAGAGCACATCACTTCCTTCGTGTATCCAAATTTTTTTGTAGCAGGGAAATGCACAGAGAATTCTTATTGCTTCGAGACGAACTATAGGTGCAAATGTTTCTTCATAGTCAATTCCTTCTTCTTGATTGTGCCCCTTTGCAACCAAACGAGCCTTATTTCTAGTGACATTCCCTTTGTCATCAGTCTTGTTTCTAAACACCCACTTTGTTCCGATGACTGATTGGTGAGAGGGTTGAGGAACCAAGTCCCATACTTTGAAACGCTCAAATTGAGTTAGTTCTTCCTGCATGGATGAGACCCAATGTTCATAAAGAAGAGTCGTCTTGTGATTCTTTGGTTCAATGAGTGAGACGAAGGCATGGAGATGTGGTCCCATTAGTGATTTGGATCTAGTTCTTAGCCTTTCATTGACGTCTCCTATTACAATATCTCAAGGATGACGTTTGGCTATATGCGATGGTGGTTGTGGCTCTTCAACCTCTTCACTCTTGTCTTTTTCTGCTTCTTCTTTTGCTTCTTCTTCTGCTTCTGACATCTTCGGCTTATCTGAGGCATGTTCAACAGTTTGTGAAGGCTGATTAATGAGAGATCCAAATAACTCATCATCGTCGTCTTCATTGGCGGTCATATCTCTTGGTTTGACATTTTCATTGATTGAAGCGAACATTAGCTGACTCTTCAAATTTAAGAGACCGCTTGTTAAACACTCTATATGCTTTGCTTCTTGTAGAATAACCAAGGAAAATCCCCTCATCAGATCTTGCATCAAACTTCCCTAGCTTGTCTTTGGTATTTAGCAGAAAGCATGGACAACCAAAGGGACGAAAGTAGGAAATGTTTGGTGTTTGACTTTTTCAGAGTTCATAAGGGGTCTTCTCAAGTTTGGATCAGATCAAGGTCCTATTAAGAACGTAGCAGGCTGTTGAAACGGCTTCTGTTCAAAAGAATTTTGAGATTTTGAAGTCATGCGACATAACTCTGGCTAGTTCTAAAAGAGCTCTGTTTTTCCTTTCTACCACACCATTTTGCTGAGACGTTCTTGGAGCTGAGAACGTGTGATCTATTCCACGTGATTCACATAAATCTTCAAAAGCATCTGAGTCGAATTCACCACCGTGATCACTTCGAATAGAAGATAGCTTGCAGTCTTGTTCATTGTTGCGTAAGTCCATAAAAGACTTGAACTTCTCCAAAGCTTCATCTTTGTGAGCCAGAAAGTATACCCAAGTATAGCGAGAGTAGTCGTCAACCAGAGCAAATATGTTGTATTTACCTCCAAAACTTGTGTTGTTTGCTGGGCCGACCAGATCTATGTGAACAAGGGCGAAAACTCTGTCTATTGACTGATGAAGCTTGCTTTTGAAAGAAGATCGAGTTTGCTTTCCAAGAACGCAGGCTTCACAGAAGAAATATTTGGAGTCTTTGAGCTTAGGGAGACCTTTGACCAGTTCTAGAATAGACAGTTTAGACATTCTACTAAGACTAATATGCCCTAGTCTATGCACTACAGGAAAAATGGTCTTTTGCGACATTTTTATAGCGACATTTAATGCAAATGTCGGCGGATCATTATGTAACACAGTTTTCACGACATTTATTGTAAATGTCGCTATTTTGTAAGTTATTGCGACATTTAGTATGATACTTAATATATGTCGGTAAAAAATTGTATATTTTATGACAGTTTATTTTACTTCAAGCGATACTTAGCTAAATGCACTACAACATAACCTGGCTACAGAGGCAGATACACGGAGGCACATAGAATATTTGCCTCTAATATACTTTTAAAGAACAAATACTATATGTGCCTCTATAGATGCAAATATCTGCCTCTAATTGTATTTTATTTATTTATTTTAAGTTTAATAAATATTATTTTATAATTTTAGAGGCAGATAATTTATAAATGCCTTAAAAGTTGTAGGATTAAACCTTTTAGAGGCAGATAATTTATAACTGCCTCTACGGAAAATTTCTTTAGAGACAGATAATTTATAACTGCCTCTATAAGTTACACAGAAAAATTCTTTAGAGGCAGATAATTTATAACTGCCTCTATAAGTTATATGAAAAATTCCTTTAGAGGCAGATAACTTATAACTGCCTCTATAAGTTACACATAAAATTTCTTTAGAGGCAGATAATTTATAACTGCCTCTATAAGTTATACACAAAATTTCTTTAATTTAGAGGTAGATAATTTAGAACCGACTTTATAGGTTCTACGATTAAAATATTTAGAGCTAGATAATTTATAGTTGTCTCTATATGTTGTATGATTAAAATTTGCAGCGGTAGATAACTTGTAAACTATGTACTTTTTTTTTGATGAATTGAGCTTTGGTTTATATTCATCAAAAACAATGAATGACAGTATAAAGACGAGAAGGAGAGATTTCTACTTTATACTACCCTTACTATACTACTTTCTTCTTTTTTCCCTACAACAAAGCTAACTATCTCACTTTTAATATCCTCTATAATCTGAGTTTTTGTTCTAGAAATCCCCCAAAAAATCCTATCACATCTCTCCTTCCAAACATTACAAATAAGCACTCTCCAAAGGAGTTTTTCAGCTCTATCCTTAACAGCATCTCCCAGCATACTAAAATGCATTATCATGTCTGCAAAGTCACTGAATCTGCAATGCCTAAAGAAGTGAGACAGCAGGCCCTTAGTGAAGTTGCACTGCACAAAAAGATGCTCCCTATCTTCCTCTTCCTGCTCACATAAAACACAGATAGCATCAACCAAGGGATCCCAAACTTTAATTTTGTCCCTTGTGCTGATTCTGCCAATAACTATAAGCCAAGCAATGAACTCTCTTCTCGGAATGCTGTATCCAGTCCATACACTCTTATACCAATTCACTTCAGCACCTTTTTCTCTGATAGCTTGCCACACAGTGCTAACAGTTAGCTTCTTCACATACTTCTTGTCCCACATTAATTCCCCTTCAGCATCACTGTCAATGAGAGGCCTAACCCGGGTTCTTAACTTCAAAATATGTTTCCAGTGCCATGAACCTTTATCCGAAGAAACTGTCCAAAAACAACCCCTTTTGATTCTATAATATTTAAGCCAAGCGACCCACAATGAACCAGCTTGCATCAAGATTTTCCAGATATGTCTTATCACATTAGCCTCATTCCAGCTGCGAAGATCTTTCACTCCCACCCCTTCTTCAATCTTGGGACAGCTACACTCTTCCAAGCTATCTTAGCACGGCCACCCTCTAATTTCCCCCATAGAAACTTGTTGCAAACCTCTTCTACTTCTTTGATCAAACTCCCCGGCAATATAAAAGCAGACATCCAATATTGTAAAACACCATGAACAACAGAGTTTATCAGTTGAATCTTACCCGCATATGAGAGCTTTTTTGCTGTCCAATCTGTTATGCGTTTAGTAATCTTATCAAGTAACATCCTGCAATCAACTCTTCTCAGTTTACCTGCTGTGAGAGGAATTCCCAGGTACCTAAAAGGCAATGTACTTTTAGTAAACCCAGAGCCTGTGATGATCTCATCCTCTACTTCTGCATTAATCCAGCAATATAAATATGACTCTTGTCCGGATTAAACTGCAAACCCGACATATTTTTAAACTCCTCAAGCACTCTTTTAACCTCCCCTATCGCTTCCATGCTTCCTTTTGTAAACACCAGAACGTCGTCAGCAAAACTTAAGTGCGTTAGTCTGGTCCCTTTACATTGAGGATGTAACTTAAAGTGTCCTTTCAAAGTAGCATTTTCAAACATTCCACTCAGAATTTCCATAGACAAAACAAACAGCATAAGAGAAATTGGATCTCCTTGACGGAATCCTCTCTTGGCTGGGAAATAACCACTCAGGCTACCATTAACCTTTACTAAAAGTCTAGATGATTCAAAACAAGCTTCAATCCACTTAATAAACAACTCAGGGAAGTTCATCAGTTTCAAGGTGTTCAGAAGGAATGTCCACTCTACAGAATCAAAGGCCTTCATAAGGTCTATTTGCATAGCACATCGAGGGGAAATCCCTTTTACTTTATACCTGCTCAATAGTTAATGAGCCATCAAAATACCATCTCCAATGTGTCTACCCTTAACAAACGCTATTTGGTTCAGGCTGATCAAAGAAGGCAATACAGAAGCAAGTCGATGGACCAAAATTTTCGAAGTAGCCTTATAAATCACATTGCAGCAAGATATGAGCCTATACTTTCTAATATCATCAGCATTCTTTACTTTAGGAATTAGAGCCAAAGCAATGGAATTCACAAAGGGGGGCATGTAAGACTTATCAAAGAAAGAAGAGATAGCTTCACAGACCTCATTTCCCACTATGCTCCAGCTATCCTTATAAAATCCAGCACTATATCCATCTGGTCCAGGACTCTTTTCATTAGGAATACTGAAGACAACATTTCTAATCTCCTCTCTCCCAACAGGTCTAACCAACTCTTCTGCTTGAGCATCTGTCAGGGTTAGCTTGACAAATCTCTCTAAATGCTAAAACTGAACAACCGAACTTTCACCCAGCAAACCTTTTTAAAACTTCACTGCAATATCAGCAATCTCCTTACTCCCTTCTACCATATCACCTTCACTATTTCTCAGCTGTCTAATGGTATTAGAAGCTTGTCTTATCTTCATATGATTATGAAAGAAAGTTGAATTGCTATCTCCATGTTGTATCCAGTTGATTCTAGACTTTTGTCTAAAAATACTTTCTTCATCAACTTTAACTGCTTCATACTCAACTCTGCAGGCTTTTAATCTCTCTAGGGTTTCCACTGTCGGATTAGAATAAACCTCCCTTGCAGACTCATCAACTCTGAGTTTTTCACCTTAACTCTTGTCTGAATATCCGAGTAACAGTCTTTGTTTAATTTCTTCAACTTGATTTTCAATCTTCTCATCTTCTCATACAGAATATAGAACTTACTTCCATAAACTCTTTCATTCCATGTATCTTTCACCATCTTTTTGTATTCTGGATGCTTGATCCAACAACTAATGAATTTGAACCCTTTTGGTTGAGAAACTTCCAACTTACTATCCGGAAAAGCATCCTGCCAAATTAAATTTGTAAAAACTCTGTCCAGCCTTCTCACCACTAAACCATCTGTTATATTATTCAACCAGGTAAAAACAGGACCAGAGGCACTATGATCTATGAGCTCACAATCCACCATCCACTCCTTAAAATCATCCATTCCCTCAAAAGAAGAAGGAACAGGGCAAGCTTCAGAAAGATCCAGAAAGGCGTTGAAGTCACCTGCTATAAACCAAGGCTCATTAACAAGCTTAAATCTCTTCAGGCCATTGAAAGTTCTTCTTCTCTCCATAGGATCATTATCCCCATAAACAATAGTTCCATAATAAACCTGAGGCATATCCATCCTGAAGTGAATATATCTACTTGAACAGGTTATCACAGTAAGGGGCACATCATCTTTCCAAATCAACCATATCTTGCCTAGATCTCCTTCAAAAGCAAAAGCTCCTGACCAACCTGGGAACCTCTCCTTGAACAGGTCCCTTGTTTTATCCAGTTTAACTCTAGGCTCTACAACAGCTATGACATCTATTTTATACTGTTTAACATAACTAATAATAGCATTATACTTACTTGCTTTATTGAACCCCCTAGTGTTCCAAATCCAATACTTCATCTTATTGAATTCTTATATCGAGTTTTTACCCCCGATACCTGATACTTCTTCTTCACGTGCTTGGAGTGCTGCATAAAGTCACCCAAATTTGCTTTCCTCACGTTATGGTTCACCACATAATCTTCTTCTGATGACCATTTACATATCACACCATTTTTCAACTACAATTCCTCTGGTAGTGAGTTTAGAGGCCTAACCAAACTAGATGAGACTGAAGAACCCTTATCAGGTTCTGTCTCAATCTCTCGAGAAACAGATACCTCTGCTGGTGAACTTGTCCCTTCCTTTGAAGATGCAGGGTCATTGCCAGCATTAGTATCATTCCCCTTAGTGTGTTGGTCATCCGCTGATTCCTCTACTATTTTGGACTTAGCTCATTCTCCAAATTCTTTTTAACACTTTTCTTTTTCCTCTTAGGCCTCTTCTTCCCCCCCTGTGCTCTGCCTCTGTTGCGCCTCATCCCTACAGGAGTGTGAGTCCCTTCGTTTCCAGCACAGTTCTCTCAACTTCTTCCACATCACAATAACTTCCACTTCATTACCATCTTTATTTTCTTCCCCATTAGCCATATCAACCTCCTTATGCTCAGTATCCTTATGCTCAAGCTCAGTTACTTTAGCTTTTGTGCCTGCATTAACTTTAGGGACATAGATTTGCTTCTTAACCTCCCTCTTATAATCCCTTGCCTTAGCCTGGATTACTTGAATTACATGCTCCTCATCAACATCAATAAGCCTTACCGTGTCAGGGCATGGTATAGCTCGATCTCTTATAATGCAAACTTTGATGTCCAGACCTTCCCTTACAAACTTCCTTAAAGGCTTGCCAATTAGGCTCGACAGCCAACTTATCCCCTCAATAGTCACAGCTGCAGGTGGTACTTTCTGAAAAGTTATCCATTCAGGGATATGACCATCATCCATCACCACTGGCTTGATGCCCCTCGCCCATCTTCTCATAATCATCCCCGTATTATGGACATGCCAAGAACGACTCAAAACCCAGTCACACAGCTTCACCGAGTTAAACTCAACCAAATAGAAATTCACATCTAAGCTGGAGATAATCACGCCTCCCTCATAGCCCCACAAGCGATTTGCAACATTGGTAAAAACCCGAATCGGTGGAGGATTACCTAGGAATTGCACAACCACCGCCGCCTTCAACTTGTCAACCCCTTTAGGAAGGACTTCATCAGGCAGCCTAAGGGCGCCGCCCTGCTTCGCTGACTCCGGTATGTCCACAAACTGCAAATCATCCTTAGGATCCGATATAACATCCACCTACAATCTCTGATTCCGAGTTGAGGTTTCCCCCTTCTCCATTGTCAATAGATCCAGGCCTCAGAAACCGCTCCGTAAAGAGAAAATCTATCAATCGATCCTTGATCGGAGAGTCCTTGGGAGCGCACCCACCAAGGATAAACTCTCAACAATCAAAGAGATCTGGAAAGGGAACACAGCCAAGGAAAACGAAGCAATGAAACAGTAAACCTGGACCTCCACAACAAAGCCAAAAGTAAAAATAAAGAACTGACAAAGGCTATCCGGGGTCCTAGGGACCTGCCGGCGATCGTCTCACTCCGGAGGAGTCCCCCGGGAGCTCACCCACCGAGGGAAGAAGCCCCTGCCGGAGCAAACGTCGAAGAACGCCGACTAACACAGTTGAGAGAATCTGTTTAGTACGCACGCGCCCACGCGTCAGCTCTTTTAACTATGTACTTTTTGTATAGATAAAATATAATTTTTTAAAAGGTGAAATATATGTGTATATATATATAATAATAATAATAATAATAAACACTGATGATTTTATTTTCTAATAATGATTAAGGAGAAATTTATGTTTTTCAATTTCTTTTGTTGGCATAGTTTCTGCATATCTTTGAGTTTTGTGATTCATATTTAAAAACTGCGTAAAAAATATCAGTAAGTACTCTTGAACCAAGTGGTAAGAACTAAGAACTTAGCACATTTCCTTCAGCCACCCAGGTTTCAAATCCCGTAGATAGCAAAAAAGTAGAAAATGATGTATGTAAATAGTGAGAGAGTCCAATAGAGGAAAATATCCTGGTAGGAATAAATTCTTTTTAAAAGCATATATATGTGCCTCTAAAAAAAATTATCACCAACACAAATAAGTGTCTCTAAAAGGTGGCTAAGATGACAGAATAATAGTAGTTTTAAAGTAGTAATTACTAACAATTATATCTGCCACTAATTCTTCCATTAGTGACACATAACATGTGCCACCGTATTTGCCTCTAAAAACCTTTAGCCGCAGCAGCGTTAGTGGCACTTAAGCTATCTGCCTCTAAAACTCTATAGAGGCAAAAAAATGACTTTTAGAGGCAAATACGGTGTGCCTCCGTAGCTAGGTTTTGTTGTAGTGATGTCATAATAAAATAATTTGAGTATACATTCTTGCGACATTTAGTATGACACTTAATATGTGTCGGTAAAATTTTGTATCTTTTATGACATTTTGTTTTACTTCAAGCGAGACTTAGCTAAATGTCGTGATAAAATCATATGAGTATACATTGTTGAGACATTTAGTATGACACTTAATATGTGTCGGTAAAAAATTGTATCTTTTATGTCAATTTGTTTTACTTCAAGCGACGCTTAGGTAAATGTCGTAATAAATGATTTGAGGTACATTGTTCTGACGCTTAGTATGACTAGTAAAACCACCAACCATTAAGAAAAATGTCCTGGTCCAGTTATGAAACCACAAAGTAATGAACTAGCGGTTTTGTTCGGTTGAACCATTCACCATAAAATTACTGAACCAAAGACGTTCGTTTTTAATGTTTAAAATGAAAAATTTATAATTTATGTGTTTCGTAGTTTGAGTTTTTTCTCTTTATATGTTGGATGTTTAATGTCGGATGTTGAATGTTGGATTAAATGATAAATTTTCGAGATTGAATCTTTTATGTCGAGTTTATAATTAGCACATTGAATTGTAGATGTTTATACCTGAAATATTAAAAATGGTCGGTTCCTTAAAGCGGTTTTTAAAAGGTTCAATCCAATCGGACAATTAAACCTTGAACCTCTCACTTGATCGGTTTGATGTCCAATCTGGTTCTAACAAATAAGTTATGAAATAGAAGAATTTTCGCCGGTCCGAAAGGTTTTGTGGGTTTTTTTCCAGTTCAACAGTTCTGCTATGTGTTTTTTTACCTTTTTATTGGCTGAACTTTTTACTATGGTTACAGTTTGCAATTATGATGATTTTGAGTTAGTTTTTGTTATTCGTTATACCTTGCTCTGTTAATTTTTTTACTTCTGTTTCATTTTCACAATTTTATAAACATTTGATTTTTTCTACAGAAGGAAAAGAGTATGTCTTAACTTTTGATTCAATGAGAGAGACCAAATGGTGGTAACTGGTAAGTTTCTTTCCATCATTTGCAAGCAAGTATCTAGATTACCATCATGTGTTTATACTTTAGAGTGCTAAAATGTTTATCTATTATGTTGTTTTACTGAAGGGGATGGAATTTACATTTGGTTGTATCATATCCAGGCAAAGAGGCTTTACGAACAGAACCAACAAGACATGAGAATTAGATCAGGGGCGGAACTGAGGGGGAGCTGGGCCGAGCCCCGGCTCACCCCATTTTCGGTCCCGAGCGTTAAATTCGAGTATAAATTTGTGCTTTTTTCGAATCCAGCTCAGTGCAAAATTCAATTCCGGCTCAGTGTTATTTTAATTTGGCTCAGTTCATTGTTATAATTTCAAAATTAACAACTAAATATATTCTAATACCTTTGTCTTTAGAAAAAAACCTAATATAGTTAATATACTCAATCATATTAATCATGCGCTTCCCTAATGCTAATGTTTCGTCAACATGTGTAGAGGGTTGAGTAAACCTAATACCATTTTATCTCGACTTATGAATGAGTATAAATACAATATTTAATAATAAATCGTTCAAAATATTAAAAAATCGCCTGTGGCACATTCTAATTTCAAATTTTCAAGAGTAATACTAATAATCTTAAGAACAAACATATCGGGCACAATGATCTAATGACAAATATCATTATATATTGAAAGTAAAATAATATACGTAATGTAATATATATTCTAGTAATAAATTTCGGCTCAGGGCATTTTCTAATCCTGGTTCCGCCCTGAATTAGATGGTGAGCGTGAAGACAATGAGCAGTCAAGCCTAGAAAGATTTCATCAATCATATACATTCAACATTGTAAATAATGTGAATTTCTTTTTTTTTCTTATACTCCATGTATGAGTTTATAATAGATGTAATTTGATGTAGACATGTTTTGTATATATATGATGTATCGATATACAAAAAATATTTCCCTATTAATTATGTATCCATATTTTATAATTTATTTTTATTATAATGTATACTTATTATTTTCCTATTAATTATGTCGCTGCAAATGTCGTAAAAAATATTTTCTTGTGACACTATATGTGTCGTTGCAAACGTCGTAATAAATTATTTTCTTGTGACACTATATGTGTCGTTGCAAACGTCGTAATAAATTGTTTTCTTGCAATACTTTATATGTCGTTGCAAACGTCGTAGAAATTGTTTTCTTGCGCCATTTTATGTGTCGTTTAAATGTCGTAAAAATTATTTTCTTGCGACACTTTAGGTGTCGCTGCAAACGTCATAAAAAAGTGTCACCGACATTTGGTGTAAGTGTCGCCGAAATATGGAGCGACGTTAGTTTAAACGACATTTCAATTAAGTGTCGGGAAAAAGTTATGGCGACGTTTTTTTAACTTATAGCGACATTTGCAATTTGTCATAATAGACCATTTTTCTTGTAGTGATGACGCCACAATATTTCTGCACTTTTGGCCATAGTGACAAAACAAGTCTCATGAAAACCTTCATTATGACTCAAATCAATCATGTGGACATTAAAGAGAAGTTCATTGTCACTAAGTCTTTCTATCCTACAAGACTTTGCTTAAAAATGACTCTATTTGACAAACCACATAACTGACTAATGGAAAATAAATTATGTTTAAGACCAGAAACAAGAAGCACATTTCGAAAGGTAGGATTGGGATGTGTACCAATGGTTCCATGCCCTATCACCTTTCCTTTACTGCCGTCACCGAATGTGACTGATCCTCCAATTTTGTACGCTAACTCTGAGAATGGCTTGCTATTCCCAGTCATGTGGTGAGAGCAGCCACTGTCTAAAAACCATTCGTTCGTTCTTGCTCCCACCTGCTCCTGCACATTTAACATGTGTTAGTCTTTTTAGGTACCCAGATATACTTGGATACACTTTTTTTTGATGAGCATAACCATAATGAGAGTAGGCATTCAATCTATTATATCGACAGTAATAGCTAATGTGACCATATTGACGACAACAATAACATATTTTATTTTTGACGTACGATCGTCTAAATATGCCTTTCTCTAGAGTCTAAATATTTTTCATAACCTGCTTCTCTAGAGCTTTGAATTGAATACCCCGGGAATCTCCTACTTCCAAGTTTGGGTCCTGTTGGAACTATTGCTTACAGCGAGGTAACATGTTTCTCGAGTTCGGTAATTTTCTTCCTCAGACCCCATTTTCATTTTCAAGTTTACTGGCTTTTCTAGTCTTGACGACTAAATCTGCGTTCAACTTTTCAATTACTTTATAGTCACTTGGAGATCTAGGATTTCCTGAATCACCTTTAGAGGAGCTGGAATTTTCATATTTGTTAAGCTTATGAGTCAACTCATCAACTAGCTTAATATGATCTTTCAGCTCTCTCTTCATGTTTTGTATTTCAACCTAAGCTTTTCAAATTCTTCTTCAAGTTTAATATAAGCATCCATTACGTCAAATCCTCATTGTCAGAGAAAGTAGAGTGTACCTCAACATCTGACTAACCGCCTTTGCGACATCCTCACTATCGATTCTGTGTCACTCCAAGTAACTGCCATGGCGTGTCCATGTCTTTTGTTGGGACACTCTGCACGAATATGCCCGGTTCTTCCACACTTGTAGCAGGTGACAGGTTCCTTCTCATCTGATTCCTTCTGTTCATCTCTATTTGTCTTGCTGAGTGACTTGCCACGAGATGCATTCTTATTACGATCCCATCCACTCACATTTTGCCTTTTCTGATTTCGTTTAAACTTGAGAAACTGTTTAAACTTGTTACTCATCAAGGCAGCTCTTCGGCGATATCATCGTCTGTTTTGGAGTTGGAACATTCTTTTTTGTGATTGGCACGAAAAGCAATGTTCTTTTTCCTTTTTGAGTCTTCATCAACTTTATTCACATTAAGCAAGTGCTTGTGACTTAGTAGAGAGTCTACTTAGTCTTCTAGCTTAAGTGTATTAAGATCTTTGGATTTTTCAATTGCCATTTTCTTAGGCATCCACTCCACATGGAGAGATCAAAGAATTTTTCGAACCAATTCGGCATTGCCATAGGTTCATCCAAGAACTCTCAACTTACTGGCAATCCCGTTGAATCTAGAGTACATAGATTCACCGGTTTTCATCTTGAACATTTCATAATCATGAGTAAGAATATCAATTTTTATTTCTTTTACCTGAGAGGTACCTCCGTGAGTTGCCTTAAGAACTCGCCAGATTTTGTGTGCGGTGTTGCAGCTGCATATGCGATTGTACTCAGATTCAACAAGCGCACAATAGAGAATATTCATCGCCTTGGCGTTTTGCTGCTTGTTCTTCTTTTCTTCGTCAGTCCACTTTTGTTCGATTAGTTTGGACTTCAGGGAAACCATTCTCGACTATGTCCCATAATTCGAGCTCAATTCCTTCAAAGTAGATGGTCATTCTTTTCTTTCAAATGGGTAGTTGGATCCATCGAACAAAGGTGGATGATTGTGTGATGATCCTTCTCTGTAATTTCCTCCTGACATCTTGAGTATGTTCTTGACGAGCTTGCTTTAGGGTGCTTCTTTGATCGATTAAGTCCAACGAAGTTGACCTGCTCTGATACCAATTGATACTTGAATGGGGGTAAATTTTTGAGTAATGAACAAATAAACGTGGAAATTCAGGTTGAGCAGACTCAACACCACACAGATAAATGTAAAGAGTTAAGGGCAAGAGAATGACACATGATGTTTTTTAACATGGTTCGACTGCGATGTGCAGATCTATGTCCGTGTCTCGAGATATCTGGTGCGCAAATTAATGCACACTAGTTTTACTCAATGGATTTCTCCAAAGAGATCATTTTTCCCTAGGGTCTTTCTCTTTCTATTACTCAGAAATGTGTGTTGAAGCTAATAGAGGTTTCATTTTGGGTTTGAATTGGTTTAATAATGAACTAAGTAAACTAAGAATGCAAATTAAACAAGCAAACAAGTAAAGCAGATTGGAGATTTGAATATAGACTAAGGGTTTGTCCAGACTTGAATCCGCTCTAGCTCGATTAAGACGGATGATGCAATGCAATTTCAGTTTATCAGACTTGAAGACTCGAGACTTCCTTGGGTAATCTCTACTCCATAGTCAGGACGCAGAGAAACTATCCTATCAAACCTACAAGTTCCTATGGTCAAGATAACTGGCAAATCGTCAAGAACGCACGAAGAACAGTGAAATGCCACATAGATATGTAATGAGATTAGTTTCACCGGCCCTATGGTCAAGACACCAGAAACCCTAACGACCTCCTAAATTCTAGAATGATCTACGTCCATGGTCAGAACCGCAAATCAAAGATGAAGCAAACCCTACGATATGGTCAATCAACGGATTCTTAGAGCTTCAAATTAGGGTTTAAGAGAAAACTCATCACATGCCTGAATAAACCTCAATTAACATTTACGGGTTAAAAACCCGACATCATCCACAAGAAATCTAACTAGAGTTTCATCTAATCTGAACAAACCTAGAGAGGTTAGCTATTCATGGAAACAGAAGAAATCAAAGATACAAAAGAGAAGGAAACTGGAGAAGAAGACATCTTACTCCGAGAAAACCTAATCTTGATGACTCGATGAATCTCCCGCACAAACCCTAGCTTGCTCTCGCTCAATCCTGTCTTCAAAGCTCCAAGATCTCCTCCCAAGAGTGTCTGGTTCGTCGAGAACCGAATGAAGAATGAAAAGTGTGTAGAATGTCTTCTTTCTTCTCTAAAAAGTCTAATATATACTCCAAAATTCGTGGTCCCCACTAAGAAGGCAATTTCCCTTAATTAAAACTCTTTTCCTACTTGGAAAAGGCTTAATTTTCGGCCCAGGGTGTGTCAGGCAGACACATGGTGTCCAAAGACACCATCAGCATGATTTTCCCCTCAATTCAGCTCCCATTTGTCCCACTTGATTCCTTCAATGATTCCCGCTCCGTCTGAACTCCGAATTGATCCCCGTTTGAAGTGCCGAGCTTGTGAAAAGGTTCTCCATAACATGGTAACCTGAAATCTCAACAAAAACAACTCAAAACAACATCAAATGGCCCAAAAGAGGACCAACGGGGAATAAAATACATTTTTCATAAAAGTCATTCGAAAACATCACAATTCGGTGTCAAACAAGGGAAATGTCGCTCAAATTGGCGAGATAAACGCGGTAAATCTGACGTCATCAAATCACCCCACACTTGAACTTTTGCTTGTCCTCAAGCAAGAACTCTAACGCAACAATGCACCAACCTGAATGAGCAAACCGAAAACTCTTGGATCCTAGAATGATGTATATAGTGCTTCTATCAAACAAGAGGATTACCCGACTGACCACACAGTTAAAACCAAACTCTACGAGAGTAAAAGAGGATCAAGTCTTTAACGAGCTAGTGAACAACCTGACTTGATAAAGGCAAGACAATACTTACTTCCGCTACACTAACTCTAGGACGCAACCCAACACTTGCTAGATAAGGGGACACGACTTGAACAAAATTAAAGAGTATTTTTTTCTGCTTTTTTTATTTTTTCTTTTTCAAACATTTATTTCTGAATGGTCGGTACAGTGTGGATACTACCGGGTACGGAGCAGCCGGAAACCTTTGGAATTCCCGTTATCCTAGACCCCAGCCACGTTTCGGGAGTAGGTTAGAAGAAGAATGCCACATTGAGACTTCCCTTTGGGACTACAGCAATGGGCAGGCACGTATGCCAGCTCGTGAATCTACCCACAACTTCAATACCAAACCACTCATTTTTCAGATTTTCTCTGACTAGGAACATTAACAGCAATTTAAAGCACGAAATTAAAAGATCCCTTATCTAGACTCGATCATGGCATTGAACTAGAAAATTCGAGCATCAGAAAGACCAAGTCTTCCACATTACCAAGTCAACTGTTCACTAACACGATAAGGGCAAGTTCCTAAAATACTACAAGCAAGAAGAGTGGGAGATGGTCAAAGTACGGGTTCTCACACACACATTTGGTCCGCTAAAGCACCACATCAATCTCACCATATGGAAAACGGTAAGCCATCCAAGAAGATATTAAGCAATGCGAAGAGATACTTACAAACGAGAATGGGAAGCAGTGAAAGAGTGAAAAAAAAACAAAAATCACCACCCATTAAATGACAAGAACTCGATAAATATCATGTCTATCATGCAAAGAACCACCCCACACTTAAACAGGACATTGTCCTCAATGGACCACATAAAAGGAAGAAAAGTGTATAGGGGTACCGGTAAGTGAGAATGAGGGCGCCAGAGAATGACGAGGGTGAAATACCAAGCGAAAAATGACATCTGGATCGGAGCATCGAAAGTACATATTATATCCTGAGAGATTGGGAAGTAAAGAACAACACACGATTAGAGCAGTCGAAATACGAAATCACTACTGACTCGATCCATAACTAAGTTCAACAAAGACTCAAAACAGACAAACTAACTCAAAATAAAGAAATAAAAGTACATAGTTCTGGATGATAAGAAAAACAAAGAAAAAGTCATGAAATCACTAGGATCACTGAAAAATCCTCCATGTCTTCCATCATGCTTCGGCTTCGACGGCCTTCCTCTCGACAGCAAGCCATTGCGCTCGATCCTCCTCTTGAAATCTAGGTAGCTCCCTTGCCCTTGCGAGATAAGGAAGAAGTATTCCCTTTTTTTTATTCGTCCATCCTGAAAAATGGCAACAACAACAAACACCAAAGAAACAGAGTCCAAAGAATATATGTTAAATGTCAACAATTTAGGCCAAAGTCCCTTAAACACATCTCAAGGCACAAAACAACACTTAGCAAAACGATAATAATCGGGCATTTAACCAATGGAACAAGGAAACGTCATTACTTAATCAACAACTTAGCATAAATCAAGTAACAAACAAATCCGAGTCAACCCAACAATTCACATAAGCCAAGGCACAAACTCATGAAACCGAGATAACACAAAGTACGCTCAACTCATCATTTAAGCATAATACGACCAAATATAATCAAGAACAAGCATTCAAATATATCCATGAACACCAAATGATTATTCTCAAAGCAATAAATCATCAAAATTCGGCCATATGCAAAAATCCCCAATTTCGAGTAATGTCGGTATGAAAAGTCAATGACAATGCAAAATTGGAAGAGCAAACGACATCCAAACGACTCCCGATTCAAAATATATACTCCATATATCACCAATTTCAATTATATCAGATCAATTTTGCAAAATCACAAACTTGAAAAATTAGGGTTCTTGAGCTCAAGAACTGAAATCCGAATTTCTTTAACTTGAGTCTTCCTAAAGTGGACGAAATATCGATTTCTTCCTAAATCAAACTTGAGTCATTGATGTGTTAAAGATGAAAGTTTAAGTGACCAATATGATATGTTGCTTTAACTTGAATAACAAAAAATGTTATTAACCAAATTATTAATTAGCTTTTAATGTGAGAGCATTTATTAAGAGTTGATATTAATTTTATCTTTGATTTAAAATTTGTAGACGAGGTGGAAATTTGAGAGAATAGCTTTGTCCTATTGGCAGAAATAATGTGATGATCTCCCATAGATTATTTTAAGATAACTCTAATATATTTGTGGTTACGTTTTACCTTATCTCTTAACAAGACAATTGATGGCCCCTATGCCTAGAAGCCTCAAGCAATTGACTCGTTTATCCGTATATATGCGTTGAGGCGGATTAACGCCCTGACGCATGGCTCACTCTCTCCATCACCTAATCAGGTAGAACAGGTTCACCGAGTCACCGCAATTAACAGGGTGTCTGCCCCGTCACCAATCACATCAATTCAGTCTGCAGACCATTCACGACACGTTAGGGACATCCCTTACACCAACCGCCCAACCTAGTAGCTAGGCCCTCATAAGACCAGGGGCGGAACCAGGACTAGAATATGCCCTGAGCCGAAATTAAAACAAATTTTTTCATAAATTTAATAATAATATAATACAGTTACTACTAAAATATATAATACGGTACATATATTATTTTATTTTCAGTATGTAATGTTATTCACCATTAGATCATTGCGCCCGATAAATTTGTTCTTAAGATTATTAGTATTACTCTTTACCAAATGAAAATTGGATTGTGCCACCTGTGATTTTTTTTATTAATTTGAATGATTTATAACAAAGATTGTATTCTTACTCATTTATTAGTCAAAATAAAATGATACTGGACTTACTCAACCCTATACACATGTTGACGAAATATGAGTATTACAGAAGGGTAATTAATATGATTGAGTATATGAACTATATATATTGGCTTAAAAAGACAAATGTTTTGAAATATATTTATTTTTTAAGTTTGAATGACAATGAAATAAGTCGAATTAATATAACACTGAGCCAGATTTAAAATTTGCACTGAGCCGGATTCGAAAAAAATCACATAAATACACTCGGATGTAACACTCGAGACCGAAAATGGGGTGGCCGGGGCTCGGCCCGGCTCCCCCTATCTCCGCCCCTGCATAAGACGACCCAGATCGTGCCACACCAGATCACCACTCATCAAATGTTGACATGTGGAGTCCATGACCATGTCACGGTGGCTCTATAATAAATACAAAGATGTCCATTCAACATTAGACACATATAAAATACTACCACCAAAACGAATCACCTGATACTACATGCCCACGTGTTATATGTTAAAGATTTAGTCTCACGTTCTAAGGACACATCCTCCAATTCTCCGTTCATATACACACGTTCTTAATTACATTCTCACTCACTATTCCTTCGTTACTCATCTTGCAAGAAATCACTCTCAGAGACTTGAAAGCATACACAAAGCACTCGGTCGCCCCTCAACATTTCTAGTTAAACTATTTATCGACTTAATTATTGTCATTCATTCTGGCGGGCCCTGTTGAGATGAAAACACATGGCTCTCGGATACTCTTGCTTGTATGGTAGCTCATACACGTGATCACTTCGCAGAGACAAAAGAAAACAAAAATAATAATGACTAGAAAACAATTAAGATCAAACATCATGATCCCACTCTTACCAAGTGGGTCTTTCGCATTGGACTCTAAAAAGTGGCGAAAATTGTCGTTATCCTCTTACAGCCCACTTTCCAGTTTTCACTATATAGTAAAATACAAAGAATTTTTTAAAATTACACGTTTCATTCGTTAATATTATCATATGTAATTATATATATTTATATTCTCAATTAAAAAATAGTTAGATATCTAATACATAGCTCTATTGGAGCTAACATGATGTATTGAATGGGCATCAATTAACGTCATGAATATGATAGTTAGAATGAAAGGACCCAAAATGCAAAATGGTCCAAGGAAAAAAGTAAAAAGAGTAATTTATTTATTAATCAAACATTAAGATTTAAGAGTGAGTAACACACTAATCATATCTCTGTCAACTTTGTCGGCATCCTAGCTACCTCCACAATCTTCACAAATTACTGATTATATACTTTACAAGTTATTCCACAAAACACAAACCATCCAATTTCAGCGTCATGACAACAAACACAGAAGCCCTAGTTCTCTACCCATCGCCGGCGATCGGCCATCTGCTATCCATGGTGGAGCTCGGCCGCCTTATCCTAACCCACAGTCCTACCTTATCAATCCACATCATCCTCGCCTCGGCACCTTACCAATCCTCCACCACTGCACCTTACATCTCCTCCGTCTCCTCCACAACTCCTTCAATCACCTTCCACCACCTCTCTCCAATCTCCGCCTCCGTCAACTCCAACCACCACGAGATCCTCATGATCGAAACCCTCCGCCTCAGCCTACCTCACCTCCGCCGCACACTCCAATCGATAATCTCCCAGTACGACGCCGTCCACGCCTTCATTTACGATTTCTTCTGCTCCGCCGCGCTCTCCGTCGCCAACGACCTCGGCGTTCCCGGATACCAGTTCTCCACCTCCGGCGCCGCCTGCGCCGCGTTCTTCCTCTATCTTCCCACTCTTCACAAAAGCATCTCCGTGAGCTTCAAAGACCTCGGGGATGCAGATCTGGAAATTCCTGGAGTTCCGAAACTTCCACCGCGCGACGTGCCGAAGATACTCCTTGACCGACACGACGTCGTTTACGACCACTTCCTCGAGTTCGCCACTCTTCTGCCCAAATCGTCTGGGTTCATAGTTAACTCTTTTGATTCCCTCGAGGAGAGAGCGGTCAAAGCGATTTCAAACGGATTGTGCGCTCCGGACGGTCCAACTCCGCCAATCTACTGCATCGGACCGTTGATCGCCGCCGGAGACGGGAACAGAACCATCGACGGTAATGAATGTCTGACGTGGCTCGATTCTCAGCCGAAACGGAGTGTCGTTTACTTGTGCTTTGGAAGCTTGGGAATTTTCTCGAGGGAGCAGCTGAGGGAGATAGCCATTGGATTAGAGAGAAGCGAGCATCGATTTTTGTGGGTGGTGCGAGACCCACCATCGGTAAATGGCGACAATCAAAACCTTGCTGTTTTGGATGCGGAAGAAGAACCATTGGAGACTCTGCTTCCTGAGGGATTTTTGGAGCGAACAATAAGAAGAGGACACGTGGTAAAGTCATGGGCACCACAGGTGGAGGTTCTGAGTCACGACTCAGTGGGTGGGTTCGTGACTCATTGTGGTTGGAACTCGATTTTGGAATCGGTGAGAGCAGGTGTACCGATGGTGGCTTGGCCTTTATACGCGGAGCAGAGGTTTAATCGGGTTTTGTTGGTGGAGGAGATCGGGATCGCATTGCCAATGGTGGAGAGCGATGATAACGGGTTCGTTAAGGCTGATGAGGTGGAGAGGCGGGTTAACGAGTTGATGGAATCAGATGGAAAAGGTGAGCTGGTGAGGCAGCGGACGATTTATATGAAGAATGAGTCGAACAAAGCTGTGGTGGAAGGTGGCTCTTCTCGTGTAGCATTAAGTCAACTTATCAACTCGTTGAGGCAAAAATGAAAATTGAACTTGTCCGACTTGTTTAATCTTCTTAATTAAAGTATATTCTATTTTGAATGATAAAATGTGATGTTATTAGATTATTAATGTTATATTATAAAAGTCGGTGATTGTGGCTTGACCCTTGTATGTTGAGTAGAATGTTTTCAATTTAGTTTTGTTGGTGATTGAGATAGGGATCACATTGCCTATGGTGGAGAGCGACGATAGTGAGTTCGTTAAAACAAATGAGGTGGAGAGGCAGGTTAAAGAGTTGATGAAATCGTACGAAAAAGTAAGCTAGTGAGGTAGCAGAAGATTGATAATTTAGTTGAACCTACAACATTTATAACTCATATAACTTATTAACTCGTTATCTAGTGGATCCTACTTTTCATAAATTAAAATACTTCAATGCTATAAATATACTTCTTCCATAAATTTCAAAAATAATTCTTAATAATATGCAATATAATCGAACTTGATTCATGACCAAAATCCATAAACCCACAAATATAAACAAATGACAGTTTTTGTAATGATATATCGATTGAATAATTAGAGATACATAGATTAATTTAAATAAGTTAATATTGGGTAAGTATGCATCACTAATACCTCCAAAATGCCTATGATGATTTATTATCAAGTATTTAATCCTTATTTATTCATATTATCATCATTTAACCATAATTAATTTATATTTTATTGAATTTATAAAATATCATGTTTATTAATTTTCATGTCTAAAATTTATAAATGTAACTATAATAAAAATGAGTTATGATTTTCAAAGTGATTTTTTTTGACAAGAAAGTATATATCATTTTATTCATCCACTATGGAGAAAAACACCTTACACAACATCTAAAGATACAAAGTTTGACATCCAATTGTAAGGGAGGGATTCACTTCTCGCATCCTTTCCCACTGAGTCAGCCAGAGAGTTGAGCCGTCTAGGGATAAAACACTACAAAAAAATTGACCTTAGTGGTGTGGCAAATAGTATTTGCTACTGCAAATTACTACATGAAATAGTGATTGCCGTAGCTAATACTAACTATTTGCTATCTGCATTTTCATGTCGTTGTAATTTTGTAGTGGCTAAAGGTCCATTTTTTTGTAGTGAAAGCTAAGGATATCCTGTTATGGGCCATAAGAATTTCTTTCATGTGCAGAAGCTAGGGGTGGGAATTCGGTTAAAGTTAATGGTTAAAACCGATTAACCGACTGAAATAGGTTAACTATTGGTTAATCGATTATTCGATCGGTCAAGGGGGCGGTTAACCATTTTAGCAAGTCGGTTAAAGATTAAAATGCGTTAACCGACTTTAACCGACCTTGACCGACTTTGACCGAAACAATAATGGAATAATGAGTTTTAGTGCAAGTGTTTATTTACATGGTGTAGAATTTATGATATTATTCAATTTATATGAAATTTTAAGGTTAAAAGTAGATTTAAATCGGTCAAAATCGGTTAAATCGGTCAATTGTTGATTAATAGAATTTTGGTCGTTTTTTACCAATTTTATTTCGGTCAATCATCGGTTAAAACTTCTTGGAGGTCGGTTAACCTATGGTTAACCGATTTTAATCGTTAATGACCGAATTAACTGATTCCCACCCCTAGCAGAAGCCATGAATAGCATTCCCATGGCCACGACGAACGATCTTTCCTTAAAGCGTCAACAAGGATGAGGCAGTCAGTTTTTATTCGTACTGAGCCGCTTGACGAAGCTGCGATCCTCAAAGCCACTAGGAGGGCTTTTGCTTTCGCCACTATAGCTGATGAAGATTCAAGCATACCCGCTCTCCCGTCGATCACCTGCCCATGGGTGTTTTTAATGATAACCCCATAACCCACCAAGCCCAATAAAGGGTCGAATGATCCATCACAGAAGAACTCTAGATGGTCCTGTTCCGAAGGCGGTGGACTAGGCATCGCATTTGAGCGAGAGTACGTATCGGGAGGTCTGGAGGGAGCACTCCCTCCATGCAACAATTTCCATTCTTCAATCAATTTCTCCGCATAGATGAAGATAGAGTCCCTTCTCGGCGTGGTGCCTCTGAATATGTATTCATTACGCGCTTTCCACACACTCCACATAATGGCAACAATCTTTTTCGTCTGGGTCCCCGACCTCTCCTTCCCTATTTGGAATAACTAAGACAGGAGGTCGTTCCCATGTGACACGTTAAGGGAATATCACACTGGAAGAGGCAATGCAGAATGTCTTCTTCTCCCTCGTTGCAAAGGGGGCATATCGATGATGGGGCACATCTGCGACTGGCTAGGTTCTTTTGTGTTGCTAGGGCATTCCGGGCCGCTCCAAATGAAGAAAGACAATTTTTTGGCGGAATCTGCAACCGCCAAACCCATTTCCACATATCAGCTGACCAGTAAGCCGGCATCTCATTTCCCTCATTGTAAGTGGAATTGTGCACATGGTATGCAGATTTGACGCTAAATGATCCCTGTCTATCAAAGTGCCACACCCACTTATCCTCCTCATGAGACGGTCCGATGGGTATTTTCATGATTTCCTTTGCTTCGTTCGGAGAGCAGTAAGAGGCCAAAATTCCAGGATCCCATTTCCTTCTGTCCTGAGTAAGCCAACTACTAGCCAGAGAGCCGCCCGACTGGTTTGAGTTAATCCGAAACCCAGGGATTGTAGGGATCCAGGGGTCAAGGTCTACTCTGATAGACCTCCCATTCACCATGTTCATTCTGGCTCCCTTATGGAGGATCACACGGGCATCACATAAGCTCGACCAAATCCAAGAAGGTCAGCTTCCCTTGGCAGCGTGGAGGAAGTCTGTGTCCTTAAAATACAACCCTTTTAGCAGTTTAGCCCAAAGTTGATTCCCCTGTTGAATCAGTCTCCATCCTGGCTTAGCCAAAAGTGCAAGGTTGAAAGAGTGGAAGTCTTTGAAGCCTAATCCACCTTCGCATTTTGGTCTTATTAGTATTGATCTCTTGGCCCAATGGATCGTCTTCTTCGATATAGAGCCACCCCAGAAGAAACTCCGGAGTCTGGAGTTCATTTTGTTAGTCAGATCCTTCGGCAGTAAGAAACATGACATGATATATGTGGGGATACTTTGGTAAACAACTTTTAGGAAAGTTTCTTTTCCACCATGGGACAGGCATTGGTTCTTCCAAGATTCTTCGAGTGCCTCCATTCTCGTTAGTAGGAATTTGAAGACTTCTTTTTTCGGGCCTCCCCATTTCGACGGGGTACCTAGATACTTCCAAAACCCAGGCACGCAATTGATACCTAGTCCCCTCGTGATAATGTCCTTAAGAGTTGTGGGGTGTGTCTTGTGAACATTATGGCTGACTTTTGGTTATTGATGGTCTGCCCCGTTATTGCATAGGTTTCCATCGTCTTCTGAATATGCATAGCTTCCACCACCGAGGCATCTCCGAAGAGGATTGTGTCATCCGCGAAAAGAACATGAGTAATAGGAGGACATCTTCTATTAAGCTGGAGGCCTTTAAGGTTCCCTTGGGAGACTCCTTTCTCAATTAGGAAGGAGAGCGTATTCGTGAGGATGATGAACAGGAAAGGGGAAATAGGGTCCCCTTGTCGTATACCTCTTGATGGTTTAAAGGATTCCGTTGGACTGCCATTGACCAGGATGGAAAAACTGACAGTTCTAATACATTCGCTAATCCATTTACACCAGGTACTGTTGAATCCCATAGCCCTTACCATACTCTCCAATCCCTTCCAGTCAACCATATCATAAGCCTTTTTCATATCAAGTTTGAGCATCATATTCCATTGAAATTTTCCTGCCCTTTTTTTTTGAAATGGTGACACACTTCATGGACTATCATGATGTTATCCTGGATCGCTCGCCCCTCCGTAAAGGCAGCTTGCATTTCAGAAACTATGTCTAGGATCCACTTCTTTAGTCTTGTAGCTAAGATTTTTTAGATGATTTTGTAGTTGAGTTGCAGCAGCTGATTGGTCTGAATTGTCCAATTTCCTTTGGGTTAGGGATTTTTGGGATAATAACAATATGAATTTCATTTCATCCTAATGGAATTACTGAATTATTAAAGAAACTCTTAACTTCGTGGCAAAATTGAGGTCCGATAACACTCCAGTACCTCCTTTAAAAATGCCCTGAGAATCCATCTGGTCCTGGTGCTTTGTTGGGCCCCATCCCAAAAATCGCTGCTCTAATATCCTCATTCGACACTGCTCGTGTAAGCTCCACATTCATCTCATCAGTGACTACCTTTGGTATCTCTTGCGCTAGGCCGAAGTCTATCTGGGGCGCTAAACAGGCCTTTGAAGTATCCTAAGATATGGTCATTGATTTCCCCCTCCTCCTCAAGCCAAGTCCCATCTTCGCTTTTAAGTATGCCTATATGATTTCTCAACTTTCTTTGTGTAGTAGTGGCGTGGAAGAAGCTCGTATTACGGTCTCCCAAGTTTAGCCAGTTAATTCTCGCCCTTTGGCCCAAAAAATTTCTTCACTTCTCCATGCTATGTCCAAATTACGCAGGATTTCCTTCTCTCTCCTCTCGGTATCCTCAGTCCTTTGGCCTTCCATGAGTTCACTTATTTCCAATTTAAGTCTCTGAATGTCATTTTTGGCATTTGAGACGTTCTTATAGCTCCAGTTCTTTAATTCTTTTTGGAGGTTCTTCAGCTTGTTGTGGCAAGGGTTCGCCTCCCTCCATTTCTCCAAGACGATGTCATCGCACTGATGAAAGTCAAATCATCATCGATCAAACCTGAAGGGTGTGATGCCTTTCCTCACTTTAATTTCTAAGTTTAGACGGAGTGGAGAGTGATCTGATCCTATAATTGGTTCATGAAAAAGGCATGCCGTTTTGAACTTTCTTCTCCAAGCAGGTGTACATAGGGCTCGGTCGAGTCTCTCCTTGATGTTGCCGACCCCGACATATGGAGATTAGTCCAGGTAAACTTTTGTCCCGTGAAACCCATGTCCATGAGTCCATTTGTGAAGATAAAGTCGTTAAAGGGTCCGGTACTTTCATTTCTTAAAGGTAAGCCTCCTTCTTTCTCCGAGTCATTGCACAAAGCATTAAAATCGCCCATAACCATCCAAGCCTCATCTAGGTTTTGTCTAAGGCCACTAAGCGTTGTCCAAAAAATTGCTCGATCGTATGTGTCGTTGGGTGCATGGACAAGAGATAAATAAAAATCCGAGCTTCCATTAATATGGAGATCCACAAAATGGTTACTTGATCCTAGTACATTGATTTTTAGATTTCTTACCCACCATAAAGCTAACCCCCCACTAGTACCAATTGGATCCTTATACAAAAAATTGGAGAATTTTGCCTTTTTTTTCCACTACATTTCTCGGGTTCCTAGTTTCCGAAATAAAAACGATAGAAGGGCTAAATTTCCTAATTAGATCGCTAAGATAGTTCCCTGTACGAGGCGGCCCAATTCCTCTACATTTCCAGCATAGGATAATCATGGCCATCTTGGTGGTATTCGGGTTACCACCTCCCTTTCAGCTTCATTGTAGTTGCCCCTTGACGATTGCCCTTCTTCCATCCCATAGTGATGTAGCCAGCTTCGTTGGTTTATTGGTTCCATGGGAACATATGGGGATACATCACCATGCTGATCTATTAGTCCGTTCTTGAAGTGATCCAAGCCACCAAGCCCGACACGACTGATGCCGATCCGGCCCTAGCATTGATGTCAGGCTAAGACTACACCGACTCTAGGCCTACGCCAGCGCCACCACCAGAGCCTAGGAGAGCCGAAGCCCCGGATCCAGAAGATGCACCTGGGAGGATGCTGATCCTCTACGAGGCACCGATGCTAGCACCTACTCCTGCCCGAGCAAGGTTAATGACCCGCCAGGAACTGATGCTGATACCAAGCCCAGACCCGGATCCCGAGCCGAGTCTAGCACCGAGCCTAAGGCCCCAAATAGGCTCTGGACCGGTCCTCATTAGCCCTAGAGACAATGACTACCCCAGGGATCCTCTGGAAGTACTTATGGAGTATCTACAAAGGAAGAAAGAGGAAGGCCTGGCTAGAAGAGGCTGGCACCCGAAGACAGGCCCCAATACGAGCCCCGTGCTGGGCCAAATGCCAGAACTGAGCTCCAGGATCGAAGTCACGGTCCTTGTACCAGCACTAGCCCTTGAAGACCCCCTGAGAGAATTCCTAAAGACCTAGCCGAACCAGAAAGCAGAAGGCTTGGCCAGCATTGAAAAATGCCCAACACGGAGCCAGCCCTGGGCGCCGGACCAAGCGTCGGGCACCATAAAGAAGCACTTTGGCCCAGCCAACAATTGGCCCGTGTCTTTTGGGAAATTCCAACTTTCTTGGATAGCTTGAATCCCCAGGAACACTCTCCAACAAACGGAGCTCAATTTGGAGGAGAATTGAAGGAGATACAGTTGGATGAAGTCAGGGTGAAACATGGGCGGAGCATCAAGAAGTGGAGCTCGAATGCTGATCCGAGGATGCACATGATAGGGGCTACGATCAGGCCACCACCTGAGCCTGATCCATGGAGGTATGGATGAACATTCACGATACGGGAAATGAAGAAGAGATGCCAAATACATTCAAGCAATAAATCCTAATCAAGCTAGGATTTCCCGGTTTTGGACAGATTCCTAGTCTGACAAGGATTGACAAATATGGGCTACTTGGAGGCAGAATTTGGGCTGATGCCCAACATGAAAGTTGTAGCCCATGAAGTCTACTAGTGATCTGCCAAAGGGATTAATTTTTCGAATTTATTTTCTATTTATTTGGCTGAATCTTCCAGAACCCGTTTAGCTGGTTTTAGGAATTTCCAGTTTTTCCAAAATTTCAAGTTTTCCCCTTTTAGTGTTTTTGTTTAGGAAGGACTCTTTTCCTTGTAGGAATAGAGCTCCGAATTTCAGTCCTTTTTAGGACTCTTTTTGTAATTATTTATTAGTTTATTAGTTAGTTTCATAGGAGGAAAAGGAGAGCATGTTCTCCCTTCCTCACCTATAAATAGAGGCGTCTAGCCTCTTTGTAAAAACAACTTTTGAATCAATAAATTACTTAAACTTCGGTTTTATCTCTAGCATGTAATTGCTAATCTCTTCTCGACTTTCATGGAATTGATCGTCATTTAGACGGTGTTATCAACAGAAGTATTCCCTTTCTGTCGTGGAGCCATTCTACCGGACACTCAGGATTCCCGGTTATATACAACCGACAGGTCCTAGTACTTTTCTGCCTCAGTGCCGACGGTTAGCTTAAGCTAGGGTTGAAGACTTGCGGTGGTTAGGGTCGTCTTCCCACGGTTGCAGTGGTTCACCTCAGTAGCTTGTTTCCTTTTCTTTGTAGCAGGTCAGTGGGCTAGTTCTCTTGGCCCATCCCACTGTCCCAGTTGGTTAGAGCCCCCAAGATTGAGCCCTTGATTGAAGCAGGCTAAATTTTGCAGCCCACCATTCCCTTGAGGCCCAAATGCATTTAGGTCTGCCATTAGATTTCTGGGAATGAACTCTCCCAAACCTAACGCTGCCAGCCCCTTCCTTCTTTCTTCTTCTGCATATACGACTCCTTCTTCTCCGGTGTTCCAATTGTCGTCGCCGTTCCCTCCGTCGCTTTTTTCTTTCAAAATTGAGTCTCGAAGCCTGTTGTTGCAACCACCGACGCAACGCATGAAAACTCAGAAGCCATGGGAAGAGTTGATCCCTTTTGGGGAAATTCACAATCCAAAATTATTTAAATTAGAAAGAAAAAGAAAAAGGAATACCACAAAAATACCTCTGTACATAATGACGATTACAATGATTTTCCTTTCTCTTTTCTTTTTAATTTAAATAATTTCACCTTGTGGACATCCCGATTAGTGATGTTGTGGAAAAATAATATGACGTAGCACGTATAATCAACTCATTAGACGAAAAATATATGAAAGGATAAATGGAGGGCATATTTGTTAAACTTTTCAAAGTAGAGGGTGTTAAATCGGTTAGAAAATAGTAAAAGGGTATGTTTGTTAACTTTGCATAGTAAAGGGGCAAAAAGGTATATTAACCCTATAAAAAAACAGAGCAAAGCTCTCTGCTTTATTTGTAATCAATTTTCTTCATAAATAATTTCGAAATCTACTATCTTAATAATCTAAATGGTGGTATGGTAGATTTGGTTTTGACACATAAGATAGAACCCTCCTTACAAAATTTCACATTATCACACAATTTTAAAATTAAAATTTAATTATTTTCTCTTCCCTATTATTATATGCTCATGTATTAAGTACTTTAACATTACATATATTATGAATTTAATAATAATAAAATTATTTTTTAAAATATAATTAAACTAATACTATTTTTTTTTACGAAAGAAACATCTCTTTGTATTCATCACTTAATAGTGGAAACTGGATTACAAGGGAGAAAGTCCCGAATCAAACCTAAAGATGAGTAATCCAAGGCTCCTGTCTGGTGTCGTGTGCTGCTGCCTTAGCCACTTTGTCCGCCATAATGTTAACGGTTCGGGGAATGAAAGAGATCCTGACTTGAGGGTTCTCTGCAAGTAGATCGGACATAAAGTGGAGCCAAGCCGCGCATTGCCATGGCCATTCGGCTTGATTCTTTCTAAGCACATTAACTAATTCAAGGTAGTCCGTCTTAACTATAGTTTCTTCCCCGGGGAAACCGCCATCCTGATACCTACTAATAGGGCTTTAGCTTCAACAACGATGGGTGATGAACATACAAGGGTGCCCGCATATCCGGCCACACCTGCTCCATGGTGATCCTTCATAATGATCCCATATCCCGCCCTCGGGAGGTTTTGTGAAAAAAGAACCATCACAAAATATCTCCCTACAATTACCAGGCGGTGGAGGCTGTTGGGTTGGATTGGAAGAAGGGGTGTGTTGTGATTGACGATGAATGCATTCCCTCTCAGCTTTTAGGCGAGAGGCAAGAAGGATTGTGGTATCACACACATCATGGCAACAAAGCATCGTATCAAAGTTATCATCATTTTGCCTGGAATTGAAGATCCACTGAATGATTCCTGTTCCGGGGGGGGGGGGGGGGAGGACTAAAGCCCGTGAATGATTTTTCCCAAGTCCTCCTAGCATGGTTGCACTGGAATAAACAGTGGGTGATAGTCTCCTCTTCTTCTTCGCAGATAGGACAAAGGGCTGAGTCTGCACACTTTCTAGTCCAGAGGTTTCTCTTGGTGGCTAGTGCATTCTGAGTACACATCCAGATGAAGAATTGGAACTTCGGGGGCACGGGAGGCTCCAAAGCTTTGCCCCGGCCGGATCCTCCGAAATATACCTATCATTTCTAGAATCAACTCTCCCTTGGGTCATACTGCATCGGTATGCCGATCTTACTGAAAATTTTCCATCCTTCGAGAAGTGCCAGACCAAGTGATCCGTCACATCACGAGGACCTATCGGAATGGCCTCAATAGCTTTGGCGATGTCCTCATTGAAGTAGTCCCTGAGTTTACCTGGTTCCCATTGTTCATGGTCAGGTGTCATCCAAATCGTGGGATTGGCCTCGCTCCCTTCATTCCCGGTGGGAAGTCTGAAGCTGGTGGCTTTAGGGATCCAAGGCTCGGTATAGGATTTAATGGATTGTCCATTCATCAGATTTTTCCGAGCCCCCAGCTGAAGTGTTTCCTAGCCCCAAATCCAAGACGTCTTCTCACCTTTGTTTGCATCAAGGAAGGAGGTTCTGGGGAAGTACAGTTCCTTTAGAAGCTTTGCCCAAAGTTTGTCCGGGTCCTGAAGCAATCTCCACCCTTGTTTAGCTAGGAGGGAGAGGTTGAAGGCTCTAAACTCTTTGAAGCCAAGTCCCCCCATCGTTTTCGGTTGGCATAGGACCTCTCCATCCCTCCAATGAATAGACTTCGAAGTAGCGGTCCCCCCCCCCCCAAAAGAAATCTCTCAATTTCGAGTTCATAATGTTTGTAACTGTTTTGGGGAGGAGGAAGCACGACATGATGTAAGTGGGCATGGCTTGGAAAACCGACTTCAGTAGCGTTTCCTTACCAACATGAGATAGGAGTTGACTCTTCCAAGATTGGCAGAGATTATCTAATCGAGTGAGAATATTAGCCACCATATCTTTTTTAGAGCTACCCCATTCTGAGGGAATGCCAAGGTACTTCCCGAAATTGGGGTTACAGTGAAACCCAAGCCTATCCTTGATAAGGTTCTGGAGGGCCGCTGGGGTGTTTCGGCTGAAGATAATAGAGGATTTCTGGATGTTAATTTCCTGCCCAGTAATCCACCCATATTCTTTCATTGTCTTCGTAATCTCAATTGCTTCCGAGACAGAGGCTCCCCGAAAAGGATGGTGTCGTTCGTGTTGTGCTATGAACGTAAGCGAATCGATTGCACACCAACACACCCACACAAAGCTAAAGGTAAGAGGGACACAAAGATTTAACGTGGTTTGGAGAAAATGTTCCTCCTACTCCACGGGCGGCAGCCAACACACAAATTCACTATCTCAAGTGATTACAAAGAGTAGGAAGTGGACACACACTCTCCTATCTCTACAAGAGTTTCTCAACTCACAAATGTCTAAGAAGACTCACACTCACCCTCACATGGATGATTACAAAGAGTAGAGAGTGGACACACACTCTACTATCTCTACAAGAGTTTCTCAACTCACAAATGTCTAAGAAGACCCACACTCATTCTCAAATGAATGATGAGAATGATGATCTCTACATCATTCTACCAAAGCCTTTTATAGGCACACACTCTACTCATTAGATGAGCAGATTCAAATCATCTAATCAATTCAGTCATTCATACATGGAACCACACCAATGCATTTCCCCAAGTTCACTCTTGGAGAATGTGTTCCATGTACCTAATGAATGCTTGGTGCATTCACAACAACCAATACATGAACCAATCTTTGATTCATGCTTCCAAATAATCCAATGAACTTGAGCCAATTTCCAACAGTCCGCGAATAGGATGTGGGTAAGAGTGGGACATCTCACATTAAGTTTTAGGCCGTTGAGGCTACCTCCCTCCACTCCTTTTTGAATAAGGTGTGATAGAGCGTTTGTTAGCAGGATGAAGAGGTAAGGGGAGATAGGGTCCCCTTGTCTGATTCCTCTGGATGGAGCAAATTGTTCTATCGGACACCCATTCAGCATGATAGAAAACTTAACTGTCTGGACACACGCTCGAATCCACTTACACCAAGTTTCACTAAATCCCAAGTCTTGGAGGGTCGTGTTCAGGCATCCCCAGTCCACCAAATCATAGGCCTTCTTCATGTCTATTTTTAGCATCATGTCCCATTTCCCTCCTCGTTTAGGTCGATGTTTGAAGTTGGGTAGAACTTCATGGAAAATTATGATATTATTTTGAATAGCCCTTTCTCCAACAAACGCAGATTGCATCTCCGAAACAATGGTAGGGATGAAACTCTTGAGCCTGGAAGACATCACTTTCGAGATAATCTTGTACTTGAAATTGCAGCAGCTAATGGGCCGGAATTGGGAAATGGACTCCGGGCAGTGAACCTTAGGGATGAGAGTAATGCTAATGTCATTCCAACCTTTGGGCATCTCTCCTGAGCTAAAGAACTCTTTGATCTCGTTGCAGACCTGCTCTCCTAGGGTAGTCCAGAGTTGCCGAAAGAAAGTACCAGGGAACCCATCCGGACCTGGGGATTTATTGGCACCCATTTGGAAAACAGCTTTCCTAATCTCCTGATTTGAAATGGGCTTGCACAGCTCCTCATTCATCTCCCGAGTTACCACTTTTGGGAGATCACAACCCTGTATTTGATGATTCTCCTCCCACCTCCGAGTGAACAGATTTTTGAAAAAATCGCTAACGTGGCTCTTAATTCCTTGCTGGTCCTCAATCCACTCACCGTTGTCATCTTTGAGTTTTATAATGGTATTTCTTGACTTTCGATGGACAGTCGTCGCATGGAAGAACTTGGTATTTCTATCCACAAATCTCAACCAGTTAACCTTTGCTCTTTGCTTCCAGAACCTTTCCTCCATCCTCCACTGCTCGTCCAGATGATGGAGTATACCTTGTTCCTCTATCTTAGTCTCCTCGGAAACCGGGAGGGCTTGAACTCTTACTAGCTCTTTTTGTAAGGCTGTTGGATGCGAAGATTTGAGTTAAAATTATTCCTCCTCGCCCATCTTTCATGTGGTTTGCAAAGACAACAAGTTGTTTTGGCAGACTCCGCTCCAAGCATTTCTAACCGTCTCCATGCAATCTTGATTCTCCATCCATCTCTCGTCAAACCTGAAGGGGTGGTTCTCCTCGTATCATCTCCATAAAACTGTAGTCGGAGGGGGCAATGGTCAGACCCAATCATTGGCTCATGATGAACGGTTGCTTTGTCGAAGTATGTTCTCGAGGAGATAGAGCACATTGCTCTATCTAACCTAATCGAGTCACGAACGCATTTTTTGCGAGCCGAACGTCGAGCGAATCTCGAGCGGCTCTGTTCGTTAACAACCCTAGAGCACATTGCCCTATCTAACCTAACCTTGATATTATCCTCCCCTTCTTGAAGGTTAGACCAGGTGAATTTGTTGCCCGTGAATCCCAGATCGATGAGATGGTTATTAAAAATAAACTCTTTGAACACTTCAGTGGAGGTGCGGCGGGGTGGTAGGCCTCCAATCTTCTCACTCTGGTCGATGATAGCATTGAAGTCCTAAATGACTAGCCAAGGGGCATTCATGCCCGGGTTGAGATTCTGGATTTCTTCCCAGAAACGGTTTCTAAGGGCAACATCATTAGGGGCATGGACAAAGGTAACATAGTACAAACAACCAGACATAATACTAATGTGAACAAAGTGCGGACTAGCTGATAAAATAGAGATATTAATCTCGTTAACCCACCAAAGAGCCATACCCCCGCTAGTTCCTAAAGGATCCTTGTACCAAAATTTTGGGTATTTTGCCGCTCTCCTACTCCTATGTACTACCCCGCTTAGGTTTTTTGTTTCAGAAAGAAAAACAATGGAAGGGCTAAATTTCTGGACTAGGACCTTCAGGTAGTTGGTTGTCGCGATTGGCCCAATTCCGTGACAATTCCAGCAAATGGCGATCATGGTGCCCCTGGTGGCTTATGGTAGGCCACCTGCACCCCTTCAGTTATCCCCTCCATTCCTCGTGCTCCATCCCCAATGTCGTACAGCCGAGCCCACTTGGTGTAGTCCACTGGTTCCATGGGTATGTAAGGCGAGATTTGGCATTGTGGCCCGGACTTATGTTGGGCCTCATTCTCCTCACTAATTTCTGTGATCACTGGGCCCTTTAACTTCCTCTTTTTCTTCAGCTGCTGCGGGCTTGGGCTCCTTCCGGCCCGAAGTTCCCACTGGCCCACTCCAAACAAATTTGCTCCCAGATGGAATGGTGGAATGGGCTGCACTATCAGGCTTACTGCTCCCATTCTGAACATGGGTGAGGGCTGGACAAATGGGCTTGCTTCCTCATTTCCTTCCCTTTGGGCCGCCGCCTGATTAAAGGCCCTAATTAGATTTCTAGGGCAACCTGAGGCTTCTTCTGAACTCTCTCCTTCCCTGCACCGACTTCCCTCAAATCTCGACGGAACCGCCGGCGTCTCCCCTCCTGCGTTAGATCCTCTTTCTTCTTCCCCTTGGTTCTGCCTCAAACCTCTTGCTCTAGTGATAGAACCCTGAAGTCCTGCCCAGAAAACATCTGCTCGGATTGAGTAGTCTCCTCCTATTGAGTTCTCTTCGATTCCTCCCTCGCTCTCCCCTGTTCTAGTCCCTCCTTGGCTGCTTCTCCCCTCACCGCTTCTCATCAGCCTTCTTGGCATCGGGGCTGGTGGTGAGTGGGTACCAGCCCTGGAATTGTCGCCATATCTGTTTTCCACAAACTCGTGTTGGTAATCGCATCCAGAGTGTTGGTGGCCAATCCTTCCACAAGTATAGCAGAAGGATGGAGGGAGTTTTTCGGTTTTAAAGTTGACCCAAGAAGCCTCCAGATGCTCGACTGAGAAGAACCCATACGGTAGGGGGCGATTTGCATCAATTGAAACTCGAGCTCTAAGGAATTTTACCCACTCTGTTGTATTCAACCCATTCTGATCGACCTCAAGGATGTCATGGAAGATGGATTGGAGGATAGGGAGTGGGATGTGGGTTTGACGAAAGCTCATGGGAAGATCATGAATCTGAACCCACATGTCACACTTGCTGAAATCCAGATTTGTTGTTTTACCCTCACAATTCCACTTCCTCAGATTGAGGATGGTTTCAGACATCCTCCAGGGCTGCCCTTTCCATACTTTCTCCATGTCAGCCGGGTTTGGGATGTTGAGCACATAGAGATTGTGGCCAGCTTCACTAACCTTAATACCACGAATCAGAGGCCATGTTGTCGCCACATACCCCTTTATGGCTTGGGGATTGATTCTCCTGGAAGTCATCAGTTTCCCCACCAGAAATTGTAGTCCTCCTACACCTCCAGCTGGGTTCGTTGGTCTGCCCCTGACCACGGGCTCCTCCACACTCCATTGCCTCGTCTTCATCACGAGCTCCGAAAGGTCCAAGGTTCCTGACTCCAAGCCGAGGAAGATGCTGATTACGTTTTTGGGGAGGGTGTCGGAGATTTCTAGATCTAGAAACAGAGGAGTTTGAGCATAAGGGGGGAGAGCCCTTGAAACACTATCCTTGCTTAAATCCTCTTCTACCTGGGTGGTGGTTGGGTAAGAAGTAAATCCCTCTTTTCTAATTTCATTGTTAGGGTATGCTCATTCATATGCGTCTTCCCTTTCTTTCTGCCTTCTTTCCATTCCATCGCTTCTGTAATTACCTCTTTTTTCACCAAAATGATATTGAAGTAATTTCAGATCTCCCTTGCCATCTTAACTCCTTAACCCTTTGTGCTTGCATCTATGATGGTGATAAATGCGTTGTCTCCCTTCTTTAATGCATTTCTTTTTTCCATACGTTTTCCTTTTGACCATAGCAATAACTCCCTCTTCCAAATCCCTTTTGTTTGGTGCGTTCTGGCTCTTATGCAGAGGAGTATTAACTCTTCTTGTGGGTAGATAATACCAAGTAGGCAGCATTGAAGATCCATAAAGGATCAGTTCTGATTCACACGAAATCGATTTCTTACCCACGGTGGGGAGTGGCCGGACCGTCACCGGTAGAATAGGAGAGAGGGCAGAGAAAATAAAATAGCCGTTGGTCATTTCAATTTGAGTGTATTAATAAATAAGTATAAAAATGCTATAAAAAGTTAAAAAAAATTGTTCTTAGAGGTGTTAGTGTTGCAAATTTTAAACATTTTTGAATTTATTTTATTTAAGTTATAGATTAGTGAAGTTATATACCATCAAAATTGCAAGCACCACATTTCATATTTATGGGATTTTGTTTAGTTAAAATTTGAAATTGGGTAAGTTAAATCATTGATCAAGTTGGGTCATGTTGCATAAAATTATGATTTCTATGTGAATTATTTAGGAAAAACTATATTTCAATTTTTATAGCATTAGAGTATTTTGGTTTGCATATAGTATAATTCACTCGACCACAAGTTATATATGTTGTGTGTTCATTTGGTCTATCAACCACTTTAAGGGCCATTTGCATGTAGTAAAAATGTAGTTCATTTTGTCATAGTTTTGGTATGCATTTAGAAAATGTTGTGTGACCTTACTTGATTGAATTTGTGTTTAGACAAATAATGGTGGTTAGTCATATTATGAGCTCATCTTATAGGTTTGAAAGGTAAACAATTTCACGAAATGGACAATTTTATCTGGCCAATGGGCTGGGTACAAAGCTAGTATATATAATAAGATTGTCACTTTTGTGTGTTTTCACCGAAGCCTATGGAAGCTTCTCCTTAAATGTAGGATATCAACCATTCAAAAAATTACTTTTCTTTTTATATGTTCTCTATCATTTATATCTTTCCCATTAATGAAAGTGGGTACCCATTAATGAAAATGGGATCGGGTCGAGGTACCCACTAAAACCCACTAACAAAAAAAAAATAATAATTAAAAATCACTTTGATTGATTAATCACTTGATGAATTCAGCATTGAATCCATTGATAATAAATTAATAATTGCCAACTGATTTGCACTAGCCACCCACCAAAATCCAAACAAGTAAACAACCAATTTGGTTGTCAGACGTATAAGCTATAACCAAAATGAAATGATATAAGCTATAAACAAAGTCCAAACAAACAATGTAACAAACTACCGACTTGACCAAACTGATTAAGAAATCCTAGATTCAACAATACAACAACAACGACAATAGTTTATGACAGCAACAATGCAACAGCCACAACAACATTCGACTGAAGACTGATTAGTTGATGATTTTCGGCAAAGTGATGGAGCAGCAACTGCGATTGCTGATTAGTGGATTAGGGATTTCAGGCAAAGAGAAATAAAATAAGAGATAGGAAATAAGAAAGGATTGAGAGAGACTAATGAGAGAGAGCCTTTAGGGATGGGTCATTGGGATAATGGATTTACACGTTTTTTAGATTTAAGTGATTAAGATAATGGATTTACTAATTTAGCATTTGAGAATTTTTTTAATAATAATAATAAATTTAATATTTCGGGTTAAACAGACTTAATGTGTATCCACGGTATTACCCATTCGGGTAGTGGGTACCCATATGTCTTCAAACCAATCCCGTAGTCCGAACCCATCCGGGTAATGGGTACCCACCACCCATTAAGAAACGGGTCGGGCTCGCGGGTACCCACTACCCGACGGGCCAACTTCCAACCCTAGATATGATCGAACTGACGAGGATGCATTTAAAGTACAATCCTGAATCCTAAATATTCAAGTTTCCTATGTTTAAATTGTCTTTATTATGTATATAGATTTCATGAGGTTATCCATTCTATTATAAATATATATGCATGTAAATCTTGTGTATTTTACTTTATTAATTAGGAATTTTATATGTATATATAAATCTATAAATTTCAAAAGGTTTTTAGAATATATTGAAATAACACATAAACTAATGAATAAATAAGTAATAAATGAAAACAAGATAAAATATTTTAAAATTGGCTTGTTGGAGGCTATCTATAACATCTATTATCTACTAATATTGACTAAATATTGTATGCTATAACAAATTTATGATAACATATAACATAAGTTAAATATTTTTTTTGTCTAATATAAGTTAAATGTTATGTATAAAACATATAAAATGTTATATATAACATACAAAATGTTATATACCGTGACATAAGGGTTATATATCACTAATTTAATTTTGAAGATATTCAAAGGTTTAAATCATATTTAAAATATCAATTTTCAAACATAAAAATGTTTAATAAATCATCAATTTTTTAATAGATGAGAAAAATGTATGGTTAAAGTATTGATGTTATTGATTCAATTATTAACTTCTTAGTAAATTTTATGTAGGGTAAAATATTTATAGTATATATCAAGTATAATTACAATAGTATATAATGATATATATATTTTTATCTATGTTTAGAGATAATATATATAGATGAAAATAATTCAAAATAAGTTTTCCAAGATAATATAGATATAAATATATGATACGGACCATACAATGGTGAAGAATGTAGAATTAGTAATTTTGTATATAATGGTGAAAAATAATGGATTACAATATGTGGCTAACCAATATATAGGAAAATCATTATTTTAATTTCCTAGTAGGAGAGAACTTGTTTTTTCTTACTTCAATGGATTATAATTATTAAATATTAAAACTACTAAGGAGAGAGACAATAATTATGAGAATTATTTGGCCCTTTTTTGTGGAGTGGGTGGTTAATTGAGTTGTTTAATTAATCATGAAAATGAAAAAAATGAAAAAAATAAAAAGAATAAAAATAAAAATTTTGATTGGTGGAATCCCTACACAAGAGGAGGAAAAAAAAGGTGGTGTTTTATAAATGCATCTATCTTCTACTAATACATATATACATATATAAAAGCACCCCCATTTATTCATTCTCTGCTCAAGTCCAGGCATCTAACCAATCAAAAAATTTCTCTTTCTTTTTTCTTTTTTATTTAATTTTTCTAGCCCTCTTTTAACCCACTCTCCTGCATTTTAGATCTTAGTCAATAAAATAATTATTATTTAAATATCTAAAAACTACAAAGTATATTCAGTTATAAAAAAAATATTATTAATTAATACTAGGTACGTTTTTCTTTTATCATGAAGCTCCATATTTTATTTTATTTTAATCTTTATATTTTACACATTTTACCTTAATTAATAAATTCATATTAATATCACTATTAATATTTATTTATAATGTATAAGTGAGTGTAATTGAGATAGTTTTTTTATAGAAAGACTCATTTTATATTATATATAATATTTTCAAATATATGTAAATAACCCACTAGAATTTAGTGTATTAAAGATACTCAATTAGCGACAAGCTCACGAGTAAGGATTGAATTCAATTTAGTTACGATCATGGTAACCCGATCAAACTCATTATTTAAGTTCAAGCATTAATGATTATTTTACAAAATTATATAGATTAGTGATATTTTTTAATTGTTAATAATTAGCTTAATTATTAGCAAATAATTAATGAAAATTCAAAATGAGATATGAAATGAATATGGAAGCTGCTTGTGCAATGTTGCACGAATTCGCCCAAGTAGTGTAAGTTGGTCAATTTTTTTGGTTTGACTGGTTAGGTATTTAGTTTGAGCCATTCACGTGCAAAATTTGACTGAATCCTGGGCGAAATTACCATTTTGGTAATTAGTTGAGGAATGTATTTATTTAAATAATTAGTTTGTTAAATTTATTTATTTTGGTGAAATCTCCAATAATATCACGTACGTTGATGAGATTTTAACATTTTTTTATGAATGATTTCTTTTATTCATCAAAGAGCTTAATTAAATAGCACTTTGCAAACACCTAATCACATTATTACACAACAACAATACTCATCCGTTTTAAAGGTTCTATCATCCTCCCCACCCCACCCCACCCCTCCTTTTTCACTTTTTTTTTTAGTTAGGATGGTGCACGAACTATTGTCCTCCGTAATTGGAGCTTCCACGACAAAAAGAAAAAAAATACTTTCCCGTTTACACTTGAATAACACATATTTTAACCATATTTAATATTTTGTTAACATAATTTTTTTTGTATGTTTTACGAAAATGATTTCTTCATATAATATTTTTATGTTTCAAAATTCAGTTTTGTAACTACACTTTATATGCATGGTTTTAAACTAATCAATATTTGTTAAAATAAATGAGCAACCAAACATGGTTAGATATTGTTACTTAGGGTGTCCAAAATACTTTTAAATTTGACATAAATTGTGTAACAAAACCTACATAATGCATTGAAGTTGCAGTAAGATTGAATTTGAAAAATGTTTCATATTCCTAGCAACATACAATACATCATATCATATTCAAACTACGTCCATTATACCTATGTGTACAACTATACCCACTCATCTCTTACATGAAATCCACAATAATCTCTACTATATATAAAGCCAATTAGGGTCAAACCTTTTTGTCACATTAGCTTTCCTACCCCTCCCCTTAATTTGAGGAATCTAGCCAATGAATGAATTTTCTTATAAATAAATGCAAAAAACTACCTCCCTTTTCTTCATTATTTTATTATTTTCTTTATAATACCGTTTCAAAATAAATTAATTCCTTAAAAATATTTTGTGCAATATAAATTCTATTCTTATATTTTAAATTCAATATATTAATTAATGAATAAATGTCAAATTCATATTTTTAAATATTGTCGTAATTCTTCATTATCTTTTGGACATCTTGGCAAATCGGCGATCAGTTGATTGAGCTAGACGAGAAGATTAAAAAAAAATTAAAGTAGTCACTTAATTGGTCTAAGAGTTCTTTATGCAAAGACCCTCCTGAACTATCTCTAAACTCTTAAAATTTTGTGGTTATATGAAACACTTGAATGGTTCTCTTAATGGATTTTAACAGTTCGACCTAGATCAACCTTCTAGCTCTTGAATTTGAATGGATAAGAGACAATTTCGGATGGTTATTACCCGAACAAAAAATACGACAAGTGAGGAAGGGATACACCTATTTAGATCCAAATTAAACCGTTGTCACGCCTACTCATTTTTGTGACTTTTTATGAATTTTCTTTTTCATTTATGTGATGTTTTTAATAATTTTTTATTATTGGTATAGTTAATTCACAAATTAGCACATCAACTACATTGTATTATATTTATTAGAATGAGTTAATACATCTTTTTGCCCCTCTACTATGCAAAGTTAACAAACATACCCCTTTACTATTTTCTAACCGATTTAACACCCTCTACTTTGAAAAGTTTAGCAAATATGCCCCTCCATTTATCTTTTCATCAATTTTTCTTCTAACGAGTTTGATTATACGTGCTACTTCATATTATTTGTACGCCCTATCGTTGATTGGAATGTTCACAACCAAAATTATTCAAATTAGAAAGAAAAAGAACTACCCAAAAACACATTTGTACATAATGGTGATTATCTTAGCCAAAAAAAAAAAACATAATGGTGATTATAATGCTTTCCTTTTTCTTTTCTTTTTAATTTAAATATTTTCACCTTATGGACATCCCGATCAGTGATGTTGTGCACAAATAATATGACATAGTGCATATAATCAACTCATTAGACGAAAAATATATGAAAAGATAAATGGAGGGCATATTTGTTAAACTTTTCAAAGTAGATGGTGTTAAATCGGTTAGAAAATAGTAAAAGGGTATGTTTGTTAACTTTGCATAGTAGAGGGGCAAAACGGTGTATTAACCCTATTAGAATTGTTATTATTATGTACACAAATGTGTAGGAAATGAAAAAGTAGTTTGACGTCTCATGATCCCATCAAATTGAGATTAAAGAATGTTCACTAACTACACATGTTTGTATTTATTTTCAATATAGTTGAATAGAGACAATGTTTGCATATCATCATGTATGGTAGTTATATTATGTATCAATGACGTCATCTTTGTTACATAATTATGCTTTCAATTTCATTAATATTAAGTTATAAACTTTTATTGTAATATATTATATTATAGAACATGATCTTTGTAATGTTACATTACATTATAGCACATGATTTTTGGAATGTTACATTACATTACAAAACATGATTGGGGATAGTATAGTCTCACATAACCCACTTGCAGATAATGTCAAAATATAGTGAAGGTATTATCCCATATTTGCAAGATATATATCTTAGTAAAATTATTTATTTATCATAAATTATGATTTTAATCGTATTCTATTGATTCTTCAATAAAACTTTCTTTTTAGAACTAATCACATAACAAAAAGTTCTTATAACTAATTTTATGAATAATTGTAGAATTTCACAGTAGGCTTAATTTGAATGGGTAGTTATACGTTGTATATTACTTAGAATTCACACTATGGTGTTTCTATATTATGCAAACTTAACGAAGTAAAAAAATTAAGATCAAATTGATAGATTATGAATATGAAAGAAACTAAAAATGTTGCTTTCGCTCAAACCCGCCATCGGGCGGGAAAAAAGCTAGTACATCTACATATATTAGTAGGGTGAACACTCTGGTGCACCCACTTGTGGGTGCATCGGGTATACCCACTAACGTTTTGATAGATAAACATGTTTTTAATATCTTTTTTTTTCGAGTATAAGAATCTACATGTTGTTAAAGGATATATAGGACGATTTGAACAAAAAACTAATTTAGTAGATATGATAATCTATCACATTGAGAAAAAATGCAGCTGTAGAAAGAAACCTGAAGAACATTAGGTATAATCTTATATTATGATGACTAAAAATTGTAATTAAGCTCAATTTAGACTTATTAAGATTAAATCTATTGATATAAACGATTAGTTCAATAGAAATATCACTCTAGAATAACACAAATATCAGTGGGTGTACCCGGTACTCCCACTTTTAGTGGGTGCACTGAAGCGTTTACCATATTAGTAGATTTCAGTGTGGGTTTGCAATTGGTGGTGCTGCAAACTATTCCAACATTCTTTTTCAGGGTTGAGTGGAATGTACTGTTTAATGCACATAAATGATAATGCCTTCCAGGACGCATCCTAATTCCTATGAGGTCGGATTTGCCCAAATCCCAAATAGTTTGTTTTAGCTCTTCCAATGGATGATTCGTTTCTTGGTTTCCCTAACACAATTCTATGGTTCTGTTCTATTTGTCTGATGATTTTGTAGATGGCCCATTCCAAAGTGTACTTAAAATAGATTGTTTGTTGGTATGTTTGGGTTTAATGATTCATGAAAGAGTTTGAATTTTGCATGATTTTTATTCGGTTTGGGGGTTACTAAGGCGGTATTAAGCCTTTTATACAAAAACTAGCGATTTATCGGGATTTGAAACCTTGACATCTTGTTGGTCAAAGGCTCTGATCAATAACTGTTGCACCCCAATAACTCGAGTTGTTGGGATTGGCTTTTTTTTTTGTTTGGTGGGAAAAGTACGCTTAGAGCGTCTTAATTAACTGGAATAAGTATAGGATCAGAAATGCCCATACAATCACGACGAAGAGGATAACTGAAATTACAATCGGAAAGAGGAATCAGGTGAGTTCCCGGGGGGTGTGAATGACCCAAGTTTGCCAAATAGTCTGCTGCGGCATTCCCCTCTCTGTAAGTGTGGGATAAAGTAACCACCTAGTCCCGTTCGAGGAGCTTGCGAAGCTTGCTAATCTCACTTGCATGCTGATGGGTGCAAGGAGCCTCTGTTTGCACAAGAGAGAGTATTGCTCGAGAATCGACACGGGCATCAATCTTCCGGTAACCAATATCCCAAGCAATTAAAAGTCCCTAGATAATCCCCCTGAGCTCCGCTCTCATAATAGAGCAGCGAACTAAATTGATGCAGAAGGCTTTCAAACACCGACCTTCTGAGTTACGAATGAGGCCTCCGGCGGCCGTTTTGCTAGAGTCAGACAAGACCGAACTATCGGTGTTAAGGACCGCCTAGCCCTCCTCCCCCGGTTCCCAAGCTATGTCGGTGCATTTACGGTTTGGCTTAGGCTTACCAATCAGCTCCTGATGATCGATTGCAGAGTTAACAACAGAGATCCAGGCCTTGACGCGATTAACCAGGGATGTAGCAGAAGGGTCCTTCCTTGCAAATATGAATTCGTTTCTAGCTTTCCATAAATACCAGCTAGTAATGCCCAGATCTCGACTTTTATCATGTTTCAAAACACTCTTGAACCAATCTGTGTGGCAGGTGCTAGATCGGGTTGGGTCCGAGCTATTAACCCAAGAGCTTCCCAGACCTGAGTAGCAAATCGGCAATCTCTGAGAACATGTAAAATTGATTCCTCCGTCTCGCCACAGCGTGGACAGTTGCTGTCATTCGTTAGATGTCTCCGCTTCCTTTCCAGATTAGTCAGTAGCTTCCCGTGAGCCACGAGCCAAAGAAATGATTGAATCCTAGCAGGGCCTTGCCATTTCCAAAGTGCAATCCAGTCAATCTCTGCTCCATGCTGTGATGAATCATACACAAGATCATAAGCTATCCGAATAGTGAACTTTCCGTTAATCTCAAGCCCCCAAACACAGTCATCCTCCTCTTGATCAGCAGAAGGTGGCAACATACCCACAATTTCGGCCACAATATCCTCGTCAAGGTATCGCGCATATGAGTAAGATTCCAGCTACCATGTCATTGACAAAGTCACTCACCACTGCAGAGCTTTAAAGTTATTATCAATACCATGGGCATGATCCATAAGCTTGATGCCCGAGTTGAGCCACCTGCTAGTCCAAAACGCAGTCTCATTCCCATTCCGAATACTCGCCCGAGCCCCTTGCAACATAATATTCCAAGATCGAGAAATCCCTTTCCAAATAGCTGATTGGGATGTCGATTCCGTTGTCTAAGCTCACCATTAATCTCTCGAAAATACTTGGCATGAAGGACCTGCACCCACAACAGCTCAGGTTCCTGAAAGAAAATGAAAGCAAGTTTAACCAAGTAGGCGGTGTTAAGGTGTCTAGCCAATCGTAGCCCTAATCCACCCCGCTTCTTGGGCTTGCAGACCTGCTCCCAACTAACCAGATGTATTTTCCTTTCTGCATCCGTCGATCCCCAAACGAAATTCCTAATTCGTTTATCGATCTCCTCACAAGTATTGATAGGGAGCACTGAGGTTTGCATAAAATAAGCTGGGATAGCCTCCAAATCCGAATGAGCAAGAGTTACACGTCCTGCGAGGGAAAGGGCCTTGACCTTCCATCCCGAGAGCTTCTTGTCAAGCCTGTCAAGAATACACTAGTAGGTGCTAGAAGTCGTTTGTCCATGAAGTACTGGAACACCCAAATAGCGACCCAAGTCTTGAGTAAGTGGAACCCCAAGGTGTCTCGCTATGTCTAGACTAGTTCTCCTGTCCGTATTCTTAGAGCAATAAATTGATGATTTCCCGTAGTTTACCGACAAGCCCGAAGCAGTACAAAACAACGAAAGGCATTTACCAATAGTCTCAGCTTGCTTGATCGAAGCCTGACCAGAAAGGATAAGTTCATCCGCGTAGAACAAATGAGATATATGTGGCCCATCTGGAACCAGCTTAATCGGACACCAGTCACCAGCATCAATAGCTTCGCTAATCAGATGGCTCAGTCTTTCCACACATAACGTGAATAAGAACGGGCAAAGGGGACACCCTGTCTGATTCCACGATTGGGGGAGAAAGCCTCCGTAAGCTCGTCGTTCCATAGTACTTGGAATCTGGCTGTTTTGACACAACACATGATCAAATTAATGATCGCAGCAGGGAGCCCTGTAGCCGTGAGAGTTTTTTCGAGGAAGGACCACCTAACTCTGTCGTAGGCTTTCATAAGATCAATCTTGATCACCATCCTTTTATGCCTTCCCTTATTATGTTCCATGGAATGAATAATCTCTTGCAGAATAATAATGTTTTCTGAGATCTGTCTACCAGGTACGAAGCTTGCTTGGTTGGACTCCACCAAGCTTTCATAAACGGACGTAGGCGAGTAGTCAGGCACTTGGTAATGGTTTTATAGAGCACATTACACATGCTAATGGGTCTGAATTGGCCCATTGATTCCGGATGAGCAACCTTTGGGATCAGAACAATCAAGGTTTCGTTGACAACTTCGATCGACTGTGGATCAGAGAAGCATTTCAGAGCAAATTGGAAGACTGAATTTCCGACTGAATCCCAACATTGTTGGAAGAACACCGGTTGAAATCCATCTTTTCCCGGAGCCTTGAGCTTTCCCATACTAAAAATAGCCGATCCAACCTCCTCCATGGTCGGCGGTAGGCCAATATGAGCTGCCGCAACATCGTCGAGTCTAGTAAACATGTGGCCAAGATTAGCACCATTAATGCCATCATCTGCAAACAGCTCCAAGAAATAGGCAATAGCGAGGGATTTGAGGGCCGGAGGATCATCAATCCATTCACCTTGGTTATCTCTGAGTAGGATAATTTTATTCATCGCTCGACGTCGGAGAGTAGATGTATGAAAATAATGTGTATTCCGATCACTAAATAAGATAGCATTATTCCTCGATTTCTGAATCCATAAGAGATGTTCGTCCCAAAGCGTATTCTCAAGCTCATTCCTGCACTTAACCACCTGTCCGTTAACCTCCGAAGATGGCGAGCTGGCGGAAAAGGACTCAAGCTCCGTGAGGTGTTGTTGAAGCACCATCTTCCTCTAGTGGATACAGCCAAATACATGTTTGTTCCAGTGCCGGAGATTACAAGATAATTTCCTGAGATTTTGAGGAGCTCCAGCAGTAGCCGACCACGAAGAGCAAAGCACCCGATTAAAGTTTGGGTGATTTAACCAAGGGGCAATGAACCAAAACGGCTTTAGCCCAGCTACAGGATTGGCTTTTATATTAGTCATGAACATTAGGATCGCACCACCATCAACATCTCAATACTAGTATGATATCGTCCGCTACAAATTTGTTTCTGGGCCGATAGTTGGTGGACTCTTTTAAATTAAGTGAATTTGTCTTGTCAATGTGATACTTGAATTATTGTTCTAACATGATGAACCCTATTTGATTGATGACTCAGCAAATATGTTTTTAAGTAATTAAGTGGTTGTTTCAAGACATTTAAATGTGAAATATCTCAATTTAAATTAATCCATAGTATGTTCAGCGCTGCTAATTGGGGATAGGATCCGGACCCAACCATTTTTGGTCGGACCACTTCCAACCATTTCACAGGAGAGGCAAACTTGAAATATACAAAAATAAACCCTATCCCTATCCCCTCTCCTTCCCTTCCAAACAGAGTGCGCCGCCGCCATCCTCTTGTTCTTCTTTGTCTCCCTCCCGTTCCTTGTTTCCTCCTTCCAATCGAAGCTACCGCCGCCACCTCCCAATGACACCCACCAAACTCCATCCACAGTCACCTCCGCGGCGGTGCTGCTCCTGTATTATCAAGTGACGTCGGGCTATTGACTTTACTCTCTTTGCTCCCACCACCTTCCTCAAAGTCACCACAGACATCAATCTCCTCGTCGCCGTCCTCAATGCCGATTGCATCGTCAGAAGGTGGCAGCACCGCCAACTCAACACGATTACAGCTCGAACACCGAGTCAATCTGGAGGAGAAGAGCCGCTCAGTGATTCGATCGCTCCGCAGCCGGAACTCCTTAGGGCGGTCGTACGGGTGACTTGGTAATTTAGTCGCGTTTCTGGTATGGTCGATGGTGAAGACCTGCCAGAATGGGGTTCTGAAGTGGAAATTGGAGACGGAGGAGACGAATCGGAGGAGTAGTTGGGACAAGAGCTGCGCCGGCGTTTTGCAATGGACAAAGGGAGAGGTTGAGGAAGAGTGATTAAATTGTTACCTAGATAAGTCAAGTGACTGATTTGCATTTACAAAATCTTTGAGGACTGTTTAGTAATTAGTAAATGTTTCAAATTCCGTAATTTATTTGCACTGTTTGAAATTTTGGGTGACTATGTAAAATTTTGAATGCTCAAGAAGAGAATATTGTTCAAAAAATTATGTAACTATATATGATATTATTATAATCTAGTTTTCAAAATAACATGTTAACTAATTATCAACTAAATAACTAGTTATCTAATGATGTTAACTAATTAACTAACATGTTAACTTGTTATCAACTAAAATAATCTCGTTAACTTGTTATCTGATGATGATGTTAACTAGTTAACTAAATTTAATAACTAGTTATCATCTTAAAAAATGTTAACTAGTTATCTAAATCATAATGATAACTAGTTAACTCGATAAGTTAACTAGTTAATAACAAAATAACTAGTTAACTAAATTTGATAACTAGTTATCATCTTAAAAAAAATGTTAACTAGTTATCTAGGGATCTACTACCATTAGGACACCCCTTAGTGTCCTCATATCACTACAAGAAAAAGATAATTTAACAGCAGCAGTTTAACAGCGGCCAGAATTTGGCCGCTGTTAAATTATAAAAAACGGGGAATTTAACAGCGGCTAAGTGGCCGCTGTTAAATTATGCAGTTTAACAGCGGCCTGTGGCCGCCGTTAAATACTACGCTCTGATTGGCTGAAACATATTGACGCGGATAGCTCCCAAATTCTTTTGAACCGTTGATTTAATCTCAATGGTTCTTGTTCTTCTTCCTACAAACCCTACTCAATCTCTCTCTCCCTAACCACTAAACTCCCCGCCGCCGATCTTCTTCTTTTTCTCCCCGCTGCCGGTCATTCTTCTTCTTCTTCTTTTGCTACTTCTGGGTTTTCTTCTTCTTCTTCTTCTTCTTCTTTTCTTTTGCTGATTCTTTTTCTTATTCTTCTTCTTCGATTCTTCTTCCTCTGCTTCTTCTTCGATTCTTCTTCTTCTTTGCTAACAGCGGCCGGACTTCGAGAATCGAAGGGGTTCCTCCCCCATAGCGTCGCCGTCACTGGTTTCGTCCCCTCATAGCGGCCGGAAGAAGAATCGCCGGAGCTAGCCGGAGCTCGCCGGAACAAAAGGAAGAGGAAGAAGAAGTAGTGACGGAGAGAGGGGGAAGAAGAAGCAGCGACGGAAGAAGTAGTGACGGAGGGAGGGGGAAGAAGAAACAGGATCTGGACTATCGCCGGAGTTCCGGCTCAATCGCCGGAGCTCCGGCTATTACTTTAATCGGCGGAGTAATTTAACAGCGGCTATAGGCCGCTGTTAAATAAATCAATTTAACTGCGGCCTATTTAACGGCGGAACTCGCGCTGTTAAATAATTTTAGCATTGGTCATTTTAACAGCGGCCACGGCCGCTGTTAAACGTTGTTTCTGCCGCTGTTAAATGCAGCGTTTTTTGTAGTGTATCAGGACACTCCTTAGAACCGTAGGATTAGAAAGTAGATCTAATGGACTAGATTAAAATGGACAAAATAGTCATTTGAAACTAATATATATATAGTAAATAATATTAGGATTTTGTTACAAACCCTAATTCTTTCTAGAATCAACCAAAAAAAACTCTCCCATCCAAGCCGTCGCTGATATCACACCGACCCCTCCACGACCTTGCCCCGCCCCCTACTCTAGCAGTCATCAATATCACCCGCCGCTTGCCGCACGCTCCAGGTAGCGGTTCCAGGTAGGCTTCAACCAGAGTCGGCGTGCCCTCCTCGCTCCAGCAATCTTCCCAGATCAGAATCCGACGGGTGATGGCGGTGGAATCGGTGGTGCTGAGATCACCCCATGAACGGTGAATCGGTTGATCGGAAAAGAGGAGATCGCTGATACGAAGAAAAAGAGCATGAGAGAGGATGAATCGGTCCATCATATCGGCAGGCCATTCATATTATTTCCATCACATCAGGCCATTCATATTGTTTTTATTCTTTGTTATTTTTATTTCCATCATCTCCGATTGTTTCATATTATTTTGACTTCTTGATTTGATGGTTTCACAATTCACACTTAATGGTTTGATGGCTTCGATGATTTCATATTATTTCTAATTCGTTTTTGGGATAATGGTGTTTTGCCCCCCTCTACTTTGCCAAGTTAACAAACAGCCCCCTATACTATGAAATGATCAATTTACCCCCTTCTACTATGCCAACCTAACAAACAGCCCCTTCCATCCAAAACTCCATCCAAAATTCCGTTAAGTGATGACTCACCAATATGACTCATCCACAATTAAAGACTGTACATTGCCACATCATTAATGACAGTACATTTTAAGTACAAAAGGCAATAAAAATATTAATTTTAAATTTATAAATTAAAAAGTATATATTTAAATTTTTTATGGCTTTTTATTTTTAATTTTTTCAATTAAATAAATATTTTGGATTTAAAAATTTCAAAGTTATTTTAGAAAAAAATGTATATTTATTTTAGAAAAAATTTAATTTCATTTTTAATATTAAAATCCATAAGGGAAATATTTTTAAAAAAATATTTTTTATTTTTTATTTATAAATTAAATTTAATTCTTTTTATAATTTTTCTTTTTTTCTTTTTAGTTCAGTTGAGATGGATGAAAGTCGTTGATGTGGCAATGTACAGTCATTGATTGTGGATGAGTCATATTGGTGAGTCATCACTTAACGGAATTTTGGATGGAAGGGGTTGTTTGTTAAGTTGGCATAGTAGGAGGGGGTAAATTGATCATTTCATAGTATAGGGGGCTGTTTGTTAACTTGGCAAAGTAGAGGGGGATAAAACACCATTTTCCCTTCGTTTTTTCATGAAAAAGTTTGTTCTTGGCTTCTTACCTTTTCATTAAGGTTTCAACAAATTTTGCACTGAGTTGTAAAGTAGCAGTAAGTTCCTAGGTGTGAACTTATTTCTGCAGTAATAACAAAAGCCAGAGCTAAGTTTTGGTTCCTGGTGATGAATCAGAATTCTAAACCCATAAATATTGACATAGGAATGGATCATTCAAATTGAATGTTGAATTCAGGAAACCTTTGTTTGTCTTTGGGCACTAATGGCAATTGCGGGTGAGAACATGGATCCAAATATGTGATTTGGTATGAAATTTTTATTTTGGATCTAGATTAGGGTCGTCATCATCTAGATGATTCCGATTTCTTTATTAGGAACAAGTCAGGATTTAATTGTGTTCCAATTTCCTAATTAGGAACAAAGTTCAACTGATTTTCCAAACTCATTCTAAGATTGTTCCTTTTTTTTACAAGAAGATTGTTCCTAAATAGGAAAAAGGAACAATGAATAAAGATATGATAAAAAGGTTGTCTACATGATTGTTCCTAAATATGAAAATAGGAACAATGAATGACTATAAAGAATGGTCGGAGAAGATGACAGGAAAAAGTATGGCCGGAGAAGCAAAAAGAAACGTGCAGACGGCGGAAAATTAAAAACATGTTCATCGTTCGTCATCGCGATGTTCCAGTTTGACGTTTTAGGAACATGTTCTGATTTCTTCATTAGGAACATGTTCATCTTTATATGGTTTTGTTTTAGGTGATTGAAACTTGATGTATGATTGTGTTTCTATTTCTCCTATTTTCAACGATTTCTAATCAATTATATGGTAGAAGGATGGCTGAAGCATGAATATGTTACCAATTATAAAAGTAAAGAAAGTCAAAGACGTTGAAAGAAAGAAAGTAAAACAAAAGTAGTAGCAGAAAAGGAATGTTTAAAAATAAATTAATTAATTGCACTAAAAGATTCTGCCAAATAACTGAAAATCCGTTATTAAATGCATAATTATTATTATGGAAAAACAAATCAGAATTAAAAATTTGGAATCTCTCAAACAATGAAATTACCCTTATATCCATTTAATATTGCCCTTTAGATCTCCAAGATCTATCCTATGGCTATAAGAGGTGTCCTCAAATGAGGACACTAATGGGTGTCCTAACGGTAGGAATTCCCAGTTATCTAAATCATAATGTTAACTAGTTAACTAAGTAAAAACAACATAACTAGTTAGATAACCTGTTAACAAAAAATCTCGTTAAAATTTTAATTATATGATTATTCGTTAACTAATTATCAGGTTAAAATCTGTTAATAAGTTATCAAACAAAAAGTTATTAGTTAAAAACCATGTTAACTAGTTATCATTAAAAAAACACTGTTAATTAGTTAACAGCAAAAAAAGGTTTTAACTAGTTAACTAATTTTTAAAATAAGTGTTATCTAGTTAACTAATTTTAAAAAAAGTTGTTATCTAGTTATCAACAAAAAATATATTAACTAGTTATCAGTTTAAAAACATGTTAATTGGTTATTAATAAAAAACCATGTTAACTAGTTATCAAACAAAAACCGATGTTAACTAGTTGTCAGTTAAAAAACACTGTTAACTAGTTAACAGAAAAAAGTGTTAACTAGTTTTTTTTTAAAGCAAAAAAAAAGTCATCAGAGTCTCGCTGGAAAAGTCACTGGTGACGACGGCTGGTCGCCGGTAAATTTTCCGGCGACAGTGACCAGCCGCTGGAGAGTCACCGGAGGTCCCCTGGGAATTTAATTATTTATTTTAAATATAATAATTAAATTATGTGTGTAAAGTCCTAAATACTCCTAACAATCTAGACCATTGGATTAGTCAAAAGGCCAAAGGGTGATTTAATGACTGAGAAAGGGTTGGACCGGATTCCAACCCAAAAATGGTTGGAGCTGGATCTGGCTCCTGCTAATTGAGTATTATGATATTTTTCCTAATGTGATGATCATCATAGAAGTTGGAAGTATGAAAGCTGCCGACGAGTTACACACATATGAAAGCGGGCCAAGTGCTAGAAGATCCGTGATGTACGTCAACCATTTCATCCGCTCCTTTTGGATGCTACCAGCGGAAAATTATATTATGCTGAAGTTTCAGCACCACTTTGGTGCTGAAACCCAGATCGGACCGAGCAGACGCGTTGGAATTCAGACGTGGCAAATCCAAGGGCTGGGGTTTGACAAATCCGGACGGAAGGCACGCTGAATTTAAGTGGGGGGTATTTTTAATCTACTCGGGGGGGTTGAATGGGGACATGCGCCGATTGTCCAATCGGCAACAAGCTACGCAGTAGGCCCTATTATTAGTCATAATGGCGCCGATTCGGAGTTCTAGGGGTGGTTTGAGTGGTTTGATTTTTTTTGAAATTAACCGGCCGTACAAATAAGAGGGAGAGCAGAGGGATATGTAGATTTGGGACATTTGAGTGATAAGTCTGGATTAGACGATTTAGACTTAGAGAGAGAATCAGACTTAATCGACGAAGATGGCGACTACAGCAGAGGAGATGGCGTGGTTACGGAACAACGTTGAGCCGGAAGTATTGAAGAGGCAGTGGCGGTGCTCACCAATGAAGTTGAACGAGGTATGGTGCAACCTATCTCAAGCGCGGCACAACAAACAAAAAGAGAACGGGATGGATTTCATATAGTATCTTCTGATGAGTGTGTACAAGAGGCTACTGATCTTCTGGATTCTGAATCGATTCGACCCCAACACTCTAACTCTCACAGTCGATGGGGACAAGTCTTTAACCATAGACGACTCCCATGTGTGTCGTGTGTATGGTATGAAGAGGGGGTCTAAGCGTGTTGCCGATTATCTCGAACCCAACACGGCAGAAGTGAAGCTTTGGGCTGCAGATCTGGGTTTGGCCCTTGGGAACATAGGCTTTGTAGCATTGTCGACGCTATTAGGATGCATGTAAGAACAAGAGGATCTAGATAAGTGGTTTATGCTTTTTGTGCTCTATTTCGTGGGTGTTTGGTGAAGCCATTGTCCAACCGGGACATGTCATTGTCTTACCTGGAGATATTTGAAAGAAGGGATGCACCAGATTTCAAAGAGTTCGACTGGCCTCAGCACATCATTGAGATCATGAGATAGACTGCAAAAAAATCGTATGTTGAGTACGATGTGTTCCTCGTGATGGTAAGTTTCAGATTTCATACTTATGTTTAAATTACGCATTCATACACATGCCTGAGAGTGGAACACATTCGTGTGTGTTAGCTGTGAGTACACAAGTTACATTTATTTTGCTGCGATTCATACATATGTTGCGTTCTTGTTAGTTCATTGAGCAAATAAGTCTTAGACACATGGAGAGCCGTGTTCTGAATTTTGGTTTAAACCACTCATATGTACATATGTACATATTATTTCGGAGTAAACAAGGCATATGTACATATATACATTTTAGACATATTGAGAGCCGTGTTTCTGAATTCGGGGTTAAACCACACATATGTACATATGTACATGTGCTTTCGAAGTAAACCATACATATGTACATATATACAATTTAGACATATACCAAAGTCATGCCTTTTGAGGGGTAATTAATACATGGAATCCAAATGGTGTATCACGAGTGTTTAGGTTTGGAAGCAACAAGTGGGCTATGAATTCAAACATACGTGCTAGAGCGGCGAAATAGAATTAATTCATACATATGGAGCACACACTAATGGTGGTAATTATGTTTTGTCTAAATTGCAGGTTTGTTTTCTGGACTTGGCTGCTTCAAGGCCAGGTGACAAATTGCCTTCGTTGAGACTCACAATTCGTAACTGGAAACTGCGTCAATCAAGAGTCATGTAACAAGGCTGGGAAAAATTTACAATCTCCACAACATCCACCACATCCGGTGGATACCTCCGAAGAAGTCCAGAAGAGGCCCAGGAATGAGGAATAGGGTTCTGAATCGAGGAGTGTACGGAAGAGGGATGCTGTTGGGGCCGGATCAAGCTATACTGGGGATCAAGGTACGGTTAATTCATCGGCCATTCCATTGGCCCCTCCCCGTGCATCTACCATTCCAGTAGCTCCTCCCTGTGCAACGACCATCCCATCCGTTCCTCCTGTCCAACGGCCAATAGACCACCGACTGGTTTCTTTGATGAGCTGCCCCAACCGATTGGAATATTGAATACATGCCCGTTAAAGAGGTATGTTCCAAGTTAACACCATATTTTATATGTTAGGAATATATGTGTAATTTTGAATAATATAGACAATATGTTTTTCTTTTTTAGCTCAGCATTTTTGCGTGTCTAAAATGACTGTAATAATTGGTGTGCAAGTTATAGTCAGGGTGAGTTATAATTAAGACATATATATGATCTAAACATACATAGTCATGCTACTTGAATCTAGACATATGTTTATAATTTGTGGATCCTCGGATTTGAAGGTTCTATCATGTTGGTATATATGGGACTGGCCCGCTGATTAATACATATGTTTGAGGTATAGAATTCAGACATACACATACATGTGGGTAGTTTCCAGTGCAGATAAATACATATGTTTAAGTTATAGCTAGAGTGATTTACATTTAATAACTATCTACGATTCATTGATCCAAACATACGTAGGGATTCTGACAAAAATGCATACGTTATTACATATGTACGTTTTCTGTAATTCAAACATACATAGTGTTACGGGCAACACATCTAGCTTAAGATTTTGGTATATTAAACATAGGGATTAAATTTTTCCATCATGCATATGTATGTTTTTTTTATTCATGTTCATCTTGCAGGCTGAACAGAGAGTCGACTGGTTTGATTGGTCCCTTGTTCTTCTTGAAGGGATCACTCGCACATTCTGTCGGTTCAGGGCAAGGTATGCTGACCAGGCTATATATGTGCGGGAGCAACGGGCGTCGCACCTGTCTCCTTTGGTTGACAATGTTGAGGAGGCGGTTCCTGACATTGAGGAGGTGGTTTCTGAAGGCGAGGCGGGTGTGGTTCAAGATTAGAGGAAGGAGGGGGAGGATGTTGTAGTGGTTGGGAATCAGGATGAAAGTGTTGAGGTGGTTGTGTCGGAGGAGGCCACGGAATGTGAAGAAGGAAAAGAAACCAATGATGGCACTACAAAAAAAAATTACCTTAGCTACTGCAAAATTACAACGGCATGAAAATGTAGTAGCAAATAGTTGATATTTGCTACGGCAATCACTATTTCATGTAGTAATTTGCAGTAGCAAATACTATTTGCCACACCACTATTTGCGACGGGATGCTGGCAGTAGCAAATAGTGGTGTGGCAAATAGTATTTGCTACTGCAAATTACTACATGAAATAGTGATTGCCGTAGCAAATATCAACTATTTGCTACTGCATTTTCATGTCATTGTAATTTTACAGTAGCTAAAGATCACTTTTTTTGTAGTGTGGGGTGACTGACCCGGATATCCCCCCGGGGTTTGGTCCTGAAAAGAACGATGGGGCTAGTAACTTTGAAACTTCTACTACCTTTGGGAACTTTGGATGCATTTCTGATATCGCTCAAGATGCTGTTGAAGGAGCGAGGCAAACTGATGATGAAGATGCCAATGATGATGAAGGTGCCAATGTTCAGAAAGGTGTGGCGAATGAGCCGGAGGTTGTCCTTGATTTAGAGAAGGAGGAGGCTAATCAGAAGGTTTAAATTTTCAAGTTTGGTATTTTCAATATAGACGTACGACGGGATGAGCATAAGTTCTTTACTGTAGTCGTATGATAATTCATACGTCTCAGTTTCATTTGGTGTGTTTGAATAATTTGCCAGTGTCATATACTGGACTATAGGGCTTTAATTAGACGTATGTTCTATCGTACGTTAGACAACTCAAACATATGTACATACGCTAGACGTATGTACGCGGACATATGTTTTTAAACAATTTCCTTTTTTCAATTGCTTTGTTAAAAGTTTGTGTCGTACGTTTTTTCATAGGGTGTGGCTGGTCGGCAAAAGCGTAGAAGATCGGCTTCAAAGAGAGTGAAGAAGGTATCTTCATACCTTAGGTCCCCCGATGAAAAGATTTCCATCACAGGTAAGGTGGGTAGAATTCGGATTAAAATGTCGAAAGCTAGGGTAGAGGGTGAAACTCGAAGTGAAGGTTAGTGAAAGGGTAAAGAGGTTGGGATCCAATATGAGGTGGATGAGACTCCCGACGATTGAAAGCTGGGGTAGAGGGTGAAACTCGAAGGGAAGGTCGGGGAAAGGGGAAGGAGCATGGGTTCCAATATGAGGTTGATGAGACCCCCCGGCGAATTGACACATGAATTGTTGTCGATTGCTGATCTCGCTGAAGAATTCGGCCGAGATGTTTTTAAGGATGACAAACTTGCGTTCGATATCCTCTCGTATGCATGGTCACCAGAACTCAAGACGTAAGTATTAATTCAAACACATACATTTGTGTTTATATATTAATACACAATACTGCCTAATTACTACATAAGTATACTACCCAATTCATACGCAAATACTCTCAACTAACCATTCAAACCCAGCTACTGATTTTTTGTGTTTTATTGCGTTTTAAGAAACGAGTTATTGTATAAGGCAGACAATTTGTTGTCCTGCCTTGATTTCTTATCGTGTGTACCCGGTGAGGAGGTCACGACGTTCTTGATTGATGCTTATGCTGTCTTCCTGCTCAAACATGCGTGGTTGACATCCCGTGTTGATCGTTGGGTCTTCGACACTGATGTCTCTGTAAGTGTATACACTTACTTTTATTCATACTCAATTCATCGCTCATTTGCTAATGTTATCCCACTCCTCCTAGACTATTACTTTCAATGCTGAGGAAGTAGATGATGGAGTAGTAAGTTACGCAGAAGACTACATCAGAGGGAAGGACTGGTCAAAGAAAGTGCACTGGGGCTGGTGCGATTTTATAAGTTATGTTTTTTGTTAAGTGATTTCTTGCCAAATTAAAACGTACGTATTCGTTTTCTAATTTATTCAAGTTATTGGCGAATCCATACTTGTGTCTAATATGTTATTTATTGCTAATACATATGTACGTGTACGTTTTTACTTCAGACAAGTTTTATTTTCGAATCCATACTTGTGTCTAGTATGATCACCTCATAGAACTCACACGCTCGTATGGCTCTGTAAGTAAGACATGTGTTATTTTTTGCAATGATTTTTCCCGTACTGTACCGAACACCACTATGTGGTATGTTGTGTCAACGTTCGTGATAGAGTCATCGAGATTCTAGACAGCGTGCCGCGTTCTGAGATCCCCGATATGTACATGTTCGTGGGACAACGGGTTCGGGAGTTGGCTGCAAGACTTATACCAAAGTACCGTAAGGAGTTGTCCGGAGATGACATTGGAGGTTATACGTTCATGTTCGTTGTTGGTCTAGAGCAGAAAGACAACGTCTCATGCGAGGTTTTTGTATGCAATTACTTGGAATTTTGGCGGGGAAGCGTATTACAGTGGATGGTGGACAGCTGGGACAAATAGGTGGATTTGCGTAGGGCCCAAATCACTGTGAAGATGATATTGTCCAGTCTGAATGAGGAGCACGAGAGGTGAGACAAGCTACTATTGTATATGTCCCGAAGGTAGAAACTTACTTGCTTTCTCAAAACCCGGAGTAAGGGGCAGGGTGCATGGGAGCCCTTTTAGGGGGTGGGGTGAAATTTTTTTTTTTGGGGGGGGGGGGGGGGAGGTGCAGATATATTATCAATTCACACGAAGTACGATATTAGTTATGAATACGTCGTATGAATTAATGTTTACAATATGTTTATTTTTTTTTGGGGGGGGGAGGGGTGGGTTTTACCTGGTGTATGAATTCTCACACAGATGCGTGTATCATTGTGTAGTGTTCTGTGAATGTTTAGTTCCTTTTGTGTATCATAGTGGCCTGATAAGAACATATGTTTTAATGAACAATCAGACATGCATATAATGAATTTACAACTCATACGTGTTTATTCTGAATCCAGACAAAGTTGTGTGATTTATCCGGATGCTGTGGTGGATTGTGCCCTCGAAATATATGTCTATATTTTTTACTCTGAGACCTGATAGACATGTATAATTGACAATTCAGACAGGCGTAATGTTTCTTGACCGAATGGAGTGTTGAACTGTTTGGCGTAATATCCGGGTTCGTCGCTTCGTAACAGATGTCTATATTTTTTCGACACATGGTAGATATGTATGGATTCGATTTGATACGTGTAATTGACAAGGTATATCACAATTCACACATGCGTATCATCAAGTTGAACCAATACATACATATTCAAAAGTATGGATTTATGGGTAAACCATACGGGAACTACATAGGTTTCAAAAGTCTGTACCTATGTCAAAATAAACTAGTCTACTTAAGACTACAGATGAAGGTCACCCCCCCCCCCCCCCCCCCCCCCCCCCCCATGCGATGATTCTCCATGGAAGCTTTTTTTGCCTTTCCTGATGGAGTGAAAACGTGATGCCTTTTCCCTTTCGGACATAGGCCTTTTCCTGGGTTTATATGTCTTGGTTCTTTTCTTCATATTTTCTCCCCTTTTTGGCTTGGGGCTGATGGAGCTTCAGGTACTTCCTTGCCTGCCCCGATTTGTATTGATAAGGAGTTCGTGGCCTCTATAACTAGACCCATAAGGTAAGCATCCCCATCAACCTTGCACATTTAGAAAGTAAGGAAACACATGTGTGGATTAAGAATTGAGACGTATGTGTGGATTAAAATTTGAAACACATGCATTTTCAGTGGAAAACATACGTATGTGTAGGGTGCGTACCTTTTCACGCAGTAGACTCATGACTGCATTCATCTTATTATATTTGGCAACATCTTCACGAGCTACTGATGGTATTGCCGGTCCAAGGTCCAAGCCATCCAAAGTCGTTTGTGAGTACCTCCTCAGTAACAAAGTTGGATCTACTTTAAAAAAATCCTCGTTCTCGAGGTTGCCCAATAGCTCTCTTGCTCGAATAAGATGGCGACATAGCAGCCCTTCCATCTCGTACATATGACATTTGCATTCCATGGCACTGCCATTAGTCGAGATCGCCACAGCCCTATTGTCCGTTGTTGTCCCATCCATTTGTCGTTTGAATACATTGAACCACCTCGTCCCCTCATCGTTTGAACCGAGTGGAAACATACTATATGACATGGTTGGTCCATATTCTTCAGACCATCTTTTGAAAACAAGTGGCGTGTAGACTTTCACGAGCTGCGATGCTATTAAGCTGTCTGGGAATCTGCCACACAATGAGGAAATTTAACGTTCAAATTAAAACGTACGTCTACATATTATCAATCTCAAATCAATGCCTACGTTTGGACGTGAGATGAAATTAGGGCAGCAGTGAAAACACATTGTTTCCAAATAAACATGCCAACACATGTAGGGAATGTAAATTAAAACACATGTATGAATTACAAAACTAGACACACATATATTAAAACATACGTTTGGTTATAAATATGCAGACAACACAACCTTTTCCTAATAAATATGCAGACACATGTAGCGAATACAAATTAAAACATATGTATGAATTAAGAAACCAAACATACCTGTTTATCGATTCGGCGGATAGCATTTGGAAGTCCCTTTCAAGCTGCTTCTCTCGCTTGTTTTCAACAAGATGAATGAATTGGTCGAAGAACTCATCCAGAGTAAGGATGGGCTTCAGGTAATATCGCATGTTGCTGTTGCAACTTTCACTTAACTGGGAGCTCCTCATGCCGCACGTAAAGTGTGATTGAAGCCATGCACGAAACCACTGCTTCTTCTTTGCGTATATTTGTGTTAACCATGGATGGCCTTCGGGGTCTTTTCCGGGAAAGCATGTAGATTTCATCTTCAACCAGTTTTCTTCAAATTCCTTTTCATCGTCTACTCCAAACATGAGATAGTTAAGCTCTGCAACAAATTGCTTGTCACACAATGACCCCAAATTTTTTGATGCATTTTGGTGTATGTGGAAGGTACACAGGCCGTGGAAAGTTTCTGGCAGTGGGAATTGGGTTCGAATACCAGCGGCGATCGTTGGAGCTTGGTCTGTGAATCGTTGTTAGGTTTCTGACCTCGCATGCATTCTTTGAAGGTCTTGAACAGCCACTCAAATGACTCTGTCTTCTCGTCGAACAACAGGGCCGCCCCAAATATAACAAGCTCCCTATGGTGGTTATATCCGACGAAGACGGTTGCATACGTGTAAACATAAGTATGCATGAGTTCGGTAATAAATATGGGTGCGACTCATCAATACATAAGTATGAATCGCATCAAATTTGACATGATTAATACATATGTATATATGTATTTCCCAATATATTTCCAAGTACAGTGATCACTTAGCATAAATTCATACCTAGGGGTCTGTATTCCTTGTTAGTCCGATACGTGGTATCAAAACTGATTGAATCTCCAAAAACCTTGTATTCTTCACGCATTCTACCATCAGCCCAAAAGATATTTAGTATATTCCCATCTTTGTCGTCTTGCGTCTCATAATAGAAGTTTTTGTCACCCCTCGCCCTCAATCTGAAGTGTCGTTGCATTACCCATTCATCCATTTTTTTCAATGAATTGGTCGAAACTGTCGAGTGAAAGTTGTATAGATCCCTCACATTGAAGCCCACGTGTGTGTACCTCTGGCTATTTGGCGCATGATATGGTAAGAGTCTTGAGGACTGACACCGGCATATTTGTGAATCAGAGCAAGTTGTGCATTTGATCTGCTCACCCCCCCTAGCCGATCGGAAAAGATGCTTGAATTGCCCGAGGATAAGCAAATGCGGAATGTGTGTCTTCACCCATTTTGTGATACAATATTTGCCCAAAAGGTTGTCCCAGCGCAGCCGAATCTCTGTAATTCAAACGTATGCATATTTTTATATATATGGGTGGAAAATGTACAAATCAGACATGCGTCTAAATTATTAATTCAAACAAATGGCTAGAATTGAAGCTTCATCTCTTGTAGGTCATACATATGCACATAATTACATGCACAAAAACCTAAACATACAAATAAGCATACGTTTGAATTACAGATGAATACATACGCGTCTAGATTACCAATTCAAATGTTATGACGTCTGTTTATTATACTATTTTGAGGGAGGCCGGATGAATACATACCTGCCTCACACCCAACCCGCTCTTCTGGGCGCTCTCGAATTTGCTTTTTTTTTTCTCCCTGAAAACCTTCCTGTGTGCAGACATACAATACGTAGAATCTTCGTGGACTCCCATCATCCTCTACTAGCGAATATGCGACGTTTCTTGTATTTTTCTTTGTTGGTAATTGATTCGAACACCAAACCCCATTTCGTGTGCATAGGCATCATAGTAAGCCTTTACTGCTTTCCTTGTCTTAAACTGAAGGGAATCATCGATGTCTACCCTCGTTAAGTATGTAAACCCAAATACGAATGTTTATTTAGATAGTTAAGACGCATGTCTACTTCATGTATTAATAACTACTTATCGAAGACTGGAACATTGTCTACCCCATCCTGGCTTAATGTGTTGGTGATGTGTGTAACACCCGACCCAAATCGCCCGGGTTGAACCCATGGTTAGACCAGGAATCGGGGTTACGGTTTGACTCAAAACATAAAGAAACCAATAAAATATTATTTAAGCTCAATAAATGAATATAAAATGATACCAACTGGAAGCTTCCATAATTCAAAACCAAACCGAAATACAAATTTCAAATCCAAAATTCATTACTCAACATAAATGACTCCAAAACCCCCCAAAACGTCAACTAAAATGAAATACACAAAATAACGTCCTCGACCTTGATCACCATCCTTTAGTCTTCTAGCTCAACTCCAAGCTCCACTACCCCAACTGCTGCTCCAAAGCTCAGCTCATCAACTACTTCTAACTGAAAAGAGAGACTAAGAGGGGATCAGTTTCTAATGAAACTGAGTGAACCCACTGGCCTACCTACACGTTGTCCTACTCTATGGAGCGGTCCCAACTCCGCACAAGACATCCAACAATGGAACCAAACCCAACCCCCTTTCCATATTTTAATTCCCTAAAAGCAGTCTAGGTGATCACGTTGGTCAGTTCTTGTTCTCAAGCACAATTCATAACAATAGAATCACACAGAACTAATACATCAATCCACGGCACACACAGCATCATCACATCACATCCATCAACCAAGTCACTACCACAACCACAAGCACACAAACATTCACGTTCATATTATCTAGGTGAGTTATTAGGCGCCAAGGAGTTATCCACACCACCACCGGCCGGCCGACGCACTTCCCTACCGCATGGGAAGTCCTCGCGCTCCCCTACCGCATGGGGAACGCGTTCTCATTAACCATCATCATCATCATCAATCTCATCATCAATCTCATCATCATTCATCACTCCCTTGACACCCATGTCAAGGGGATCCACCCCAATGGATCAGACTCAACAACCAGTACCTCGGGTGGGGTAGTGTGGGCTCCTTCCGGTTCTATTTCCAACATACAATTCTCAACATCACATTCTCAACTCATACATCACATCTAGTACCAACATACAACACAAATCAGCCACATCTCATTCATAGTCCATAGTTCACAACACATCTCGTCCTCCATGCCCCTGTCATGTTCACAGCACACACATCACAATCAATAGGATAACCGGCTAGCTCACCGGCCTCCCCCACCTGCAAGTACAGGGGAAGCCATGTCATGAGTCTAGGGGTCACCCACCTGTTCCTCTTATTCAGAGCGACCCCACATTGGCAGGGCAACTCTCCTGCGTCCACAACCTAGCAATTCATAATATCATAGCACCCGCACTCATTTCCCAACCATCCTAATTCTCATTTCTATGTCAATCCATTACTTAATTCACTTCAGTTCACACCCAACCCCAAATCCTAGCAATCAACAACAACAATCAACCACGGCAATCATCAATAGCAATCAAGTACATTCACAGAACAGTTTATCCCCTTTTACGCTCATAATTTTCATGCATAACCTAGGTTTTGTTCTAAGTCCAATTGAAGCTCCTCACGCTGTCCAAACTACTTACACAACGCTAAGCCCTCACCTTAGCCTAAAGCAGCCCATGGATTCTGTATGGAAACGTCCGTCTCGTCGTCCTAATTCCACCGGTCCTGACGGTTCGTCAATCGGAGCTCTAACGAAGGAGTTATGCTCGAAACTCTGATTCACCAATCGAAGCCTCCAACTAATTTGCCAAACAAACCCTTAGCCGAATTCCCACATGAACCTCACAGAAACAGAAATCACAAACTGGACACATAACCTTCTGAAACTGCCCGAAAGGTCCCTGAACTTCCCAAGAAGATCGTTTCAGTCCTCCTTCTTCTCCAATGACTCGTCCGTCGCCGACGAGCACCCCGCCGCCTCCAAACTTCTTGGAGCGCCCAACTCCGACTATCATTAGCCTCGGAAACCTCTATCGACACCTCCTCTCCGCTCCAGGATCCACTGCCGCCATTTAAACCAGTCGTCGCCGCCCTCTCATCCAGCCGCCGACGTTGTTCTCAATCTCCCTCTCGGCTCCTCCTCTCGCGTTGCCGGCCGTCCAAGGCCATGCTCTCGATCCCAACAATCGGAGCCCAGATCCTTCCTTTTGTTCAACCTCCAGTTTCGTGTCGGCCGTCATCCTTTTTCAAACCTTCGATCTCCCCACTCTCCCTCGTCTTCCCTCTCCCATGAGCGCCGCCATTCTTTTCCTCTTACTCCCCCTACGAAGTGGGAACTGCCCACTCTACTCCCTTCACGTTTTGGCCAAATGGGATGGGGCCCATGGCCCATTCCTTCCTTCCCGTTCAACCAAGTGGGCTGTAGCCCATTTTATCAAAATGAACAAAATGTTCCCCTCTACTTTCCAATGGGCTTCGGCCGAAAATAATAATAACACCTTATGTGGGCTGGCAGATTAAAATTTGGGTCCAATCAATTTGGTTCGGGACTTCGACCAGACGGTTAACTCGAATTTAATTAATCCAAGAAGTCTAACCTTCAATACTTGGGTTGAAAAAAATATGTGAATTAATAATTCAATTCGAATAAAAATCGACCAAATTCGAACTAACGAGGTACGGTTCGAATAAATTAAATTTCAACCGGTTAACCAGGTTTGGGATGTTACAATGTGCATGTATGTAGGTTGACCCATATGAGAAGACGAAATTTAACCTGACAAATTCAGACGTCTGTCTGTATTGAATTCAGATTGTGAATTTAGACGTGTGTAATGTATTACATACCTTTCAAATTCAGACTTGTGTGGTTAATTCTGACACGGTATGTGTCAAACCAAATACGAATGTTTATTTAAATAGTTAAGACGCACGTCTACTTCATGTATTAATAACTACTTACCGGAGACTGGATCATTGTCTGCCCCGTCCTGGCTTAATGTGGGCGGTGATGTGCATGTAGGTAGGTTGACCCACATATAAGAAGACTTATGTTTTTGTAAAGCACGTTCGTTAATGTAAAAAATAAAAACCCACAGATTTAGACTTCTGTCTGTATCAATCTCAGATTGTGAATTCAGACATGTGTCTGTATTATTTCCTTCCAAATTCAATCTTGTGCAGTGAATTCAGACCCGATATGTGGCAACCGCATATGAGCTGTGGTCATTCAAACGTTTGTATACATTTTTTGCACCAACCAGCGATTAAAATATGTATACATATTTCCCCGATTTAAACACAGAGACGTATGTAATTATACAAGTCCATCGACTTCAACGTATGTATATATTCCAACCACTACTTAACTAAGAACCGGGGGAAAATAACAAATATGAGCCTTCGGGCTTTTCAGACGTGTGTCTGTATTGGACAAAACCATCGATTCAAACTTATGTATACAGTTTCCCCCCAGCGGGGAGGCATATGAGCCGTGGGCATTTAGACGTTTGTTAAACGTATGTATACATATGACCGTTTATGAATATAGACATAGAGGCCAAAACGCATTTGAACTGGCGCGTTTGGTCTCACGTCTGTATTGAAACGTATGTATGTTTTCATCAGGTTACGCCTATGAAATGTTCAAACGCGGGCCTGGGCGTGTACACATGATTTCAATACAAATTTGAAACATATGTTTGAATTCATGACAGTAATGGGCTCACACTGACCATGAATACCACTTCCCTCCGCACCATTTCGTTCGCCTGCAAGTATTAATAAGCTAAAAATGAAAACTGAGAAGAAGTACCCATAAAACTGGGGGAAACTAACTGAAACGAATCAAAAAACTAACCCATATCGTATATTGCGTCAATGAACCCGCACTTTAGGTTCCACTGCTAATTCAGACGTGCATTTTTTGGTATCCGAATGAGAGAGATTGGGAGAAGAAGAGAGAGAAAGGGGGGAATTCAAAAACTGCATTTATGAGGGGGGCGGTTGAGTTTAAATAGGGTGGAATCTCTCTCTCCCCTGTTAATCTGTCTAATCCGCACGTTTGCTGCGTCGGCACGTATGGATTTTATCTTCCCATTTTACCCCGCCTTACCGGGCCCACCCCCTCACCCCAACCACCCTATCTCGATCCAATGGCGCTTATGGGCTTTAGCACCCTTATATCGGGAGTGCTAAACCCCCTAAGCACCCCCATAACATCCCCTACTAGTAGCTTCCTTGCCCATGGTCAAATACTTTTTTATTCCTTTTCAAAATACGACTTGGTCAACATCCTAATATTCTTTGCTTGGTTCTTAACTCTTCAGGAAGAAGTGAATGGAGACACCTCTGCGATCAAAATTGCGGCCCTTTGTTAGAATTTCTGGAAAGCGAGAAACAAATATTACTTTCGGGGTTCTTACCCAACTGATGACCATACCAGCGATCTCTTCGTTCAAGATAAAGAGGAGTGGAGTTCACTTAACATTTCCTCTAGACCCACTGATCGGCGTCCCAACCCCCATCCTCCATCTCTTCTTCGCCCCGCGCAAAGTATCCAGTCTCTGACTATACACTGTGATGGATCGTTTTTACACGATTTTTAGAAGGTGACTTACGGAGTGATTATTTCAAACTCTGTCGGGCAAATTATAGATGGGAAAAGCTGAGACTTTCTACTGCAACTCTCCTATTGTGTCCGAAGCCAAAGCTATTTTGGAAGCTACCGAGTACGCCTGTGCCATCTCATTCAGCGATTAGATAGTCATTTTATCTTATTTCCAGGAACTTAATTATGCCTTAAACGGAAAAAAACACAAATAGCTTTGGGAGTGCTACGGTTTTCTAGGTCGGATATAGAGAATAGAACTAAATTTCTTTCCGTTTCATCCCTCGTAAGGATAATGTAAAGGCAAATTGGGCCGCCAGTAATGCTAGATACGGTCTACGGGGAGATTGAGTTTCAACCTTGTAACCTGTTTCGATACAATGACAACAGTGGAATACCTTTGGTAAAAAAATCCTAATATTATTAGTATAACTATTAAAATTATGGGTTTCATTATTTTTTTGAAAGGAATTATGGGTTTCATTATTGATATTAGAATAATATCTACTAGCTTTTTTGCCCGCCCGTTGACGGGCCGCAACCTTGCAATATATAATTTTGAACTTTATTTTGAGGGAAGAATAAACAATTTGAGAGAGAAGAGCTACATTCTTATTAGGAAAAATTATCTCTCGCATTCATAATTTATAATACGTTAATCTCAACGTTCTTGAATTTGTTAAATTCACATAGTATTTTAAAAATGTAGTTGTAAACTCTATGTTATACGGATAACCATTCAAATTAAGCATGTTGCTTCAAGAACAACAAATAGTTATCTATCTGGTTTTAATATCAAAATTTTGTTTGGTTTTAAAAGACTAATTAATTTTAATTACATGCTCAAAATTAACTCTTTAAGTACTTAAATTCTAAAATAATGAAGGCTCTGAAGAATAAGGGGTCGTTCGTCAAGTGGAATTGGGAAGGGAGAATTGAATTAGCTAGAGAATTCAATTAGATAGAGAATTGGAGAGAATACTATTTCGAAAGTAGACCGTTCGAAGGAGAGAATGTGAGAGATTATGGAGGGGAGAATTGATATTAATAAATTAAAATAAAAATCAAAACTAAATTGTAAAATACTAAAAATAACCAATTCTCCCAAATTCTCCCCAATTCTCTCTCCCTCCATTAGAGAATTGAAATACACCCCAATTCTCTGTAGGTCCCACAATGGAGAATCTGAAATCTCCACAATTCTCTCTTCAATTCAACATGTCGAATTTCCGAATTACATGCCCCAATTCAACCCAATTCTCCCGCCCCAATTCTCCCTGACGAACGACCCCTAAAACTCTAAACTCTTTAAAGTCTAAATATGTTTACATCCTTAATTTATATGATGAAATTAAATAGGAAATAACATATATTAAAGTGATATAAATTAAATAAAAATATAAGTACCTACAATATAATATATAAAAAATGGGTTTATGTAGTTGAAAACTAAATTTTTTAAATTTCCAATCTTCTCCATAACTTGAGGAATGAAATTTTTTTCGAATATTTTGGTAAATTATTATTTTTTATTAAAAAAAATCAAATACTAAAAGTTCAAAACTTCTTGTAAACAAATACTAAAATCTTAGTAACACTTAACTACATTAATTTTTGAAAATAGTTAGCTTAATGCACACAAATCTCAATGTATCATTTAGTATACTGTCAAATACTAAAATTTTAGTATCACTGAGGTCATGTAATCATAAAAAAATAGTAAAATATATAAACTTTGATTTTTTTACAATAACAATATTAACTGAAAATAAATAAATTTATGAACTAACAATAAATTGCATGGTGAAAATATTTACTCCTTAAAGTTTCTCTATACAAATGGAACCAATAAAAATATCTAGAAAGGCATAAAATAGACAATAAAAAAGATAGCGGGAAACTTTGAATGGATTTATGAAATAAACTTTTTACATTCTCAATTAAGTAATAATTTATAATTTCAAAAATCTTAAATAAAAACAATAATTATTTAAATATTTAATTTCACTAATTTTTTTAATCAACCATGTGAATAGACGGTAGTTGGAAAAACAAATATTTTTTATTAGTGAGATAACATTATTAAGATTCCCAACTGGTAGTTTCTGCAAGGGAGAAGTAGGAATTCAAAATTTTATAATGTATGAGTTTGCATATGTTGGTTTCTTTGATTTTTTTGGTTGTTGTTTTTCTTTCTAGATTGTTATAAATTTTAAATTCCCATTTTTAAATATAATGCTTTTAAATTAATAATAATTGAACTTTATTTCAAGGTTTATTTTTGTTATATTACTAAAAGTCTTATATGTGGAAAACCCTGATTAATGTGAGTCTACATGAAATTCAAATGACGATATAAAATTTATATTCATTTTAATGGTTGGTATGGAGATGGGGAAATTCAAAATGTTGTTGGGTAAGGAATGATATCGCATTGACCGTACTCAAACTATCATGTTGTTAAAAAATTTGTAGTTAATTTAGAAATGTATACATGATTACATGAGTCTGAATTAACTTCACTTATCATGTAGTGCACGTAGTATCAATATACAGCGATATTTATTTTTATTTTTTTGTGTCATTTTATTATTTACCTTTTTATAGGTTGAGTTATATCTAAATTATAGTTTGGATGCACATTCTATTTTAACTATATTTTTTGGTTTAAAATAGAATATATGAATCATAGTTGTTTTTGAAAGATATTAATCATAGTTATTAAAAGGAGTTAAACATATATATTTTATGTATATTATAGATTTATTTTAGTATTAAAGTAATAATAAATATTTTCTATCAGTTCTAAGTCTATAGTTTTCATTGTAATCATAGTAATCTCTATTTTCTTTATCTACCTCATTTTAATTATTTTTTATCTTACCTCTATTATTATATATTTAGGATGATAGTTTTATGGGCCAATTTTATGATGATTATTGAAATTAAATTTTTTTTTGTAATAATGAATGTGTTCTCATAAGATAATGTTTATATAGAAAACTGATTGCATTTATCTAGAAACCGTTTAACTGATTTGTATTGTAGAATTATAGAATAGACATTTTTTCCCTTTTTAGTCAATGAAACATTTTTTTTACTATTATAACCCATGTTTGAACCTTCTTTTAATAAAATTGAATTTATTTTGTGTATTCTTTCAAATAACATTTTAGATTAATGGATAATTTAATTCTTTATATATAAGTTTGTTAAAATTTTCATTTAGTTTGACGATAATGGTTGCCTTAACCGAACATATAAATCATATTTATAAAAAGAGATTCATTATATGTATCGTAGATATTGGATACATATATAGATTATAGTATAAAATAATGTTTTTAAATTATTGGTCTAGTGTTTAAATTGTTTATATTTTTATCTTTTTTGCATTGAAAATTTCATTTTGATATGAATCATTTAGAATAAGCTTTTACTAATATTCATACAGTCACAACTTAAAAAAAATAAAAAGATAAAATGAAGATAAGATCTTTGATTGATTGAAAATGAAAAATGCATATGATTATTTTATAGAGTAAACGTGGAAATTAAAATTATTTTGTATGAAAAATTAATTAATTTTATTGAAATACTAAAATTAAGCGGGGATGTACACTTTTGAGGTTTTTAAATAAGAGAAAACAAAAGAAAGGATGCTATTGTGAAAGGAGAGATAATCCTAAGATCATGGAACATAAAAGTTTATTTTTATTAATTTTGCAAAAAAAAAAACTTGGGTGGTTTTCCATTGCATTATTTTAATTATTTATAATGTTTTTATTTTTGACATAATTTAATATTAATTAATTACTTAATGATAATTGGTAGAATCCCTAAACTCAAGGAGAAGAAGAATAAAAGGGGGTCTCTTTTATATTTGCATAATAATAATATAATGGTGAACGCTCCGGTGACGCGCGTCACCGGTGACGCCGACACGTGGCAACACCTCATTGGTCCACTTAAGACTAATTTTTTAGCTCATATTTAGTGTTCTAAGTTTTATGAATGTATTAAAAGGTCACCCAATTCAATGAATTCGCCAATCCGATTTTCCATCCAACATCCCATCCGTTAAGTTAAAGACTTGTTTGAAACACACCATTTATTTAAATTATCTCACATATCTCTACCAAAAAAACAGTATCCGACAAACACCATTTACCAACCAACGAACTCCTTCTCTCTTTCTCATCTCTAAATTCTCTCCCTAATAACAATCAACCTCGACGCCAAGCTCGGATCTCCGACGGTCTCGTCTCATCGTCGAGCATAGGGATAGGCAGCTTCTCAATTTGCCGGTCGAAGTCCTCTCTGCCGGTCGAAGTCATCTGTGCCGGTCGAAGTCATTTTCGCTGCCTGGATTTGTTGCGCCGCTTAAAATCGAATCGATCCGATGGCGTCCGAAGATGTGAAGACGAGTGGTGAGGCTGCTGTTTCCACGATCGTCAATCTCGCCGAGGAGGCCAAGCTAGCTCGTGAAGGTGTCAAGACTCAGGGACCCGCTTTCATCAACATCTGCAAATCCCTCGTCGCCGGTGGGGAGGAGTGTGAGTATTTTTTTTTGTTTAATTGATTCTGTCTACTGAGGAGGGGAATCGTATTGAGTTTGGCTTAGAATCATCGATCCCTTCGTGTTTTTTACTAAATCTCTAGTTCTTAGATCATGTTTTGATTGTATCGAATCTGGCTCGTTTCACGGATTCTTTGGTTCATGAATTGGTTGTGTTAGTACCAGCTGAGTTATGGGTTTAATGTGATATTGCTTCTCTGGTTTTGATTCAGGTGTTTTGTTAAGTTTGGTTAAATCATGATGGTGCTCTGTCAAATTGATTTCAATGCTAGTGATTTGATTCTTTGTTCACTTTTGGTGTGCTTGTGAGGGTTTTAGCTGTGTGACAGTTCATACTGTAGATGCTTCCATTTTTAAACTGATGCTTTCATTCTCAGATGTGACAGAGATATGGATGGAAGGATTAACCAGGTGGACATAAAGCAGGCAATATTGCTAAGTGCTTCAACAAACAGATTGACTGTAACACATGAGGAAGCACAAGAACATGCTGCTTCAATCATGGAGGTCATTGATTCAAGAAGATGTGGCTACATTGGGGTAAACCCCTAATCTGATAGATCTTTGCTTCAAGTATAAAAATGATTAAGATTGTACATATTTTTTGGATTTAACTTCAATCGTATTGTTAGCTGCAATATGACAGCCTAATGAACTAGCAGCACTACCCCAGAGCAACCTTGCCAGGAAGCAGCAGCAGTAGCAGTGCTAGACTTGCTGCTAATGGTAACAATGGAAGCCACCAAGAAGTTTCAAAATCCAAGGCAGAAATCTTGTTTAGGGCTTACTGGAGGAGATCATGGATACTGCTGATCTGGTTGATCATCTGCTTCTCACTTTTCACATGGAAGTTCATTCAGTACAAGCACAAAATGGCATTTGAGGTAATGGGGTATTGCCTTTCTACTGCCAAAGGTGCAGCTGAGACACTCAAGTTCAACATGGCCTTGATCCTCCTCCCCGTTTGTCGAAACGCCATCACCCGGATAAGAAGAAACAGAAGGATCAACTCTGTTGTTCCATTCAATGACAAAGAAAATATTGGAACAGAAGGAACAGAAAGATCAACTCTGAGTGTGAATGTGCTTATGAGTGGATTAAATGAAACATTTATTTCATGGACAAAGAAAATACACTAAAAGATTTATTCCAAGTAAAAAGATGTCTTCTTTAAGAAGTCATTGTCCACAAACAAAGTAACCAATGCGGAGAATTCAAACCAGTGAACCTCGTTAGCAAGTCAGGGTCTGCATCCAGCCACACCACTTCTTCCATAATATCCACAATATGCTTGATCCGTTGCTTATACTCCACAGACTCTAGAAGCTATAGATCATGGCTCAAAAAGGTACCATCACTTGGAATCATCACCTGTTTGGTAATAGTATAAGAGCGGGAGCGCGGTGGGTGACAAAGTATAGACTTTGTCACCTATACAAAGTTTAATCTGAACCCTTGATCTCAATCCACATCTTAATTAATAATTTAAATCAATTTAATAATGCTATTTAAAGAAAGTGTATAATTTAAATAAAAACATTCCCCTGTAACCCTTTACTTCCATAACTGTCGCCCCTTTTAATTATTGTTTATTATTATATTTATTTTTCAATTATCTTCTCCTCAAAAAATTCTTGAAAATATTCTCTTGGAGATTAGCATGTCATTTATTTCACGGCACATACTAGTATCTGTAACGTACTTGGAGATTAGCAGTACTAGTATGTTGTTCATGGTTTCTCTTGGATATCGGATCAATTAACTTGTTTAATCCTATGTTTATGTATTGTGTTTAGGTTTTTCGGCATATGTGTGTATGGAAGCCGATTTATAGTACTCTGTTGTCATAGTTTGTGTTATATATGGTAGTCTTTACAGTGGTATTCTACTTTGTGTTGGAATTGTAGGATGACTTTGATGATGAACCTCTGGTCGATCATTCATACTAGTACTGCATTCATACTAGTACTGCATGCATACTAGTACTACGTGCATACTGACCAGCCGCATCAGTCTCAATGAATATAATCTTAATTCAAAAACTGAAACTCACAAACTCACGCAAACTGAACAACATAAATCGAAACTCACAAACTGAACAGTGAAAATAATTATGGTTTGATTGGATAGAAAAATTCATTATGTAGATTCTATGAAAGTAATATTATAATGAAAGAAGATTGGCTAAAAAAGGAGGGAAAACATACCGTAGCCACGTAAGGTTCCTTGTTCATCTGACGTCGGAATTGCATCCTCATATGGTTCAGATGTATCATCAACATCGGGGGAATGATCAATCGGTGAATTATTTAGATCAAACAGAGGTGCGGTGGAAGGTTTTTTTACTTGGGAACTCGAACCGGGTTCATCCATTATAAAACTTGAACTTGAACTTGGGGATTGATTTTTAAATGATTAGGGACTGATTTGTTAAAAAAAAATTATGCAGAAGTTTTTTTTTAATGGCGTGATTAGCATATGAAGAAGAAGATTATGATTATCTAAAATTGTTAAGAGAATATTTTCAAGCATTTATTGAGGAGAAGATAATTGAAAAATAAATATAATAATAAACAATAATTAAAAGGGGCGGCGGTTATGGAAGTAAAGGGTTGCAGGGGAATGTTTTTTATTGAAATTATACACTTTCTTTAAATAGCATTATTAAATTGATTTAAATTATTAATTAAGATGTGGATATGAGATCAAGGGTCCAGATTAAACTTTGTATAGGTGACAAAGTTTAGACTTTGTCACCGAAAAAAACTCCCGTATAAGAGCCATGATCGAAGTAATTAAACAAGATTGATGGAACCATTAAATTAAGCAGCTATGTTATGTGAAAAATATACTGTCATTTACCAAAGAAAAGGAAACCAAACAAAAGATACTACAGGGAAACAGAAAAAGAACTTCCCAATCATAAAAAGGAAGTTGATTTACCCGTCCATTTGTAATGACAGCACTAACTCTGGAATCAAGTCTAAGTTGCCTGTATAAAAATTGTGCCACCTGCAGAAAGGAATAGCCTCAGTCCACATGTGGAACCACAAGTCATACAAGAATTTCTATACTCTCTTGAAATAACTAGAATGCACATTATTAGTGAAGGTTCTAAAGCAGATTCATATGAGTTGGATGGAAAAAATTATGTAGTATGAACACGACGATGGAATGAGGAAACGGTCCCAGATATGAATCCAAGTAGAAATCAAACCAGGACAATTATTACTGTGCTATTACCTTGCTCATATATGTTTTCATGTCCTCAGTAGATGATCCTGGAAGTGCAGATTTGTAGGCTTTCAATGGCAAGCCATTTGCATCAGCGAGTTCATAGATTTTATCCATGAACACTTGTGAGCTTTCAACTAATCCAGAAGATGTAAAGACATAGTTCTGCTCAAAGTATGTAGACATATGATCCAGAAACATCAAAACCTTTTTCGACCTTCAGCTTCCTCTCCCGGCGGCTTGTCGAGGAGCATCGTCGTCTGCTGCTTGTTGGGTAGGAGAATCGTCGACGCGTCGACGCCTTCGAGCAAAAGGTGAATGAAAGCCGCTGCTGTCGAGCGGACATGGATCCAACCGGATCCAGAGCAACCGTCGCACCGCCATTCGTGTTCACCGTCGGCGATTGGAAAGAATGGAAGGAGATTGAGGGTCGGTGGTAAATGAATATCCCTCGTGGTAATGATAATGAGATAAGGGGGAGTAAATTGATTTAGTGTTTCTGGTCGTGTGTAAAATGGTGTTTGAGGTCGTGTTGAGGGGTTGGTAAAGTGAATGGTGTTTTTGAGAGAAGAAGGTAAATAAATGGTGTGTTTCAAACAAGTTTTTAACTTAATAGATGGGATGTTGGATGGAAAATTGGATTGACAAATTTATTGAATTGGGTGACTTTTTATTACATTCATAAAACTTAGAACACTAAATATGAGCTAAAAAATTAGTCTTAAGTGGACCAATGAGGTGCTGCCACGTGTCGGCGTCACCGGTGACGCGCGTCACCGGAGCGTTCACCATAATATAATAGATAGATAGATAGATAGATAGATAGTAATAGAAGATAGATAGATAGATTTCATCATCATGTGGAAGTTTCACGGGGAAATTTTGAGATAATAATATCTCGACATTAAAATAGTCTCATGTCCAAATAAGTAATTAGGGATGGATTTTAGTTTCGTTTTTTTAGTTCGACTTAAAAATAAATCGAAAAGTAATTCAATTTTAATCGGTTATGACTGACTGATTTTGATTTTATTTAATTTGAAATTGGCCCGGTCATGATTTTGGTGTCAATTTCGGGCAATTCGGTCATTCACCAAATATGACCAAAACCTCATCATTAATAAAAGAACATGAATTAAATGTCCAAATCGATATAAATAATTGATTTAAATGACTAAACTAGTGCCTATACTCATGACTTTTATCATTGATGAGAAATAAATTTTGATTTTTCTCAACCTCTACTGCATCGTGACCCTCTACACCCATACTCGTAGTTGTTTTAGCATTTTTTTTACTATCTTCACTGAAGTGTCCTCGCGCCTGTAGAAGAGTAGGATCTGACGATTTCAGAATATCGTCTCTCGCGATTGTTGTCACATGGACTTGCAACATTGCAGTGAACTCTAGTAGAGCGCTCCTTTATAAGACAAGTTTTGAAATAGTAACTTGTAGTTAATTTCGAGTCCAACTTACCATCAAACAAATTTAGCTTCTTTGATTGTGTCAAGGAACAATCTCAACCATTGATTTATTTTTCCAGATCTAATGGTTTAAATTAAAAGGGTAAAAGGGTCATTTCCCTATTTAATTTAATTTAATTTAATTTAATTTTAGTTTTTTTAATTCAAGTGAAAATAGCCGGTGACTGGAGCTCCGGCGACCAGAACTCTGGCGACGAGCTCGCGACCGAACTCCGGCGACCAGAACTCCGGCGACCGGAACTCCGGCGACCGAAGCTCCGCGACCAGAACTCCGCGACCGAACTCGGCGACCGAGCTCCGACGACTTCTCCGATGAATTTTTTGGACGATCGGAGCTCCGATTTCGAAAAAAATTTCGGCCACCAGACCACCGTCGTCGGGCCTATTTTTCTGGAAATTTTTTTCGGTGACGCTTCGTACTCGTTTTTAATGTGTACAACACTTTTGTACATAAACTGTGTACTCATTTGCAAAGATTTTTCGTACACATGTGTACATGTTTCTATACATGTTTTGTACACGTTTTATACACGCACACGTTTATGTACTTACATTTTTGTATATGTGTACACTTATCTTGTAGATATGTACACACGGTGTACACGTGCACACACTCTTTGTACACATGTACACACGGTGTACATGCACGCACTCTTTGTACACATGTACACACGGTGTACACGTGCACGCACTCTTTGTACACATGTACACTATATCTTACATTTTGTTTATGTATACGTATACACACATTTTATACACGTGTACACCTATTTGTACACGTGCACACTTATTTTTTACACTAGTGTACACATATTTTGTATACATCATGTGTACACGTTTTATACACGTACACATTTATGTACTTACATTTTTTACACACGTACACTTATCTTGTACACATCTATAAATGTGTACACCTATTCGTACACGTGCACACTTATTTTTTACTAGTACACATACTCGTACTCGTGTGTACATATTTTGTATAAATCATGTGCACACTACTTAATAATGTAATGTGTGTACATGTGAACGCGTACACGTGCACACCTATTTTATATACTAGTGTACACATATTTCGTACTCGTGTGCACATTTTTTTACAAACTATGTGCATCTATTTAATAAGATAATTTTATTATTATATAATATCACTAAGTGCTTAGTAGCATAGTCGTAGGAGTTTAATATTTAAATTGAGAGGTCATGATTTCGAATCGCATCACAACACTTGTTTTAATATATAAATTATCTAACTAGGGGTAGCGGCGGCTGGGCGGCGGAGATCCGGCGGCGGCGGGGCGGAGATCCGGCTACGCGCGAGATCCGGAGGCTGGGCGGCGACGGCGGCGAAGGTCCGGCGGCTGGGCGGCGACGGCGGCGGAGGTCCAGCGACAGCGGAGGTCCGGTGATGGCGGAGGTCAGCCGACGGCGGAGGTCCGACGACGGCAAGACGGCAGAGGTCCGACGACAGTTGAAGGTGCTGGCCACCTTTTTTGAAAATACCTATAATACCCTTCTTTGATGGATCAAGGAACTCACTTCCTTGATCCCAAGCTGGACCCGTTAATTTGTTATCTTAGGTATGTTATTAACCAAAATTAATTTAAATAAAATCGAAGATATATTTTTATGAGACGGCCCAAATCGTTTGGATTGGGCCTACTTTCAATTTATCCAGCCCATTTTCACATCTATTTTACGGCCCACTTCCTATTTTCGATGAACAAGCCTGGCTTGAATTACCAGTTTACCATTCTAGTATTTTATTCCCCCACCCCCCGCCCGAGCTTTGGCAAATCAAATCCAATTTCACAGCTCCCATTTCTCTCGAGCGAGGAGGAGAAAGAGAGTGTAGTCGGGAACGGGGAGCCATAGCATTTGATCCAGAACTGTACGCACTGGATTCTAGCCATGTTCCTGTGGGCGGTAGCGCGGCTGTTAATGACCAAGATGAAGCAAATTACCCAAATACCCAACTAACTCTAAGTTTGTAACCATTAGATCTATTGTAGAAAAAATGAATGGTTTAGATTAGTGTCCTTATATGATGGACAAAACTAGTATCCTCATAGTAAATTTTGGGCCGCACAAATTTTTACCCACTAATGAACATTGGTTTTTAGCAAAAGTAATTGGTACACAGAAATAGCTTTCGAAACCTAGGATCGCAGATTATTTCCTCATCATAACAGATTAAAGCATCTAGCATGCTTCATATGTTTTGTGCATATTTGATGCAAATATCCCCAAACCATCATCAGTGCTTGTGAATATTAGCTTGCTACACTAAAATGCCATATTGCATTATTGATTACCAAGTAGAGAAAATTATATTTACTTGCATTTGTAGGTTTCAATATAAAGAAAATATGTGTTGTTTTATTGAATAATTGAGAACAAATCTCGATGGCACAATTTTAGTAAGGTAAATTGGATGGGCACTCAGGAGGTGGGACAGGGTACTTAGGCTTATCTAGACAATAATCATAAGTCAAATGGTGATCCCTAATGTTTTTGTAATTTTGGTTTTGACGGGGACTCAACTTCAAGTGTTTGGGGGAATTCCACCATAGATTTGGAGAGTAACATTGTGCCCTGGAATTGGGATCATCTGTGGGGCAAGCCGTAATGTCGAAATCTTGATAACTGGCCACAAATCGTCCTGTTCAATTGCTTCCGTTATTGAGGCCCAGTCTCCTTCCATATTGTAGCTTTAACTTGCATAGGTCGCCACGGATAATTCACTCCCAATCCAGTATTGTTCTTGAACACCCTTATGGGAATCGTATCCACGAAAAATCTAAGACAAAATCAAACATACAAACAAACAAAACACACCTTTGATTCAGTTTCTAAGTTACTATGTTATAAGGTATCGACAAACTAACAAATTTAGATCAAGGTTTGAGTCTGATCCTATGAGGCTATAAACTTACATAATTTGATTTTGGTTCCAAAGGATTTCGTAAGTATGGAAATCGGCTGTGGGATCAAACCAGAGGGCAACTTTTTGCTCCTTCCCACCTAGTCCGTTGGTAAATATATTTGTTTGTAATTCATATGGCTGCGATTTGCCGCCCAAGAATTCAAAATCTATCTCATCATGAGGCTCATAAGGTGAAGTCAACTGAAAATAGATAAAAGAGAAATTATAACCAATAAGGTATAAACTTAATGATAAGATTTATACATGTATATAAGTGTGTTAATTCAGTTATTACATAGAAAGTCGTGACATGCAAGTAGTATCTTTTTTTGATAATTTGATTCTCATGACAAAGAATCCAGATGCAAATTTTCTTAACGATGCAAATCCAGACCCTGCACCATTATAAATATATTATGAGATTACCAAACAAATATTAATTCCATTAAGATACAAAAAATTGATTTAATTTTGGTGGTCAACAATGATTCATAAACCATAAAAATATTACAATTAAAAGTATGTAAGTTCAAGCATTTACCATTAAGGTCCTCGTTCTTTAATAAAAAAAATAGTATTATATTGAAAATTGATTAAATTAATGAAATGTTGTATTATACTAATCTCATAAGTAAGAAGATAGGAGGAAGAACCTGTGGAGGCATCGAGGGAGATGTCAATAGTATTGTTTTTTCTAAAAACAGTAGTGTGGTCTTGTCCATACAAATTTGATAGTTTTGTTGGAAAGGAATGACTTTGTTGGTATTAGCGCCAGCGGTCACTACAGTCGTCCCGCTGGTTTGAACGACTGCAAGAAGGATAGCAATGATAACCCAAATGAAATGAAGATTCATAATGACAGAAACAAGCTAAATTTTGAAGAAGGTAATAGCTACTAGTGTGTATGATAGATCAATACAATGACTTTAATTTTTTCATTGTTGTCTTGTTTTTTGGGTGGACTATTTATTACTCTTCATCTATAAAGAACTATCAATGAGATAATACAATTCCTACACTCCTAGTACCCAAATTAAAATCTTTCCTCAAATGTTTGTTGTAAAAAAAGAAAAGTTTGGTCATACCTACCCAAATTAAAATCTTCCTTAGGTAATATCTAACAAATCTACCATAAAAAGGTAAAAAAAACCAGAAACTATAAAATTAGGGATAAGATAAGAATTTCTTAGTGAAGTGTATCATTGGTATTGGATGAACATGAAATCATGTAAGGCGAGAAATTTATGAATTTTCTTACACTACAACAAGAAGAACATATAGGGGTAAAACTGAAAATAGAGGGGTGCAATGCCCTCCTAATTAATTTGGTCAGGGGCCATGCTCCTATTTTCAGTCTAGCCACCCACTAAATCATCCCTAACAAACATAAAATTGTCGAGGGCGGAGGCCCCTGAAAAATTTAGTCTAGGGCGTGGACCCTGACTAAATGACCTCTGACTAAATAGGGGGGCCATTCAGTCAGGGGTCACGCCCCTAACCAGGGGCGGAGATAAGGGAGTCGGGCCGAGCCCCGGCTCACCCAATTTTTGGTTCCGAGTGTAATTATTTGATTTTTTCGAATCCGGCTCAGTACAAATTTTAAATCTAGCTTAGTGTTAAATTCATTCGACTATTGTTATTCAAACTTAAAAACTAAATATATTTTAAAACATTTAGCTTAAACATTTGCCTCAGTTTTAAATTAATTCGACTCAGTTTATTGTTATTCAAACTTAAAAATTAAATATATGCCCGGCTCACCCCATTTTCGGTTCCGAGTGTTAAATCTGAGTGCGATTATGTGATTTTTTCGAAATCTGGTTCAGTACAAATTTTAAATCTGGCTCAGTGTTAAATTAATTCGACTCAGTTTATCGTTATCCAAACTTAAAAACTAAATATATTTTAAAACATTTAGCTTAAACATCTGACTCAATTTTAAATTAATTTGACTTAGTTTATTGTTATTCAAACTTAAGAACTAAATATATTTTAAAACATTTGTCTTTTTAAGCTAGTGTAGTTAAAATACTCAACCATATTAAATATACATTTCTTTAATACTAATATTTGTTCAACATGTGTAAAGGGTTGAGTAAGCCTAATATTTGTTCGACTTATGAATTAGTAAGAATACAATATTTGATGATAAATCATTCAAATTAATAAAAAATTCTCGGTGACACATTCCAATTTTCATTTGGTCAAGAGTAATAATACTAATAATCTTAAGAATGAATATATCAGGCACAATGATCTAATGGTGAATAGCATTACCTTCTGAAAGTAAATAATATATGTACCGCACTATATATTTTCGTAGTAATTATATTATACTATTATTAAATATATGAACATTTTGTTTCAATTTCGGCTCATGGCATCTTCTAGTCTTGGTTCCGCCCTGCCCCTGATTAGATAAAAATAGTGGAGGGGGCATTTAGTCGGGGTCGTGGCCATTGGCTAAAAGGCCCCTCACAAAAATAGTGGGCATTTAGTCAGGGGTGACGCCCTTGACTAGAGAAAAATAGGGGGATCATTTAGTCAGGGGCCACACCCCTAACTAATCTAGTCAGGGGCGTAACCCTGACTAAATGACCCCCCTATTTTTGTTAGGGACCATTTAGTCAGTGGCCACGCCCCCGACAAGATTAGTTAGGGGCGTGGTCCTCGACTAAATGACCCCCTATTAAATTATTTTAATTTATCAATTATGAAATATGGAATAATTATTTTAAATTATTTTATTTTACTTATATATAATTAAAAATATATACATTTATAATTATTTTTGCTTTTACAAATAAATAATATATTTATAATAAATATTACATATATATTTAATGGTTGTCGGTGGTAGGCGGCGGTGGTGGACGGCGATGACGACGTTGGTGGATGTGGTGGCGGAGGGAGTGGACGCCGGTGGTGGCGGCGACAATGGACGGTGGTGATGGTGGCGGCGACGGTGGTGGATGGCGGTGGGCGTCGGCGTCGGCTTTGGTGAGTTGGGAAGTTGAAAGAGTTGAGGGAGAGGGGAAATGAAGAGAATGGGGAGAATGAGTTGGGAGATTGAGAAAATTTAAGGAGGAATTTAAATTTTAGTCGGGGGCTAAAATAGTCGGAGGCATTATTGTCGGGGGCTAAATGAGTTGTTTAGTCAGGGGCGTGACCCCCGACAAAAATAATCGGTGATGACACTCGATTTGACGTGATTATCAGCCTCATTTAAGCGACATTTCCTTGCTTAAGACATGGTTTTTAGGGTAGAATAACGAATATTCAATCAATTTCTCTATCTCGTGCCATTTGTGTTACTTTGGCCCGTTTCGGGTCTATTTGATGGTTTTCTAGTGTTTCTTTGTTAGCACAGGTTTTTGCCATCAAATAAGTAGCCAAGGACGTGTCTAAGGCGTTGGAACCTCAAGGAATTGCACCGAAATCGATCCAAGAAGTCAATCAGGTCAAACCAATCCCTGCCCCGTTTTACACTGAAGTTTTCGCCGAAAACCCTTGGAGTTTTCGGCGAAAACACAAGCACAAATCGGCTGATGTCAACCAAGGAGACTTTTCGGCGAAAACTCCAAGTTTTCGCCGAGAACCCCGGCGTCCGAAAATCACATGAGAATTCAGCCGGCGATCAGTCAATTTACAAAGAGATTTTCACCGAAAATCCCTTCATATTTTCGGCGAAAATGTCAGGCAAAATCGGCAGTATTAGGGTTAAGTATAAATACTTAACCGGCGGCCCTAAATCAGCGGGACATCATAATTCTAACTAATACCAAATACTTCAGAATTCTCCCGAGTTTTGGAGCAGAGAGTTAGAGTTCGAAGAAGCCAGGAAGAGATCGTGACGCTATCCCTTTCATCTCGAAGACTCGGAGCTAGGATTGCAGTTTACCGGAAGATCGAAGTTCTGCCGGTATCGTCTTAATTAGGTTTTTCAGATCCCTTTTCTGTTCTTCCTCTGTTCAAGATGAACTCTATCTTTGTCTTTGATTCTTTCGTGAAAAACATGAGTAGCTAAACTCTTAGAGCTTAGACTAGAGGAACCCTAAGTGACCCAGGGATTTAAAGCGGTCACGGATCGGCGGTGATTAGATTCAAAGTTCAATCAGTTTCTCGTTCATGTTTGATTTGTTCTTCGTTGTTTATGTTTCTTGTCTGGATTGATCACCTAGATTAGATTCTTGTTAAGCTAAGGATAGAAGCGAACGCTCGCCTTACTTTAAAAACATCAAATCGAACAATTAACCTAATCATTGGAGTGTGCCTTTCGTAGGAACCAATTAGGGTTAATCCACTGCAAGAGTAACTCATAAATCATTAGTAATTGCACCAGTTAAGTTAAGTCGTTGCGAGAGGCGACTGTACCCGGGCGGCTAATTAATCTTGGTAGCTAGATCGGATAGAGCGAACGTTCGCCAGTCTTAAACCTAAGGGTAAGGAGTTATGGTGGTGTCTTAGAGTTGATTGAACGAGAATCGAAATCCGCTGATCTGTTGATTGCCAATGCTCTGGTGAACGAAGGGGGATTCAAAGTCTAAGTTTGTCTGTCATCTTTGTCTTAATCAACCAATCTTCCAATCTGTTTTCAGTTTTCATTTTTAATTTCCGTGCATTTCTTAGAATTAGAAGACGTGGAACTCACACCACGCACGAAGTGTTTAAACTTGAATAACTTGCCTTTATATTTGAGTAAACGATCATTAGAAGACCCGTGGAATACGATTTGTCCTGCTTTGTGCTTGACTGTTATTTGATTGCACTGCTATTCTGCAATACATCAAATTGGCGCCGTTGCCGGGGACTTCTTTTGATTGTTCGAAAGAAGAACTGGCATTTTATTCTTCTAACCTTCAATTTTTCATTTTTCCATCCACTTCGATTTTACACTGGTTTTGTTTGTTTTTGTTATTTGTAGGTTGTTCACAGGTGTATGCATCGCCGCCCTTCGACTCGCTCTCAAACCGACAAGGCTAAGAGTGTAGAGAGACCAGGCAGTTCCGCTCCACCTCGACAATCACCGATTCCAAGGAGAAGCAGAACCAATCCACCTCCATCCGTCACTCCGATCAAGATCGAGGAACTGAAGGAGAGTTCCTCATCTTCATCTTCACCGTCATCTTCATCCGCTTCATACACCGAGTCACTTTCACCTCCCCCATCTCCTACCATGGATAATCAGTTACCACCACCACCACCACCAGGCGGAAATCAACCACCACCACCGCCAGTTGCACAGAAGAGTCTAGCTAACTACAACAAGACGAGCGCGACTAGCGTTCGATCTTCCATTGCCGTGCCACGCGTTGAAGGAGATCCTGACTATGAGATCAAGATTCCATTATTGACTATGATCTCTAGGGATCTACAGTTTGAAGGCAGGCCACTAGACAATCCGTGCACACATCTGGCGGATTTCCTTGATCTCTGCAGCACTTTCAAGGACGGAAATCTTGACAAGAACACTCTTTGCTTGAGAGCTTTCCCGTTCTCTCTGAAAGGCGCAGCTAAGAGGTGGCTTACTGGCAAACCACCTAGCTACTATACCGACTGGGATACTCTTGCTCAGGACTTCGTCGAAGAATACTTCCCTCCTGCCAGAACAACATCCATCAAGGACAGCATCGCCAGATTCTCTCAGAAGGAAGGCGTAAGCTTATATGTTACTTGGAATCAATTCCAAGAACTTCTCTACAACTGTCCTCATCACGGTTTCGAGCAGAGGCAGTTAGCTGAAATCTTTGCTCGAGGTCTTCGAGAAGAATCTGCTAAGTGGGTCAATTCCCTAGCTGAAGGGGATTGCACTACGCTCACACCTGAAGCTGCTCTTCTTCATTTCGCGAACTGTGCTTCCAAGTTGAGGGACTGAGAACGACAATCTGAAGGATCAAGAAGCAAGCTCGATCTCGAAGCTACTATCAAGGCAGAAGTAGAGAAGCATCTGGAGAAGTCTACCACACCAATCAAGCCGCCAGCAGCTTCTGTCTATGTTGCTGATTGCGAATGGTGTGGAGCTTGTGCGCATAATGGAGGCCGATGCCAGAATTTTGGTAAGACAGAAGTCTGGTCCACCGAAGAAGTCAATTTTGTTCAACAAGGCTTCAACAACAATCAGAATGGTTATATTGGCTACCGCAACTTCAGGCAGCAAGGGAATTATCAAGACAGACCTCCCTACAATACTGGCACCAACCATAACCAGAACCAGAATAACCGACCAGCTGGTCCAGCTCAGGATCAGAAGCCTAACCATCCGTCGGGAGGTGTCTATCAGCCGCCGCACCGCAATCCGGGTAACTATGGAACTGCTCCTGGCAATCACCAGAATCAATATTTAATTAATACCTACACAGGCAGCAGCACCAGAAGGAGAACAACGTCAGTGACCTTGACAAGAAGCTCAGTCAGATCATTACCAGACTTGACAATCACGATAGTCAGTTCAAGGCTCAAGCTCTCCTCAATCAAGAACAGATCGCATCCGGTCAAAGAATTGAGCAGGCAGTAAACCACATCTCGAGCATGCTAGCATCTGGTCGACCATTTGGCCAACTTCCGAGCCAAACAGAGCCGAATCCGAGAAAGGAGCAAGCCAAGATGTTAACAATTATGAAATATGGAATAATTATTTTAAATTATTTTATTTTACTAATATATAATTAAAAATATATACATTTATAATTATTTTTGCTTTTACAAATAAATAATATATTTATAATAAATATTACATATATATTTAATGGTTGTCGGTGGTAGGCAGCGGTGGTGGACGGCGATGACGACGTTGGTGGATGTGGTGGCGGAGGGAGTGGACGCCGGTGGTGGCGGCGACAATGGACGGTAGTGATGGTGGCAGTGATGGTGGCGGCGACGGTGGTGGATGGCGGTGGGCGTCGGCGTCGGCTTTGGTGAGTTGGGAAGTTGAAAGAGTTGAGGGAGAGGGGAAATGAAGAGAATGGGGAGAATGAGTTGGGAGATTGAGAAAATTTAAGGAGGAATTTAAATTTTAGTCGGGGGCTAAAATAGTCGGAGGCATTATTGTCGGGGGCTAAATGAGTTGTTTAGTCAGGGGCGTGACCCCGACAAAAATAATCGGTGATGACACTCGATTTGACGTTATTATCAGCCTCATTTAAGCGACATTTCCTTGCTTAAGACATGGTTTTTAGGGTAGAATAACGAATATTCAATCAATTTCTCTATCTCGTGCCATTTGTGTTACTTTGGCCCGTTTCGGGTCTATTTGATGGTTTTCTAATGTTTCTATGTTAGCACAGGTTTTTGCCATCAAATAAGTAGCCAAGGACGTGTCTAAGGCGTTGGAACCTCAAGGAATTGCACCAAAATTGATCCAAGAAGTCAATCAGGTCAAACCAATCCCTGCCCCGTTTTACACTGAAGTTTTCGCCGAAAACCCTTGGAGTTTTCGGCGAAAACACAAGCACAAATCGGCTGATGTCAACCAAGGAGACTTTTCGGCGAAAACTCCAAGTTTTCGCCGAGAACCCTGGCGTCCGAAAATCACAGGAGAATTCAGCCTGCGATCAGTCAATTTACAAAGAGATTTTCACCGAAAATCCCTTCATATTTTCGGCGAAAATGTCAGGCAAAATCGGCAGTATTAGGGTCAAGTATAAATACTTAACCGGCGACCCTAAATCAGCGGGACATCATAATTCCAACTAATACCAAATACTTCAGAATTCTCCCGAGTTTTGGAGCAGAGAGTTAGAGTTCGAAGAGCCAGGAAGAGATCGTGACGTTATCCCTTTCATCTCGAAGACTCGGAGCTAGGATTGCAGTTTACCGGAAGATCGAAGTTCTGCCGGAGTCGTCTTAATTAGGTTTTTCATATCCATTTTCTGTTCTTCCTCTGTTCAAGATGAACTCTATCTTTGTCTTTGATTCTTTCGTGAAAAACATGAGTAGCTAAACTCTTAGAGCTTAGACTAGAGGAACCCTAAGTGACCCAGGGATTTAAAGCGGTAACGGATCGGCGGTGATTAGATTCAAAGTTCAATCAGTTTCTCTTTCATGTTTGATTTGTTCTTCTTTGTTTATGTTTCTTGTCTGGATTGATCACCTAGATTAGATTCTTGTTAAGCTAAGGATAGAAGCGAACGCTCGCCTTACTTTAAAAACATCAAATCGAACAATTAACCTAATCATTGGAGTGTGCCTTTCGTAGGAACCAATTAGGGTTAATCCACTGCAAGAGTAACTCATAAATCATTAGTAATTGCACCAGTTAAGTTAAGTCGTTGCGAGAGGCGACTGTACCCGGGCGGCTAATTAATCTTGGTAGCTAGATCGGATAGAGCAAACGTTCGCCAGTCTTAAACCTAAGGGTAAGGAGTTATGGTGGTGTCTTAGAGTTGATTGAACGAGAATCGAAATCCGCTGATCTGTTGATTGCCAATTCTCTGGTGAACGAAGGGGGATTCAAAGTCTAAGTTTGTCTGTCATCTTTGTCTTAATCAACCAATCTTCCAATCTGTTTTCAGTTTTCATTTTTAATTTCCGTGCATTTCTTAGAGTTAGAAGACGTGGAACTCACACCACGCACGAAGTGTTTAAACTTGAATAACTTGCCTTTATATTTGAGTAAACGATCATTAGAAGACCCGTGGAATATGATCTGTCCTGCTTTGTGCTTGACAGTTATTTGATTGCGCCGCTATTCTGCAGTACATCAAATTGGCGTCGTTGCCGGGGACTTCTTTTGATTGTTCGAAAGAAGAACTGGCATTTTATTCTTCTAACCTTCCATTTTTCATTTTTCCATCCACTTCGATTTTACACTGGTTTTGTTTGTTTTTGTTATTTGTAGGTTGTTCACAGGTGTATGCATCGCCGCCCTTCGACTCGCTCTCAAACCGACAAGGCTAAGAGTGTAGAGAGACCAGGCAGTTCCGCTCCACCTCGACAATCACCGATTCCAAGGAGAAGCAGAACCAATCCACCTCCATCCGTCACTCCGATCAAGATCGAGGAACTGAAGGAGAGTTCCTCATCTTCATCTTCACCGTCATCTTCATCCGCTTCATACACCGAGTCACTTTCACCTCCCCATCTCCTACCATGGATAATCAGTTACCACCACCACCACCACCAGGCGGAAATCAACCACCACCACCGCCAGTTGCACAGAAGAGTCTAGCTAACTACAACAAGACGAGCGCGACTAGCGTTCGATCTTCCATTGCCGTGCCACGCGTTGAAGGAGATCCTGACTATGAGATCAAGATTCCATTATTGACTATGATCTCTAGGGATCTACAGTTTGAAGGCAGGCCACTAGACAATCCGTGCACACATCTGGCGGATTTCCTTGATCTCTGCAGCAGGGCTGGCTAATGGGACGGGCTTGGGTACCCGTACCCATTAAGAAACGGGTAGTGGGTACCCATTAGACTCGAAGCTCATCCCATAGCCCGAACCCGTTCGGGTAGTGGGTACCCATTAATGATAATGGGATCGGGCCGGGGTACCCACTAAACCCACTAAAGCCCCACTAAACAAAAATAATATATAATCAAAATTTATTTAATTGCAAACAGATGTATAGTACAGTAGGAAGAACTTGCAGTGCTGCACAAATCAGAATTTGTAAACAATGTGAAATGCTTATGAAATGTGAAATGGGAAATGTGAAATCAGAATTTGTAAACAATGTGAAATGCTTATGAAATGTGAAATGGGAAATGTGAAATCAGAATAGCACTATATAGCAGAGGCTAAAGAAATACCTGTTGTCGATCGGCTGAGCAACAGAGCTTCCGACAGAGTAGCAGAGGAGTGAAAGCAATTTCGTCGTCGTCGATGGCCGATGGGCCGGCGGCTGTTCCGTCCGACAGAGCTTCCTTCGTCAGTCAGCTTACTCCTACGACTGAAGATGCGATGAATGATTGAAGATTGCAACAGATTAGAAATTAGGTTTTAGGGAAAGGGGATGTCGTGAATGGTAATGGAGGAAAGGGCATTTTATTTTATTATTATTTATGTAATCGGGCTAAACGGGGTTAATGGGTACCACGGGTATTACCCGTTCGGGTAGTGGGTACCCATTAGACTCGAAGCTCATCCCATAGCCCGAACCCATTCGGGTAATGGGTACCCACTACCCGAATGGGTACGGGCCGGGATCGCGGGTACCCATTACCCACTATGCCATTAGCCAGCCCTACTCTGCAGCACTTTCAAGGACGGAAATCTTGACAAGAACACTCTTTGCTTGAGAGTTTTCCCGTTCTCTCTAAAAGGCGCAGCTAAGAGGTGGCTTACTGGCAAACCACCTGGCTACTATACCGACTGGGATACTCTTGCTCAGGACTTCGTCGAAGAATACTTCCCTCCTGCCAGAACAACATCCATCAAGGACAGCATCGCCAGATTCTCTCAGAAGGAAGGCGTAAGCTTATATGATACTTGGAATCAATTCCAAGAACTTCTCTACAACTGTCCTCATCACGGTTTCGAGCAGAGGCAGTTAGCTGAAATCTTTGCTCGAGGTCTTCGAGAAGAATCTGCTAAGTGGGTCAATTCCCTAGCTGAAGGGGATTGCACTACGCTCACACCTGAAGCTGCTCTTCTTCATTTCGCGAACTGTGCTTCCAAGTCGAGGGACTGGGAACGACAATCTGAAGGATCAAGAAGCAAGCTCGATCTCGAAGCTACTATCAAGGCAGAAGTAGAGAAGCATCTGGAGAAGTCTACCACACCAATCAAGCCGCCAGCAGCTTCTGTCTATGTTGCTGATTGCGAATGGTGTGGAGCTTGTGCGCATAATGGAGGCCGATGCCAGAATTTTGGTAAGACAGAAGTCTGGTCCACCGAAGAAGTCAATTTTGTTCAACAAGGCTTCAACAACAATCAGAATGGTTATATTGGCTACCGCAACTTCAGGCAGCAAGGGAATTATCAAGACAGACCTCCCTACAATACTGGCACCAACCATAACCAGAACCAGAATAACCGACCAGCTGGTCCAGCTCAGGATCAGAAGCCTAACCATCCGTCGGGAGGTGTCTATCAGCCGCCGCACCGCAATCCGGGTAACTATGGAACTGCTCCTGGCAATCGCCAGAATCAATATTTGAATAATACCTACACAGGCAGCAGCACCAGAAGGAGAACAACGTCAGTGACCTTGACAAGAAGCTTAGTCAGATCATTACCAGACTTGACAATCACGACAGTCAGTTCAAGGCTCAAGCTCTCCTCAATCAAGAACAGATCGCATCCGGTCAAAGAATTGAGCAGGCAGTAAACCACATCTCGAGCATGCTAGCATCTGGTCGACCATTTGGCCAACTTCCGAGCCAAACAGAGCCGAATCCGAGAAAGGAGCAAGCCAAGATGTTAACTGTTCAAGATTTTTCAAGCTCATCTACTAATGCTTCTTCTGATTTATGCAGGATCCCTGAAACTCCAGAGAAGAAGGAAGCACAGAAAGTGGCGCCTAAGGAGTATGATCCTCCTCTTGCTCCGTACTATGTGAAGCCTCCTTTTCCAAGAGCATTGCTACCAAATGCAAGGATCGAGACTGGCATGAAGGGAAACAAAGAAGGATATCCTTCTTTTTGTAGCAAGAAACCTTCCTCTCCATATCCAGCTAAGTGCTCTGATCCTGGTTCTTTCACTTTACCTCATGTCATTAATGATATTGAGATAGAACGTTGTTTGGTTGATCTGGGCGCATCTGTTAATGTTATGCTTATGAGTCTATATGAGAAACTGAATCTAGGAGAACTTAAACCGACTAGCATACAACTTGTCTTTGCTGATAGATCATTGAAAAACCCCCAGAGGAGAGATAAAAGACATTGTTACTAAATGTGGTCCTTTCACGTTCTTAGCTGACTATGTGATCATTGATACTAGTGAAGAGGATTCTACCATTCTTATAGGTCGACCTTTCGTGGCAACATCCGGAATGCAAATCAACGTTCCGAATGGTTCTTTGACTTTGAGGGTTGGTAAGGAAACGATAACATTCCGTCTTAAGGACGAAATGAAATATGCTCCTAGGAATGAAGAATCTCACTGTCTAGCTGTTGAAACTGTGGAGTTGACTCCGGTCAAATCCGTTACTGACATCTCTTCTAGTGTTCCTAGATCGATTGTCGTTGTAGGTATTGAACAGATTACAAAGCAGAAGCCAAAATTTTTCTTCTCAGAAGCCGCCAAAGAAGAAGGAACTGAAAGCCTCTTCTTCACCGCCAAGCAAGAATCCTAGCAGGCCCCGGGGAAAGAACAAGAAGACGAAGACTCAAATGGTCTGGAGACCAGTTGTGCCGCCACCTTCATCCGAGCCAGCTGCACCACCAATTCGTTCCAAGCCACTAGCGCCAGAACAAGTATTGAAGGAGAAGTCGAAAGCATCTCCTAAGGAAATACCGACGATCACCGATCCTGGTGATACAAAGCCGGAGGATAAAGAGAAGACGAAGCCGATCATTCTCATTCCCTACACCGTCTTACTTGTAGAGGATGACCCCTCAACAGTACTCTTTGGTCCGTTCAAGATCACTGATCACCTTCCCGACGAACATACCAAGCTCTTACATGCGAACGGGATGAAATTTATGCTTAACGAAGATGCCCCGAAGCTCTACTTCATGAACTCCGATGCTAGCATTAAGGAGAACCTGAGTTGGATGTCTCCTAATACCGTCCAGGTATCGTCCAGCTCTAGGACGTTAATAAAAGAGCGCTTCGTGGGAGGCAACCCACGGCTGGAGTCAGTTTTTCATTTGTGTCAACCTTAGTGTTTTAGAGTCGGTTCGGGGGGTGCCAAAAGTTTCAGTTTGTTTGATTTCTTATTTTTCGCGTGTAGTCTGTGCGTCGTAGTGTCTTTCGCAAGTTGTTTGAGGTTGTTCTGATTTTTGTGGATTTAATTGTGATTTTCTAAAGTTTGCCGGGATTGCGAAAATATTTTCAATCGTACAGGTCAAAATTTTTGGCGAAAATGCCCCATATTTTTCGGCAAAAACTTCCTTTGAAATCCCTCTGTGTTTTCTGGTCGATTTTAACTAGAGATTTCGGCGAAAACTCATTGAAGTTTTCGGCGAAAATGCTTTTGAAAACCGGTAGACCATTTTGCCTTGAGTTTTTGGCGAAAAATTGCACATATTTTCGCCGAAACTTGAGTGAAAATCAACAACTTTTCCCTTTTAATTCTCGGTTCCACTCTCTCTCTCCCCTCACTTTCATTTTCGAAAATTTTCTCAAAAACTCTCCCCTGTTTCGAAAACTCACCGCCGTCGTTCTTCTTTCGTCACCGCCGACCAAACCCGCCGCCGCCGCACTCTTCCCCTCTCTCTTCCGGTCATTTTGAGACGTAGATCGTCCGAATCAGAGCTCTAGAGCTCTAGTTCACCCAAACCCTAGCTTTTCGAGTTTTTCTCCGATCTCTCTCTCTCCGTTCATTTTCAGCACCCATGACTTCAAGGAATGTAACTCATGAGCGCAGGACCAAGCAGAGACTTGACACCGCCTCCAGCTCCCGAGTTCCTGCTCCCGTCACTCCAGCTGTCCACGGTCCTCCACCAGCCTTCCCTTACCGTGTTGGGTACCACCCCACTGTTGCTCGCCTACCCAGTACTACTTCGAGCGCTACCAGCGGCTCGAGCATATTCCTGGAGCTGATGTTCGTCCATTATCCATGGACTCGCTCTTCGAGCACGATGCGGACTGGCACTAGAACGTGCTCGATACATTGGTACCTGCAGGACTGCTGGAGCTGACCACGTTAGCCGCCGACTTCCCAGACGTCGCTCTCTAGGACTTTTGGGTGATGTTCGATCTGGACGAGCACAAGAGGAGGTAGCACAAGAAGGTTGTCACCTTCTATCTGGGCGGGGTGCACAGGACACTCACCTATGATGACTTTGCAGCTCATCTCGGGATTCCCCGCGAGCGCTACGAGGGTCATCACCTCGGCTGGGAGAACAACGATGGCGGCGTAGAGGAGTACGATGCGCTCTGGAGCCACATGACTGGAGTGCCCGGCAATCAAACCACGAAGCATAATTCAGTTAAGTCTCTCTCTCACCCTCTCTATAATTCATTCACATGGTTTGGCGTCGTTCTCTTTTGTATGCTCCAGAGAAGGACTGCCACCATATCAGCCGAGAGGAGCTTCTTCTTCATCGCGCCATCTGGGAGAGTCATCCTCTTCATCCCGGATAGGTGCTTGCACGCTTATTCCGCCAGAAGACTCAGAGGTCGATGCCACCTCGCTCACTCCTGGGAGGCAACTTTGTCGGCCGACTCATCATCTCCTTCGGTCTCAGCCAAGAATATGGCCTGAACGTCCCACGGCGCAGAGTACAAACCGTCGGAGGTGATTTGGCAGTCGAGTACGACCTCGAGCTAGACCTCAGTCCCCAGATAGCAGCAGATCCTCCCCTCCAGCATATGGACGAGTCAGAGGAAGAAGATGATGCTGAGGAGCAGCAGCCCAGCCAGAGGCGAGATACCATGATCATATACCCTCGCCACAGCATCAGGCAGGTAATGCACGCCAGTCGCCGCCACCCATTCCAGAGCCATATCAGGGGCCTCACCAGCAGCACCAACCGCATCCCGCGGATGTTGAAGAGCTGTATGAGCGTCTCCAGGAGTGGCGCATCACTGACAACGCCGCTCAAGAGGCGAGATGGATTATTATGCAGCAACACATGCACCGCTCTGAAGAGCGGTATGAGGCACAAATGGCGTGGCAACGTCGGGTCGGCGACGCCCTACACCTTCCACCCCCTGACGCCCCTGACCAGCCATGATCAGGTGGTGTCCTTTTCCTTGTCCTTTCTTTTTATTTCTTCTTTTCGGATTTCGATCCAACTTTTTTCTGTGTGGATCCGGGACACTTGTCCCGGTTTCCCTTTTTATCTTTCATTTGTTTTTGTTTTGCAGGCAATCGATAGATTCCCTTTGCTTCACTTGGGTAGATTCCCTCTGCTCCGAGGATCCGTGCTCATCCCCTACGCCAACCATCTCGGTCCAGGTTCTTCTACTTCACTCTGAACACTAGATTTAGTCCTGTGAGGACACAGTCCGATTTAAGTGTGGGGTAGGATGCTAGAGAACCTTGCATGAACTTGATTGCCCTTGATTGTGTTTTTGTGTGCCTCGTGATTCCTGTCCAGTCTCTCTAGCATTAAAATGGCTCAGTTCTTGATTTTTGATGTTAAGTTGTTGTTCAATCCTTCATAATGAGGCTTAGACTGCTTAACCTAGAACTTGAGAACCAACGTGTATACTTTGATGCTAAAGTGCCTGGTCAGAACAGAATTTTTAAAATCACACTTGTAGTTTGTAGCCTTGATTGCATGAAAATGACCGAATCCGACTAGCAAACCAATTGTGAGCTTTTGATCCATTGCACGTAACTTGCAATTTCAATTCTTTTTGAGTGATTTTCTGTTTGCTTGAATGAGTTAGAATTTGCATGAGACCTACTCGAGACCACATGATGACACGAGTTCTAGAATGATAGGGGCACCTAGATTCAGCTACTAAGCCAAATAGCCTACCAAACGATAAATCAATTAGGCTTAAACCCTTGAGCTTAGCCTGTTCTTTCGGTTCGATAATACATTACAGCCATTTCCCATTCTTTCATTCCCGTTGAATCCCCTGTGGTTGTAGTTCTAGATTGACCTACCGGAAGTCGGGTTTTGGTAACCTGCCTATTGCCATTAAACAGGTGGTCTTAGCTATTATGTCCGAACGTGTAAACCCCTCTAGCAACTAAAAGAAAGAATCTGCACACACAAAAAAAAGCAGAAAAGTTTCAAGTTTAGTTCAATAAAACGTTCTTCTCCCTACAAATGGAAGAACGAAGTCAAAGGAAAAGTCAAAAAGAAAAAAATGTAAAGAAATAAGTGCTAGGTTACTTGAGGGTATCATAGGACGAGCGTTTCACTATTCCACCCGTGCTGGTTAGACGGTAGGAAGCGGCTAGATTCGAGGAAGTTAGTCGAAAACTACACCGCACCAAAGCCATCATCATACATTCCACCATCCATCGCATCATAAACCCTTGTAGTGTAGAATTCGTTACAGTCCTTGCAGGGAAGTCCTTCTTGACTAGTTACTCGTGTTGTCACAGTGGTGGAGATGTGGTCGATATTGCAAACTTATGACAGAATTCAGTAATAGATAATGATTGAGAGCAAAAACACGTCCTTAAACACAGAGAGTGAGAGTGCCCCATTTACTAAATATTTCCTGTGTGAGGAGTTGGTCGTCAGGTCAAATTCGTGCATAATTGGTTGCTACTACTTGTCGTGTGCAGTTATTAGTGAGACCAGGTTGTTTGGCTGATCAGTATGCATGTTAGGTTTCTTGTTCTAGGAATTATCTGTCTAATAATTCATTGTGTTTGATTGAGCTTCAATTCAATAAATCTTATCATTTGTGAACATGAGCGTTTCTATTCAGTTTGCTTGAGGACAAGCAAAAGCTTAGTGTGGGGTATTTTGATGACACTCGATTTTGACGTGATTATCAGCCTCATTTAAGCGACATTTTCTTGCTTAAGACATGGTTTTTAGGGTAGAATAACGAATATTCAATCAATTGCTCTATCTCGTGCCATTTGTTTACTTTGGCCCGTTTCGGTCTATTTATGGTTTTCTAGTGTTTCTATGTTAGCACAGGTTTTGTCGTCAAATAAGTAGCCAAGGACGTGCAAGCTTGGAACCCCGAGGGGAACGCA